>JAULUF010000009.1:30902500-31567500 GCA_031834385.1 Semotilus atromaculatus
TTTTTTTTCTAGATTTTGTTTTCCATTATAATTTTATATACAATTAAATACACTTGCTGATTTGTTTTTATCAGTACTTAGTATTTCACAGAATCACAGCACACAGTTATTTGCCATTCACACACATGTGCAAGTATTCACACTAGAATTAAATGTCTTGAACTGAATAGATGTACTCTTACCTTTTCCCTGTGTTTTTCTGATCTTAATAATGAACAGTGTGAGAGGAATGATGATGAGAATAACAATAATACCACCAAAAATAAAGGTCAGTATATAAAATATGTCTCCAGGACATTTTGCAGAAATCGGACTCTTCTTAAGATCTGTTAAAAGTACATCGCATTTTACTCACAGTCTAGATAAAAAACATAATTGTAATGAAATTATGAATTTTATGTGTGGTAAAGAAAGGCAGATGATAAACACCTTTATTTGTAACTTTGTAAGTTTCATTTTTCAGTGGCGTAACGCTCCTCTCTATGCAATAAATGAAGAATTGAAATATACATGAGTCATTTAGAAAATCAACACAACTTCTTGTTGCAGTCTGTAAATCATAAGGTTGTATGTCTGTACTTTGCAAAAAAATCTGTATTTTTTATGTTATTCTACTATACATAGTGTGGGCAAGCAGTTCCTCTATATGCTGTTGCTAAAGAAAGATTACCTTTAATGTCCAGGTTTTTTCCATCTCCAAATGTGATCCCCTGACTGTGCCAACCACAGTAGTACAGACCAGAATCTGAAATATCCACTTTTAAAATACTTAGAGAGCTGTTTTTGCGGTTCAGAGACATCACAAAACGGTCTGGTTGAAAACCATTTAAATATTTCGGCACTACTTCAATATTGTAAGGTAACATCATGTACACAATAATAAGAGGCACAGCACTGTTTGTTTGCTTGAACCAGTGCATGTATTTTGCAACTTTTAAGGTGTGTTGACACCAGATAGTGACATTATCTCCTGGTCGAGCTGACATGGTTGTCTGAGATGCTGTAGCTGTGAGCAAACCTAAAACCCACAGGGATAACAAATAACTTTATATTAATATTTAGAACACATAAATTGATGACACACAAAAAGGCTGCGTATATCTCACCTAATGTTTGCTAATTAATCTAGAATTATTCATCCCTATCTTGCATGACTGAAACCATTATAGTGCAGTAATTCTTACCCATGCCACAGATCAACAGCGCTGAAATGATTATATGAATCATTGCTGCACTGAATCAGACTAGAACCAACCAGGAAATTAAGATGAGGAAATCAATGTGCTTTATTTATGAGGGGGTGTAGCTTATGCCAACACCAAACTATGACAAACCTGTCAATCAACAAGCAACTCCACAGCACATATTGCCAATTCAAAACCAGATGTATCATTATTGATCAGATATATTGATATTATGTTTTATTTACTGCTTTAGCTCCCCATAGTTTCCCCATAGCAATTTTGAGAATTTTTCCAAATCAACTTTACAAAGAACTAAAAAGCATCTTTGACACTTATGTATGAACATGTCTTTAATTGATCATTTCTGAATTATATTATACATTTTACATGATGCATTTTACCTGACCCACAAATTGTGAAACTTGATCTTATCCTGACTTTAAGTCTCTGAAGGCCCAAGGTGTGATGAGGCATGTTATACTCGGTTGGTATCCGATAATTAATAAATTAAAAAATAAACTGTGATATTGTTCAGGTGTTGATAATAAACCATAGTTAATTTACAAATAATAAGTTTGAGGTTGTTTTATATTTCAAGTAGTGTGAGTGTAGACAACGGTTGAGTCCTCAGTATGTCTTCCTGCCGTTTTAGATCTCTTGTTTGAGAAATACACCGCAGCATATTCTACTGAATCATTTTCCTGCGAAGAAGCAGAAAGATCATTCAAGATTCTAATCAGAAATTCTAATGAAAACTCATCATATGACGTCTTAGATTTTATTCTCCAGCCTGCTTTCTTTTCTTTTTCTTTTTTTTTGCCAAAAATAAATTATACAGCCCAAAAAAAAAAAGAAAAAAAAAAAGAGCAACACGAACAACGAGCCAACAGAATTAGAAATACTATTGTTTAATCAGAATCAAAACAATTGTAAATACCAACACCCAAATTTTTTTTTCTTTAATGTGCAACAAATGTTGACATTTATTGACACAACTAAATTTACTAAATGGCAGAACATGCAAATGTATTGTCGGCAAAATCATAAGCATTTCTACCCAACATGCAGAAGCAGCAGTAATTAATTTCCAATCAATTCATTAATGTCATCTTGTTCTTTATAAAAAGGTCAAAGAAACCAGCATGATCTGGGAGAAAATCAGTCAATGAAAGTAATTTTAGAAAGAAACAGAACAAAGACAGAGATGTGCTTGTTCTTCTACTTTGAGATATTTTAAATGAGATTTATTTAGCCTGTATCATAATCGAAGTCGGTGAGTTTACCTTGTCATCGTGCTGTTGTGTTAGACATTCAGCGGCTGTCACAAAGCACAGAAAAAGACAATCAGTTGCTGTTGAGAATACATTTTATGAAGAATTCATTCCATGTTGGTGATTCCCATTTATATTTGTGATTTTCATTTGTGATTGCTCTGTTGAACCATGTGTAAATCTTATACCTTTTTTATGCTTCTGCCTTTTATGTTGCCTGATAATCGCCAAAAGGAGAGAAATAATACATGTACAAAAAAGGATGCCTCCAAATAGGATGGTCAGCATGAAAAAAATGTCTCTAGGACACTCCTCAGTAGACACAGGCGATTTCTCATCATCTGTAAAAAGTGGACATCTCAATTTTACAATATTTATTACACCACTTGGTGGTCCCACAAAGAACACATCTCGTATATTATTTTCCCTCCCATGAATTAAGAAATATTAATCACCTGCAGTTTCAACTTAATATAGAAAGTAAAATAATAAACATACCTTTTTTTGATGGTCCTTTGCCATTTTTCTCTGATATAAAAACAGTTGGCCAGTATGAGTAACTTACCATTGTGGGATTTACAATGGTATCTAAACTGTGGTGTTTTTCAACATGTGCTATTTATAACAAAATGAGAAAAAGAGCTATAAACATTATATAAACATGAGAGTATATTGAGATTCAAAAAGATTACCTTTCACTTCAAGCCTGGTTCCATTGCCAAATTTCATGTGATATCCCGTATCTCCACAAAAATAGAAGCCAGAATCAGAAACACTTGCATTCTTAATTGTTAGGGTTGTGCTTTTGCTGAACAGATCCATGACAATTTGGTCTTTTGTGAAAGTGTTGAAATAATTTTGCTGAACCTTCTGAAGACTCTCGGTGTATACCATGTACACAATAGTAATCGGTACATCACCGTCTGTTTGTTTGAACCAGTACAGGTTTCCAGAAACATGGATAGCATGTGCACACCACATAGTGACACTTTGTCCTGGCTGAGCATTTATACTTGCTATAGAAAACATTACTTGGAGAAAACCTGAAAAACGTAAAAAGAAAAGAAGTAAACCCATAGTACACCACAAAACATAATTTTTACATTAAAATCTCTCCCAATTTTAATAATTCTCCAAAGATTCTATTACATCTCCCATCATTGAAATGTAGTTTACAGTAGATAAATCTTACCAGTCCCAAAGAGCAATAATCCTGCTGTTGAAATACTAAACATTTGTGCACTGAGTCAAACCATGCAGAGCTGAAGAGGAAATTAAGTGGGCGATATCAATGTGTTTTATATATAAGGAGGAGGAGTGGCTTTTACCCCTGAAAAAATATAGAGCTGTGATACAAAAAACTTTACAGAGAATATAATCAGATACAAAATATGTACTGATGAAGGCACCATGTTATATCATCTTTTATTCAGTGCTTTGAAAATGTTTGGGATTTCCTGAATGAATTAAATCTGCAAATATAGTCAATAAATAATATAGACCTATAGAAAACTATGACATTTAGTCATGAGATGCATACCGATAGATACAACAAATACCGATCAGGATGCATCTGTCACACGAGGTTGAAGGAAGAACAAGAAGGTGATGATCAAGTTTCAAAAGTCTTTAATAATCCACTCTGAAGGCAATCCAAACAGGCAGGAAAACAAAGCACAACCTGACATAGACGTGACCAGACAAATGAACACTGAAAAGGCTGCAGCTTCAATACAAAGCGAATGAGGGAAATAATGACAAACACCTTTGATGATAAATGAAACTTATCATTGATTATAAATGAAACATAAAATAATAATAATGTGCCCTCATAATATTTGATTAAAATAACTTCCCGCTTCACTTGCAGCAACATCTCTTCTCTGATGATGAGTTTTTCACTGATGAAAAACCACAGATCAACCACCCAATCAATTCCCCACAGACAAAATCAAGTCCCGCCCTACTTTTTTTTTCTTATTTGATAAGCCTTTTCACTCAGATATACAGGTCCTTCTAAAAAAAATTAGCATATTGTGATAAAGTTAATTATTTTCCATAATGTAATGATAAAAATTTAATTTTCATATATTTTAGATTCATTGCACACCAACTGAAATATTTCAGGTCTTTTATTGTTTTAATACTGATGATTTTGGCATACAGCTCATGAAACCCCAAAATTCCTATCTCAAAACATTAGCATATTTCATCCGACCAATAAAAGAAGTGTTTTTAATACAAAAAAGTCAACCTTCAAATAATTATGTTCAGTTATGCACTCAATACTTGGTCGGGAAAACTTTTGCAGAAATGACTGCTTGAATGCGGTGTGGCATGGAGGCAATCAGCCTGTGGCACTGCTGAGGTGTTATGGAGGCCCAGGATGCTTCGATAGCGGCCTTAAGCTCATCCAGAGTGTTGGGTCTTGCGTTGGGTCTCAACTTTCTCTTCACAATATCCCACAGATTCTCTATGGGGTTCAGGTCAGGAGAGTTGGCTGGCCAATTGAGCACAGTAAACCATTTACCAGTGGTTTTGGCACTGTGAGCAGGTGCCAGGTCGTGCTGAAAAATGAAATCTTCATCTCCATAAAGCTTTTCAGCAGATGGAAGCATGAAGTGCTCCAAAATCTCCTGATAGCTATCTGCATTGACCCTGCCCTTGATAAAACACAGTGGACCAACACCAGCAGCTGACATGGCACCCCAGACCATCACTGACTGTGGGTACTTGACACTGGACTTCAGGCATTTTGGCATTTCCTTCTCCCCAGTCTTCCTCCAGACTCTGGCACCTTGATTTCCGAATGACATGCAAAATTTGCTTTCATCCGAAAAAAGTACTTTGGACCACTGAGCAACAGTCCAGTGCTGCTTCTCTGTAGCCCAGGTCAGGCGCTTCTGCCGCTGTTTCTGGTTCAAAAGTGGCTTGACCTGGGGAATGCGGCACCTGTAGCCCATTTCCTGCACATGCCTGTGCACGGTGGCTCTGGATGTTTCTACTCCAGACTCAGTCCACTGCTTCCGCAGGTCCCCCAAGGTCTGGAATCGGTCCTTCTCCACAATCTTCCTCAGGGTCCGGTCACCTCTTCTCCTTGTGCAGCGTTTTTTGCCACACTTTTTCCTTCCCACAGACTTCCCACTGAGGTGCCTTGATACAGCACTCTGAGAACAGCCTATTTGTTCAGAAATTTCTTTCTGTGTCTTACCCTCTTGCTTGAGGGTGTCAATGATGGCCTTCTGGACAGCAGTCAGGTCGGCAGTCTTAACCATGATTGCGGTTTTGAGTAATGAAACAGGCTGGAAGTTTTTAAAAGCCTCAGGAATCTTTTGCAGGTGTTTAGAGTTAATTAGTTGATTCAGATGATTAGGTTAATAGCTCGTTTAGAGAACCTTTTCATGATATGCTAATTTTTTTAGATAGGAATTTTGGGTTTTCATGAGCTGTATGCCAAAATCATCAGTATTAATACAATAAAAGACCTGAAATATTTCAGTTGGTGTGCAATGAATCTAAAATATATGAAAGTTTAATTTTTATCATTACATTATAGAAAATAATGAACTTTATCACAATATGCTAATGTTTTGAGAAGGACCTGTACATCTAAATACTAGGGAAGAAAAGATTACTGCAACTTCTGTTTCATGCTGATTTTAAAGGTTTCAAAGAGATAAGAAAACCATTGGTCATAATTATGCGTATTATCACTAAAGGGTTCATTTTATTCTTAAAAAAGGAATTTTGCACTATATGGGCATTAGTGATATGCGTGCATTCATGGATTTTTTTTCATTCACATTTATTCATTCTTTGCACTCTTTTTAAAAAAATTTTTTTTATTTAAAAGCTCTGAGAAAATACCAATGCTGATCATCATTAAGAATACCATACTGGATTTTACTTCAGACATATTTAAAAAATATATATTTTACAATATGAGATGAGTACAAAAGAAAATAACAGAAAAAAACCCCTCCTTTTGCCATCAGAACAGACATGAATCTACTTGTAGTAAATGGTAGTTTAAAACAAGGAATTCAATCTTTTACAGGACATAACTTTCACAGTTATTGCTATAAAGCTGTCAGACATCGGACCAGTGAGGTATCAAGCAGATATTTGAATTATTCAAGTGATGATGTTTCTGGCTATTCAAAAAGATAAAAGGAATTTTGGCAAGACAGTGTCTGTTTGAGATAAACACCTTTATTTGTAACTTTGTAAGTTTCATTTTTCAGTGGCGTAATGCTCCTCTCTATGCAATAAATGAAGATTTGAAATATACATGGATGAGTCATTTAGAAAATCAACACAACTTCTTGTTGCAGTCTGTAAATCATAAGGTTGTATATCTGTACTTTGCACAAAAAAAATCTGTATTTTTTATGTTATTCTACTGTACATAGTGTGTTGCTAAAGAAAGATTACCTTTAATGTCCAGGTTTTTTCCATCTCCAAATGTGATAATCTGATGACTTTCCCAACCACAGTAGTACAGACCAGAATCTGAAATATCCACTTTTAAAATACTTAGAGAGCTGTTTTTGCGGTTCAGAGACATCACAAAACGGTCTGGTTGAAAACCATTTAAATATCTTGGCACTGCTTCAATATCGTAAGGTAACATCATGTACACAATAATAAGAGGTACAGCACTGTTTGTTTGCTTGAACCAGTGCATGTATTTTCCAACATCTAAGGTGTGTTGACACCAGATAGTGACATTATCTCCTGGTCGAGCTGACATATTGGTTATCCGAGATGTTGTAGCTGTGAGCAAACCTAAAACCCACAGGGATAACAAATAACTTTATATTAATATTTAGAACACATAGATTGATGACACACAAAAAGGCTGCGTAAATCACACCTAATGTTTGCTAATTAATCTAGAATTATTCATCCCTATCTTGCATGACTGAAACCATTATAGTGCAGTAATTCTTACCCATGCCACAGATCAACAGCGCTGAAATGATTATATGAATCATTGCTGCACTGAATCAGACTAGAACCAACCAGGAAATTAAGATGAGGAAATCAATGTGCTTTATTTATGAGGGGGTGTAGCTTATGCCAACACCAAACTATGACAAACCTGTCAATCAACAAGCAACTCCACAGCACATATTGCCAATTCAAAACCAGATGTATCATTATTGATCAGATATATTGATATTATGTTTGTTTACTGCTTTAGCTCCCCATAGTTTCCCCATAGCAATTTTGAGAATTTTTCCAAATCAACTTTACAAAGAACTAAAAAGCATCTTTGACACTTATGTATGAACATGTCTTTAATTGATCATTTCTGAATTATATTATACATTTTACATGATACATTTTACCTGACCCACAAATTGTGAAACTTGATCTTATCCTGACTTTAAGTCTCTGAAGGCCCAAGGTGTGATGAGGCATGTTATACTCGGTTGGTATCCGATAATTAATAAATTAAAAAATAAACTGTGATATTGTTCAGGTGTTGATAATAAACCATAGTTAATTTACAAATAATAAGTTTGAGGTTGTTTTATATTTCAAGTAGTGTGAGTGTAGACAACGGTTGAGTCCTCAGTATGTCTTCCTGCCGTTTTAGATCTCTTGTTTGAGAAATACACCGCAGCATATTCTACTGAATCATTTTCCTGCGAAGAAGCAGAAAGGTAATTCAAGATTCTAATCAGAAATTCTAATGAAAACTCATCATATGACGTCTCAGATTTTATTCTCCAGCCTGCTTTCTTTTCTTTTTCTTTTTTTAGCCAAAAATAAATTCTACAGCAAAAAAAAAATAAAAAATTGAGCAAAAGTTCACGTCCAATAGCCAACAGAATTAGAAATAATATTGTTTAATCAGAATCAAAACAATTGTAAATACCAACACCCAAATTTTTTTTTTCTTTAATGTGCAACAAATGTTGACATTTATTGACACAACTAAATTTACTAAATGGCAGAACATGCAAATGTATTGTCGGCAAAATCATAAGCATTTCTACCCAACATGCAGAAGCAGCAGTAATTAATTTCCAATCAATTCATTAATGTCATCTTGTTCTTTATAAAAAGGTCAAAGAAACCAGCATGATCTGGGAGAAAATCAGTCAATGAAAGTAATTTTAGAAAGAAACAGAACAAAGACAAAGAGATGCGCTTCTTCTACTTTGAGATATTTTAAATGAGATTTATTTAGCCTGTATCATAATCGAAGTCGGTGAGTTTACCTTGTCATCGTGCTGTTGTGTTAGACATTCAGCGGCTGTCACAAAGCACAGAAAAAGACAATCAGTTGCTGTTGAGAATACATTTTATGAAGAATTCATTCCATGTTGGTGATTCCCATTTATATTTGTGATTTTCATTTGTGATTGATCTGTTGAACCATGTGTAAATCTTATACCTTTTTTATGCTTCTGCCTTTTATGTTGCCTGATAATCGCCAAAAGGAGAGAAATAATACATATACAAAAAAGGATGCCTCCAAATAGGATGGTCAGCATGAAAAAAATGTCTCTAGGACACTCCTCAGTAGACACAGGCGATTTCTCATCATCTGTAAAAAGTGGACATCTCAATTTTACAATATTTATTACACCACTTATATTTATAACACATCTCGTATATTATTTTCCCTCCCATGAATTAAGAAATATTAATCACCTGCAGTTTCAACTTAATATAGAAAGTAAAATAATAAACATACCTTTTTTTGATGGTCCTTTGCCATCTTTCTCTGATATAAAAACAGTTGGCCAGTATGAATAACTTACCATTGTGGGATTTACAATGGTATCTAAACTGTGGTGTTTTTCAACATGTGCTATTTATAACAAAATGAGAAAAAGAGCTATAAACATTATATAAACATGAGAGTATATTGAGATTCAAAAAGATTACCTTTCACTTCAAGCCTGGTTCCATTGCCAAATTTCATGTGATATCCCGTAGCTCCACAAAAATAGAAGCCAGAATCAGAAACACTTGCATTCTTAATTGTTAGGGTTGTGCTTTTGCTGAACAGATTCATGACAATTTGGTCTTTTGTGAAAGTGTTGAAATAATTTGGCTCGAGCTTCTGAAGACTCTCGGTGTATAGCATGTACACAATAGTAATCGGTACATCACCGTCTGTTTGTTTGAACCAGTACAGGCTTCCAGAAACATAGATAGCATGTGCACACCTCATAGTGACACTTTGTCCTGGCTGAGCATTCATACTTGCTATAGAAAACATTACTTGGAGAAAACCTGAAAAACATAAAAAGAAAAGAAGTAAACCCATAGTACACCACAAAACATAATTTTTACATTAAAATCTCTCCCAATTTTAATAATTCTCCAAAGATTCTATTACATCTCCCATCATAGAAATGTAGTTTACAGTAGATAAATCTTACCAGTCCCAAAGAGCAATAATCCTGCTGTTGAAATACGTAACATTTGTGCACTGAGTCAAACCATGCAGAGCTGAAGAGGAAATTAAGTGGGCGATATCAATGTGTTTTATATATAAGGAGGAGGAGTGGCTTTTACCCCTGAAAAAATATAGAGCTGTGATACAAAAACTTTACAGAGAATATAATCAAATACAAAATATGTACTGATGAAGGCACCATGTTATATCATCTTTTATTCAGTGCTTTGAAAATGTTTGGGATTTCCTGAATGAATTAAATCTGCAAATATAGTCAATAAATACTATAGACCTACATGATTTTCATCCTGTAAATTGATCTTTTCTACTATTGCATACAAGAATGTAGTGATGTCACTATTTGGTTAATTATTTGCCTAAAGGAACCCACTGTGTACCTTAGGCCTTGTCCACATCTTTTTCTCTCCGGTTTGGGCTTGAGATAAATTTGAAAATGGCGCTTGATCGTAGTGTGGACTGTGAAAACAGAGGTATTTGAAAACTATGACATTTAGTCATGAGATGCATACCGATAGATACAACAAATACCGATCAGGATGCATCTGTCACACGAGGTTGAAGGAAGAACAAGAAGGTGATGATCAAGTTTCAAAAGTCTTTAATAATCCACTCTGAAGGCAATCCAAACAGGCAGGAAAACAAAGCACAACCTGACATAGACGTGACCAGACAAATGAACACTGAAAGGCTGCAGCTTCAATACAAAGCGAATGAGGGAAATAATGACAAACACCTTTGATGATAAATGAAACTCCATGACAACTCCAACTCCAACACACTTCCCATGTGGTGGGAAACTGAACAAATGAACACGTGACTGAAAATAAACTAAAAGTCCATGAAAATGAAACTAACTATACAGAACCGTGACGGCGTCAGTGACTGGTGAGATTTTTTTTTTTTTTTTTTGCCAAATATAATGATCCTGCCAGAACAATTGCATGATAACTTTATTATGTCTTGTTCCGTCTGTATCATCTCAGTGAGCTTTTGCGAGGGTTGACGCATGCACAGTAAGGTGAATTTAGCCTTTCCCGATGTTTCAGTGTGGACGAGAGACTTTTGGGGGTTGAAATATGATGTCAGTAGCAGCATGTGGGCTTCCAAATATCAAGTCGAATGAAAGTACCTTTTTCAGTATGTATTACATTTAAATAATATTCGTAGCATTCGTATTTCAGCCTATTCTCACTTAAATACGTGTCTATATCACGTAGTGTGTTTATCGTGTTATTTATACGCGAAAATGAGTTTTTACGTGCATGTGATACGCAGTTTTCGCGTGCATTTGATATGCACTTTTTTTGCGTGTAATACACACGCACCCAACACCACTAATTCTACCCAAACGTATAATACATACGTACCCCACACCACTCCTAAACCTACCCTTAACAACCCATGCGTATCATATGCACGTAAAAACTCATTTCCGCGTATAAATAACACGATAATCACACTACGTGATATAGACACGTATTTAGTGTGATCGGGTTGCGTATTTGCACCTTTTTTTTTTCTTTTTTTTTATCAGGCCATTGTATTACAAATGTGGGTTCAAGTTAAAGCATCTAATGGGCTCTATGCACACCTGAACTAATCAGTTTGTCCAATAAGGGCAGACAGGAAACGAAGGACCTGCCTGAAGTTCAGGAAGTAGTGCAGCTGTGCATAGAGCCTATTAGCAAGACTGAGTAGATTTGCCATCCCTCACTGTAGCCCCCTGGTGGTTTTCAAAGTCACCATGAACTCAAAAACGTCAATTCTTGTTTGTTTTTTAATGGAATATCGCAGTATTTAAATGGTTTGTCCATGCACATAAAATAATAATAATGTGCCCTCATAATCTTTGATTAAAATAACTTCCCGCTTCACTTGCAGCAACATCTCTTCTCTGATGATGAGTTTTTCTCTGATGACAACCTGTCACTCACATGAGATCGACCAATAGCAAACCACAACCACCCAATCAATTCCCCACAGACAAAATCAAGTCCCGCCCTACTTTTTTCTTATTTGAAAAGCCTTTTCACTCAGATATACATCTAAATACTAGGGAAGAAAAGATTACTGCAACTTCTGTTTCATGCTGATTTTAAAGGTTTCAAAGAGATAAGAAAACCATTGGTCATAATTATGCATATTATCACTAAAGGGTTCATTTTATTCTTAAAAAAGGAATTTTGCACTATATGGGCATTGGTGATATGCGTGCATTCATGGATTTTTTTTCCATTCACATTTATTCATTCTTTGCACTCTTTAAAAAAAACAAACAATTATTTAAAAGCTCTGAGAAAATACCAATGCTGATCATCATTAAGAATACCATACTGGATTTTACTTCAGACATATTTAAAAAATATGAGTACAAAAGAAAATAACAGGAAAAAAACCCCTCCTTTTGCCATCAGAACAGACATGAGGCTACTTGTAGTAAACGGTAGTTTAAAACAAGGAATTCAAACTTTTACAGGACATAACTTTCACAGTTATTGCTATAAAGCTGTCAGACATCGGACCAGTGAGGTATCAAGCAGATATTTGAATTATTCAAGTGATGATGTTTCTGGCTATTCAAAAAGATAAAAGGAATTTTGGCAAGACAGTGTCTGTTTGAGATATTTACCATAAAGTAATTTCACTGATGCCACACTTATGGTCTTGTGATGCACGTGTGCTTCTGAAGCCACAAGGCTACCCGACTAGACATGTGAGTGTTTGTGTTGTGGTCATTATAGATCTGAGCAGTGTAATTCAGTTCATCATTAATGCGTTAATGTATATAGCTTCTTAAAAGGAGCTCGATTAATATCAGACCCACCTGACAATTTTGCAGAGATATGCTTGACATTCACACATTTGTACGCTGTCAGATCGCAGTTTTGATGACAGCACACTTTTGTGATCACATGTTTATTTCTCCTCATTGTATCATCAATAAACACTTACTTAGAACTTAAGAAGGTCAAGTTACCGCATGACCATGCAGCCGAAAACCACAACTAGCACACTGCCTTTGTCTTTTACATTTTTTAGAAGTAATTTTCCAGAAACATATTTATTTTAAACCTATTTAAATTGCAATCAGTCTTTACTGACGGCGGCAACTGGCGTTACTCATGAACAGTTATATCTCAGAAGTAAAAAAATATAATATGAAATCAAGTCTGTAGGAAAAACATATAATATGAAATCAAGTCTGTAGGAAAAGGTCAGTGTGGGGGGGAGTGTTTTTTGACAAACACAACTCACCCGCTCACATCGTTCATTGCTTCTGGTGATGTTCATTTAGTCATCACTCAGCTCTTTTGCACTGGTTTAGAAACAGGATAAATCCATCCAGATATGATCAACTTTGGAGTTTTCCTTCTCTCTCTAATTGGTGAGTTGAACTGTCTTTAATGTCAAAACTTAATTGTTTTTACTTTAGCTATTTAAGCTAAACAATTTTTGCTTGTTATTTTTCATGTTACTTTTAGGTCTTACTGCAGCACACCTGAATAACCCACCGGTGTTTGCTAAACCAGGAGAAACAATTCACTTACCTTGCGTTTACCAGAGCCAAATAGCCATGCACTTCTCATGGTACAAGCATGAACCTGGACAGAATCCCTGGCTCATCTCCACCATTTACAAGTATGATAATAATGCCAGGTTTTACCATCATTTCATGAATAATTCACGCTTTTCTGTGCTGAATGAAAAGGATGTGCATCATTTGGTGATAAGAAACATACAGATCTCAGATTCTGCAACATACTACTGTGGAAGCGCTTATTCCAACGTAATGGAATTTGTCGAAGGCACAGAGTTGATAGTTGAAGGTAATTATAGTTTATTTTGTTTTTTTAATATATATATAATGAGTATTTCTAATAGTTTAGTTATTGAAGCTATTAACTGAATGCCATGTGTGAATGCAATGTACATAAGATGTCCATGATGTGACATAAAACTTGCTCAATAATGAAATTCAAAGGAAATATTTTGATTTGGTTAATATGCGTTCTTCATGAATATAACCTTTGTTCATACAGGGTTGAAAAGCGTCACTGTTGTAAAACAACACGCTTTAATTGAATCACAATCCGGAGATTCAGTGAATCTAGCGTGCACAGTTTTAAATCAGAACTGTGTAGGAAACCACAACGTGTACTGGCTCATACATGCATCAGAAGAATCTCATCCAAGAGTTATTAGGGCACGTGGAACGAGTATTGATCAGTGTAATTGGATCTCTGAAGCCGGTTTTACAGCACGTAGATGCGTCTACAGCTTCTCTAAGAAGGAGCTCAATCTGTCTGATGCTGGGACCTACTACTGCGCTGTCGCTGCATGTGGGGAGATGCTGCTCGGGAACGCAACCAAACTGGACATTAGAGGTCTGTTTTTCAAGAATTAAAAGGGTAGCACTCTTACGATGTGTTAATAATTTACCTAAAACTTTTCCTATTTCAGGTGCCGATTCCACAGAACAGATGATGACGACTTTTGTTCTTCTTTCCATTGGTAGAACAGTCTTTCTTTTAATCACTATTGCCACAGTTACTGTTTGGTACCGCATGAATTCAAAAAGAATGTCGAAAGAGGACTGTTCAAAAGTATGATCGGATTTCTGCTATTGGATTGAATCAAATCATGAAAATGGGTTGGTTGAGAAAAAAAAAAAAGTCAAAAGATTTTGATCTGGATCAAATCGTAAGTTTGTAGTAAGACTTTTAGTAAGATTTTAGTAAGATCCAAAAAAAATGTGGATTATCCTGATCCCAGCTGAATGGAGGAATTCAGGAACACAAATTTAATAAAACTTTAAAGGGGTCATGACATGGTTTTTTGTTTTGTTTTATTATGTTCCCTTAGGTGCAATTATAGTATTACAACGCATCCTCATCCCAAGGCGTCATATTCTGACACTTTGACAAAGCGTCTAAATCCAACGCCCATGGAACCCTTTAGCGTCAATATATCACGCAGAGAGATGGGTAGGTTTAGGGTTAGACCGCTAGGAGGCGCCTTCTGACCCATATATATCGGCGTCTCATATTGACGCTAAAGGGTGCCATGCGCGTTCGATATAGACGCTTTGGCAAAAGCGTCATTATATTACGCCTTGGGATGAGAACGGGCTGAGTATTACTATAGTTTTTTGTACAAAAAAACTTTGAAAATGTAGTGATTTATGACCTTTTCCCACCCTGTTTCTCACCTCTGATTCCAACAGTCTGTTTTGGAGGTGTTTCCCCTTTAAGAGTTCAATGTTAACACCCACTGTTATGATTGGCTAACGTCAGTGCTGCTTATGCATAAATTATTAACGTTAATCATTTTGTATCACATGTAGACTACACAATGCTCCACCACGTGAAACTTCGGTCTTCCGATCTTTTACCATCGTGTCAATTCTCAATTGATTTTGATTCATATACGCGAGGGAGGGAGGGAGGGAGAGAGAGAGAGCAAGACAGTTTGAAGGCGCGCGCGCGGCCGGGGCTCTCTCTCTCTCTCTGCTCGTTCTTTCAGTAACATGCCCTGTCACACTCATCTGATCACTCACCTTTCAAATAAAGCTTTGGCGCGCTGCATATGCTGCAAATAAACTGCATCCAACTGCTTTCCCTGACGTCTGGATCGTTCGGCAGTCGACCCACTCGCTGCACGACAACGCATGCGATGATGCGAAATGAGGCGTAGTTGTCCTGCGCTGGAGGCGGTCATATGCAAACGACTGGTACATCACTTCGCACCGTGACGTCAGTTCTTACCATGGATCCAGAACGAGCTGTATTTAGAGCTTGATTAAATAAATGCTTCGTTTATAATGGGGAGGACGTCTTAAGCTATGAAACTTGCAGGAAGTTTTAATAGTACGTAGATCTCTTATATACCAAAAGATCAAGGCAAATTTGGTTTCTCATGTCATGACCCCTTTGAAAACTGGTAAAAAAATTACAACGTTTATATCATGTAATATTATAGACACATTTATATTTTTAATTTAGCTCTTGATTAGTTTAACTGTTAAAGTAATAAGTAGACATGCATATTAAGCCTTTCAGTAACCATAAAATAATCTCCCAAACAGCTGTCAATATCAAACAGAATAAATTTAATTTTGAGGGTTTTTTTTTAAATCACATACATAAGCTACATTGGCAGTCCTCAGGGATGAACCAGTAGAAAGTAGTTACTAACATTTGCATCCCTTATTGCATATTTGTTTGTTTTTGTTGTGGGTCACATGAGGAGCTACTGAATCCCTAAAGGGACATGTTTATAGGAGGAAAAGTATGAGATGGGAGAAAAAAAAAAAAATTTTTGTTTTAGCATTCTCTCGCACATGTTTTGTGTTCACTTAAGAAACTTTGCATTCACTCTTTCTTTGTGATTAAATGCTAAGTTTCTACCAAGAGACCATAAACGCATTCAAATATATAATTTTTCCATCATCATGTCCATTTAGTGCCTCCGTAGGGGTCTGATTGTTTGAAGGAAATTGAAAATGGAAGGGGATGTTTGTTGTTTTCTATCTCTGCAAATAAAACAAAGTGACCCCACATTGACTCTTCTACCTGTTGTTCTTTATGCAACTAGCAGCCTTTATTGTGAAATCTAACCATAATTGGAGCACTGTTAACCCAGATGTGGTAATCTGAAAAAGTGTTTATCTAGATCAGGTGATTCAATCCTATTTTAGCCGGCCCAAAAGTAAGATGTGATGTAAGTACCTGATCCTGGATAGCAAAACATAAATCTACATAATTCTGATCCAGATATTATTATTTTTTTTAATAACTGGGCCCAGGTCTGTTGATGAAATCAGCCTCTGATCATCCGTAATATTCAACATACTGTATCACTGCAAATTCATGGGATTAATCAATTTGCCATTTAATGCTTGGGTAGACTGTCTTATTATTAATATCTGCTAACACTTTTTTGATGGTCCCATGCACAGTCATTCTACTGGCTATAAGTAACTGCAACTTATTCTACTAACCTGAGCCCTAATCTAACAGTCTGCTGATACTTAACTAATACTCTAACGAGAGCTTCTTGACATGTAGGTCCAGCATTACTTACTAAAATAAAGTGTAATCAATGTTTGTAATGTCTCCTTGTTAGAAATAAACTGTCCAATATCAAACTGTGTCTGTTTTTGGTTCATGGGAGCAATACTACCCTTTCATCCTTTTATTTCAAGCATGTTCTCGTTCCCTGCAAATTAAATTAAAGTTCTGAATTATGAATTATTTAAAAAAATTAGAAATGCATACACACACTCCACAGAGATTAAAATGTTCTTAAATCTGTAATTTATTCCAATACAGAGTAGGGGTTGAATAGATGAAAAAAATAAACAAGCTATATTTGACAAATCAGTTCTTAGTGATTCTTGAGATCAGGGACAAAACATGTCCACCAGATAAAACAGTTTGTGGGTAAAAAAAATTACTTAATATTACACATACACGTAACCAGAAGACTAAAAAGGATAATGAAAGCACAACTAAATATTATTTCATATTGTTTTATAAATGTTTTTTAAAAAAAATGATATGATATGTGACCAGTGTCTGTAAAAACCCTTGTCCGAAAGCAGGTGTCATTACATTACAATAGCTTAAAAACAATTAAAAGTAATTTTAAATTAAATGCTATATTTACTATGTGTAAGTAGTTCAGTAATTAATTTAATGAGCATCAAAAGTTACAACTGAAAAACTGATTTTAATGTAGTTTTAAGATGATTTAACTTGTGTCCTGGGTTTTTGTCAACACCGTCAGACCTTTTTTTTTTAATAAAAAAATATCAGTAATTTGTGAGGGCAGCTAAAACTCTGAGGACCCCTTTATCACTTCCTTGTTCTTTCAAATGCCATGAGACCACTCTAGCTCTGGTAAGTTTTTAATATTCTTTTAATTGTATACCTACTTGTTAATACTTTGCATGTCACAACCATAGTGTGTCAACACCATAAACAATGTAATGTAAGATTTGTATGATATTTTCTGTTATAAATGCTTAATTTAAGTAAAGTATAAAGGTTACAAGCAACAAATGATAAATAAGATGGCTCCTGTGACAAGCACATGTGTTATGAGAGGAAACATGGTATTTTGTCAATTCCCGTCAGATGTCAACACCATCAGGATTTGTGTCTGACGGTGTTGACTCTTTCTAAGACGGTGTTGACAAATGCCATTATGTGCGTTATTCCTCATTTTAGTGTAGTTTACTTCAATGATTTTACTTACCAAACATTTTATATTACTGTTGCTCAGTTCTATGTGTTGAATTTCAACCAATTGCCATATATATACAAGTTTGTCACCACCGTCACTTTTGTGTCAACACCGTTGATGCCTTGTCAACTCCGTCAGATTGATTCAGATTCAGATTCAGATTGATATATTGTTGTTGTTTTTTTAAAAGATGAGCTGTTTTGGTCCCTCAAGAATATTTGTTAATAAAATGGCTGCATTTTCAAAGTTATTGTGTAATTTGTATGCTTCTAAGTATCACTGGCCATTATGGAAATTAAATGATACATTTATTAATCCATACAAACTAAACCGCAATCATTAAACATTGACTAATCTAACTTTTAAAAGGTGATATGATTCATTTAAAAACATTTGTATGTGATTAAGACAATAAAAAAAACGCTAAGAGTCAAAATATCTGTGATCATTTAATTAAAAATTCTTTTATAGACATTTCTATGTGTCTGATGGTGTTGACAAAAATCCAGTGCTGGTCCCGCAAACCTAATTTATAAAAAAAAAGAAAAAACTGGGAGGTTGTTCCAAACCATGGTTACATAGCCAAACCCTCATTTAACAAATATGTATACACTGGTTTTTAAAATAATGAAGATTTTTTTTTAGAAAATCAAAACCTGTTTTGTCCCTGATCTCAAGAATCACTGTTCTAATAGAAACGCTATGATAACATAAAAAGAATAGTATTTCAGGCCCAGAGCATGTTGAACCTCCGGTAGTTTGGAAACATTCTCCTTATTTACTGAACATGCAAGCAAAATCTATAAGAGGAATCAGAAATAACCATGAGAACATATGCAGTATAACAGTGCTTAGAAGATGCAACATGCCTATTATTTCACATACTATAAATCATCTTTAATATTGTATACAAATATAAAAAATATGACTAACTGAAAAAGATCAAAACAGTGGCTATCCCAGAACAGCTATTTAGGATAATTGTGATTTGTCAGCTATGTATGTATAATGATAGTGAATATAGTTAAGCAACAAAATGGCACTAGATGTAATAGGGAAATTACTGATAACAAATGTTTCAGTTTAGAAATGAACTGGACTCAACTAGACTTACTTGGGTAGGGGAGGATGTCTCAATTCAGTCAGCCTTCAGGATAGAAGTGAAAGAAACTGTTTGTGATCAAACCGTCGCTTAATTTAACCCATAATAAATTCAGGTAAAAATGCACATACCTACAGAGTTTGTTGGTTTTATGCTGTTTGACCATGGCTATCGTAATTATAACCATTGTCTTTCTAGGCGGGCATGTTTTGTCCATTTTGTGAAAACGATCTGAGAACTATTACAGCCTTTTGCAGCTCGTGTGGCTCTAATGTCCAGTTTTTGTCTAGAAAAGTTGAACGTGGTATGTATGCGTTAAGTCTGCCTTAGAACTTTAAGTGTAAAGTTAAGTCTAAACCTTAAGTTACTGTTATTTGAGCACACTGTTTAAGTTTATTAACTGAATTCTGAGTCAGATGTTTCTACCAATTAAAGTTGTTACTTAATAATACCCTTTCTATTATATATTGTATCCTTTTTGATGGTTAGAGTCATCAGTCCATGTTTGTGAGGATGATCTTCTTCGAAAGTACTTCAGAGAAGGACACAGTTACAGTGTCATTGTGGATTTCTTAGCATCGAAGCACAACATTAAAATGAGCCTTCGTACCCTGAAAAAAAAATTGAACAGACTGTCCTTGTACAAACAAAGAAACTACTCGCCTTTGGACACTGTCCGGACAGCTATTGTTGGCGAGTTGAATGGTTCAGGACAGCATTATAGTTACCGCACAATGTGCCAGACCCTGCGTCAAAAACACAATCTTACAGTGAGAAGGCAAGATGTAATGCTTATGATGGCAGACCTTGCTCCATTAGGCATTGAACAACGCTCAAGAAGAAGGTTTGTGAGAAGGGTTTACCATTCTTTGGGGCCAAATCATGTCTGGCACATTGATGGCTATGACAAATTAAAACCATACGGTTTGGCTATAAGTGGCTGCATTGATGGTTACTCACGCAAAGTGATGTGGTTAAACTGTGGAGCTACCAATAACAACCCAGACATTATAGCTGCTTATTACCTACAGTGTGCCACACAATTTGGAGTCATACCAAAGCTTCTTCGCACAGACTGTGGCACTGAAAATGGAACTATGGCTGCAATCCACTGTTCTCTGAGATCAGACCACCAAGATGACCTTGCAGGGGCTTCAAGCCACATGTATGGCTCCTCAACCACAAACCAACGAATTGAAAGCTGGTGGTCATACTTCAGAAAACAACAGTAAAAGTCTAAACAGTCCTGATATTTAGGGGTTTTATTTAATATCTTTTCTTGCTTCATTTTAATTTAGTTTTGAGTTTAATGTGCAATTACACGTTGGAAAATCTATTAAATTAATGTCCAGCTTCACAGACAAGGCTTGTCCCAGACTAAAATGCATGTTTGAGCTGTTTTAAATGACAGCAACTTGCACTGACGTATCTTAAAAAATGTCAGTGCCATTGTTTTGTCACAAGATGCACACCAGTAATAACTCTTCTCTGGGACGCGTTTATAAAAGCTACTTAAATGCCCTAAGTGAACTAAGGCCTAATCCTGGCCTATTTTAAACCGGGCCTAAACATCTAAAAGGGATTCTGATATTGCTGGTTTATTTACACAGGTCTCAGTTCTGGATGGATCTTCTGAATGACTTGAAAGAAAGGCAACTCTTTAATGGAAGTCATGAGGACATATGCTTGGTGTGTTTTGTGTTTTTAAGTGTGCTACAGATGGACCTTAATGAATGCAAAGAAATTTGGAACACTCATACCATTAGGGCAGTTAAACAGTCTCGCTGTCCTTCTGGTAAACCAGATGCAATGTATACTCTTCCACACAGGTCAGTATATGACTATATTAAATATTTAACTTATTTGCATTTTTGTAATGGAATTGTTAAAATGATATTTAACACACAACTTCAATCTCACCATAATGTTGTTCCAAAGCCATATGGCTTACTTCCATATAACAAAAAAATTAATATGATACACAATGTTAGTCTCATTCACCGTTTACTTTCATTCAGTATTCTTCTGTAAAATTAAACTGAAAAGGAGATTGTGGCTAACATTCTATTCCACAGAAGAAAGTCATTAAACTTCAGTTTGCAAACAACTATTTTGCATTGCAAATAAAACTGATAGATTAAAAGATAATCATGTTTTTGAAAATAGTTGATATCTTTATTTTCTCAATTCCACAACTGGACTGAATTCCATAGGAAACAGATAACGGTTGGGGTAATCATGATTCTAACTATCCTTTAAAGTAATTATGAAATGGAAGTTGCATCCCTATTGTGGCATATAAAAGATATAAAGAAGTGTGAAGTCCGCACACTGAAAAATATTGCTCCAAAGAATTTATTAGAAAGGCAACGTTTCGACCATCAGGTCTTCATCAGGCACATAAAAGATACCTTCACTGACTTTTCTTAGTAAAGAAGGTTTTCCTCTCCTTCTCCTTCAAATCCCTGAACTTCATGAAGGAATCCACTGTACTTCTCTCTCATTTCCCTGATTCAAACACATTGTCATTTAGCCTGACTACGTCAGACTTCCTACTTCCGCTAATTTCATATAGAAATCTCTCAAATTACACTCGACAGTTCACCAAGCAGATATTGTTGCCTACCTGCACTCGTGCTTGCCTCATTTTCACCAGGAACTTTATCTTTCAGAAATGTTACGCTTTTACCACATGCACTGCAAAAAGCAGGACATGCTTTCCAGTGTAGCGCCACAAAATGGACAATACATTGTGATCTGTAAAAAATTACTAACTTCAGGGAAGAAGCAGCCTGTTAAAAGGGCATTCAGACTAACAATTTGAAATAAAATGTCAACTCAAAATCACAGTGACTAACGTTACTTCTTGGCAAGTACACAGTCATTATCTATCTTCTGCACTGGACAAATATTGTGTTAAAGTGTTTAACAACACTCAAATTAAACATACATTTTAATATTTACTTGCTTTTACTTACATTCACATTCTTCGTGTGTGTAGTGCGAGTGAAAAGCATCCAGACCGCCAGCGATAACGCATGGGAGATTGAGAGCAATTTGCCGTTTCCGGAGACCACCTGCCCCCCTGGTGGTCGGGAGCATTTCCGTTGCGTTGTGGCTATTTTGTTGTGTTGTGGCTTGTTTCCGTTGTGTTGTGAACTTATGTTTGCTTTTTGAATTTCGTTGTGTTGTGCACTACTGGGCCACCGTAGGAATAACCCCTTGAGATGAACCATCTCGTTTTCGAGGGGGTCCTCGAATCAAGGTACAGAAACTGACATTGACCTTACCACAGCAGTCAAATAGAACAAAACAATAAAAAAAATAAAAACGACATAACTCATATAAACAAGACATTCACTCATACAAGACTCTCCAAAGGTAGCACACTCATCCCTCAACAAAATAAACACAAATAATATGTATGTACCGAAACACACATCTAGACACCAGTAAACACATATGCACACAACATGCCTACATTAAATTAAATTTAATCCAGTTTAATGGATAATACTCCAGCATCTGCCCCTACCTGCAAACCAGTACACAAAAAATAAATTGTAACCAATGAAAACGCCTTCTATCTGGTGGGGTCAGCCAGGACAGTTGATGGTACATTTCTGAATGTGTATGAATGCAGTTCATTTGTTATTTCTCATCCACTCGATAAGAAAGTTTGATTATTATATTGCACTTGTAATTCTGTCATAATGCATGTAATAAAATCAATAATATCAATTATATTTGTTGTGTGTTCAAATTTTGCTCTGGAGATAATTTAGGTCTGTGATGTGTTAAGGTGAAGATGTGATTAGGCTACTTAATTAAGGGTATTACCTCTATAATAAAAACTACATATTTTAAATTGTACTTTTAAATTAGTTCTGATGACACAGGGAGGGCAAAATATAATTGAAAAAAAAAATTCAACTTTATCTATATTGGCAAAAAATAATGCCTTTCTGACATTGCGCTGGCATGCTCACTTAATAAAAAATTGGTACCACTGAATGTACTTCCTAGATGATCTGGACAGTTTAATGTAATGTATGAAATTGTATGTACCATGATATTGGTTTCTTCCTTGATGGATGCAATGTTGTGGTTTTTCTTATGACCAACCACCCATTCCTCTCGCTTCTCATCAAACCTCTGAAGCTTCTTCTTGAGGCGCTGCTTCAGAGGCTGCTCCTTTTTACAATGTGAAAAGCTCTTTTGTGCGCAAAATAAAATGCCCTGACAAAAGGGGCAGATCTTTTTTGTAGACCCCCCTGGCATTATAACAAACTGTCAGATACAGACAGACAGACTGACAAAGATGGATAAGACAGACAAGTAGACAGGCAGAGAGAAAATAATGAGCAATAGATAAAGACTGAGATAGATAAAGAAATAGATTGAGAGATTGACAGAAATATAGATATTGAGAACAGAGAGGATGTGAGATATAGAAAATAATGAAGAGATATAGGTTGGATCTTAAAAGTGCCTTTGGGTTTTGAGAATCAGGTGTGGCTATAGGTTCGGACAGGTGATGTGTTAGACAGGATCTGCAGGGAGAACAACAGAAAATGTTAATTATGTAGTGTTATGTTGATATAAGATTTGAAAAGTGTACCCTAATAGAGAGTGATTCCCATTTTCTCATAAATACTTAAGATACATAAATACAGATTCATGTTGTTCAGCAAGGTCGACCATGCCCCCTAGGTGTGAAGGCACACTCCACCCGGAGTGTGGCTTCCTCTTGGGCTTTAGCGCCTCGCTAACAGACATCTGCAGAGCTGCAGGCTGGGCGACACCCAACACATTCGCCAGATTCTATAATCTCCGAGTAGAGCCTGTGTCCTCTCGTGTACTCGCTTCAACTAGCCGGTAAGTGGACCCGCTCAGGTGTCTTCGCTTGCTCGCCATTCCACTCCACGGACTGGATACGTTCGATATTCTCCTCAGGTGAGCTTCCCCATAAGCCCTGAGTTCCTCCAGCACTGTTGAGGTCAACGCCAGAGTCTATGCCTGCGGCAGCTTTCGCGTCGGCTAGGTGCCTCCGTGTGCATGGTTCCCCTCCGGCGACCCCCACGTGTGTATTTCCAACGCATTCTCATCCCAAGGCGTAATATTCTGACACTTTGACAAAGCGTCTATATCGAACGCGCATGGAACCCTTTAGCGTCAATATAACACGCAGAGAGATGGGTAGGTTTAGGTATGGTGTAGGGTTAGGGTTAGACCGCTAGGAGGCGCCTTCTGACCCATATATTTCGGCGTCTCATATTGACGCTAAAGGGTACCATGCGCGTTCGATATAGACGCTTTGGCAAAAGCGTCATTATATTACGCCTTGGGATGAGAACGGGCTGGTATTTCCACTGTAAGCCTCTCTGAGCATGCACTCTAAAAAATAATTCAGGGGCTTAGTAAATATCACAGTAATAATTAACTGTATTAACTTGATAAAATCTCTGAATATCATTTACTTGATTGTTTGAGTTGAACATACCAAAATAATTGACTAAAAATCCAACAGTTAATTTTGTCTAGAATTTACAGTTATATATACGTTTTTTTCACTAAAAGAATTTAGTATTTTGACTAACCAATTGTTTCTTTTAAATAAACTTAATATATTTGTGAAATTTCTATCAAAATATTTGAGAATTGAGAATTAAACAGATCTGTTTCAAGAACCACAAAATGTACTTAATTTAAGTCAATATTATTAATATATTTAACACACTTAAGAAATTGAGTAAGTTTACTCAATTAAAACAATGTACCCCTCCCCCACCCTCTGAAGTGACGACAGCTCAACGGTCGAGTGAGCGCGGGCTGTTTGAACTCCAGTCTCCAGAAGAACAGTTCTCCTCTTTTCTTCTCAGTCTCGCCGAAACTTCCCAGTCTCTGCGAAATTCAGGTTTGTGTATGTTTTATTTTATCTATAAAATCATTACTGTGCTTTAAATCATTGTATTTAATGCAAAACAACATACAAAGGCGTAATGTGACACCTAAACGACTGTTTTTTCGCGTGATTGAAACGCCTTGCATAAAACACACGAGTTTATTCATCATAATGATAATGAATATAATTAATTTGGATGATAAAATGTCGTCAGAACTGTGCACTGTTTGTTTATTGGCAGGTTATGGAGTCAGTCGTCGCAGCATCTTTCGGCTATGAGTGAAACGCAAGACGGCGGTCTGGAGTCCGAAGTTCACCCGCAGAGCGCAAGTCCATCTCCGGCACGAGGACCAGCGCTGATACGGGGGGATGTTGGATAACAGGCCTGTTGATTACTCTTGAATTAGGCTACCTAAATGTTTAATGTTTAATTTTTACTTCTAAAATGTTTGTTAAATTAGTTTAAATGTTGGCAATATTGTATGTTAAAACAGTGTAAAATATGCTGTTTGCTGTACTCATTGACAATAAAGGCCAATGTCATGTATACTGGTGGTTGTATGGAATATTATTTTACAAAGGTTTAGAGGAAATAAAAAAGTTAATATTACTCATAAATAAAAACAGCTAATATTACTCATAAATATTGGTTTTTAAATGTTTCAATGTTAAATTATTTCTACTCAATTTTATTTGTTGATATACCAGATGCATTTACTCAGATTTACTTAATAGTTTTACTTGCATTTACTCAATTCATACAGTATATTTAATTGATTTCACAGCTTTAAAATTTACTCAATTTTTTTAAGTGTAAAAATGTTTCACCAAAAAAATTGAGTAAATCATGGTTAGACTTTTTAGAGTGTGTGTCTTTCCCTTGGCAAGCCACCTTGCCACCCCTGGTAAAATATTCCACCCTGCGGGCTGGACACCCCAGTGTTTTCCATGTGCATCCCTCCGGGTCATATGTGTATTCTTAAGTCCACCCCCTTCGGGCTGGCACTGATTGCATATTTCAACTGGCACATCTGTTCGCGACGTCACGTAATACGCAATTACGTTGAAAAGGTCACGCTTCTGTCCTGACGAAAATTTTGTTTTAGCCTTTTTAATATTAGAACACCCAGGATACGCACACGAAATGGGCATTTTAACCGATAAACTGACACAAAGACATTTGAATATGTGTATATGGTCCTCCTTCCTCACATTTGTAAACACTGACTCGGTTCTTCCTTGTACGGCTACTCGTGACCTTTTGAACATAATTGCGTATTACGTGGCGTCACGAATGCGCATCACAGAACAGAGCAAGGCGAGCATTTGTGCTTATAAAACTTAAACTTTTTTATTTATTTTTTAAATGACCGATCGTTTCGCTAGATAAGACCCTTATTCATCGTCTGGTATCGTTTAAAGCCCTTTGAAGCTGCACTGAAATGGTCATTTGGACCTTGAATAGTTTGGTACCCAATGAAGTCCATTATATGGAGAAAAATCCTGGAATGTTTTCATCAAAAACCTTAATTTCTTTTCGACTGAAGAAAGAAAGACATGGACATCCTGGATGACATGGGGGTGAGTAAATTATCAGCAAAAGTTTTTTTTAAAAGTGAACTAATCCTTTAAAGTGTGCAAAATGAATAACAAATGAGACAAAACAAATACAAAACAATACTGTGCTCTCAAAAGAAAAACGTGGTGGAGGCATGAAAAATACGTCCCGTTGAAATACATTAAATTGAAAGTTGTGCTGAGTGACACGAAAAAAAAGGGAAATTCGTGTCCATGAACACGAATCAATAGATTACATTTTGTGACTATGTCATGAACTGCCAAATGAGAGAAGCTACATTAAGTGTGTGTGTATAGCTAATGACATCAGCGGTGCCTTTTTATTCTATTTGTGATAATGAATGAAAACTAATTTACATCATTAACCTTAAGAATGTCAATTCAATAACCCATAAGAACAAAAGCTAAAAGGAAGTTAACAATTTAGGTTTTAGAACAATCAATATTTATATATATTGAGTGTTTTTATATATATGATCAATATTTAATAAAACTGACATGGTCTTTTGATTCCAATCTCCTGGTACTGCGTATCTAGCACAAGTTCATGCTTTCATTTCGAGTGCTATTTATAGGCCTACACGAAATGACATTTTACGTGCATCCGATACGCACTTTTTAGCGTACATATGATACGCAATTTTTTGTGTGCATATGATATGCACCATATTTACCCAACTAATTCTACCCAACAGGTAAATGTTGCTAGATGCACGTAAAAGTTTACTTTTGCGTACAAAAAGCACGCCAAATAAAAGCATGAACTCATGCTATCCTATGCAGTGCCAGGAGATCGTGTTGGTTCTTTTAAACAAGGCACAACATTTCATAATATAGCTACAAATTATGAAAATATCTCAAAGCTGAAGGGTTCAGAAATAATAATGATGATTATTGAAAGGTAACCAGTATTTCTGATGCTATATTTTCCATGTTTGCTATCTTCTGCCTTGCAATGGGGTCAGAAGCAAAAATGCATATATATCTATAATGAGCTGTAGAGACCCTTTTACTCGCCCACAAGAACCATATACTAAGACAGACACATATGTGGTTTCAGAGACAGGAAGGACAACTAAGTGGCCTATTTTTTAAAGTTTGCTCTATATATGTTGTAGCTTATCAATAAAGAACAAAAAACAGGCCACCACAACTTTAAAACTAAATGTAAAAATGAAGACATTTGTAATGCAAAGTATTATTGTTCAGTTATCCTGTTAAGAATGTCTGACCTTTATATAAACTCTTGTTTTCCTGTTTGAATGATGATCATACTCCATTCACTTTATTTATGTTATCACAAAAATACAAACATTTGTTTCTAATGTTCCTGAATTACAATCTGAGCATAATCTTAATTAATCTTAAAGTATGCGTGTTAACTTCCATTTTATGAAATATTGATCAGGGCCTAATCTGGCCTAAAACAGAAATGCAATTTTAATAATAATAATGTTACAAAGTATATTGAAAGCATGAAAATACATATTGCAGGGTTAAAGAATTGTCTGTAATGTGTCTATAATGTAATAATGATAAGATCTGTTTTTAAATCTGTAGTTATTAAAAATAATGCTGAAACCCCAACATGTCTTCATATAGGTTTTAAACAACTGTGCTGCATTTATCACTTGAAAACAAAAGGAGAAGGATTAGTAATGGCTCAGCTTTCTTCAGTGATGTTTGGCACATGACATTTAAGGCTGGAGTAGATTGCGTTCCTTCTTGTCTTTCTTCGCTCAACCGCTGAGCTCTCTCTACTTGTGTCGTCTTCAGGAAATTGCAGGGTTGTGTAGTTCAGGTCTAGACTAACTCGATTCTGTGAGGAGAGAAAAAGGGAAAGCATTGTAGCACAGCAACTTCATCTGCTGCGTTCCTGCTTCTCAAGCAGTTCATAGCGTTAGCAGCACTAAGGGCATGTCATGGGTTCAATTTCCAGAGGATGCAGGAACTGATCAAATGTAGGCTATACCTTGAATGCAATGCATTAGATAAAATGTCTTCCCAAAGCAGTAATGTAAATGCTACAGTCATAAAACTTCTGACTTACAAGAGAAGACCTGGTATCAGAGAGTGGTGTGTCTGGTGGAGATGGGTCAGATACTCCTGAAAAAATTTGAAACTAGCTATATTGTTGTGCCGGGAAATTAAAACAAGGAAAATAATGGGAATAAAACAAGAAATACTGACCACAACTGAGCCCTTTCAAAAAGACAACATTTAAACGTCAGTACATTTGGAAATTTACCTGCGTGCAATTCACTCGTTCTTCTCAGTCTTTTACATAGAAATATGTTGACTATTCCACTCAAGAGCAAAATGAGAGTATTGAAGACAAACACCGCATGATAAGACCAGTTTTGACCTTGATTTTCTAAAACATGCGGGAAACATTTTGGTCAGGTAAATGGTGAAAAAAATGCTAGCATATCAATAATGTACAAGAAACAAATAATGACCAAAAACAATTGAATATTAAAACAAAGTTAAATATCATTATTATTATTGTCAAAGCAAAGTCTGAAAATAAGCCATTTTTGAAAAATAACATCACTTTAAAAATATATAACTTATGTGCAAATTAATTTTTAACGTCTGTTGCATGGTGTTTTCTTTGGACATATTATCCTATCTAGTACAGTACATGAGGCTCTGTTCTTTACGCTTAATACAAATCTGCTTTATATGCAATTTTAGTAGTAATCACTGCAGTAGTTCTTACCTTTTAAAAGAAGTCTTAATCCACAATTGGTTTGGTTACTCCATGTACATTGATAATGTAAGGGTTCTGTTGATCTTTCAATACTAAGAATGAAGTAATTATGTTCTTGTATATTATAAAAGCTTGAGTCACATTTTACTACAACCGTTTCACCTACAGAGAAAAACCATGAGTTGGCCTGTTTAAAAAAATGTGCATGCAATACTCAATGCAAAATTCAAAAGGAAATTAACTTACACATGTTGCGTATGAAGAGTTTCAACTATAGCATCTCACTAGAGCATATGATCAGAGCTCTGAGGCTTTTAGCAGTGCCTTATATAGACACCTTATATAGACCACGTTATCACCTTTCATCTGAAGAAGAGCTGTCATTAGTGTGTGAAAGTATATGGTTTAACATTGCGGTGAGGCTATAAAATCGTACACCTAATAAAATATATAGGCTAGTCTATAGCCTAGAATGTAACTGGTGCAGTCCTCTCAAAATTATGAGTAAAATGCCATCAAACATGTCCTAAATCATAATTCTATAATATGTATTCAAAGGAAATACAGACATTAAAACGTTCAGGAGAACATTTAGATATATCAACCCAAAAAGCATGAGAGGAGGTATATAACCAACCTACCTCTATCCCACAACAGTTTTCCAGCATCCCTGCACCACCCTTAAAGTTTTGGGGGATTACTCTGGGTTTGGACCAAATGAGCTTGTCGCCCTCCCCTCGGACAGCTCGCTAAATATGCACACTTTTCTATATCCGATTATCTGTAAGGGTGAACTCATGAAGTTGTACCAAATCAGATATAGGTCTGATGTTTTGCAAAGCAACCTCAGTCTGAACAGTCATATCAGAATTCATGCTACTTTTACGTCACTCTAGATCAACATTCGCCACAATTCTGCCCTGATGGACATCACACCAAAGATTTTACATAAGGGTAGTTCTTTGAATATGAAAGACGGCAGCAAAGTTAGTCAGTGGAGTGATGACGAGTTGTTATACAATAGTAAGTATTAAATAGGGATAGTTCACCCAAAAATGAAAATTAGCCCATGATTTACTCACCCTCAAGCCATCCTAAGTGTAGCCTATATGACTTTCTTCTTTCAGACGAATACAATTGAAGATATATATTAAAAAAATGTCCTGGCTCTCCCTAGCTTTATGATGGCAGTGAATGGAGGACGAAATTTTGAGGGCCAAAAAAGTCCATCCATCCATCATAAATGTACTCAACACGGCTCAGACCTTCTGAAGCGAAGGAATGTGTTTGTGTAAGAAAAATATGCAAAAAAAGGAGAAAATAATGTCTTAAATGAAGGTAGACAGTTGAGAAAAAACACGTATATCATATGGTATATTGGATCAGGAGCATTCGCTCTTAAAGTGACAGCAGCCTAATACTCCTGCCTGTGGCAAACAACAAAAGACAAAGATTAGTACTTAAAAATAAAGTTACAAAAGTTATTCAGTCAAGAGCAGTGAGTGATTTTCTGGTTTTAATTTTCAGTAAAGACTGTCAAGCGTTATTTTACATTTGATTACTTCACTTCTATTCAAGTATACTACAGAAATTGTAGATCCCGGCTTCAACGTTATTACTACGACACGGCATTGATTACGGCTTTTATTCACACAGAGCACATTCAGGGACTGATACCGGAAATGTTACTAATGTCACGAACCACACACGGGAAGCAGAAAATCCAATCGCAGTATGTTTATTAATTAGGGATCCAGGCAAGGGTCAAAATCCAAAATATCAATCAAAACATAAGAACAAAAACAAGCAGGAAAAACAGCCCTCAGAAGTGACGACATATAACAAGGACTCCGTAACAAACACTGACACAGACAGGGAATATATACACACAGATCTAACAAGGTGATGGGAGACAGCTGAGTGCAATGAACTGATGAGTGACAGACAGAATGCTGGGAAATGAAGTCAAATGTGAAAGACACCGTGAGAACGAGGACCTCTAGTGATAACCCAGGGAAACACAACCAGACACTGTGACAACTAGGTCCCCATCCCCAGCAAAAACAAATGCTCCCTCAAAAAAAAAAGAAAAGAAAAAGACAAACAACCCCCCATAGGCTAAGGGGGAATTGCCCCTATTTTCCAAATCGAAATTCCAGCCCTGATAATGTTGAACCAAACAAAATATAATACTTAGCATTCTGACATTCAGTCACGTGACGTTATGTTCTCTGCATGGAGTAACATCTGGCACAGTCGCAGCTTGTACTTATTAATAAATAAGTAAACAAACAAATAGCATTAATAGTAATTAATTTTAGTTAAGATTTGCTATCAATTTGAACATGAATTTTATTCTTATTTTTCCATGTATGCATAGACTTTCATGGAGCATTAGGTCATGAACTTTTGTCTCAAAAGTCATGGAAATGTATTGGTAAAAATGTTGGACCCAACCGTTACTTCAAATCAGCTATCTCAGGTGTTTTCTTTTGTCTTTTCACACTAGGATAGAGGAAACAAGCCATTTCAGGAGCCTTCTTTTCATTAGTTATCAAACATTATCATTACATCAATATTATTGTTGTTGTGAAATTTATTTTTATATTTTTTTTGGGATATCTGAGGTGTTAGCTTTCACTACCCAAGCTAAGCATTATTTCTGTAACAAGGCTCATGAAAATAATATCATATAATTATAAAATACAATAACAAACACAAAAAAAGATGAAAAGCAAAAGTGATTTTATTAGTAAAAGGTGTAATGAAACAGATAACAAGGATATACATTTTTTTCAGTTTTTAATTTATTTAAGAACGGGGTTAAGCAAGGGAGGAAGCAGATGCAATGATTGCCATGTTCAGACAACAGCTATTTTGAAATTGCTCTACTGGATTTTGTTCAATGTTATATTGTTAAATCATCATACTTCATGCATTTGCACTTTTGGATCACTACAGGAAAGGTCTTCCAGTAATCCTTTGTTAGGACCTGATCTTTGAGTAGACCTCATTATGCTGGGAAACGTTGTGTTGTTTAGCTCCTCTAGAGGGCCGTGATCTACTGCTGAAACTCACAGTTGTGTAAGTCAAGCCATCCGCATCTCCAACCTGATAAAGCAAGATTTTTGCAAACCATTTGTATATATATACATTTTTTTCTAAGTAAAGTGACTTCAAGCTAAACTTTAAATGATTTAAACACTGAAATGAACTCTGAAAATGTTAGTAAATGGACAAGAAACATCTGAAAAAATCAAACAAAAAAAATTTCAAATCGTTCATGAAACTTCTGAAATATATCACCAAAATGATATCAAACTTTTTGTGAATAAATTAAGTGGCGAGGATTTACCTGCTGAGTACCTTCAGATGTCTCTTGATCACAAGATCTGTTGAAACAGGCTAAAAAGTATGAATGTCAGCTTTATAGTCTTGCGAATAAAACTAAGAATCTGATTCAAAACCAGTCTGAAAACATTTAAATATGATACCTGATGATATGCCTTGGTCCTTACATCGCACAGCCGCAAGTAAGATCATTATTATCATAGAAATGATGTTTGACGAGACCAGTATAAGAAACAATGGAGATGCTATCGTCTGGCTGTCTGCAAGAAAACATTTATTTATGTTTTACCATGTTTTACCTGTAATATAAGACTTCATATTAAAAATCTAAATATCTTGCAAACTCTTATTGGATGTCATTTTTGATAACTTGACCATGGCACAGCATTACTTGTGCTTTTTTTTTCTAAATCTCAACTGATTTTTTTATCATTATAAACAACTTTATACTGAGTGATACAGTAGTGTACTGTACATGGTAAGTCAACAATTATTCATAATGTTACAAAATGTGTTAATTACAAAAATGACTGGCATGATAAATTATTATAAATGCTATCATTATTTAGATACACATTGGAAATATTAACTGCAAGTCACTTAATAGGGCTTAACACTTTACCAGATATGAGTTCCAGATGAGTTCCATTTCCAAACACGATCTTTCCGCATGCGAGTACAGCGCAGTAGTAAGTTCCTGCATCAGAAGGGCTGAGGTTCCTCTTTGCGAGGGTGTAAATGCAGATCTGTGTAGTAGAATCATCCTCACAGCCCTCTTCATGCTGTTTCTTCATATCTCCATCAGCGTAAATGATGGCTGGATGAGATTCAGCCTCTCTGAACCAGTATGCACGATGTCCTCCTGCACATTTCTCATCTACCGTTTTGACTCTACACACCAGGGTAATGTTGTTTCCAATGTGAGCTTTATCTGAAATAGGCTCCTGAAGAACCGTTGTTCCGGTGTGTTCTTCTTTAAAGCAAAACCAAAAGTATTTTATTGCATTGTGCTTTTATAACTTCTAGTCTCTTATAACTTATAGTCTTTTTGCATGATTATCACCTTTAGATATGAGGTAAATCTGTTTCTGGTAGTATATAATGAAAGGCAAAAACGTACCATGAAGCATCAAAAATGTTCCAGGTCCAAAATACAGTTCTCCCATCGTTACCACACCACAAAAGTATGTTGCTATATCTTCCTTTTTAGTCAAAGAAATATGTAAATGATAAATTCCTTTTTCTATTGTTACGTTCAAACGGCCATCAGCATTTCCATCAATAAATTCAACATCCGTCATATAAATGTAAGTTTTTGAAATGGCTTGAAGTTTCATTCCCATCCCCTGCTTGTACCACATCATATTGTTAAAATCTCTATTGGGTAAGTAGCACTCAATAGTGACATCATCACCCAGTTTAGAGGTTTGCAAACGTTTTGGCTGCTCAATGTTTTGTGCCCCAATGCAACCTGAGTACAAAAAGTAGTAAAGATGTGTTATACAAATCTTTTACATAAGGAAGTTAATTTCAGAATCTTAGTTGCTTTGTATAAATGTCTGATAATGAATAAAACATTGTAAAAGTTAAAATGAATAAATAAATAGTCATAATTAGATGATTATATTCAGTCATTTATAATCATATACTTACAAACAAAGACGAAGAATAAAATTGTGCTCATTTTGCTTTGATTTGCAAGCAAAGAATAAGAGATGGCAAGGTGGACAATCTAAGTAACTAAATCAAGAGGAAACTGATCCTGGACGTGATTGGTTATTCTGAAATATTCTCGTATGACAAAGTCAAATTTCATTGGCTGTCCCAGTTATAGACTTAAGGTGTAAGACTATAGTGTGCCACTTTCACGAGCAAAGGAAATGGTTATTTTTATAAACACCAACAATGAAACAGAAATAATAATTGAAAAAAAATCTATATTATTTAAAATTGAAATTTTAAGTTTTTTTTTATTTTTTATGAAAAAGTTTTGATTATTTCATTTCAATTCCATGGCTATGTTCAAACATTTTCCCAGTGACTTTCCTGTTGCTATTTTACAACTGTAAAGCTTAAAATATTTTAAGTGACCCTGGGAAAAAACAAACTGAATGATGTGTTTAAAAGCACCCCAGCTCTAGTGAGGGGGCGTTGCTTGACCTGCAGGGTTGCTAGGCTGTGTGGGCTGAGCGGAGTTGTTTTCTAAATCTAAATCTCTTTTTATTTATTTTTTAATTTGATACAGCTTTTATTTACATTTACACAATACATAGAGCTGAATTGTGTCCTTGTCCATGGTGCTGAATCATGTCAACTGGGTTTAGGGCTTCAGAGGAATGGTGCTTTAAAAGTTATTGATGAGCACAGTTTTATTGTTCAATAACAGAAAGTAATATCAAGATTGAAGCTGAAATGTAATGTTGTAGATTCAAATCACACTAATGATATCCTAAAATAGACCAACATAATGGAACAATATGAACTACATCTCCCAATGCACATCAGTCGGTCTCAAAGACTATGAAAAACAACTTGACAATTCTTTTTTGTTTTATGTAATATAAACAGTGTTTATTATAAAGGATTTATTTTTGCACTTGATATTTTTTATGAAGATATTAAACTATAAAAAGCCAACTGAAATTAGTCAATTGTAGTTGTTCTTTATAATTAACTAATTTAAGAGTATGTACAATGTCTAATTAATTTCTTATTAATTAATTAACTATATTTTTTATCATGATAATCTTTTCATCTCACATTCAGGGAATCCACAACAATGCACACACGTTGTCTTTGATCACGTGAATCACTCTAAACAGCAAGTATGTGATTGCTTTTTGTGTTTTAGTTCCAAAACGATATTACTTTAATTGAATATGTTCTTAGTAAGAAATATTTGACCCTATAGTACTTCTCACAATTATATAAAAAAATTTTTTTTAAAGCATCAAAGGTGTGCATTTTAAGGGATACATTTAAATGCTTTTTAGGGTTAATTATGGACTTTCCATGTTTTATTATGTTCTTATTCATCTTGTTTATGTAATGAATATATATATAATATAATGTTTATGATTTAACTGTTAAACAGACCATTTGTTGATATTAAATGTATGGTTGAGACCGCCTTGGAGGCATGGGGACAATTGTCTTCTGAAAGTAACAGTTTTTACACTGGCATTTACTGTTGATATGGAAAGTTTTGACCGCAGAAATGTGAGCTCTGCTGGGGGCTTTCTGACTGCGCTTTTCTATTCTCATTCTTACAAACTGTTGGCTGCTAACTGTGCAATAGGTGGGCTCAAAGTCCAAAACCACAAGTGCATGGTGCATCAAGCAGCAGCCTCTGCAAACAACAAACAACACAGCTTCTCACATTTCTCTTCTACCCGAAGGTCGTTTTGTTCCTCTAAACTTAAGGTAGGTTTATTGGTGTGAATGAAATCCATTGATCAAATTCTGCCTTGCTTTTTCTTGATAGCTTTGGTGTCTGTATTCAGGGTAGACTTTTGCCTTGTTACTTTAACTTTTAATTATAATTGCCTATGTTTATTAAAAGTGCTTTCCATCTGCCGAATATACAAAAACAAAATTTCACTTATTTTTTTCCTCAGACACATAGAAAACCCTAACTTTGAATAAAATTGAAATGCACAATTTATCTGTAAGGTTCTGTTATTAGTTATAGTTAATGTGCACAATTGATGTTGTTAAAACAGCTGTGTGCAACCATATCAATCAGTTTTCATTACATAATTTTAGACTGTTTTTGAAGCTTAATTCTGCTGTTTCCATTACAGTGACAGTCTGTTGAGAAGAAGGAGGGGCGTTTGTTAAGAAAGAGACGTGTCTCGTGAGAATACTGCTGGGTAGACTGTGTGGTTTTGTTGCTGTGAAAGGGGGTCAAACTTGTGGTTGGAAAACATCTAAGCATTGATACACAAACATTCAAATACTAACAACACATGCCATTGTGTCACTTTAAGCATAACCTGTCTGTGCATGAATTATAATAATGTTTAAATGCATTTTATACTAATCAAAAGATTAGTTTATACTTTTTAATACTAATCAAAAGATACGTTTTAAGCCTTGTGTTTCCTGAATCATGATGATACTTTTGTATTGCAGTGCATTTTGTATTAAACTATAACAACAGATGATTATATGTGAATCAATTGCAAATGAATAAGTTGGTCCGTTGATGTTCACATCAGCAGAGCTCAGTCTGTTCTGAGCAACTACTTCCTCTTACTGATGCTGCAGGAAAGGCATTCGTTGTCTCCGCCCTCTGCATTACGTCTCGCTTGCATATTTTTCTTATACAGAAAATAACTCCTCTTCTTCGATGCTCATGATTTATGGTGCTAAAAGTTATTTTTGATTTGATACATATTATTCATTATTTCATAACCCAAAGTTTCTCTGATTAATTAATTCGTTTTATCTTCTTCTCTGAATAAATGAACAAATCATTACTGATAAATGTGGCTAATAACTCATTGTTGACAGAGACATGTAAAAGGTTACTTTCTTCTTGTTCAGGGGTTTGAATCTAACACCTGAAGCATCATTTATAAAAAGCATCATTTATAGAAACCATCCTACATTTGATCTTATTATCATTTCTCAAATGTGCTTACCCGTGATTCAGAGAACGAACGTATGTATAATTTTTGCATAATTTGGTAAATTGGACATCTGGTAAAGAAGATTTCACGCCTATAGGCGTTACAGTATAGGCGTTAACACTGAAGTCTTAAAGGGGAAACACCCCAAACCAGACTGTTTGAATCAGAGGTGAGAAACAGGGTGGGAAAATGTCATAAATCACTACATTTAAAAAAAAAATTTGTACAAAAAACTATAGTAATACTATAATTGCACCTATGGGAACATAATAAACCTAAACAAAAAACCATGTCATGACCCCTTTAACATATAAAAGAGCACACCAGTCAATCTTTTAGGCTACTTGAGAATGGTGAGCGGCATGAATTGCTTATTTTTCCAAATACCTCTGTCAGCAGAGATACTCGAGATCCAAGTGCAAGTGAATAATAGTTTATTTACAGTGATAAGGAATATAAGCAAGGCAAATAGTCAAAGGTAGCAAGGCAATAGATGCAAATCCTTGAAGCAAGATGAACACCGTAGACTTGCAGTAATCCACAATGGATAGAAGAATCCTCTTCTAGGATGGGGGGGCTTGACTTGGACATTTCAAAAGTCCTCATAAATCAAATGGCTTAAAAAACATAAAAAACAATGTTTTATTAAAAAATGTAAAATGCAGCATGTCTCCTGTGATGGGTAGGTTTAGGGATCGGGGCAGTGTAAGGGGATAGAATATATAGTTTGTACAGTATAAAAACCATTACGCCTATGGAGAGTCCTCATAATGCTGTTGCACCAACATTATATGTGTGTGTGTGTGTGTGTGTGTGTGTGTGTGTGTGTGTGTGTGTGTGTGTGTGTGTGTGTGTGTGTGTGTGTGTGTGTGTGTGTGTGTGTGTGTGTGTGTGTGTGTGTGTGTGTGTGTGTGTAAAAAAACAACAACGATCTGACAAGCAAACGCAAGATAGGAGTGGAAATAGCCAACCTGATTAACTAATCTCATCATCAAGGTTGCTAGGAAACCCAAACAAGCAATCAGACAGTTGACAACACTAAACAGACACAAAGAGAAGAAAACACACACCCATGAACCGTGACGTACGCAGTATGCCCTTCTCTGACTCTGCCACAAAGAAAAAAAGTCAACATCTGCTTAGAAGTGAGGCTTTTAGTATTTACATGTTTCCTTTTCAGCCAAATCTGCTAATGCATGCAAGCAAATACATGACAAATACATGATACGTAACAAACATCAGGTTGAGTGACATCCTGATATACAGAACTTTTTTATGTCCAAGATGTGTTTTTTATATATATATATCACCATTGGCTTTAACTTTAGTATGCTGTGATAGATTTTTAAACTGTATATTAAACTAACCATGTTTCTAACATCTAACCTTATTTAACATGCAAATACTTTGAAACACCACGTACTAAAACGTTCTGTTCTGTGTTTTTGAGTGTTGTAGGCCTATGTTGCCATTACCTCTGTTGAGTGTAAAAATAACATATATGGGAAATAAAACTAGACAGATGACTAGGTTAAAACCTTGTGGTTAACAATGGTTAACTAAAAAAGTTTGCTTTACCTACTAACAGAAGAGTTTGCATATGAAGAACCAATACAATTGTAGGGAAATTATGTAATGTATCATGTCATTTTGCCATAGCCCTATTCTCAGTGGTTAAAGTGGGATTTGGCAGGTGGGGGAACCCTCAAATTTTGGGGAAAATTACTCACCGTGGGACAACATATTGAGTATCGTAGTTTTTGGGACAAGAGTGTCACTGTGGCACCAAGTATCACAATACTTTTTTACTTGATATTTTAATGGTTTTATTTTGGTCCATCAACACTGATATGATGACGATACTATGTTAAAATTGCTGAACACTGGGATAAAAACTGAGCCCTGGCACTGTAGCCATGGCAGCCCAGATTATCACCTCCCTGATATTTATAAGTTTTATGAATCATTTTCTTAGATAAGGTCATTTAAGGCTACCAGGTCAGTATTGCCAGAGACATTTAATTTATTTAATTTATATAAAGACATGCCACTTCCTCAATCCGTAATATGTAAAACCCGTAACGCCAAATATGGCGGTTGTATGCAAATGTCCCGCCCCTCCCGCTGGAAAGCCAATCGTCTGCTTTTAACAGTCAAGCCGGGAAACATTTAAGCCTATCGTCTGGTTCCACTGACGCATGCGCACAGTTGATGTTTGCGACAGCGGAGACGAGAACCCTTGCGCATGCGTAGTAAAGTATAACCTGTGGGGAAAAAGGTGTTTTAAACCTTATTTTGGGGCAAAGTCATCAAACTTTTTCAGCGATTTTTATCATATTGTACTGCTGTTTCTATACATGCAGTTTTTATGTCCCGGTAACCAGTGAAAAGTGCAGTTCTGACTCTCTGCCCATTCATTTAGATAGGAGCCTGGTCTTGTTAGTTCGAAATAGCTGCCCGGAGGCGTTGCCAAGATGGCGGCCGAGTGGCATGACTTGCCTAAAAGGACTTTGGTATTGCCAATAGGAACCTTCTACAAGCTTTGGAATTCAAAAAGTAATTTTAAATAATGCAAATTATAGGCTACGTTTAATGCAGTTGGTGGAATTGGAAGACGTTCCATTAGGATTTAATGTTGAAACACGTCAAAACATTCTCAGGTATAAATATGCAGCATTAATGCACGTTAATGTTGATATACAATAGTTACATAATGTTCAAACTAATCCTGCTATTGATATCTTTGTAAGACTGCCAACCCTATAGAACAGTGGCAGGGGAAAACAAATGCCTGGCGAAATATCGCACCTAAAACTAACTTTACCGCGCTCAACCACCGTGAGTGCATTTCACGCATTGCGTTCAGCGGGGAGGAAGGGAGGTTGGTCGGTCGGCCCATCTGTTGTAGTTTTCACTTTTGATGTGTTTATGTGGGTCTCTTAATGAGCTGTGTGTTTGTATTTGGATATGTGTTACATGTTTTTATGTGTTCCTCATATGTGATATTCTTTGCTATGGAAGAAGGAAAAAGGATGTGTGGAAATTATTATCCCTATGGGACAACAAAGACTCTATCTCGGGACCAGCGAGATTCGCTGAGATTAATGAATCTATTTATTTATTCATTTATCTGAATAAATCCCACTTTCCCCTGCCTATTTTATAAAAACTGGTGGGATTCTCTTCCTAAATTTGTCTGAGATCCTCCGGCCTTGCTTCTTCTTGGGAGAGGTGCTCTGAGAACTGCTTGAGTACTCTCCTGGCCGTGATTAAAGCATTTAAAGGACATTTACTGAAGTCCTTTATTTCTGCGCAGGAAGAAAGTTAGATTAGGGGAGGAAGTTATAGTTAAGGAACTCAGCTGTAGTCGATGTGTAGACTCGCTGGAGTATTGTTATGGGACTGGGCTGTAGTCGACTGTAGACTCGCTTAGTGGAGTATAGTTAGAGAACTCAGCTGTAGTCGATGTGTAGACTCGCAGCAGTATAGATAGATTATTTGGCTGAAATCGACTATAGACTGTAGACTCGCTACAGTATAAATATTTAGGTTTAGGGAAAAATTTACAACAATGTTGTCTATAATACTCTAAAATCACTCTAAAAGTGATGATACACGGGGCAAATTTTTTGAGCAATGTTGCCGGGCAATGTTGCAGAGCAATGTTGCTTGAGCGCTTTTCCCATTGAGAATGGGCAACACATTTCTATCTTGATACTTCGGTTGCGGGCCCTGTGTCTCACCTGGTTGCCCATTGACGGCAACATTGCCCAGCAACATTGCTCAAAAAGTTCCCCCGTGTATCATCACCTTAAGATCAACGTTTATAAATGAGGTCCCAGTTGTGGTCATTCTTCAGACAGCTCAGGACTCAGATCTGCTGCATTGCAGACAAAATAATGACTTGACATTTTGGAAGTCTTTAAGAATTGGGTCAAAAAAAAAAAAAAAGAAGTGAGATTTTAATAAAGATTAAGCATAGTGTCAGTTTTGCCAGCTGACTCTTAGCTGATCCACGTCTACCTATATTATCAGCAGCTATCGCGCTTCTCAGGAGTGAATTACCCTTCTCCCTCCCCAGCTCCTCTCGTCAGTCAGGATTTGGCATTCTGATTCCCCCTTAATCAGTTATAATGTTATTATATACAGAATGTAGTTATTTAGACCTCAAATATGTTATTAATATATAATCGTATGCTGTGTTCACACAAACGTGACTTTAATTATTTGCGCGAGTAGATTACATTGAATTTTTTTCATTTACATTGGTCTAGCATTCCATGTAAAAAGTCTGGCGAGTAAAATAAATTTACTAGCCAAATGGTGACTCCAGCTTCAGTGTGTCTGTTGAGGATTGAAGGGTCAAAATGAAAGCGTTTTTTTTAAAATCTACTAAAACACTAGTGCGTGTGTGTGTGACAACCTTACGGGCATAAAAACACAAATTTGCACCAAAGTGTTTGATTTCAACATTTGCATGTTTTCTTTGATTCAGCATGGTTTAGATTCCATCTGGTTGGTCAGTACCCAGTACAAATGTATCCAGTTTTTTTTTATTGTCTCTCACTGAAATAAAAAACACCCTTTTATCACTGAGCACACAGAAAGTCTGCGCTGAGTTGATCATCTGTATAGAAATGAAGGCTGCCGTCGCTGTGCTCCTGTTTTTGAGTCTCTTTAGACTGAGCTTCAGTCTCTACAGAAAACACTTCTTTGTGAATAAACTTATGACCTGGGAAGATGCACGAACCTACTGCAGAGAATATCATGATGATCTGTCCACTGTCAATAAAGAGGAGGCACAACTGCTCTCTGCAAATCCAGAAGTCAATTATTCATACTTTTGGATTGGATTGTACAATAGTTCTAAAAACCCCGACCAATGGATTTGGTCTGGAGGTGAGGATGAACAAATTGACAATTGGGACATTGGCGAACCGAACACACACACTGAAAAGTGTTGCGTTGTAAAAATATCTAATTCTAAACTGCACAATGCTATGTGCTCGTGGACTCGACCATTTTACTGTATGCAGGTCTTTCAGCTCATTCTGATACATCAGAACAAGACGTGGGATGAAGCCCTGGACTACTGCAGACAGACCTACACTGACCTGGCGAGTCTACGATCTCAGATGATTATGGCAGAGGCGATAAATATCATCATAACATCCCAGACAGCTTATGTGTGGACTGGCCTGCGCTTTATGGCTGGACATTGGTTTTGGGTCAGTGGTCATGATCTTCAATATAAAGCCTGGTCTGTGGATGGGGAGCTCCAGTGTCCTGCCAGAAATCTGCGCTGTGGAGCTCTGGATAGAAAAGAGAAGGTTTGGAAACCCACAGACTGTGAGGAAAGACACAATTTTCTCTGCTTTAAGAAGACATAAATGCAGTTAAAATATGTATTCTCTTCTGATATGTAAACTTTCCCATGCAGCTTGTTATATATGAACTCAATCTTCTATTTTGTATCAATGATTTGAAAACAGATTTTCTAATCAATCTTTAGTTTTTGCTTTACAAAAAAGATGAATGATCATATACTGTTAACAGTTTTAAATCTTACAAATTAGCATATAGAGTCAACATATATATTGCAATTTTTAACAATTTTCTTAATTTTATTTTAGAGAAAATAATATTTGGAGACCCAACCATTGTGAAGACAAACTGAACTTTCTGTCTTAAAAAGCTATAAATGTGCTTCATGCTGCAATATACATACATTTCTTCATATAGGCCTATATATGATATTGATTATTTTATAAATCATGAATCTATAGAAATCTATTGCTTTACAATATGTATGGTTGTTAAAAATAATGGATTTTTAATCTTTCATTTTAGTCGTGCCAACATTGTCTTGTAAAACAATGTTTAGCTAAAATCTTTTATGGGCTTGCAGAGACATTATAAATGATATGTACTATTGTAAAAATACAAGATTTAGATTCTCAGTTAAATTTTAATAGCCATGTTAAAAAGATATATAAAACGATCAAGATCAATCTTATTAGCTTTATGATAAGAAATTGTTTAACTTTTTATCATGCTTTGTTGGTTTAAAACTCAATTATATTTTCACATAGACTATACCATACAGATGAACAGTTTGGTCTAGGACTAACCAGGCTGTAATGTATCAGATTGAGTGTCTTTATAACCATGGCTTGAACATTTTGGATATAAAGCTAATAAGATATCATCATTGTAAATATAAGATATAAAAATATAAGTTTTGCTCATTTGGTTTGTTTTCACTATGTACAGCTTGTATTCAAATGTTTAAATGATATTGGCCTTTATGTACTTTTATGAGTTTGCAGTGGTGCAGCAGATCCACCAGAGCGGCTTCTAGCAGCAATTGTACAATTTTATTCTGTAAAACATATTTTGCTCAGACTGCCTTCTCAGTGAAAGGTGCAACATTTTGGAATTCACTGCCTGATCATTTAAATTCTGCTGCAAGTTAAAAAATTTGAAAAAGCGAAGTCTTGGTTAATTCAGCAATAAACTTGTTTCATGTTTTTCTGTTGTCGTAATAGTAGTCTAAGGCCTTTCTAGGGATAAGTGTTGCAAAGTAGCTTTAGCTAAGCACTACAAGCAGTTGTATCTGTTTATTGTATCCTTCCCTATCCAAATAAACTGAAAAAATATACAATTTAATGTGCTATTATAGGAATTGCTCACGTGTATGCTATGTTTACCACACCACAAATGTTCCTTCATTCAAAACTAGGCATGGTTTTGGTCAGCTTTTGTGTACACTGTTCCCATATTTGCATGTACTTGGCTTAGTACATTTGTGCTTAGCACAACCTAATACTTTTTTTCCCCCACATTAAGTTCCCACATGTCTAGCACAATTATGTGGTTTGGTTTGATTAATACAGTGTATACTTTTTTTTCTTGATATAACCCGAAAGAATGGAAGTGAAATGTGACAATGGGTACATTGTAAAATGCGAGGGGCACATTGTAAAATGACCATATGTCAGCTTAAAATGCAATCTGATCTAATAAAAAAAAAAAAAAAACAAGACAAACAAAAATGTTTTCTCAAAATACATTTATTAACTTTTTCATATAAAATAATGCCATTTTTAATCATTAAAAATACAATCATTTTTGAGTTTGACAACAAACACACAAATAACACAGCTATACAACACAGTCCAAAACATAATACTAACATAAAATTGACTGTCTTTATTCACCTTTTTCTCATGTTTTCTCAATAGAATTCATAAAAGTATAAAACAGCATAGTTCTAAGAGGGGCACATTGTAACGCAGTGTCACAACATGCCCCACCTGCACAACTGATTTAAACCCTGCTGGTGTCTTCTGCTAGTTAGCAAAGCATTAAAGAGCCATATCAACTGTTAAATAACATATTGGAGATTAAAATAATATCAGACTTGTCCAATTTAAAATAAACACCAAAAATAGAGATGAAAATTAACATAAGAAGTTTACTTTTGCTGTGGTTAAATAAATGTTCAGTGATATCATCCAAAGATTTCAAAATTTTGGCGCAATTTGTTCTCTATATAGTGTTGACATGGTAACTAGTAAATGGACCAAGTTTCGTCATGCTAGCATGTATGGAAGTATTTAAAACAAGATTGTTACAACTAGCCCCGCTGTCACGTCCTGCTCCAAGACACAAAGGTTGAGGATCCCAAATGCAGTATTTATTGAACAGGGTAATCCAAAGACGCAACCCAGATAACAGGCAAGGGTCATACACAAACAATAACAGATCAGGGCTGAGGCAAAGAGAGAAATCCAAGGGGACAGGCAGAGAATCAAGAAAACGAGGAGACGGGAGAAACAGGATATAGACACACTCAGAAATACAGTGAGACACATACAAGACTTCACAGAGATTAATAGAATGAACCAGGCTTTTATAGTGTGAGCTAAACAGGATAATGAGACAGCTGAAAACAATGCGTGCTGATGAGTCCAGGGAGAGAACTAAGGGTGATGTAGTTTGTAAGGGAATGACAATAGTCTGATGTGGAGTGCCCTCTAGTGGCTCTCAAGGGCACTCCAGGTGGTGACCGTTAACACCCGCGTTGTGCAATATTATCTGTCTGCAGTCCCGGAGGCTGCATTTTCAGCACCTCACTTCTAGGACCGCATTTCTAGGACCCTAGTTTTTTGTGACAGCGCCACCTACCGAGTCGGAGAACCGCAGTCCCAGGAACGCATTTCCAGGACCATGGTTTTGGAGGACCGAAAAAAGTGCCACCAAGGCAGTATTTCCACCCAGTTTTTTTTTCAAGTTTGATTACACCCAAATACTACTTTCTTTATTGCAATTAAACCAGGTTCCTAGGAATGTTGAGAAATTATTGGGTCTAAGTAGCATACTATAATAACTCAAGTAAAATAAACAAGGAATCATGTTATAGTCTTTTCAGTCACTAGATGGACCACATTTTCAAGTACAGAGGGAAGACAAGGATGACTCTGGGGGTAGATTTAAGATTGTGTATTTTACAAAATAATATATAACACCTGAACTTGAATACACAAAATATTTTACAAAATAAAATATAACAACTGAAATTGAACAAAATATTTTACAAAATAAAATATAACAACTGAAATTGAACACACAAAATATTTTACAAAATAATATATAACAACTGAACAAAAACAAAAACAACACAAAAACAAATTTTTTTTTTTTTACTCTCTAATTTTAAATTTCATATTTAAAAGATCTTAGTTACCACACAGTAATGATAATGATACAAATAATTATATCAATCTTCATACCAATTAATGTTCATAATACAATTATTGCATACTGTTCAAAGATTTGGAAAAAATATATATTTTGATGTTGTGGGAACAAAGGTTCTAATAAAGCCCATCTGAACTGAGAAAAAACATAATATAGAGAGAGGCATAGAATCTGAATCTGAATAGAAATAACATTATTGACACGACTTTTCCTGACCATATACGATCAGGAAAGGATCTCCCTTCTTGGATTGTTATGTGTTTCTTGAAAAACATTTTTAAGCTAATTTCATATAAATAAATAGACATAAATTAGGCCTAAGCCTAGTACTTAACCAATTTATTTATTTATCTTTTGTCATAGTATTGCCTACCCTGAGCTGTGTCCTTGATAGCACTTCATATAGAGTACAGTATACAGTAAATGACACAATCTAACACGTAGGATTTTAACAGTCAATTATTATAATGGGCTCTCTGATATGTCTGACTATTAAAATGTCATATGTCTCAACCAACTTTATAAAACCATGTCAAAATGAAGAGACGTACACATAACATGTATTGTGGGTAACGTTAAACAGGCTGACTGTGAGCACGTGACAGTGAAAACATTAAGATTATTTTATCTGAATTAAAATGGAAAAACAATGAGTAATTAACAAGCTTTCAGAACGAACATGCTACAGTTAATTGTGCTGTAAATAAGTCAACACAGGCTTATCATGCAACAGTTCCGTTAAATGAATGTGCTAACAATTCATTTTCCAGCATTAGAGGCTAATATATGATGGCTATGCATTCAAGACTGTTTAGCAAATCACCAGCACGTTGGCAACGTTAACATTTTCTAATGAAATGCATCACAATTGTTTTTAAAGTTAAACAAATAAAAATGTATTCGCATTTTATACTCACACTCTGAATGTCATCCATCTTCGCTGGTCCTCTAATTCGGTAGATGGGGTTGTCAATAAAACCTAGGGTCCTAGAAATGCGGTCCTAGAAGTGGGGTCCTGAAAATGCAGCCTCCGTTTCTGCAGGCAGATGCTACTCGCGTTGTGCCCTGCTCTCCCCTATGTGTGGACAGGTTAGGTTGGCTGCTTTAGATATATCAGGATTCACAACCCAGCAGCATATACTCTCTTGTTGGGTTTTCACTGTGCAAAAGAATTTAAACATTTCACTGTGCAAAAGAAAAAAAAACTATGAACACACAATCAAAGATCATCATAACAATGTTCTTTTTATATTGCTAAATCTTGCATGATAATAATAATACAAAAAATCCTTATCTTGGAACACTATGTAGGGTCTGGACCAATCAGACACACACTAATTATTCATATTCATTATATTTACTGAATATAAAGGTCTATGAAACTCCCCCAAAACGAACATCACAAATGAAGTTACTATGTCGGTCGGGTGTCCTGTTACAGAGCACCTTAAGACTGATAGGAATGTGGCCACATACGCAACAGAGAGACAATGGGAAGACAGAAACAATCTTTAATACAGACCTTGCTGTATTCATCATAGACTAACTGATCTATAAATGAACATGCATCCCAGAAACTGTGTAAATGATTTACTGTCTTGTGTACTATTATGTAGATACTATGATATGTATTTTATTATATATTTGATATGTCGGATACTATAGCCACCACCAGCGGTAATTTCTTCAAGAGGGGTTGGAGAGAAGGCTGTCTCCCTCCACTCTAAAAGTATATGTGCCCGCTATTGCCGCTCATCATGTCCTAATAGACGGTAAGTCAGTAGGAAAGCACAACCTGGTCATCAGGTTTCTGAGGGGGGCTAGGAGACTGAATCCTCCTCGCTCTCCTCTCGTACCCTCTTGGGACCTCTCAGTGGTCTTAACTGCCCTGAAGAGTGCTCCCTTTGAGCCTCTGCAATCAGTGGAGCTTAAGTTCCTGTCAATGAAGACAGCGCTCCTGATTGCACTGGCCTCTGTTAAGAGGGTAGGGGACCTGCAGGCATTTTCAGTAGACGAAGCGTGCCTGGAATTCGGGCCGGCTGATTCCTGGATATGTGCCCAAGGTTCCTACCACTCCCTTCCGGGATCAGGTAGTGAACCTGCAAGCGCTGCCCCCGAAGGAGGCAGACCCAGCCTTGGCATTGCTCTATCCAGTACGCGCTCTCCGCGCCTACGTAGACAGGACGCAGTGTTTCAGGACCTCAGACCAGCTCTTTGTCTGTTATGGTGGGAAGCTGAAGGGAAAGGCTCTCTCAAAGCAAAGGTTGTCTCACTGGATAGTGGACGCCATTGCTTTGGCTTACCAGCAGCAAGGTCGACCGTGCCCCCTTGGTGTGAAGGCACACTCCACTTGGAGTGTTGCCTCCTCTTGGGCTCTAGCGCATGGCGCCTCGCTGGCAGACATCTGCAGAGCTGCCGGCTGGGCGACACCAAACACATTCGCAAGATTCTATAATCTCCGAGTGGAGCCAGTATCCTCCTGTGTACTCGCTTCAACTAGCCGGTACTACACTGTAAAGAGATTGCTGTAAATTTTACAGTAACTTACTGGCAGCTGGATGCCAGTAATTTACTGTAAAATGTTTTACAGTATTATTACTGTATTTTCACTTACAGTATACTGGACCTTTACTGTATTTTCACTTACAGTATACTGTACCTTTACTGTATTTTCATTTACAGTATTAGTATTGAGTTTTTTATTTATTTATTTTTTTACGTTTACCCCACTCCCAAAAATTAAAACAACACATGAACATTTGTCCTTATAATATTCTTTTTAATCATTAAACATTTTGTTTTTAGAAGTACAAATTACAAATCTTGACCTCAATAGCTAAAAAAAAAGAGGCAAAATCACCAAAGTCCATTGAACTAATCTCCTGCAGACCATTTGTATCTGTAGCATGGCAAAAACATACACACACTGAAAACCAAAACAGGCCTTAAAAAATTAAATACAGTAAAAGTCCGTTTGTGTTGTTATATTTCAGTAATTTTGCCAGTCAAAGTTGACAAGCTCTCTGATGAGAAACACTGAGGGGTTCAGGCGGATGCTTTTTTTTTTTTTTTGGATCCTTCCAGATTTCCATCTGCTCTGTGCCTTTAGTGTTTGGAGCCATCAGGGTTGATTCTCAGAATGAACCTGCAAGCACAAAGGGGAAAAAATACATTAATTTTGAGATCGGTGTTGTCAGAATTTGCTCTAAGTCCACTTTTTTAGCCCTTAAATGCATTTTGTTGTATATTTGGAGTGATTATAAGTACAGAAAAGTTGAAATTAGTCTCTTCAGGTGCTTCTTTGATATATTTATATTCTGTTTTGGACATATCGGATTTTTCTATTCTCTATGACGTTTTTTAACAATAATATTTTTTATTACACGTCTGTAGCAGTATTACGCCCGTTTCACACATACTCCGTATGCGGTACAGGAGCAGCACGCACTATAGTGCTTTCACATATGCTGCGTTTGCAGTGTGCAACTGATCCGCGTCTGTACCACAAACACATTTACTCACTATTTGTATTTCACATCCAGAAGTTATCAGCAACTTTTATTTTGTTAAATAGTCGTTGTAAAACATGCAGTATTGTAGTAGTGGGCATGGATGGAGAAGTTACTGTAAATACAGTAACACACCATTGCGATACATCCATATGAAGACGTTGTTCTGCAGGTTCGTCGTCTTCATTTTCATCTCGCTCCGGGTCCGACTCTGGCTCGGAGCGAGATGAAAATGAAGACGACGAACCTGCAGAACAACATCTTCATATGGATGTATCGCAAAGGACAAGTCGTCCGTTGTTGACATTTTGTTAATAACGTGTGAATAAAAAGTTTCTGTGCCGCTAGATAATCGTAAATCTCTACTATCAAACTACAAAAATGGCCGAACAGGGTGGAGTTGAACCGAGTGTCACCTCTGCAGCATGGAGAGGGGGCGGGGTATGAAGTGTCTCTTTTGCATTTAAAGAGACCGCACCAAAACGAGTTGCTCTCAGACGCATATCAGAAAAGGGGTAGAAAAGGGGCCTGTGGAGCTATAATAATGAGGAATTCAGACCCAAGTATTGCAGTTCCGCTTTATATAGACCACAAATGTACGATTTATATGTAAAAAGGAACGATTTAAAAGCATGATATGTCCCCTTTAAGCTTTATTATTTTACAATACATTCCTGTGTAGCTTAAACAGCAGAGAAACTCCCTATATATTTTCTATATTTCTCCCCTATATTTAGATAAGTAGGCAAACGCATTTCTGTCTCAGTGCATGCATTGTCTTAGTCTGGCAGTGCCGCCGTTAGCTTAGCGTAGCATAATAAATGGAACCCTTTGTTGCCGGATAGCATGTTGTGAGTAAAAATGATTAAAAAAAACTCAATTACTTCTTGTGGCCTGCGTATTCACAACGAGTACAAATAGCAATGCAGATTAAGACTAGGCGATTTCCTAGCCAGATATTGACTTGGGACTATATTGGGGGGAAACACAGGCGAAGCACTGCTACTTGGGCGCAGAGATATCACGCAACACCTGAAATCCCCCAACTTCCATCAACATACCGGCGTGAATATTAGCTGGCTATTTTTCCTACAGTAGACATAGTGAATGGCGATAAACATGGCGGATTTTGTGAGAGACGAAGAGGATGACTTCTCAGACAGTCAAGAGCCAGAACCATACCTCTACGAACCAGAGTTTTCAGAAGAGGAGCTGCGTGCTTTGGAAATAGAACGACAGGAGGAGGAGGTTGCGATCGCTCAACAGCCTGAGGACGTGAGGAGAGCCGACACAAACTCGTGGTGTGAGTGTGGGGGAATATGCCAGCCTATGCCGACTGAAATAGAGTATCTGTGCTGTGGCAAGTGGGACAAGGTACTGCCATCGATGACCAGGCTCAACGTGTCAGATCAAGATGAGGTGCCCGCAGTTGTGTCTCAGCTACCAAGGATTTCTCTGCGTTGATCCATCCTGTAGTTCTCGACTTTTTTGAGAAGTCATCCTCTTTGTCTCTCACAAAATCTGCCATATTCATCGCCATTCACTATGTCTACTGTAGGAAAAATAGCTAACTAATATTCACGGCGGTATGTTGACGGAAGTTGGGGGATTTCAGGTGTTGCGTGATATCTCTGCGCCCAAGTAGCAGTGCTTCACCGCAATATAGTCCCAAGTCAATATCTGCCTAGGAAATCGCCTAGTCTTAAAGGAACACGCCGACTTTTTGGGACTTTAGCTTATTCACCGTATCCCCCAGAGTGAGATAAGTCCATACATACCTTTTTCATCTCCGTGCGTGCCGTAACTCTGTCTGACGCACCCACTGCTAGCCTAGCTTAGCACAAAGACTGGAGGTAAATGGCTTCAGCTAGTATACTGCTCCCAATAAGTGACAAATTAACGCCAACATTTTCCTATTTACATGATGTGATTTGTATAGTCACAGCATGTACAAATAACAAGGTCACATGAGACACAGCCATCTTTTAACCATATAAATACTAGGAGCTATATTCTCAGAAGGCGAAGCACTGCTACTTCTGTGGAGTGATTTGCTCGCAGCACCTGAGAAGCCCCGTGGTGAGGAGCAGAGAGTTTGCTCAGAGTAGCGGTAATCACTCCGCCCAAGTAGCAGTGCTTCGCCTTCTGAGAATATATTTCCCAGTATTTATATGGTTAAAAGATGGCTGTGTCTCATATGACCTTGTTATTTGTACACTCTGTGACTATACAAATCACAACATGTAAATAGGAAAATGTTGGTGTTATTTTGACACTTATTGGGATTAGTATGCTAGCTGGAGCTATTTACATCCAGTCTTTGGGCTAAGCTACTGTAGGCTAGTGGTGGGTGCGTCAGACAGAGTTACGGCATACACATAGATGAAAAATGTATGTATGGACTTATCTCACTCTGGGGGCTACGGTGAATAAGCTAAAGTCCCAAAGTTGGCGTGTTCCTTTAATCTGCATTGCTATTTTTACTCGTTGTGAATACGCAGGCCACAATAAGTAATTAGTTTTGTAATTACTTTTACTCAAGACATGCTATCCAGCGGCGCTGCCAAACGCGAATAGAGCGTCACATTTTCGTGTACCGCGTCTTGTTGGACGCTTGAACATTTTGAATCCATTCGCGCGTCCAAAGCAAAATTGACACGCATAAAAAGCAAGCGTTTGAAGCGAAAGTGACGCGCGTCCGATGGTTGTCTGTTTGCAAGATGGCTGATGTTGATTGACCTCTAGACATGCGTAATTGCGTCTTTACATTGACTTAACATTTAAATCACTCGCACCAGACGTTCTATTCGCGTTTGGTGTGAACGCACCATAAGACAGTGCATGCACTGAGACAAAAATGTGTTTACCCACCATCTAAATATAGGGGAGACAGTGAAAAACCTCTATTTAAAAAAACGGTAGCGTGTTCCTTTAAACTTAAATACAATGTAAGTTGCTTTGGATAAAAGTGTCTGCCAAATGCATAAATGTAAATGTAATGTAAAAAATATATTTTGGGTTACCTAATTCTGCATTCGACAAAATGGACAGCTAATGCTGAAGAAGAGTCTGTTAGCTGTTGTAACTGGATGATGATTCTGCCCTTCATAGTCAGCATCCATCTTTTTGCTTAGAGAACAGACTCTCCTGAAACAGACAATGTCACAGCAGCCTTTTTAGTGTTATTATAGTTCACAGAAATAATATACAATAACCAAACTTATAACTAACAACAACAACATGAGGGGTAAAGATGATGTAAGATATGATGGTGTATGGTGTTTATAGTTTTTAATAAATTAAACAACATTTAAAATATTAGTTAGCAAAATTTTGCTATATTGATAATGGTATATTGCTAACCCTTTCCTCCTCCTCCTCCTCCTCCTCCTCAAACGTCAACCTATTCTGTGTATTAGTGGAGAGTGTCAGCAGTGATGTACAGTCCGGAGGGAATGGCTTCTGCAAATTCAAAATAAAGAACAGAAACTGATGGATGATTATTTACAAGCACTTTAACTCTGCTGCCTGGTAAACCCGTTTTCTCCCCTTCCGTTGGTTTCATCGGCAGTTACATTATATTATGTTTGCCTGCTTAACTAACGCATACTTCAGCTAATTTAGTTGATGTCATCTTACTCACCTGTAGAAGTCATCACCATTACGATGGCTATCACAAGAAAAGACTCCAAAACACACCTCCGACATTGCAGACATGATTCAGACTACAAACTTGAAAATAAAACAAAATATGTAATTAACAATGGGTTAGTTTACTTAAAAAAAAAAAAAATTATGTCACCATTTACTCAGCCTCAACTTGTTCATAACCTGTATTAATTTATTTATTGTGCTGTATACAAAAGAAGATATTTAAAAAAACATGAGTAACCAAACAGTTTCTGGTCCCCATTGACATCCATAGTATTTTTTTTTTACATCCATACATAGCTACATCCAGCAAACTGTTCCATTACCAACATTCTTCAAAATATCTCCTTTTATGTTCAGAAGAAAGAACTTAATGCAGGTTTAGAAAAACTTGTGGGCAAGTAAATTATGACAGAAATTTTTTTTGAGGTGCACTATTCCTTTAACTTATTTTTTCACGTTAGCTCACTGTTAACGTTGTTACATCTGCCTAACTAGCTAAGTTGTGATAAATAGAGGACGGAACATACAACAGTTATTATTTTTCTCTGTTTAATAAGTTTACTTCGGCTTATTTAGGTGAAGTTAACCTACCAGTTGATGCACCGTTATGACGGCAATGAAAAGGCTCCAACACACACCTCCATCGTTGCAGACTGCAGACATTATACAGATCACAAACCTGAAAATAAACCAAAGCATATACTTGGAAATATTGTTTAAAACCTCACCTAAACAAGGGTTTCGTCTATCTCACTTTACCTCAGTATTTCACGACACGTTAGTTCTCTTACGAGAGGTTCTCTCGTATTGCGTAAGCTAGCTTACGCTACGGGAAAGATTAATCTTTTCTGAGAAATTGAAGCCAAAAAATTATCCTATAATTTTGTATCCATTGTCAACGCAGTTCAACTGCAGCAGAGCATGAGCGGGCTAACTAGCAGCTCATTGGCTCGCTCACAGGGAACTGCTTAAGCCTATGAGGAGACGCGATTGAACTCTCGTCCAATGAGAGTCGACATGCTCTCATTGCGTCATAGCCCGCCTAAGCGGGCGTGGTCAGAGAGTATAATACTGGCGTCGTAGGCTGAAACTCTGATTTTCATCTCTTCAGCGAGGCTACACGCATCTGCTGATCTTGAGAGAAGCCGCCGTCGTCGACAAGGCAACTTAGCGAGCATCTAGGAGACTGAAGAAGCCGGCCGTCTTCGCCACCTTCAGCCGTCCTGCAAGCTACCGCCATCCGACGGAATATATCCTTTTTTCTCTCTTGCATTTTACTGTATCCTTATTACTAAAAGAGCCGAGCGTCTTTTTCAAGATGTCTCGTACCATTTCCTGCGGTTCTTGCCGCGCTCCCCTCGAGACTGGAGACCGCCATGTCATCTGTGCTCTCTGTCTCGGATTGGAGCACGCCGAGCTCGCCCTCGCTGATGGCGGCTGCGAGCTCTGCGAGAGTATGCCGCTGTCGACCCTGCGGGCTCGACTTCAGGCCGTAAAAGAAGCTTCCGCGCCGCCTCTGACTTCGCCGCGGAAGAAGAAACGCCGCTCACAGAGGCCGCCGGAACCCCAGCTTGAAGCGTTCATTCCGCCGGAGCCCGTCGCCTCCCGCTCTCCATCTCCGCCGCTACCGGACATACAGCTGCCGCCGAGTGGCCGCTCTGTTGCCTCCGAGGACGCCGCGGACATTAAGGAGACATGTTCGCTTCTCGCTTCAGACAGTGAGGAATGGTCCGGTTCTCGCGCTTCTTCGGCCCGTGAATCCACCGCGACCCGCGCGGGCATCGAGGACGAATTAATGCGCCTCCTGTCTCAGGCCGTCGAACGCCTCGGGCTCGAGTGGTCCCCTCCCCCTGAGCAGACCACCAACCGCATGGACGGCAGTTACTTCCGCCAGCGTTCGACTCCCGCCACCAAGCGGGCCGCGCCCTTCCTCCCTGAACTACACGCGGAGCTCTCTAAGTCCTGGAATGCCCCGCTCTCTGCCAGAACTCGCTCTGATTCTTCCACCCCGCTTCGCGTTGTGAACGGAGCCGCTGAGAAGGGCTATCTCTCCATTCCCCCTGTAGAGGACCTGGTCGCTGCACACTTGTGCCCGCCCTCCGCGAGATGGCGTTCATCACCTGTGCTTCCCTCTAAAGCCTGCAGAGCGACTTCGAGTTTTCATACCCGCGCTTATTCAGCCGCCGGTCAAGCAGCCTCTGCATTGCACTCCATGTCTGTTTTACAGATTCTACAGGGTGACATACTCCGCGAATGGGATGAGAACGGAAGAGATCCCCCTAAAGTCGCGGATTTGAGGAGCGCCACGGACCTCGCCCTTCGCGCTACAAAATCTGCCGCTCAAGCCCTGGGGAAATGTATGGCCGCCATTTGTGTGTCTGAAAGACATTTGTGGCTCACACTCGCCGACATGGGAGATTCTGAGCGCGCCGCTTTTCTAAATGCCCCGCTCTCTCCATCCGGCCTCTTCGGATCTGCCGTCACAGGTATTGTTGACCGTTTCTCCGAAGTTCAGAAAGCTTCCCAGGCCATGAACCTCTTCCTGCCTCGTCGCGCTAGCTCCTCTGCAGGCCGCTCACGTGACCAGCCTCCTGCACGAGCCCCACCTCAGCGCCCAGCTCAGCACAGCCAGACTTCGCAGCGACGCCAGGGCGGCCGCCCTCGCTCTCGCTCTGACAGCCGCCACAGACCGCCGCCGCCTCGGGGGCCGCGGCCTAGGATCACGCCGAAACCTGATCACTCGAAGTCTGCCTAGCACAGCTGAGAAAAAGACGGCGCTCTCCCGCTGCGGCCGGACCGCCGTCAAAATACCGCCCTCTGCTAGTCCCCGCGCACGCGGCTACTGCAGTAGTGTATCCCGCCATTACCAAGCCGGTTTCCTTTCCCGCTTGCATGAGCACAAACGCCGTTTTCACGGCGACCCAAATAAATCTCAAAAAGAGCAAAAAGACACCTTGTGTAATAAATGTGCCCACAACACTGTGTTCACTCATACACAAAAGCACGTCTGTTCCCGTGTCCCACACAGAGCACACTCTCATAAAGCGGCCCCAATCCGCTCGAGTTTCAGAGTACATAAAAGCGCCCACGAACCCGTGCGCGCTTCCCCCCTCTGTTCACTCTGTTACACGGCCCATAAACTCCTCTCTGAGTGTAAGTCCCGTTGTTATAAACAATATGAGCGCGCGCACACAGCCCGCCATGTGCAGCGACGAGGACCGGGTAGCCATTCACCCCCTAGCATTGCGCTGCAAAGCGTGGGAAGCTATTACGGGAATTTCCCAGTGGGTGCTAAACACAATAAGGCTGGGCTATCGCTTACAGTTTCGCCGCCGCCCTCCAAGCTTTCGAGCGCGGCTAGAAACTACTGTGAACCTAGAAGCGGCGACGCTGCTCCGTTCAGAGATAGCAAAACTATTGTGCAAAAGGGCTATAGAGAGAGTGCCTCTGTCTATGAGCGAGTCGGGGTTTTACAGCCGCTATTTTCTTGTTCCAAAGAAAGATGGCGGCCTCAGACCAATATTAGACCTCAGAGTGCTGAACAAAGCTCTCATGAAGAGACCGTTCAAAATGCTCACTATCAGAAAACTCCTCGCGCACGTGCGCCAGGGGGACTGGTTCATTTCACTAGATCTGAAAGATGCTTATTTTCAGATTCAGATAAATCCCCTTCACAGGCCATTCTTACGTTTCGCCTTCGAAGGCCAGGTTTATCAATACACAGTCCTTCCGTTCGGCCTATCCTTAGCACCTCGTACGTTCACGAAGTGCATGGATGCGGCGCTCGCCCCCCTGCGGAGTCAGGGGCTGCGAATACTGAACTATTTGGACGACTGGCTGATTTTGGCACAATCACAGAGGGAGATACTGTCTCATCGTACAGTTCTCCTCGACCATCTGAAAGCTTTGGGCCTCTCTGTCAACTGGACAAAGAGCGCACTTCAACCCAGTCAGACTATTTCCTTCTTGGGTATAGAGCTAGACTCGGTCACGATGACGGCTCGTCTGTCAACACAGCGCGCGCGCCGTGTTCAGCGTCTCGCCGCATCTTTTCAGATGAACAGACTCACACCTCTGAAAACTTTTCAGAAGGCGTTGGGCTATATGGCCTCAGCCTCCGCGGTGCTCCAACTGGGGTTACTGCGCATGCGCCCGCTTCAGCTCTGGTTGAAGAGCCGTGTGTCTCACCGTGCGTGGACCACGGGCTGCCAGCTGATAAAGGTAACGCAGACCTGTATTATGGCTCTGCAACCATGGACCGTGACAGAATGGTTTCAGCGGGGCGTTTCCATGGGGACTTGTTCTCGCCGAAAAGTCATCTCGACAGACGCATCCAACACGGGTTGGGGTGCGGTCTGCGAGGGCTCACCGGCCTTCGGCCCCTGGTCAGCTCAAGAGAGCCTCCTTCACATAAACTGTTTGGAGATGTTAGCGGCCGAGAACGCGCTCATGCGTTTTCTCCCGCGCGTTCACGGTCACCACGTGCTGATCCGTTCGGACAATATAGCCGTGGTCTCCTACCTAAACCGTCAGGGCGGAGTCAGATCCAGAAATCTTTTCAGACTGACAGAACGCATATTAGTTTGGTCGCAGTGTCACCTGCTATCGCTCAGAGCGACGCACGTGCCGGGCCATCTGAACGACGGTCCAGACAGTCTGTCCAGGAACCCCATTCCCCCCGGGGAATGGTCCCTGCACACTCTTACAGTCCAAAAGCTGTGGCGAATATTCGGCAGAGCAGAGGTGGACCTCTTCGCCTCAGAAGAGAACACCCAGTGCCCAATATTTTTCTCGAAGAGCGACGACGCGCTAGCCCAGACATGGCCCAGCCGCCCGCTTTATGCATTTCCTCCGGTTTCTCTGCTACCACAGGTGCTTCAGAGAATCAGGGAAACACGCCACTCGGTGCTTCTCATAGCCCCGCGCTGGGAGGGTCAGACTTGGTTTCCGGAGCTCACTCAGCTGTCACAGACAGCCCCGTGGCCCATTCCAGTCAGAGCAGATCTCCTCTCTCAAGCTCGCGGCACGATCTGGCACCCCCACCCAGAGCGCTGGGCGCTACACGCGTGGGTGATCAACAACTACCCGTTGCTTTGCCAGAGGGAGTGTTAAACACGATCATGCAGGCTAGAGCGGCCTCTACGAGAAGGCTCTATGCGTCTAAATGGTCTGTGTTCTCAAAATGGTGCACCGACAGAAATTTGGACCCACGGTCATGCGAGGTTCCTTCCTTGCTAAGTTTTCTCCAAGAGATGCTGGACAAGGGCAGGTCCCCGTCCACTCTCAAGGTGTATGTGGCAGCCGTCGCAGCGTTCGTTGAACCCCGGCGCGGCCAGTCACTGGGCAAAGACGGTTTGGTCATCCGCTTCCTCAGGGGAGCTAGAAGGATGAACCCCTCACGCCCCCCTTCGGTGCCAATTTGGGATCTTTCCATAGTTCTCGAAGCTATGAAAGCCCCCCCATTCGAACCACTAAACACCGTGGACCTCAAATACCTCTCGTTCAAAGCCGTTTTTCTGCTTGCGCTCGCATCAGTAAAACGTGTGGGAGACCTTCACGCGCTGTCAACTAGCGCTTCCTGTCTTGAGTTTGGGCCCAATGACTCCTTAGTCGTTCTCAAACCTAGACATGGTTATGTCCCAAAAGCGATTGGTACCCCATTCAGGGCACAAGTTATTTCCTTATCGGCTCTGCCTGCATCCGATAACGAATCTGACTCTAATCTCCTGTGTCCGGTCAGGGCCCTGAGATTATACGTTTCCCGCACTGCTCCGGTCAGACGATCTGAGCAGCTGTTTGTTTCGTTTGGTGGGCGCACCAAAGGGTTGGCCGCCTCGAAACAGACACTATCCAGATGGATAGTTGATGCCATTGCAGCCGCATACGCGTCGAAAGACCTGCCATGCCCTCTGGGCATTAGGGCTCATTCCACTAGAGGCATGGCCTCATCGTGGGCATGGTCCAGCGGAATTTCCATTCACGACATTTGTGTGGCAGCAGGATGGTCTTCCCCTTCCACCTTTGTCAGATTTTACAATCTCGAAGTTCCCGCCTTGCAGGCTAAACTACTAGCTATCTAGTATGTTACAGATTCTCTGGTGAGCTGCACTAAAAAGAGTTATTCACACAGACCGGTTCCCGCTCTGTCTCTCTTATCAAGTGCTTAGTACTACACAATCACCGGCCCGCTCTGCTGGCCCTGTCTCATGTACATATGTTCATTTCCACTATCAAGGGTTTCCCCGGGTCTCCCCTGGGACTTGTAAGTGGATGCTTAGCACGCACGGCGTTGACCAGGTGTTCCCGTAGCGTAAGCTAGCTTACGCAATACGAGAGAACCTCTCGTAAGAGAACGAATCGGTTACCTAACGTAACCTCGGTTCTCTCTAGATGAGGGAACGAGTATTGCGTTCCTGGCCGTGCTTGTGCTACTAGCGTTTCTCGCTTCATTCTATGAAAACCAGAGTTTCAGCCTACGACGCCAGTATTATACTCTCTGACCACGCCCGCTTAGGCGGGCTATGACGCAATGAGAGCATGTCGACTCTCATTGGACGAGAGTTCAATCGCGTCTCCTCATAGGCTTAAGCAGTTCCCTGTGAGCGAGCCAATGAGCTGCTAGTTAGCCCGCTCATGCTCTGCTGCAGTTGAACTGCGTTGACAATGGATACAAAATTATAGGATAATTTTTTGGCTTCAATTTCTCAGAAAAGATGAATCTTTCCCGTAGCGTAAGCTAGCTTACGCAATACTCGTTCCCTCATCTAGAGAGAACCGAGGTTACGTTAGGTAACCGATTCGTTCGTTGCGGTTAACGTTAAGTTAGCCTAACCGACGACTCCGCCTGGCGAGCTTACGTTAAAGAGGCAAATGAATACACAAACGTTATTGTTATCGTTTTAACCAAAGAATATTTCGGATAATATAGGTGAACTTAGCTTACTTACCAGTTAATATTATCACCGTGACGGAGATCCGGCCGACAGTCAGGAAAAAAAAGGCACCAAAACCATTCCGACGAAAACAAAAAGACAAATCATGTTAGTTTGCTGTTAACCTAAATGAAAACATTTTGCAAATGTTTGTTTTACATAAAATAGAAATAATATACTAACCTTTTTGGAGTTACCGGTAGGCTACATCTTCTGTCCACATTAACTGCCACTTCAACCATAGTCAAAAAAATTCTAAAGAAATCTCTCTTGCCATTGGTCAGTTTTTCGCGGGCAAGTTCACTACTGTAAATTGACTTTACAGTAGAGAAGAATTACAGTAGTGACCATATATTTTCCCATAATCCTTTGCTGTTTACAGTAACATACTGTATAAACATTTTACAGTATCTTACAGTACATATTACAGTAAAATACTGTTCAAATTACAGAAATCAGTTACAGTGTAGGATCAGCTCAGGTGTCTTCGCTTGCTCGCCATTCCACTCCACGGACTGGATCAGTGCGATATTCTCCTCAGGTGAGTTTCCCCAAGAAGAGCTGACGCCGCCGAACGCGCCCTCCTGTGACTCCGCCCCCTCCCACCCGCTTCTGGGCGGCCGAGAACTGTTGGGCAGAGCTCTCGACCGCGCCAAATCTGAGAGCTAGATCACTCCTCCATAGGCTTTAGGGATGTGCATCTCCATAGCTGAGGCCGATGCGATGCGCATCTTGATGCATAGCCAACGATTCGATACATTAAAGATACATATAAGCAGCTACCGAAACAATTTGATACGATTTACTACTATAACGACGCGGTGCGATCCGATTTCTAATCAATTCAACGCGATGCGATTCAATGTAATACGATGCAATGGAGAAAAGTATGATGCTATGCAATTCAATATTGTATAGATAGTTAACTTTTATTTCTTTTGTTCAGACATACAGCAAATCATAAAGTAGCTTAAAGGTGGGGTATGTGATTCTCTTTTTTGTCCATTTTTTCAAAATCACTTGAAATTCTATTCATAACCCACTTACAGCCACTGAGTTAGAAGCACTGAAATGAAAATTAAGCAATTTAATAATCTGTGGAAAGGGCAGGACTCGAAAAACTCCAGCCAATCATTTCCAAGACCACCTAATCATTGGACAGTAAGTCCGTCAATCAAACGGTCGTACCATACCCCCCTCCCCCCATCCCCCTCACGCGCATCAGGGCCAGCGTTGGAGGAAAGAAGGTAGGACCATTTGAGTTGTGTATTTTCAAAATCTGCCGGCCGTTTTGCAAATCACATACCCCACCTTTAAGTGCCATATATCTGACTTTTAACGCATGGCTCTTTCACAAACACAAGATTAAGCCAAATAAAAACAGACATTCTTTTCCTGTCCTGTCTCCAGTTAAATTTTTAACAGCTCAGACATTTAACAGTGAAACAATCTAAGGATGCTCAGGGATAAACAATAAAGAAATGTTCCTAATGTGATTTCAGCAGGTAGGCTAACAGTGACCAGAAAGCAGGTGCTGTTTTAACATAAACAATAATAAAAATAAAAATAAACTTTCACAAACAGGGCACTCTTTCATAACTGTATTCAAATGTAAAAAAAAAAAATATATATATATGAAAAACGATTATTTGCAGTCACAGGCTTCTGTAAACCATGCAGAAGGTTGTTGGTTGTTTCAACCAATTTTCTAGCTTTGCCTGCTTGCTAGTTCTACCAGGGGCCCGTTTCAATAAGGAGGTTCAACCAACTCTGAGTTAAAACTTGAACTCTGAGTTGACTTACCCTGAGATGGGAAACTCGGAGTTTTCGGTTACAGAACAGCTGAAATGAGTTGGTTCAATCAACTCTGAGTTGACTGACTCTGAGTTAAGCGCGTGCACCACAACTATAAAAAGCCATTATCAATGGAGCGCAGATATTACGAGTCACCGTGGCAACAGCGCCAGACAAAAAGAGGAATTACTGTTATACAGTGTTGGGTGTAATTAATTACCAAGTAATCTAAATATTGTAATTTAATTAAAGGGATTACTCTTCTTAATTCTGTAATTTAAAATAAAATCTGATGTAATTACATTAAATACTGTAGAGACTAAAGAACAATTCAGTATAAAACAATAATGGATTTAAAATACATTTTTAAAATACAAGGTATATTTTTAATGTAACCTTCTCCCTCTACACACTTTGGTCAATTCAAGAATAATTCATGCAATTGTATATTGTTAATTTGAAAGCATTAAAAGTGCAGTTTCTTGTCTCTCCTTGTATTGTTCAAGTGGTTGATGTTGATATGGGATTTAGTAATTAGTAATAAGTAGACCAATACTTTCTAAAGATAGTAATTATTAAATTAATCTAATTACACTGTTGAAGATGTCATTTGTAGTAATTAACAACTATTTTAGAGTAACTTACCAAACTGTTATAATATCAGAGGTGAAACTGGAAGAACAGTAGCCTATGTTATTCAACCTAATTTTAATTTTCATGTAGGCTATAGGTGCAATCCTGCAGGCATTAAAAGAACGTGGCAGCAGCTGAAAATAAAATATATAAACATAATTCAATCAGGTAAGGCTTGAGCATATCATGGGTGTAGGCCTGACTTTACAAACATTTGACATTAAATAACTAAATAGCATCCAGTATATAGCAGTGCAGCAGCATTTCTGGCTGAGGGAATTCCTTCATCAGAGCCAGTCACTCCCGAAGATCCAAGCCTTCATAAAATGTAAGAGGTCTACATATGTGTTATTTTTTATAAAGGGTATTTTTGATATTTCCATTTATTTTACTTTGGGTTGGGTTTTTCGTTGGTCCCAACAGATTCTGATGGTAATATCTGTCTTTTGGATCCTCCTGTCCCAACAGAACCCCAGGCAGTTGTAAGTAGCCGACTCAATACACCAGAAATTATGACAAATAGTAGACCTAAACTTCATAAATAGTAGGGACACACTTCAGTGTGTAATGCCACAGTTTAATTCTGTAGAATTTGTTTAGAACTACCGGAGGTGGAAAGAGTAATAAAATATTTTACTCAAGTAAAAATACTTTGACTTTGAAAATACTATTACTTTGATAAAATTTTTACTTAAGTACAAGTAAAAGAAGCCGGTCTAAAAATCTACTCAAGTAAAAGTACTTCTATTCAACGACTCTCCTATGTAGGGTTGTAATGTATGAGAGTTTCACAGTATGATAACCGTCTCAAAAAATATCACGGTTTATGGTATTAAACAATTATTAAATATATAAACTGCATTATTCAATTACGGTTATTATTATCATCAGTTAAAATGACAGTTAAATAAATTAAACATTTGTTCAATAAAACCTATCTAATCAACTAATTTCAATAATTGATTATGAATTAGATTAACAACTTATTTTGTATCATTAATAACTGTCATAACGTGTCCCGTAGAGATCAAGGGGAGGTGGTAGATAGGCTCAGGACTCAGATGTCATCCCAAAGAGGATTTTATTAAATGCCAGTGGAGAAGTAGGGGTGTACAAACTCTCAGTGCAGTGTCACAGAAACAATTACAAAATTAAACCAAAAAGAAATATTTACAAAATAAACATACACTGGACTCAGTGCAAACTTTGATGTCAAAACCAAAGAAAACAAACTGCTACAGGCAGCAAAATCTTCAAGATACGTTTCAGCAATATAACCCCAACCTCTCCTGCCAAGGTTCAGTTTAGACTGTCTTATATAGCCTAGAACAGGCTCATTACACTGAAGACCATACCAACTGCAGGGGTATCAATACAAAACCTTTGTAGCTTAAACATATGACCATTATCTCATTCACTTTTAAACATCAAAAATACCTAAAATAAACTCATTCAGCAACTTAAACTAAATGCAAACCGCATAAGACATTTCTCCATGCATACTTTACCAAGGGTTAAGTTCCCTTCTTAATAGAAATGGTTTAACCCAGCACAAGAAAAGGGGAAGCTATGATCCCGCCCCTTTCTTTGAGTCACAGGAACAAGATCTGGTGAGTAGACAACATGTGGGTAACTGTTTGCCATGCAGGAATAAATACAGATTTGAAATAATAAATAACAAAAATGCATAACTAAAAACTTGTCTCTGAGTGGTTAATGGGGAAAATACATCAAAGAAAAACTATAATAGATATAACCCGTTGTGATGACCGCTGACATGTGCACCTATCTGCAATCAACTCAAACAGCATATCTTAAACTTATAAATGTACATTTTAGAATAATGAACCAGATTAAACTATTATATTGTAAAACTAATAGACTGTAACATAATCAACAGAAACACAAAACCATAAAAGTAACTGTAAAGAAACAAATACCAAAACGGTTTGCAAAAACTTCACATGTTGTCCACAGTAGTGGAGTACAGTAGTGTACTCCCAGTAGTGATGACGTCATCTTAGCACCCGTCATCACAATAACTTATTAAAATGTTTAAAAATAATTGAGTTCTATGAAATGTTTTTATTCAGATTTTTTTTTTTTATGATTTAATACAAATATATTATCAAAAACGGTGGTAATCAAATAAAAGTTTAGCAAACGTTTTAATCCTTTAGTTTTTTGGCAAAGTGCTGCAAAACAGATTTAGTCAATTAAACCATATAGACAAACAATATATATATATATATTCCTTAAATAATGTTTAGATAAATTGTAGTATTAATGTTGGTGTTCAAACACTGCTTCCTCTTTAAAAAGGGGAGGAGACCGAAATAAACTCTGGGTTTACCGAAGAAAACCTGCTCCCGACCAGGTTAGGTTCACAGAGTAAGTCACCGTGGTAACTGACTCTGAGTATAAGTAACCTCTCTTTCAGAAACGGGCTTGACTTACTCTGCTTTCTCGGGTTTGATTTACCTCCCATTCTGAAACAGAAAACCCAGAGTTTCCCTCATTTCAGGGTTAACATACTCAGAGTTTTCACTTAACCTCCTTTCTGAAACAGGCCCCAGAAAGACTCGGGAGAATAAATACTGTAACAATAAATACATTTATTGATAGCCCAGCAAGCAATAAAGTGCTTTGGCGTAGGCCCCGTCCATAGCTCACAATCCGAGGGTCCGGACTCTGCATTTCCTGCCTGAAGACGAAGGCAGGGGCGCAGCCGACCCCCTGGGAGGTATAGGATGGGACCATCCTGGTGGTGGTGGGGAGGATGAGGGGGAAGGAACCATCTTGGAGGTGGTGGGGAGGATGGAGGTAAATGAGAGCGTCATCATCTGCGAACTCAAACATGTGTAAGTACCGGTCTTTTATACCGCAAGTATTAGACGCGATTGGATAGATGAGAAGGTAATAAGTGACGTAGCAATTGAGTCTTCCTGGCAGAACTTAACGCTAAAGCTTCCATTTAGCTAGCGCGACTTCACCAGCTGTGAAGGTAGCATCTTAATTAGTTCGGTAATGAATCGCTACCACCTTTATAGCAACTTTTATTTCATTTGAATTTTTGGGATATACTAACTTTTCATTATGTGACGTGTTGGCTGAGTTATTTTGGACCTCTAGGATTGTTATGGCCATCGTCCTGTCTGTTTCATGGATCACTTGCCCCTGGTTTTTGTTTTTCTTGTTCACACAAGCACACATTTTTGTTGTCTGTCATTGTTTAATAAAAAAGTTTTTTTGAGGCCACGTGACAGCCATAGTGGCGACATCAAAGAGTGTCGCAACTCTTTCTCTCTATGGGTCGGCTCATTTCGGGACCAGCGAGATTCGTTGAGATTAATGAATCTATTTATTTATTCATTTATCTGAATAAATCCCACTTTCCCACTTTAGCCCCTGCCTATTCTATAAAAACTGTTGTAGGCTATTTGTGTTTACTGGTGAGATTCTCTCTGAAATTTGTCTGAGATCCTCCGGCCTTGCTTCTTCTTGGGAGAGGTGCTCTGAGAACTGCTTGAGTACTCTCCTGGCTGTGATTAAAGCATTTTAAAGGACATTTACTGAAGTCCTTTATTTCTGCGCAGGAAGCAGGTTATAGTTAAGGAACTCAGTCGATGTGTAGACTCGCTGGAGTATAGTTATGGGACTGGGCTGTAGTCGACTGTAGACTCGCTTAGTGGAGTATAGTTAGAGGACTTAGCTGTTGTCGACGGTAGACTCGCTTAGTATAAATAGGGGACTTGGCTGAAGTCGACTGTAGACTCCGTATAAATATTTAGGTTTAGGGAAAAATCTACAACAATGCACACTCTAAAAGTGATGATAAACAGGGAAAAATTTTTGAGCAATGTTGTAGAGCAATATTGCTTGAGCGCTTTTCCCATTGAGAATGGGCAACACATTTCTATCTGGATACTTCGTTGGTGGGCCCTGTGTCTACCCGTTGACGGCAACATTGCTCAAAAAGTTCCCCCGTGTATCATCACCTTAAGATCAACGTTTTATAAATGAGGTCCCAGTTGTGGTCATTCTTCAGACAGCTCAGGACTCAGATCTGCTGCATTACAGACAAAATATTGACTTGACATTTTGGAAGTCTTTAAGAATTGGGTCCAAAAAAAAAAAAAGAAGTGAGATTTTAATAAAGATTAAGCATAGTGTCAGTTCTGCCAGCTGACTCTTAGCTGATCCACGTCTAGAAATACGACGCCTATCACTGTATTCATATAAAAGCTCCTTCAGTATTATCAGCAGCTATCGCGTTTCTCAGGAGTGAATTACCCTTCTCCCTCCCCAGCTCCTCTCGTTAGTCAGGATTTGGCATTCTGATTCCCCCTTAATCAGACTAACATTTTCTAATTATGTTGTACATAAAAACTAATTAATAATATCTGCAATACATTCATGTTGGTTCTGTTCTGTTTACCCTAAGGGGGGTTATTGCTGCTCTCCCTCTCTTATCCATGCTAGGCTGCATGACTGCTCAACCAGAACAGAACCATACCGCCAATCCTAACTGTATGCTAATGGTCAATCGTATTTGATGATAGTGGTCCTGACCGAACTGGGGTTTCTTTACTTTAATTAATGAGTTTATATAAATGAGTCTATAAATGTTTTACTTTTTTATTGGACAGCAATGTCTATCACAGATGCAGTAGCTCAATATTCTGCCCAACAAAGTCAAAACATAATACACAATACTGAAACTGAAAAAAATGGCATGACGCTTTGTGGAATCTACTCCGGCAAACAATAAAAACACGTTTGGTGTGAACAACTGTTTCACCGCTTGTATCGCTCTGCTTGCGGCGACTGTCATGGCGGTCGAGCAAATCCACCATATTTTTAATAAATACTACTGTAGTTGTTACAAAATGTAGTTTTAAGAGGTTTTTTAGGTGAGAATGTAGTTCCCTATCAAGGGAACTCCTGCTGCATTTTCACGCTATGGGAACACCCCTGTGTGATTGCGTCGTGAAGCACGTGTATAATCAGTCCAATGGAAGAACGAGACGTCATAGGCGGGGACGTCATAGACCAGGAAACTATAAAGCACCCCTGAGAACAGACCGCGTCAGCTTCTGTGCCTTCAGCAAGCGATCTGTGTATTCTGTCCTTGTCATATTTATTGTTGTCTGTCAAGTTGCAATATATATATATATTAGGACAAAAGAGAGCAAGCAAGCTTTGTGTTGTTCCCTGTCCACGTTATATCACGGGTGGACACACACACATCAGCTTTTTGTTGCTGTTTGGGAGTGGAGCATGCCAACAGTCAGTTCTCGAGGGGGCTGACTGTGAGCATTGCGAGAGGCTGTCCACGAGGACGCTCCCCTCCCGCCGGGCGTTCTTCGAGGAGGACGGTTCGGTTCGGTTCGGTTCGGTTCACGTTCCCCGCGCGGGTCCCGCTGTTGCCGAGGCACGGCGGCGACTCGCATTGTGGGGTTCGCAAACGGATCTTACAGCGGGGGTTGGGACGGGCGCCGCCCTATCTCAGCTTTCACCTGTCAGATGAAGTGTGTGCAATCACAATTTTCCAGTTCCTGGAATTGGTATCGTTTGTGTTTTGTTAAGAAAAAGAGAACGAAACAAATAAAAATATGAATGAAAAGGCAGATGTGTGAGTTTTCAATAAATAAATTAGTCAGCTCATAACTCTGTCGAATAAAGAGGAGCTTTTAAAAGGAGGTTTTATTTAGTGTTGTTGCTAGTTAAATATTTACTGGCCAGCTGAACATTATGTGAGTGAAAATAAAAGAGTTTGTCAGATGAAATATATCCAAAAACTCTGTATCTCAGCCTCCTCATCGGGGACTGCTGTTTTTTCCCTATATCTCCACACTGAGGTGTCGAGGTCGTGGAATAAACCGGTTTATTGAGGGTGGGTTTATTTTATCACAGGAGGTTCCTGAGGTTTGCTTTCGGGGGTTCTTCCATTCGGCCTAGGTTTGTCACCCCACACCTTTACAATATGCGTGGATGCAGCTCTGGCTCCTCTGAGACTCCGGGGCATTCGCGTATTCTATTGTATCGACGATTGGTTGATCCTAGCTCAATCTGGGCATATGGGAGTTCGGCATCGAGATGTCATTCTGTCTCATTTAAAGATGTTGGGGTTGCGGCTCACGCCAAGAAGAGTGTGCTCCTCCCAGCCTGAGGACCACTTTTCTAGGTGTATTAGGGGATTCGACAACGATGCGGGTACAATTGTCTTCAGTACGTATTTATGCAATTCTCACAGCCGTAATTGGGGTAAATCTAGGCCAGTCAATCACTGTGTAGCAGTTTCAGACTGGTGTGTCTCATGGCAGCTGCGTCCAACGTACTTTTGGCCTTCTGTACATAAGGACCCTGCAGTGGTGGCTCAGGACCAAACGGTTTTCTCTGAGGGGAAATCCGTTTTCGCATTATCAAGGTCATGCGGCTATGCCTACGTGCCTCGGTCATGTGGAAGAACCTTGGTTCCTCGCCCAGGCCCAGTGTTTAGGGGCTTCTTGTCGACGCATAATGCCATCGACGGATGCTTCTCTCACAAGTCGGGGGTGATCATGAGTGGTCGCTTGGCGAAGGGTGTTTGGCAGGTCCATCTGCCTTTTTAGCACATAATTGGCTAAAGATGATGGCATATTCCCGAGAATCTCAATTCTTCCTGCCAGACCCGAGAGGTCACCATGTGCTCGTCCTTTCAGACAACACACTGATGGTCTCGTATTTCAGAGCAGATATCCTGTTGAGGCAGGGGCTGAGGCCCGGGGAATGGAGACTTCACGCCTAGATGGTGGAGCTTCTTTGGGAGAACTTTGGTCAAACTCAAGTCGACCTTTCGCATCGTTTGTAAAACGTATTACCCTATGTGGTTCTCCCTCACGCATCCAGCTCCGCTTGGACTGGATGTGATGTGTATTAGGTGTGGTTGACGCTCCACCTGTACGCATTTCCCGATATCTTTGCTCCCGGGAGTTCTGGAGAGGGTTCGCCGGGTAGGGGCTCGTCTAGAAAAAGATTATTAGTAGCCCCGTTCTGGCCAGCCCGAATGTGTTTCTCGGACCTCCGTCCCTTCTAGACAGCTCTCCCTCGGAGATTCCGATCAGGAGGGACTTGCTTTCCCAATCATGGGATACAACATTTCACCCTCATCTGGAGTTTTGGATACTGTGGGCTCGGTCTCTAAGGGGGCCCAGCTCATAGATTCAGGTCTCTCGACTGAGGTCGTGGAGACCATACTCCAGTCTAGAGCTCCCTCCACGAGAAGACTAAATATGCATTGAAATGAATCTGTTCTCTGCCTGGTGCGGAGAACGCCTTCTGAATCTTGTTTCTGCCCTGTTGGTACAGTACTTGAATTCTGTAATGAATGTTTCTTTGCTGGGTTATCTCTGAGGAGAGATCCTTAATTTGGTTTTCTCCGTGGTACATGAGGCTGAGGCCTGCACGTACTTGGATTTGCACCTGGTATGGTGACAGTATTTCTTCACCCCAGGTCGGGTTGTATTCCTAGATCCCTACTAAATTTGTGGGTCATTTGTGCTGCAGGCCTTCTGTCCTCCACCTTTAATACCCCAGATCAGGAAAAACTTAATCTGTTATGCCCTGTCTGGGGTTTGGATGCTATGTCCACAGAGCTGCTCTGTGGTGTATATCACAGCAATTATTTGTCTGCTTCGGGTCACCTAAGATAGGTTGCCCTGCATCTAAAACAGATGATGAGCAAGTGGGCGGCTGAGGCTATCTCACTTGCTTATGAAGCGGCCAGGCAGCCTTCACCTTTGGCTGCCCGGGCTCATTCTATGAGGAGTATGGCTGCCTCTATGGCATTAATCTCGGGAGTTTCCCTTCATGACATTTGTGATGCGGCAGGCTGGTCTTAGCCGCTTACATTTGTCAGGTTTTATGACCTTGACCTTAGCTCCACTCCTAGGGCTAGGTTGCTTGCTTCTTAGTGTGTGCAAGGGACTTCACACAGAACGGGCACTTGTCATTATGGCGTAGTGGGTATGGGGTTCCCATAGCGTGAAAACGCAGCGGGAGTTCCCTTGATAGGGAACGTCTCTGGTTACGTATGTAACCTTAGTTCCCTGAGAGGGAACGAGTGCTGCGTTCGCCTGCCATACTTCCTGCATGCCCTGATCGACTTGCTTCAGGCTTATCAGAAGCTGACGCGGTCTGTTCTCAGGGGTGCTTTATAGTTTCCTGGTCTATGACGTCACCCGCCTATGACGTCTCGCTCTTCCATTGGACTGATTATACACATGCTTCACGACGCAATCACACAGGGGTGTTCCCATAGCGTGAAAACGCAGCGCTCGTTCCCTCTCAGGGAACTTAGGTTACTGTAAGGAATTGTATTTTCTCCTTTTCAGCTCTGTCCAGAGTTTGTTTAGTCTACACACATTCCATGTATGCATGTAAGTTAAACATCTGTTACATTAAGGAGGGAGCTGAAGAGCCCTCTCCCTCTCTAGTTATGTGTGTGTGTGTCATATAGAAGATGTGCAGTATGTATGGTAGAAGGTCTGCTGGACCTTCAGGTTCCAGAGGAGACCTAACTTTTCTTTACCATTTATGGGATTATTATATGGGATGAAGGAATGTATGTTTCTATTGGTTAGATGTATGTTACTCCTCTTGATATTTCACTATATATTACGGGACCCCGAAAGTACAAACTAAGCTATTCTCTGAATGGTTTCCCAGCGCTGGTCTTCTGTATTATTCATTCACAACCTAATAAAAGGACGGAGAATAAAAGGCACGGTTGGAAGTCTTTTCATTTCTGACAATTGGTTGCTCGTCCGGGATTCTCCAGGTAAGAAGAACTTTTTGATAAAGATCTTCCTATCTGCTGAGACATATTTTGATGCGTGCCGTAGCTATAAGGTTGCCAGATTTGGTGACAATCCTCGTGTTTTAATTAATGCGGGAAGACCGACAGAGGAGACCTGATCAGTCTGTCTTTGTGGTTTACCTCGTAGTTTGATAATTGCGGGAAGGTTATCCTCGTGTTTCTAATAAGAGATGCGGGAAGAACACAAAAGAGATCTAAGCTTCCTCTTTTGTTGTTATTTTTGTGGTGTACCTCGTGTATTAATGCGGGACGAACGTAAGAAAAAAGTGATCAATTTTCTTCGTTTTTTTGTAATATCCTTACTTTTGTAAGTAGGAAATATTGTTGCAAGATATTTCATAAAACATTTATTTTTTTTAAATCTCAGTCGTTCTTTTGGGTTTGTGAATGAATAGATGCAGTTTATTTAGATTTTTCCTTTTTTTCCTTTTTTCTATTCTTCTTGTCTCTTTGTTTCCTTGACTAAAACACCTTACTAATACTTGAAACTGCTATTTTTTTTTTCTCTTTCCCCTTTTGTTTTCTATTTTGATTATCTGAAATTTCTTTATTCTGAATTAGAGGAGAAATATTTGTGTGGCTTAAAATGGGAAATAAAATAAGTCCGCCGTTAATTGATGAAACTCCGAAAGATTTTATGATTCGGAATGATCAAGCATTTTTTACTGAACCGTATCTATCAAATCTAGCTGGCTGGTCAGCTGATAAAACACAGCTGGATCCGTTCCCGCGTGATGGTTCTTTTAAAGACGCTGATATGTCCGCAGCGAAAGACATGATTTTTGGAAATTGGGGAGATCCAGATTGGGCTTTTGATTATATGAAACGATCCTATAAAACTTGGGAAACAATGAAAAAATACTGGAATCGCGGACCAGAAATAAATAAAAAGGCAGAGATAAATAAAGATCGAACATGTTCTCCACCTCCAGCTGCACAGTCTGGGAGAGGGGAACATGTCTCAGTCTCACACCCTGTGAGTGTGAGGGAGAAAACGACAGCCCAAAACTCAGTCACACAGAGTGAGACGGGAAAAAGCTTCTCTCACACTGCAGTCGTCAGCGTCCCCCACCCTCCTAGATATGAGTCTATTCAGACTTCTGCGGTGTCTAAACTAGAAAAACATAAATTATATCCTGATTTAAAGACAGCGACAACATTTCCTTTCGTGGAAACGTCGGACGGATTCAAGGTTCACCCCTTGCCTCTCGCTGACGTTGTAGCTATTTCGAAAGAACTGCCAGACCCGGCTAAAACTCCACATCAGTACGTTTCGGTTTTGAAGCGATTGACAGCTTATAGTCAATTAACAGGGCGTGATTATCGTTTCATATTAACTAAAACACTCCCAGCTGAAATTATGGAGGAAGAATTAATTGAGGAAATTGATCTGTTAAGCCCAATTTATGATGCGCCGCCGGCTCGTAGTATTTTGGTAAAAAATGCAGCAGAGCCCGTTGATTTGTCTAAACATTTCCGTGGCATTCGGGTTATTGATGATGATGAAGATTATGATGTGGATTGGGTTTGGGCCAATTCGGATAAACTTAAACTTTTTTTCAAACAATTGACGGCATTCTTGCTTAAGTTATCTTCCGCTAAACAAGACATTTCGCATGCAGCCAATACAAAACAGAGAGCTGGCGAGAGTCCTGTTGCTTTTTTCAACAGATTTAAACGTGCATGGATTGAAGAATCTGCTATTCCGGTTGATGATGATAATTGTCAGTTGTTTGTGAACACGTTTTTGAATAACATGCATGACGAGACTGCACAATTGATTCGTATCACCACGAATAATTTTTTAACGATGTCGATTGATGACCTTGGCAAGCGTTTACGTGAGCTTTCCTCTGCTGGAGCCTTTGCTTCCTCCAAAGGAAAAACTCCGATGATGTTACAGGTAGATGCTGCGGCTCAAAACCGTCCTTCCTTTAACAAGAAAAAGCCTATAACATGTTATTGCTGTGGCCGCTCTGGGCATACAGCCAAGTTTTGCAGACAGAGAACCGAGATGCAGCAGTCTAATAGGTACCAGATGCGTAGGCGCTCTGATGGCTACGGGCCAAAGCCCCCTCCTTCGTTTTCTCCTAGCCAGAGGCAGGGAGTGACAGGGGCAGAAAGATTCCCGACTGCATGGAGACGCGCCTGACGCTGCCCGCAGAGCCAAGAGCCTGAGTTTTCACTACTTTCGATTCAATATCCAAATAAATCACACGTTTTGCCATTTCTTGAATTAAATGTTGACCATAAACCATACACGTTTTTAATCGACAGCGGAGCTTCCATCTCTTCATTAAGTTCAAATATGTACTCGGGCTCAATTACAGGAAAAACACTTAACTATGTCGGGATAAATAACGTTCCTGTGAAATGCGAATTGACGCCAAAGTTACCAATTACTTCTAATGACGTGCCGTCATTATTTAAAATGCATGATTTTGCAATCATACCGCATTCGCCATTCTGCCTACTAGGTAGAGATCTGATGCATAAGCTTGGTATGAAATTGAATTTTGAATTTGACTCTCTGACACTTCTGTTTCCTGCAGCTTTTTCCATTACAACCGACACAGGAAGTGCTCTTGTTGAAGATTCGTCTGCAACTGTGCCGACACCGGAAATTTCAGGTGTCAACCCTCAATTGTGGGCGGAACACAAGGATGACGTAGGGTTAATTGATGTCCAGCCCTATAGGGCGAATCTGATAACTACTAGGCCTGTGTTTCAAAAACAATACCCGCTTTCAAAGGAAAAAGAGGAGGGAATTAAGCCTCTCATTCATAAATTTCTGGAACAAGGCATTCTGGTTAGAACTCATTCACCTTATAACACACCAATCAATCCAATTAAGAAAGCTAATGGTTCTTGGCGTCTAACGCAAGACCTGAGAAAAATTAATGATTTGATTAAACCACTTGCTCCTATTGTACCCGAAGTTCAGGCGATAATAAATTCAATTCCTTCAGAACATGAATTTTATTCTGTTATTGATTTAAGCTCCGCCTTTTTCAGTATTCCTGTTGATCATGAAACTCAGCCACTGTTTGCATTTTGTTTTCAGAATTGTCAATACATGTGGACGAGACTCCCACAAGGGTTCAGAGATTCTCCGGCTGTCTTCTCCGCTGTAGTGCACGATACACTGAAAGATGTCAAACTCCCTCCAGACACCTGCCTGCTCCAATATGCTGATGACATTCTGGTCACTGGTGCCTCTGAGGACATGTGTGCTGCTGCCTCAATAATTGTGTGCAACATTCTAGCTGAGGCTGGTTTCAAGGCATCTAAAGAAAAACTCCAATGGGTGCAGAGAAAAGTCAATTACCTCGGACATGAACTGTCAAAAGGCAAAGTTTGTCTGTCTGCGGACAGAATTAAAGCCATCGCTACATTTAAGCATCCATCCACACGGAAGCAAATGCAAAGCTTCCTGGGACTGGTCAATTATTGCCGCCTGTGGGTGCCTAATTGTTCCATGTATGACAAAATCCTGCGAGAAGCTACGCTGGGTGACAAGGAGGACATTACATGGACAAGTGAGATGAATCAAGCATTCAGACATTTGAAATCATCACTCTTAAGGCCGCCTGCCCTCGGCCTACCTTCATACACACGAGACTTTCATTTGTACGTGTACGAAAGTGGGGGCACAGCCGCGGCAATCCTGGCCCAAGAACATGGGGGCACTTTCCGTCCAGTAGCTTATTTATCTAAAACCCTTGATTCAGTGGCTAGGGGACTCCCAGCCTGTTTACGTGCAGTGGCTGCCACAGCGATCATGATACAGGATGCTGAAAAGGTTGTCTTATCACATACACTCATTGTACATGTTTCTCATCAGGTAGGAGCAATTATGCACAATATTTCTACGCAACACATGACTGCCCAACGCCGTTCAGGCTATGAGGCTATATTGTTAGCAACTGCTAATGTAACGTTGAAAGTAACTTCTGTTATTCATGGCCCTACTGTACATTTGCACAGGTTGCTGACACAGGGTGAATTTGAGAGTGACGAGCACGACTGCCTGACCAGAATCCAAATTTCGACAGCCTGCAGGCCAGACGTGTCCATGTCTGTCCTGGAGGAGGGAATGCATTGGTATATTGATGGATCCTGCTTTAAGCCAAACGACAGTACATATTTGTGTGGTTATGCTATTGTTGAATTACCTGATAAAGTAATTGAAGCGTATTCGCTGCCACATAAATCAGCACAAGTCACAGAACTGATTGCTCTAACAAGAGCTTGTCAATTAGCAAAAGGTCAGTGCATCAACATATATACTGACTCCAAATATGCGTACGGTGTAGTCCATGATTTTGCTAAATTGTGGGAGGAAAGAAATTTCAAAACCTCCGACGGAAAACCAATTTCGCATCATAACATTGTGGCCGAGTTGATTAGTGCAGCACAGCAACCATTGAAGCTTGCTGTTATTAAAGTAGCTGGTCATAAAACAGGTGAATCTGACGAGGCCAAAGGAAACAGATTTGCTGATGAAGTAGCGAAATGGGCAGCAAAAGAAGCAATACGTAGTCCGCATGTAAATGAACAAAACAATGAAGTGCCAATGATGAATTCATCATTGATTAATGATTTGGACATTAAAATTTTACAAGCGAATCCTACTCAAGATGATTTGAATCATTGGGCAGCCAATGAAGTAAAACCTGATCAAGCTGGTATCTTAAGAGATAAACAAGGTAGAATCGCGCTACCAGCATCCACCGTTGTAATGCTGTGCAGGCATTATCATGGTGTATCACATGTGTCAAAAGAGAAAGTAATACAAAATTTAAATCAATTATACTGCATAGCAAATGTTCGAAGAAATACTTTGTTGATATTGGATGCTTGCCTGGTGTGTGCGCAAACAAACAGGCACAAGGCAATCAGACATGATGCTTTACCGCATCCTGAACTTCCTTTCCAATATTTACAGATCGATTTTACACACATGCCCCCATGTGGAAATCACAAGTATTTGCTCGTGATTATTGATCGATTTACTAAGTGGCCTGAGGCATTTCCGTGTGGCAAAGAAGATGCGAAGACAGTAGTGAAGGTTCTTGCAAAAGAAATTATACCGCGTTTCGGTATTCCAACTGTTATAGCAAGCGACAATGGAACTCCATTTGCTTCTAAAGTCACGCAATTATTAGCTAAAGAACTTAGTATTAATTGGCATTTCCATATCCCGTATCATCCTCAGTCATCTTCGAACGTAGAACGTTTGAACAAAACGATAAAAGAACGTCTTAATAAAGCGTGTCTAGATACGGGCAGAAATTGGGTTGATTTGTTGCCTGCCGTACTGACCGAAATGAGAATGTCTCCATCAGCCACTACAAAAATGTCTCCCTTTGAAATTCTCATGGGTAGACCTTTCCCGACCCCTTGGGTCAGAGGTCGCGCTGGCAATCTTTCCACAGGTGACACGGAGGTGATCATCGCAGATTATGTGGATTCCCTAGTTAGAACGTTAAATGGCATAAATGGTGATGTCTCTCTCTCTCTCCCTCTTCCCTCAGAAAAGCCAACTCATCCTTTTGTTCCAGGACAATCGGTGCTGATAAGGTGTCTGAAACCCACGAAACTTGGGGAACCCAACTATCTGGGGCCTGCTACAGTTATCGCTGTGACGAGGACAGGTGTTCTGACTGACCTCCAGCCGCAGTGGATCCATGCTAGCAGAGTGAAGGCAGCCCCGTCCCCAGGGAACGCATATGCGGAGGTGGACATCCAGCACTGATCGAAAGGAGAACGAGGAAGAGAAGTAGACGAAGAACAAGATTGCTGATTGAAATTAGCAATAAAGTACCATTGAGTCCATTACACTATGTCTACACAGTCGCTGTTATACCTGATTGTGCTGACAAACTTACTCATTCATACATATGCACTTATTAGCAGTGGTAATGAAACTTGGCTGAGCCATGAAGACGAACCCCATGCGTTTGCCTCCAATATGTGGTGGAGGTTAGCCAACTTCACTGCTAAGTCTACAGGAAAAAAGAGTGACTGTTATGTTTGTACAAAAATGCCACAAAGTGCTTCCGGACCTCATGTAAGTGTTAAATCACCAACAACAGATGAAGAACTGTTCTGTCCTTTATTTCTTAGTACTGTGGGATCGATTACACCTCAAAAGTCAACGGGGAATTGGACTTGTCCTGATAACAGGATACTGACAGTTGCAGTACAAGTACATGCTAAAGTGACAACTGTAGGTCCCATTCCTGACTCATTGTTATGTATAGAAAGGAAAGTAGGAGCCGCAACAATGGGTTCAATTCCTGAAAGTAAATGTAATCAAACATATCGCCGTTGTGAAGTGCGAAACTCGGTCTGTTGTCATAGCTGTTTGAATGGAGAAGGAAAATTTGACTTGGAAGCATGTTTAAAAAGACCTCCTCTTCCGATTTCAGTAATGATTGCTTATGCAGTAGCAACACCTGAGCTTCGAGAGTTATGTGATGAGTATTGTGGATTGTACGCAGGAAAAAATTGTAATAGGTATGTTCCATCTGTAAAAGGAACAAGAGCTTTGAAAGATTGGTTCTGGTTATGTGGACACGCGGTTTATACCTCGTTACCATTTAATTGGAGTGGACGATGTGCTTTAGTAACCTTAGAAGAATATTCTATGATTATTAGACCACACAGGAATGATAATATGATGAACCAACGCAACACACGCTCTCTCTCTGACCGTAGTTCGACTAGTAGTTTGAGAAGAGACAACCCAGTTCCAAAAGAGCATCGATTATGGACTGGTACAGAAAAATTCTTTGAAGGAATATTTCCAACAATTGGAGTTAGTAGTCTTCAAATTGAAGTAGAAGTTACAAGATATGAGTTGATTTCCTTTATTAAAACTACAAGGGACACCTTAGCTGCTGTCAGAGAAGAGCTTCGAGCACTTCGTTTAACTGCGTTACAAAATCGATTAGTCTTGGATCAGATTACCGCTGCTCGCGGCGGCGTGTGCGTGATTGTTGGAATCTCTTGTTGTACATATATACCAGAAAATGATGAAGACGGTCACGCCATAGCTGATGGAATACAGAATATGACAAGAATTGCTGATGAATTACAAAGAAGAGAAGTGAGTGATAGAGGTGGTTTTGCAGATTGGATCACAAGCTGGAAACAAATGCTTGTATCTGCTTTAATACCAATAGGAGTTATACTGTTAATCCTTGCATTTATTGTTTGCTGTATTATTCCATTCATTAGGATGTTGATTTATCGTTCTATGAATACTTTTGTATCCTCTCAATATTCCTTAGCAAACAGAACTATAAAGTACTAATGATTTGAAGGAAAATGGTTAATTGAAGTATGTTATCATGTATTACTCTGTTTTAATGGACATGCTGAGAATAATGTACTGTGATAATTATGTTATAGGATAACTGTCATTATCAAAGGGGGCATTGTAAGGAATTGTATTTTCTCCTTTTCAGCTCTGTCCAGAGTTTGTTTAGTCTACACACATTCCATGTATGCATGTAAGTTAAACATCTGTTACATTAAGGAGGGAGCTGAAGAGCCCTCTCCCTCTCTAGTTATGTGTGTGTGTGTCATATAGAAGATGTGCAGTATGTATGGTAGAAGGTCTGCTGGACCTTCAGGTTCCAGAGGAGACCTAACTTTTCTTTACCATTTATGGGATTATTATATGGGATGAAGGAATGTATGTTTCTATTGGTTAGATGTATGTTACTCCTCTTGATATTTCACTATATATTACGGGACCCCGAAAGTACAAACTAAGCTATTCTCTGAATGGTTTCCCAGCGCTGGTCTTCTGTATTATTCATTCACAACCTAATAAAAGGACGGAGAATAAAAGGCACGGTTGGAAGTCTTTTCATTTCTGACAGTTACCTACGTAACCAGAGACATTATTTAGACCTCAAATATGTTACTAATATATAATTGTATGCTGTGTTCAGACAAACGCAAATTTAATTATTTGCGTGAGTAGATTACCAACAAGTCAAAATGGAAAGACATGAATAGACACGAATTCCCGCCGGCGGGCGCGAATGACGCAAATAATTAATTAATAAATAATCAGGATAAAAATAAAAGGTTATTACATGAAGTAAAGTTTGATTGATTACATTAAGAATCGTGAGAACAGCTTTAGATCAGGCATACTACTGGGGTCCTACGCTGGGACTCAGCACTTCACTTCACATCACTCGTTTACTCAGCACCCAGATTTAAAAGTGTTGTATATCAGGATATCACACATTTTGCACTTTTGTATTTGCTTGAATGGATCAGCCGATGCTTGGGAAACTGTGACAGAACATTTGTTGCTCAAATACTAAAAGCCTCACCCTCTGAACATGGCATTAATGCTGAGCATTCACAAAGGAGGTGTGGAGGCAAATATTGTCAGCTGGGAAAATCAAACTGTGTATTAAATCTATACAGTGAAGACTATGCAGTGTTATTTTATATTAGATTACTTTATTCAATGTCTGTATCTAATCTACCTAATCTGTATAGTATAGCTGTTAGATCTACCTTTAAAAAAACCCCAGAAAAGCACTGTTTATTTCATTTGTTTCTTTGTTTGTGTTTATTTGTGCTTTTGCTTGTAGTTTGATTATTTGTTTTTATTTTATTACTTGTCTTTAATAGTGTATATGTTATATTATATCTATGGTGAATTTTTTTCATTTACATTGTTCTTGCATTCCATGTAAAAAGTCTGGCGAGTAAAATAAATTTACTCGCCAATGGTGACTGTTGAGGATTGAAGGGTCAAAATGAAAGCGTTTCTTAAAAATCTACTAAAACACTAGTGCGTGTGTGTGTGTGTGTGTGTGTGTGTGTGTGTGTGTGTGTGTGTGTCAACCTTACAGGCATAAAAACACAAATTTGCACCAAAGTGTTTGTTTTCTACATTTGCATGTTTTCTTTAATTCAGCATGGTTTGGATTCCATCTGGTTGGTCAGTGCCTTCCAGTTTTTTTTTATTGTCTCTCACTGAAATAAAAAACACCCTTTTATCACTGAGCACACAGAAAGTCTGCGCTGAGTTGATCATCTGTATAGAAATGAAGGCTGCCGTCGCTGTGCTCCTGTTTTTGAGTCTCTTTAGACTGAGCTTCAGTCTCTACAGAAAACACTTCTTTGTGAATAAACTTATGACCTGGGAAGATGCACGAACCTACTGCAGAGAATATCATGATGATCTGTCCACTGTCAATAAAGAGGAGGCACAACTGCTCTCTGCAAATCCAGAAGTCAATTATTCATTCTTTTGGATTGGATTGTACAATAGTTCTAAAAACCCCGACCAATGGATTTGGTCTGGAGGTGAGGATGAACAAATTGACAATTGGGACTTTGGCGAACCGAACACACACACTGACAACTGTGGCGTTGTACAAATATCTAATTCTAAACTGCACAATGCTTGGTGCTCGGGGAATCAACCATTTTACTGTATGCAGGTCTTTCAGCTCATTCTGATACATCAGAACAAGACGTGGGATGAAGCCCTGGACTACTGCAGACAGACCTACACTGACCTGGCGAGTCTACGATCTCAGATGATTATGGCAGAGGCGATAAATAACACCATAACATCCCAGACAGCTTATGTGTGGACTGGCCTGCGCTTTATGGCTGGACATTGGTTTTGGGTCAGTGGTCATGATCTTCAATATAAAGCCTGGTCTGTGGATGGGGAGCTCCAGTGTCCTGCCAGAAATCTGCGCTGTGGAGCTCTGGATAGAAAAGAGAAGGTTTGGAAACCCACAGACTGTGAGGAAAGACACAATTTTCTCTGCTTTAAGAAGCCATAAATGCAGTTAAAATATGTATTATCTTCTGATATGTAAACTTTCCCATGCAGCTTGTTATATATGAACTCAATTTTCTATTTTGTATCAATGATTTGAAAACAGATTTTCTAATCAATCTTTAGTTTTTGCTTTACAAAAAATATGAATGATCATATACTGTTAACAGTTTTAAATCTTACAAATTAGCATATAGAGTCAACATATATATTGCAATTTTTAACAATTTTCTTAATTTTATTTTAGAGAAAATAATATTTGGAGACCCAACCATTGTGAAGACAAACTGAACTTTCTCTGTCTTAAAAAGCTATAAATGTGCTTCATGCTGCAATATACATACATTTCTTCATATAGGCCTATATATGATATTGATTATTTTATAAATCATGAATCTATAGAAATCTATTGCTTTACAATATGTATGGTTGTTAAAAATAATGGATTTTTAATCTTTCATTTTAGTCGTGCCAACATTGTCTTGTAAAACAATGTTTAGCTAAAATCTTTTATGGGCTTGCAGAGACATTATAAATTATATGTACTATTGTAAAAATACAAGATTTAGATTCTCAGTTAAATTTTAATAGCCATGTTAAAAAGATATGTAAAATGATCAAGATCAATCTTATTAGCTTTATGATAAGAAATTGTTTAACTTTTGATGCCTTGAACATTTTGGATATAAAGCTAATAAGATATCATCATTGTAAATATAAGATCTAAGTTTTGCTCATTTTGTTTGTTTTCACTATGTACAGCTTGTATTCAAATGTTTAAATGATATTGGCCTTTATGTACTTTTATGAGTTTGCAGTGGTGCAGCAGATCCACCAGAGCGGCTTCTAGCAGCAATTGTACAATTTTATTCTGTAAAACATATTTTGCTCAGACTGACTTCTCAGTGAAAGGTGCAACATTTTGGAATTCACTGCCTGATCATTTAATAAAAGTTTTAATATTTGGAAAAAAGAAAGAAAAAGAAGTCTTGGTTAATGTTTCATGTTTTTCTGTTTTTGTAATAGTAGTCTATAAAAGGCCTTTCTAGGGATAAGTGTTGCAAAGTAGCTTTAGCTAAGCACTACAAGCAGTTGTATCTGTTTATTGTATCCTTCCCTATCCAAATAAACTGAAAAAATATACAATTTAATGTATATTTACAGGAATTGCTCACTTGTATGCTATGTTTACCACACCACAAATGTTCCTCCATTCAAAACATGGTTTTGGTCAGCTTTTGTGTACACTATTCCCATATTTGCATGCTTAGTACATTTGTGCTTAGCACAACCTAATGCTTTTTTTTCTCCACATTAATTTCCCACTTGTCTAGCACAATTATGTGGTTTGGTTTTATTAATACAGTGTATACTTTTTTCTTGATATAACCCAAAAGAATGGAAGTGAAATGTGACAATGGGTACATTGTAAAATGCAAGGGACACAATTGTAACATGACCATATGACAGCTTAAAATGCAATCTGATCTAATAAATAAATAAAAAATAGGACAAACTAAAATATTTTCTCAAAATACAATAAACTTTTTCATATAAAATTATGCAATTTTTAATAATTAAAAATACAATCATTTTGGAGTTTGACAACAAACACAGAAATCACACAGCTATATAACACAGTCCAAAACATAATAATAATGAATAATTTCTGAACATTGACTCTGTCTTTATTAAACTTTTTCTCATGTTTTCTCAATAGAATTCATAAAAGTATAAAACAGCATAGTTCTAAGAGGGGCACATTGTAACGCAGTGTCACAACATGCCCCACCTGCACAACTGATTTAAACCCTGCTGGTGTCTTCTGCTAGTTAGCAAAGCATTAAAGAGCCATATCAACTGTTAAATAACATATTGGAGATTAAAATAATATCAGACTTGTCCAATTTAAAATAAACACCTAAAATAGAGATGAAAATTAACATAAGAAGTTTACTTTTGCTATGGTTAAATAAATGTTCAGTGATATCTTCCAAAGATTTCAAAATTTTGGCGCAATTTGTTCTCTATATAGTGTTGACATGGCAACTAAATACACCAAGTTTCGTCATGCTAGCATGTATAGAAGTATTTAAAAGAAGATTGTTACAACTAGCCCCGCTGTCACATAATGATCCGAGACACAAAGGTTGAGGATCCTAAATGCAGTATTTATTGAACAGGGTAATCCAAAGACGTAACCCAGATAACAGGCAAGGGTTATCAGTGGCGGCTCCAGACAATTTTGATTGGGGGGGCAATGGGGGGTCCTGGTCATTTCAAGGGGGGTCTCATAAAAACCAACAAAAAAATACAGTGGACACGGCTAATAACTGCATATTACTGCTACTCAGGGGCGTTTCTAGGCTTTTCATTTTAGGGGGCTAATCCCCCAATGATTATGATTATGATTAAAAAATAAATAAAAAGGTAACACTTCAGTTTAGGGTCTAATGCTCACTATTAACTAGTTTCATTACCATGCAATGTCAGGGTTTTATAATCACTGTGGTCCCGAATGTGAAGCAGGTTAGTTAGGGGAGTTCGGGGTTTCCCAGAGACATTTTTTATTTCTCTGATCTACATATGTGCATTTCAAGATGTTTTGAAGGCCATAAAATTGGATAACAACATTGATCTTATGCCTAATACAGGGCAGTAGACAGGGCTTTATAATCAAAGAGGTCCTAAATTTGAGGTGCATAAGGGCTTCAAATTTTTTATTTCTCTGATATGTGCATTTCAAGACGTTTGAAGGATAAGGATAAGAAATAGCTTTAAAACCATGTTAGCAGGCAGTAGACTATGTCAATACCTGCTCTCACTTCATCTCCATCTATAATCCTTTCTTTTTTCTCAGTAACGTTATCCTCATCGTCAGGGGCGGAGTGGGACCAAAAAATCTACCGGGAAATTTCGTAGACCACCGGCCCTCTGCCAAAATTTGCAAAAAAAGAATATACTAACGACATAGAACTAGTGATGAGCATTTTTGAAAAATATTGTATTTGAATATTTGGGCTCATAAAAATCGAAACAATTGTTGAACAAGCTTACAATTAGGCAATATACACATAGCAATACATAGCAAATTGTGAAAAGCAATACCAGTGTTTCTCACAGAATTTTTTGGTAAAGCTGTAGTGAGTGGACCTCTGTCCCTCTAGGGGGGTTCGGGGGCATGCTCCCCCGTAAGAAAATTTTGTGCTTTTTAATGTTAAATTCATCAATTTGGTGCACTCTGAGAGTTCAAAATAAAAAGCTCTAAGCCATATTCAGTGTGAAAATTAACACCTTTCCATTAGTAGATCTGGCAACACGGGATCTGGCACTCGCGCCCTCACAACGCGCTCTCAAAGGGTTTCTTTTAGTTGAAAACATTAAACAATAGCCTATGTGTAAACAAAAAAAATATAAAGAACAAAAGCATTTAAGCTCAAGCAGCGCGAACGGTAAAAAAAAATGCAAATAAAGCAGACTGCACAGTACAGAACATACACGCACTCGAGTCAGCATATGGCTATTGTTTCATGTTCATAAATACAAATAATATCCACATGCTCGAGTGAGAAAACGCGCTGCGCTGACAGACACAACATATAACGTTTTGCTGCTAAGCAAAGTTTCTAAAAGCACTTTGGGTTTTCAGTTCTTAAACCTGTCTCCCGGCCTCAACGAAACTTAAAGGAAGTAACGTTATGTCTTAAAATCATTTTGCTATCAGAAGATATCATATAACTGATCACTCGCGCTACAGCTGCGCTTACCGTTACCTGTAAGTTGTTAAAGCAGTGCAGTGATCATGGACAGCTGTCTTTCCTCAGTTTGGATTTCATGCGATTTCTCATTGTGGTGTACTTCCATTTTGTAATATCATTTTCAAACTTTACGAGGCAGACGGCGACATTATGTTATCAAATACCACTTGTTAAACGCGCCGACGCCACCCAGTGCATTTAATTATAACTGCGAGTTTGTGCTTTGGATTTATCATGGATTCACTGCATGCATTAACGGCAAGAAAAGCAACGTAGTAAAATTCGAATAGTATTTTATTTTTCAAATAATAATTACAGATCGAATATCCGTGCACATCCCTACATAGAACTCACACCGACCGTCCGTTAAACTTCCAAAATATGACGAGGAAAAAGAGGTGTTCGGTGGCTTTTTTTACATCAAAGGCCGGCCCGACAGGCTATACTATTTGGGGAGGGGACGCGCTCTGATCCCCCTATGTTTTTGAAAATCCTAGACATGGTTGGACCTGCCGAACGGGTTGAGCACAGAGACAGAGAGGCTGCACAGTGACAGTTTGACCAGCGGAAGCGGCCGCACATCAGGCCGCCAGATGGTATTGCTAATAATATAATATCACTTCACTATAGTATAACTATTATCAGACCGGCCCTCACGGCCCCAAAACAATACCGGCCCACCGGGAAAAGTCCCGACTCTCCCGATTGCCACTCCGCTACTGCTCATCGTGCCCTTTCTCTTCCCGTCCTAAAGCTGGGCTTTTTTAATTTACTAAAGGCTACAATTTGTAGGCCTATTATATTCTCAATATTTACGCAATACACATTCATTATTAATCATGTGCCTAACATGATGAAAACGGCTTTGTTAATGTTTCTTCTCCCCTCACAATGATGGTAACGTTAAACTAATTATTAGCCTAACGTTACATTACACAGGGTTGCCAACTTTTGAGTTTTGCTTGGAGTGAGATTTGTTGGCGGGGGGGGGGGGGGGGTTGGGGGGGTTGTACTGCATCACGTGCCGTTTCAGCTGAAGCGCTACAGTCTGCCACATTTAACCCCTTAACTGTCACCGTCCAATAAAACAATAATATCTTAGTAAAATCCTAAAGTAATATTGACAAACTATATATCATTTGAAAGCTGACAATCTCTAGTTTTCATATGTGGCGGCTGTTTTTTTAAAATAAATTACATAGGAGCAGTTATTTATCAATTTGCAACAAGAATATTTCATATGCATTAGGCGTGTTATGACCTTTATTTTGAAATGGCAATAAATATGAAAAATCATGAAAGATTGGTAGAAACCTCAGTTTGTTTTCATGCCAAGACTTCAAAAGATAACACCAATTCAATTGTATTAGAAAAAAAGGTCTGAATATGTTTCAAATATAAAGAAAAATATTATGGATTCTCGATGTGTGATGCGGCTGCGAGCTATAACGCACATGTGTGCTCTCTTTATGAGTTTATTAGAGGTTGAATTCAAATCAAATATTGTCAAACCACCCATACTACTTCTAAATAGGATGTCTACTTCATAAATTGTATGAAAATTATGGAAATACATGGTTCAGATCACTCAAACATGGAGGCGCCCTTATATGGTCAGTAAGGAAGCTTGGCTGTCCTAGTGAAAGAAATTGGTACTGCGCCCAAATAAAATATTACTGAAAGATTATTTTTTGAGATATTAGCCTAAAATTTGGAACACAACTTCTTAAGATTTTTGGCTTTAATTTTCTTGCAGTTTTAGAGTAAAATATATTTTGTAATATATATATTTTATATAAAATTTAAATAATTATTTTTTTACATTGTTCATTTTCATAAACTCAAACTTAAATAACTTTTTTTCTATTTCACTTTCATCATTTATTTCACTTCTACAACAATCTGGCAAATGTCTTCTTTAAAACAAGACCAACCATAGGTATATATTCCAAAGCATTCTTGAATTACAACCATTTAAGTTTGCATAGTGATTTTCATGTCTATGCGAAAAAAGTGGGAGTGACAGTTAAGGGGTTAAAAGCACCAAAAACTGTATTTATTGTTTGAATCTCGTAAAAATATTGACAGAATATGAGAGCAGAGAATTTGTTCCATATCAAAAGTAGCCTATAACTTTCTCTGTCTTGTCTGTCGGTGTCAGTGTCCTCTTTGACTCGCGATTTGTCTCTGCTTGAGAAAGATGTGTGCCGTTAACGCGTGTGTGAAAAGGGTAAATTACGGTCACGGACGTCACTGACGTAACGACGACAAATGTTTCCAGCGAATCGACAATCAGAGAAAGGCATTAGACACAGCAGTGGTCCAATCAGTAGTTAAGAGCCTGAACTTGTTTAGTAATTCGGAAATTAGCGCACATGAGAGAAAAAAAAAATAATACAGCACAGAAGAATGTCTCATTTAGCGTGAGATTTCTTTGTCGAGCGTGAGAGCGTGAGATTGAGGCTGAATGCGTGACTGTCACGCCAGATGCGTGAGAGTTGGCAACCCTGCATTACATGAGTCACGTTATAGGCCTATTTTCAGTTCAAAATGGCGAAATTAGACAAAACTATATTAGTTTGCCTGATAATTTTTGGTATTCGTTTAACATTTATGACCTAAAAAAACTGTCCAATATGAAATGTTTAGTTTAGCTACTTACATCTTATCTCGCACTTGACCGTAGGCTACACTGTCGAGTCGCTCTGCAAAAATTCGCGCTCAGCAGCGTCCGTGAACATAAAGCCTGCCTACTTTGATTTGATTGGTCATCTCAAATATTCGGACATTGACGAGCAGTGACAGACCAATGAGGCTCAGATGAACACGCGCGCACACACACACACACCCTCCTGTCCTCTGTTTCTGATTCTGACGTGCGCTTTGCTCGGCGCCGCTGCTGAAGAGAAATATTTTTTAATCTTTATTACGGATATATTTTTTAATCAGGAAGTGGGTGGGGGGTCAAATGGGGGGTCAAAGCGTTTTTTAGGAGGGTCTTGAGACCCCCCAAGACCCCCCTGGTGCCGCCACTGAGGGTCATGCACAAACAATAACAGATCAGGGCTGAGGCAAAGAGAGAAATCGAGAGTTACGAATGTAACTACGGTTCTAGGAGTTCTGGATGACCGCCAGAGGCAGTGCTTTCCACTGAATATTATCTCTCTTGCTCATGCACAGGTCGAGTCTAATAACAACAATGTCATCACATGACCAGGTACGTCATGGGGATCCCCTCTATTTAAAGGGTTAGTTCGCCCATTTAAGACATGAAGTTGTATGCAATCCTTACCAGCACTATAGTGCATACACACTGACCCACTCTGTAGTCACCTCCCTGGTCAGAGTTCTGGCCGCTGGAAGTTTTTCAAGAAAGTACTCCCTGTTAGTTTCCGGGGCCACAAAACTGTGCGTTTTTACGTGAAAAAATTATTTGCGTTTCAAAGCTTGATTAATTTACCACACAAAAAACATGCCAGACAAAATTCATACCTCAGTTTTAATCGGCACTATTTTCTTTCCATTTCTATCAATCCGCACTGCTGTCAACGTCATCAGTGCGCACGTAAACACAAGATCAAATCAAATGTTATTGATTGCAACACAAAACCTCAATTGTGTGTGTGTTCAATCAAATAGTTTTCTCAGCAAATTGTACCTATCCCTATATACTGTTTTTATATTAGACATCTTTTCACGTGTTTTCCACTGGAGTCTAAACATCAGCTTGTTTACCGTACAGTTTAGACATGGGATCATAAAGTTAGTAAATAGAGCTTACCCGCGGTACTTGACGCTTACCCGTGGTGACTTTCTTTTTCCTCCTTGGTTGGGGATGTAATCGTCTTCGCTGAAGTGAGCACTGCACACACGATAATCCTTGATTCTGGATATTTTAGCTCCCGCAGAGTAGCCGATGGCAACCAGCCAAAGTTGTCTCGTAGCTATATCCGAAACAGGAAAACGATGGAATCTGAACAGTGATCCCGGCACATTCTTGTGGTCACAGCCTGGGAATTTACAAGTTCGCACCATTGTTCATTTTCTACTTTTTACGTCGTTGTCAATTGATGTAATTGTGTAAACACTATGGAACAGCTGATCGGAACGTGCGCACTGTTGACGTTGACCGCAGATTGATAGAAATGGAAAGAAAATAGTGCCGATTAAAACTGAGGTATGAATTTTGTCTGGCGTGTTTTTTGTGTGGTAAATTAATCAAGCTTTGAAACGCAAATAATTTTTTCACGTAAAAACGCACAGTTTTGAGGCCCCGGAAACTAACCGGGAGTGCTTTCTTGAAAAACTTCCAGCGGCCAGAACTCTGACCAGGGAGGTGACTACTGAGTGGGTCAGTGTGTATGCACTATAGTGCTGGTAAGGATTGCATACAACTTCATGTCTTAAATGGGCGAACTAACCCTTTAACCCCATGACTTCCTGCAAACTGTCTCTACAGAATCTTCTCACGAGACTCCGAGTGACAGGGTGCTCTGGCGGTCATCCAGAACTCATAGAACCGTAGTTACATTCGTAACTCTCGTTCTATTTCGTTCTTACTGACCGCCAGAGGCAGTGCTTCCCACTGGATGACTCATAACAACAAGGTCACGAGGAGGCTACTCCTAACCTTAAGCTGAAGTTGAGGGTCCCAACAGGACTGCGGCTTCCATAGCACCAGGGGCTGCCACATTAACTCATCTGGAAAAGGTATCAGTGGATGACCAATTACCCGCTGCACAAATGTCCCTTAGAGGTACACCTTTTATTGCTGCCCATGATGTTGAGATAATTCTCGTTGAATGGCATTTTATGCAGGCTGGCAATGTCAGGTTGTTTTCCTTATATGCCCGGACAATGGCCTCCACCACCCAGTGTGACAACCTCTGCTTTGAAAGAGTCTGCCCTTTTCTTGGCCCGCCGTAGCAGAGAAAGAGTTGGTCTGACTGTCGCAGTTTCTCTGTGGCACTCAGATAGCCCCGAAGGGCTCGCACTGGGCATAATTGTTCCATTGGATTGCCATCTTGTGTGTCAGAGCTACCAACTCAATTGGTTGATTCCTAAATTATGTTGAGAGCCTTTTGGGTAGGAATGAGGGGTTAGGCCACAATGTCACCATTGTCCCATCCGCATTCCAACGCATACAGGACGTATTGGTTGACAATGCGTGGAGCTCACCAACACGTTTGGCTGACGTTATTGCCAAATGGAATCCAGTCTTTATTGATAGCCACTTCACCCTAACAGTTGGAGCAGGGTGCAATCGCTGAGCACCTTTCAGAAAGCGGGTGATTAGAATATGTGACCCTAATGATTGATAATAATAATAATAATAATTCATTACATTTATATAGCGCTTTTCTAGACACTCAAAGCGCTTTACATAGATGGGGGGAATCTCCTCAACCACCACCAATGTGCAGCATCCACCTGGATGATGCGACGGCAGCCATATTGCACCAGTACGCCCACCACACACCAGCTTACTGGTGGAGAGGAGACAGAGTGATGAAGCCAATTAGTATATATAGGGGTGATTAGGAGGCCATGATAGACAGAGGCCTCTAGGGGCAAATTTGGCCAGGACACCGGGGTTACACCCCTACTCTTTCGAAAGACATCCTGGGATTTTTAATGACCACAGAGAGTCAGGGCCTCGGTTTAACGTCTCATCCGAAGGACGGTGCTCTTTGACGGTATAGTGTCCCAATCACTATACTGGGGCGTTAGGACCCACACAGACCACAGGGTGAGCACAGACCCGCCTGTCAGACTGGTGGTACAAAGCGTTGAAGGCGAGGGATGGGGAGTGGGTGGTGATTGGATATCTGTATATGTGTAAGAGTTCGTGTATGTGTAGGCCTGGAGAGAGTCGCTACGCCTGGCATCATAATCTAGGTGCCTCAAGTCCGCAGGATTGTCATAGCGATACACAGCAAGTTGCCATGGAGACAACCCTGATCAGGTCCCAGACAGAGTCAACAATCAGCAGGTGTCTGTGTGGAGTGGGGGAAGGAACGCAAGAGCGGCTCACTGCAGTGCTCTTCCGGGGGAGTTGTTGTTCCAACAGCGGCCTTGGCCAAGGCCAGTGCTGGATGAGGGGGGCCGAAAGCAGATAAGATTGGGATTGTTTGGTCTTGGGATGAGTAGCCGCATTCGATTTACACAGCTCCTGGTCCATTTTGGTCTCCAAAACGATCCATTTGCCTTTGCAAAGCTGTGAGCTTCTCCATGATGTTATCCATACAGTGGTTCATAGTCACAGTCTGAGTGCTGACAGCTCTGCCCACTGCTTCAATCATGACGGGCAGCCTTGTGGGGCTTTGGACAGCTGTCACCGTCTTCTTAATTCCTCGATAAACCAGGGCAATGCCTGATCCAATCAGCAGAAAGCCTGTTATCATGGTTCCGAATAGGTAGATATCTTCAATGTCCTCCACGGAAAAAGCCGCCAGACACACGACCCGCCACCTCTCCCACGCGTCCATCGTGTAGCCAGCTTGTGTAGCCAGCTTCCAAATCACTTGCCAATTCAGGACAGGAAAGCCATACATGTGTGAAACTCCCCCATTCTAATTGTATGTCTTTCCTTGTATGTTTCACTCTTCCAGCGTATCTCCTGAGCTTTGGCATAGATGGCTTGGTCAAAGTCGAGAACTATCTCCTGAAGTTGGAGTCTGTCTGCAGTTTTTACAGTTCCCAATTCTGTAGGACTTGCATCAATCACTGGAAGGTACCCAATGTTGGTTGGTGGTGGAATTGGATCTCCACGGATCACTGTGTTAAAACCAGTTTAGGAAGGAAGGACTTTGCCATGGACTGCAGTCTTCATCAGGAAGTAGGCACCATCTAATCTGTGTGCTGATTTCCTGGTAAGGATGTGGGTGTCTCAATTAAGTTCCACTTAATAATAATTCGTTACATTAATATAGCGTTTTATCTAGGACCTCAAAGCGCTTTACAAGGAAGGGGGGAATCTCTTCAACCACCACCAATGTGCAGCATCCACCTGGATGATGCGACGGCAGCCATATTGCACCAGAAGCCCACCACACACCAGCTTACTGGTGGAGAGGAGACAGAGTGGTGAAGCCAATCAGTGTATATGGGGATTATCAGGAGGCCATGATGGACAGAGGCCAAGGGGCAGATTTGTCCACTTGTTTTCCAAAATGTTCTGGGCCTGTTCTCTTCCCTCTGATGGTCTCAAGGTTAGTAGGGGGCGGATCAAGAGACCTCCTTCTGTTTTATGTAAACACTGATGGTCAGGGGTAGGTTCATTACATGGAATAATTTTTTTAATTATTATGCCATTTGTATTGTGTGTAGTCTCCAAAATCTTTGCAACAGGCAACAGCAGTAGCCTCAGGGGCGGAGTGGGACCAAAAAATCTACCGGGAAATTTCGTAGACCACCGGCCCTCGGCCAAAATTTGCTAAAAAATATATATATACTACTAACGACATAGAACTAGTGATGAGCATTTTTGAAAAATATTGTATTTGAATATTTGGGCTCATAAAAATCGAATCGAAAACGAAATCGAGTTTTCACCATTTTTGAACAAGCTTACAATTAGGCAATATACACATAGCAATACATAGCAAATTGTGAAAAGCAATACCAGTGTTTCTCACAGAATGTTTAGGTAAAGCTGTAGTGAGTGGACCTGTCCCTCTAGGGGGGTTCGGGGGCATGCTCCCCCGTAAGAAAATTGTGCTTTGTAATGTTAAATTCATCAATTTGGTGCACTCTGAGAGTTCAAAATAAAAAGCTCTAAGCCATATTCAGTGTGAAAATTAACACCTTTCCATTAGTGGATCTGGCAACACGGGATCTGGCACTCGCGCCCTCACAACGCGCTCTCAAAGGGTTTCTTGAAAACATTAAACAATATGTGTAAACAAAAAAATATAAAGAACAAAAGCATTTAAGCTCAAGCAGCGCGAACGGTAAAAAAAAAAAAATGCAAATAAAGCAGACTGCACAGTACAGAACATACACGCACTCGAGTCAGCATATGGCTATTGTTTCATGTTCATAAATACAAATAATATCCACATGCTCGAGTGAGAAAACGCGCTGCGCTGACAGACACAAAATATAACGTTTTGCTGCTAAGCAAAGTTTCTAAAAGCACTTTGGGTTTTCAGTTCTTAAACCTGTCTCCCGGCCTCAACGAAACTTAAAGGAAGTAACGTTATGTCTCAAAATCATTTTGCTATCAGAAGATATCATATATCTGATCACTCGCGCTACAGCTGCGCTTAACGTTACCTGTAAGTTGTTAGCTGTCTTTCCTCAGTTTGGATTTCATGCGATTTCTCATTGTGGTGTACTTCCATTTTGTAATATCATTTTCAAACTTTACAAGGCAGACGGCGACATTATGTTATCAAATACCACTTGTTAAACGCGCCGGCGCCACCCAGTGCATTTAATTATAACTGCGAGTTAGTGCTTTGGATTTATCATGGATTCACTGCATGCATTAACGGCAAGAAAAGCAACGTAGTAAAATTTGAATAGTATTTTATTTTTCAAATAATAATTACAGATCGAATATCCGTGCACATCCCTACATAGAACTCACACCGACCGTCCGTTAAACTTCCAAAATATGACGAGGAAAAAGAGGTGTTCGGTGGCTTTTTACATCAAAGGCCGGCCCGACAGGCTATACCATTTGGGGAGGGGCCGCGCTCTGATCCCCCTATGTTTTTGAAATTCCTAGACATGGTTGGACCTGCCGAACGGGTTGAGCACAGTGTTGAGCAGAGACAGAGAGGCTGCACAGTGACAGTTTGACCAGCGGAAACGGCCGCACATCAGGCCGCCAGATCAGATGGTATTGCTAATAATATAATATCACTTCAATATAGTACAACTATTATCAGACCGGCCCTCACGGCCTCAAAACAATACCGGCCCACCGGGAAAAGTCCCGACTCTCCCGATTGCCACTCCGCTACTGAGTAGCCTACTAGCCTAGAAATCTAGACTCATTTATTTTGCAGCCAGTGTAGTCTAACAACTCTCCGTTGACTTTCGAGCGGGAAAAACCAAACTCTAGTCAGCCCAATCACATCGTGTATAGAGTCGGCGGGCGGGCTTAACATAATGACGACAGAGTTGCGACGGTTCACTGCTACTTGAAAACAAAGAATGGCTGTTGCTGCTGGCGAACAGATGTCTTTCGATTCGGCTTTGGCCGCGACTCTGGATGATTTGAAGTTAAGCTTTTCTTTGAAACAAGAACAAAGAACGGCACTTGAGTCATTTAAAAAAGGAAGATATAAAAGACGTCGCCTTCTTCGTTGCTCTGGTTGGTTGTAGCGCTATCCTATTGCGTGCAGAGGGAATTTAAAAGACAACCGTTTATCTCGCCCCTCGTATTGAGCCCTGTCAATGGTGAGATCCCAGACCTAACATCCTGATGTAGGTCTAGCATGCCCAGTGCTTAATTTGTAAAGGGGGAGGTCCCGGAGCGCAGAGGGGGGGTGGATCCGGCGACTCAAAACGGGGGGTTGGAGGTAACGGAACGAAACATTTTTTTACACTGCCTACATACACACACACAGCGTTGTTAAGGTTTTTTTAGTCAGAGAAGCTATGTAGCTTCTCTGAAAAAAAAAAAAAAAAAACTTAACAACGCTGTGTGTGTATCAGGGCAATGTTTATTTTAATTTCAGAACATGCACTGCATAGGTGCGAATTTTTTTGCTTGTTTGGGATCTGACCAGCGTATTTGGAAATAGTTAAGCAAACTTTGTTGTCTTTTTGACATTTTTCTCCTGAGTGAAACGAGGCTAACAGCAATCTCAACCAGCACTACTTGCGCATTTGTCACTTGAAGTGCCTCCGCTCCCTCTCCCCCTTCTGTCACACCGGACAAGAAGCGTCGCATCTAGGACAACTCGAGGTATCGCTCACCGGACGCGCACTTTCTCAGTTTATGGCCAGCAATAATGTTTAAGGACATTATGGAATTAAGATAATGTCTGTATTATGTGATTGTACTGTACAATTAAATACAATCGTTGCTAGTCTGCAGACTCTGAACACTTTACCTCAGAGCGTCCGTTAACTGAATGAAATTAATTGAGAAAAATTCATGAAAATCCGATAACATCAGCAATTTTCATTCAAGCAACTGATTTCTGTAAATGAATGTAAAACTAAATGTATATTGCACCACAGGGTGAAGTCAGATAGTAGCTATATAAGTTACATTAACGAAGCCGAATGGCGCTGCTGTGGTGTACACAGAGAATGTGTTCGTGCGGCGCTGCGCTTCTCGCCCGGTGTGCGACGCACTTTACCCTGAATTAAAGTTCACCTCGCATCGAAACTGCAGTGCAAACACAAGATTTTTGTGCAACTTCAATGGGAAATAAAGACTAACAAGATAGATAACAACATTGAACACTACACAAACAGTATTTTTTTTCATTTAGGCGACTAATTTTCCATAGTGACAGGAGGTGCCGGATCCAATAAAAAAGGTTCTGGATCCAACATGTTCCGGCGTGTTCCGGCTCAAATTAAGCCCTGGGCATGCCAGGCTAGTAGCCTACATGAAAACACTGAAAGCATATAACCATAACATGCTTTAATGTTGTTTGGCGGGGTTGCATGCACTTTACATATGCAAAACTGTAGTTTCAATGGGCACACTGCAAAAAAATGTTTTCTCGAAAGCACATTTCCTGCAACACTGAGCAGTCACTCAGTCTGATTAAAAAACGATCGACTCTTATGAATCTGTTGTTTGTAGTGAATCAAAATCATACAGTGCAAATTAGTGTAGTCGGGGTCACAAACAAAGACCCTTTTTATTCTGTTCAGTTAGTATAAAATACTGTATAGCCTAGCCCTAGCGTGACCAGTGCATATCCGAAAGAACGACTCTCTTATTTAACTGTTATTAGGGCCCGAGCACCGATGGTGAGAGGACCCTATTGTTTTTGCTCTGTTTATTCTTCTTCTTCTTCTTCTTCTTCTTCTTCTTCTTCTTCTTCTTCTCTTAAAATAATCGCTTTTTAGAGGGCCTAAACATGCTCAAAAACTCATGAAACTTTGCACACGCTTCAGAAGTGGTGACAATTTACATGTGATATGGTTTTCAAAATTGGGTGGGGCAAATTCGGTAAATTATTGCCCCCACATTTTGCCCCGGCTCTACGTTTCACGTACAGGTATGAAATTTGGTACATACATGTAATGACCCAATACCTACAAAAAAGTATCTTGGAGCATAGCCCTAAACACAACAGGAAGTGAGCTATTTTGAACTTCCTCCCAGATTTGGTGCATTTTTCGTAATTTCCTGATGTTGTACTTTAACGAACTCCTCCTAGAGATTTACGCAGACCCACATAATATTTTGTCAGTCTAATCGTGTGGTGAAAATTTACATGTGATATGGTTTTCAAAATTGGGTGGGGCAAATTCGGTAAATGATTGCCCCCACATTTTGCCCCGGCTCTACGTTTCACGTACAGGTATGAAATTTGGTACATACATGTAATGACCCAATACCTACAAAAAAGTCTCTTGGAGCATAGCCCTAAACACAACAGGAAGTGAGCTATTTTGAACTTCCTTCTAGATTTTGTGCATTTTTCGTAATTTCCTGATGTTGTACTTTAACGAACTCCTCCTAGAGATTTACGCAGACCCACATAATATTTTGTCAGTCTAATCTTAAGGCCTTTGCGACGTTAAATTGCGAAGATCTAGAGTTTTCGTCGAAGGATGTGACCTCGGCGGCCTGTCAAAAATGTAGATGTGCAAATCCAATTTCAGCCTCTGGGTGAAATATGCATCATCAGATAACTTCTGTGTAAATCTTGCATGCAGTTCCGGTGTTGCTAGGCAACCACAGACAGCCTGGAGTAACTCAGCCATACAATGTCCGATCTGCCCCAAACTTCACATGTTTGATAAGAGTCCTGGCCTGAACACATGACCAGAGCTTCACTGGAGCGCTGAAAAGACATACACGCATTATTCCTTCGACCATACCATTGGATTCCGGTGTTGGGCCAATGGGTGGACCTTACAAATCCAAAACACCAATAAATAAGTGAGAGGGATTTATTTTTTAATTTTGTCATGTGCGAATCGAAATTAACCAAGAACTATGTTGTACTGGTATTTTATACAAAATGAATAAATGTAAATTTGTTACTAAATGTTAGGCCTATTATAATGATTCTTCTGTAGGCTATATTTATGTAAAATCATGTACACTATTTGGTTGTTATGCTCTTAATTTTGCTTAGATGGATCACATGTTTTCTTTTCTCTCAGCATAGGCTATTTGCAATGATGCATGATTTCTTTAAATAGGCCTATTTGTTACACAAATTCTTGAAAGGTGTGGCCTTCTGATTGGCCAATCATGCCATGCAGACTTTTTTATTGGTCTCTCATTTGAAACAAATTTGAGATTTCTGATAACATTATAGCTGTCTGAGCACACACAAAGGCATTACTCTGTAGATCTTTTGCATAGAAATGAAGGCTGCAGTCACAGTGTTCTTTGTTTTGAGTCTCTTTAGACTGAATTTTAGTCTCAGAAGACACTTTTTTGTGACAAGACAAATGACTTGGAAAGATGCACAGACATACTGCAGAAAGTACCATGATGACCTGTCCACCGTCAATAAAGAAGAGGCACAACTGATCTCTAGGTATAGAGATTCCACATTTAAATTTAATTGGATTGGACTATACATAAGCCCTAACAACCCAGGAGAATAGATCTGGTCTGGAGGTGAAGTGGAAGCAATTGACAACTGGGATAATGAAGAACCGAATCATGATACTGAAGAGTGTGGCGGGCTAAAACAATCCAATTCTAAACTGCACAATATTCTGTGCAATCATACGCTGTCATTTTACTGTATGGAGCTCGCTGACCAAATTTTGGTCTATAAGAATAAGACATGGGATGAAGCCCTGGACTACTGCAGACAGACCTACACTGACCTGGCGAGTCTAAGTTCTGAGAAGATTATGGCAGAGGTGATAAATAACACCATAACATCCCAGACAGCTTATGTGTGGACTGGCCTGCGCTTTATGGCTGGACATTGGTTTTGGGTCAGTGGTGATGATCTTCAATATAAAGCCTGGTCTGTGGATGGGGAGCTCCAGTGTCCTGCCAGAAATATGCGCTGTGGAGCTCTGGATAGAAAAGAGAAGGTTTGGAAACCCACAGACTGCGAGGAAAGACATAATTTTCTCTGCTTTAAGAAGACATAAATGCAGTTAAAATATGTATTATCTTCTGATATGTAAACTTTCCCATGCAGCTTGTTATATATGAACTCAATCTTCCATTTCGTATCACTGATTTGAAAACAGATTTTCTAATCAATTTTTTGTTTTTGCTTTACAAAAAATGTTAATGTTCATATACTGTTAACAGTTTTAAATCTTACAAATTAGCATATAGAGTCAACATATATACTGACATTTTTAACAATTGGTTAGCTCAAATCTTTTTTGAGACATAAATCATTTATTTTTACAATGGGTTATGCATTTGATGTTTTATTTAACATAAAATAGGCTTTGTATAGATATATCTCAAGAGAATTATTGTTTATAAACGAGTTTAAAAGTGAAGGTACCTTTTGTTAGTATTTTAGCAATGGTTTAATTTGATTCCTATGTCAGCAAATGCACTGTTTTAATGTATGTGTAACATCTGTAAGAAATTATTATACTTATCCTGTTTTTATGATCATTTGAAATTGGTGTCAGATTTTATTTGAGATTATCTTTCAAACATTTCGAAATTAACTATTTGAAAAGGTGTAGTAACACAAGATAATTTCTGTGTGTTCACCTAAACTCAAATATTTGTCTACTTTGAGAATAGCTGTGATTTTGTTAAGATGAAAACATTAAATAAGATTAAATCTCAATTGCTTTCTATGTGTTGTGTTTCAGAAGTCATTCCACTCCTATTTTGCAAAATACACAAATGTACAGACATCATTCAGGATCATTAACATCTCTCTGCTCAATGACAAAAATCGATGTATTAAACTAAACAGAAAATTGAGACATCAGAATAAGCACAGAAGCAGATGCACAAAAAAACCTCTTTGTTTGAAGCTGAATATACCATAAAATTAATAAAATATTGTATAACAGACAACCAGTCAGATAATAACATAAATATTATCTTAATTCATGTGTCACCAAAAACTGAAAATGCTGTCATAATTAACTCACGCTCATGTTGTTCCCAAACCTGCATGATCTTTGTTCTGTGGACCATAGCAGAATATATTTTGAAGAATGTTTAAGCTTCTTTTCCACACATTGAAAGACACTGGGGTCCAAAACAACAATGAACCCCACTGACTTTCACTGTGTGGAATAAAAAACATTTTTCAAAATAATCTTCTTCAGTCATACAGCTTTAGAATGAATTGAGGGTGATGATACGTGAACTGTCACATAGATATAGCTTTTTATTTTACCGTGATTATATTATGGATTCAATTTTATTATATAGTAATCACATGTCATCCTGTGAATGCTTACACTAACTCAATTGCTTGCCAGTTTTGAAGTGGGCCTGTGTCAGGATCTCCTAGTCATGTACAACTTGGAGTCTTTGCATAAATGGATGCTCTGTTTTTCTGTTTTAGCAAATTAGCTTTTTTTAAAAAGCACATGATGTCTTTATAAATATTTGTTACACAAATGATTTGCCTAACTAATCTACAAAAACATTTGAGAGATGTCATAATATGGCGAAAAATCAATGACAATAATAACCAAGCGCACAACTGATGCTGGCGCGTGCGGTAAATGACATCTACTCTGCACGCAATACAAGCAAGGGGGTAATCCATCAGCTGGAAACTGAAGCCTCTGTTGGGGGCCGCCATTGTAGCAGACCATCGCCTGCTATTAGCATTCCATTGACTCCTATTCATGTGCACGCGCAGGGATTGAATGAGCTCGCAAGTTCCCGTTTCCTCGCGTGTAGATCTGTTATCCTCTCACAGAAGTCATTTACCGCGCGCATCAGCATCAGTTGTTCGTTCGGTTATTATTGTCATTGATTTTCCGCCATATAATAACTTTAATATTAAAATCACACAAAGGTTTCACTGTGTAGAATATCAAATGAAGGCTATAGTCACTGTGTTGATTTTTTTGTCTGATTTTTTTATTTATTTTTGGTTAAACTATAAATATATGGATTTGGACTGGAGATGAGGAGGAAATGTCTAAGTTACTAATGTAGGTGAATGACATCAGGTGACTGACGAATTGGGATCTTGCCTGAGTCTGTCCTTTTTAGTATTGGGAAGTTCGGATCATTTTACTGACTCCAATCTTTGAATCTCGTTCATCAAAATTAACTAATCTTTTATTTTAATTGCCAAATTCCCCAAACACATCAAATGTTGATCACATTTAGAATAAGAACTCAGAAAAAAATTGCAATGCAAGGACAAGGACAAATTTTGAGAAACAGAAACGATTAATTCATTACTTATCTGGGACATCAGGCTATGCAGTCTGTTAGTTTACCTCACCTCCCGATCTGAGTCGTTCGTTCATCCCGTGACATCCTCATAAACTGAGCTATGCAGTCTGTGGTACCGGACACAGAATTGATTAGTTCACGTTTCGAGTCTATCAACTTCGGGTTCGAGACGTTCGTTCATCAACGCGACAGCCCCATATGCAGTCGGTACCAAATACAGAATTGATTAGTTCATCTCTCGGGTTCGAGTCGTTCGGAAAAGTAACTATTGTTTATTAGGCTATTTATAAGTGATTTTCCCCATCATAGATTAAGTTTACCAACTCTTAATACCACATTCAATGTAATGGAAAAGAACCACCATGACAGACATTCTAAAAATGATAAATTGTAAGAAATAAAAAAGCATAATTTGAGACCAAAAAAGCAGCATGTACATGTAAGAGCTAAAAAATTATTAAAAAACTGACTACGCTCTTGTTTGTAAGGAAGTTTGGGAATTATTAACTCATTTCTGTGTCAAGTACTGCCATGTCACTTTGCAAAAGAACGAAAGAATCAGAAGAATTCATGTTACGTCACGTGACTGACGAATTGGGATTCCTACCAAAACGGCATAATTGCCCCTTTCAGCACTCTGCGTAAGTCGCCTAATCCCCCTGCACCTGCTGGGATGAGGAAAGGAAGGGATTTAACACAGAGAGGGCCCTATCTTGCACCCAGCGCACGATCTGAAACGCAAGTGTCAAAGCGCAAAGCGCAAGTACCTTTGTGGGCGGGTCTCGGCGCTGTTGCTATTTTCCCGGCAGGATAAATGCCTCTTGCGCCTGGCGCAAATCTAAAAGGGGTTGGTCTGAAGTAGCTTCATTATTCATAGGCTTGGTTTGGGCGTAACGTGAAATAAACCAATCAGAGCGTCATCCAACATACCCTTTAAGAGCAGGTGCGCATGTTGCATGGCGGATTGTTATTAATACGGCGGATTTACCAGGCGCGCGCCAGGAGCGGTTCACAGCCGAGGAGACGACGTTCTTTTCAACCTAATTTTCCGTTTGTATTTTTTTTTTAATCAATATAGTGTTTGATATTGATTTTTCATTTTGACAAATGTAAATAAAGAAATGTCACAAATAAACACTCTCGGATGTTTTGGACTCGTTCTCTCTGAATCACGAATATATGCATGGTTATATTTTTTAAATGTAGTCGAACATTAGACCGATATTAATTAGCTTTACCTCACTATACTGTAGATGACGCAGCAGCTCTTCTGCCAAATACGCTCTCCTGTCCCGTGCTGCTGCTGGGGCATTTGGGTTAAGTGGCATCGGCACATGCAGTTCACCATCACGTCTCCTTAAGTCATCTAATGTTTCCTCATCTGTGTCAACAACACAACCTTGATTTATGGAAATGTTGTGTAAAACACAACATGCCACAAAGAATGCTACAACTTTTTGAGGACTGTACTGTAAAGTGCCTCCTGACCTATCCAAACACCTGAAACGCAGTATCAGTATGCCGAACGTTCGTTCAATTACACAGCGTGTTTGTGTGTTTTCGATTAAACCGTATTTCACTCATTGTTGCTGGCATCAAAAGCCATGTCATTACTACAATTAGCCTGAAAAAAAATGGGTAAATGTAAGCTAGATTTAGGCTTACTACATATTTCTTACATCTTCATGGAAACCACAATGATTTCCCTCATGTGTTAATATTTTTCCTTGTTATAATGTATGATTTGCAAAAATAAAAACTGCTGCATCTGTGTTGATGAGAGAATCAAAGTGTATGCGTGTTGTGCACCCGCTACATTATGGCCAAGCATGCGCGCTTAAAATAGCATTATGAACAACGCGCAACGCGTGGCGCAATTGTTTTCTGGAACTGGAAAATAGCACCAGGGAATGTTTGCGCCGAAACACGCCTCTTTTTTTGCGCCGACCCGCCCAGGGAGCGCAAGTTAATTTCCTAGTTTACCGACGTGCGTCTGTGGAGGGAAAAGTCCGCTTTGCGCGGGTGCAAAATAGGAATGATACATGCGTCAGTGTACAAAGTCATTTGTGCAAGATAGGGCCCAGAGAGTGTATCACTGCAGCTCCCTTTTACCCATACAGTGAGACTATTGGATAACACTGGAAAAGCATGTCTCTACTAAATAGAAAGGGACGCTACAGAGCCTGGGGAATCCCAACACATGGGCACCTAGTCTAGCACAGGGGCTGACCATCTGTGTATACACACGAGTGCTAGACCTAGCATCGGATTCAGCCTCCTCGCACTCCTCAGGAATGCCTTGTGGAGGGTGCTCTCACTGAACTGATAGTGTCTAATACCACTGGGGGTAGATCAATTAAATCCTCCGCGTCCCGTCCAGAGACCACCTGTGGAAGTTCTAGAGGTCTGGACCCGGGTGCCATAAGGTTCCCCGTCTCTGAGAAGCCAGGTCCTTCCTCCGAGGAATCCGCCAGAGAGGGACTGTAGCGAGGAGTATCAGTTCTGGCAACCAGATCTGGTTAGGCCAGTATGGCGCAACTAACAAGACTTGCTCCTCATCCTCCCTGACCTTGCACAGTGTCTGTGTGAGCAGGCTCACTGGGGGAAATGCATACTCTGGGGCCAGCTGTGTGCCAGTGCATCCCTGCAGAGGGTCCCTTTGATCAAGGAGTAAAACAACTGGCAGTGGGACATGTCCGGAGAGACAAACAGGTCTACCTGTGTGGCTCCGAAGCGTCTCCAAATCAGCTAGATTGCCTGGGATTTGAGTCTCCATTCTCCTGGGAGCGTGGGCTGTTGTGGGAGTTTGTCGGTTGCACGATTGAGCTTCCCCGGAACGTGAATGGTGCAAAGCGATCTCAGATGCTTCTGACTCCAGAGGAGGAGATAGCGGGCAAGTTACGACATTCAACGGGAACGTAGAAGACCACCCTGATGGTTGATCTACGCAACGGCCACAGTGTTGTCCATTCGGACCAGCACATGCTTGCCCTGTAGCAGCGGTCTGATGCAGCGCAGGGCAAGCCGTACTGCTAGCAACTCGAGGCAATTGAAGTGACACTGCAGTCAAGTTCCTGTCCAGGAGACCGAGGCTGCACATGGCACCCCAGCTAGTGGTGGAGGCATCTATTGAGACAACATGCCTAGACACAGACCAGTGTGATTGGAAACTGCTCTCGCAATGAAAATCTCACTCGCCAATGTCGATTGGCTTGTTTTATTTACACTCAAAGGTGATTGGAGAGATCCCAATTCAGGAGAGATCCCAATTCGTCCGTCACCTGACGTAACGTCGAACATGACTGACAGGGACAATCATCTGGGACATTGGAGAAGTCAGTTCTCAACTGCACAATGCTCTTGGATTCTATCATTTTACTGTATGCAGGTCTTTCAGCCCATTCTGGTGGATCAGTACAAGACATGGGAGGAGGCCCTGGACCAGAAGCAGCTCCTGAGCATAAATTTACGCAGGCCTTAGCACTATTTTATGATAAACATTTTGCAAGCTTTATATTCTAATCGTGCAAATCGTATTCTAACACATGCAGATACACTTGTGTCAAAGGTCTAACGTCTTAGCGTTATTCAGCCTGAGGGTGGCACTCTAATGTTGATTGACAGGCACTCATAGAATGCTATTTTTGAATTGCCTTAATGTAGTACTTATTGCCTCAGAATGTTGTTTTAGAATGTTACAAGTTGTAGAGGAATTCCAGTGAGGAGAAGTAATTTCTATTCTCAGAATAAACATAAAACAAACAAAGCAGAACTATGCAAAGGCTATTCAATTTAGTACTTTAAACTTTCAATAATTTGATATGAAGAACAAGACATGCCAACTAATCACTGACCTGATGTAGACTAATATACACATAGCTGAAGTGGATTGATATCAACAAATCGTTCTGGAGAGAAGTAGAGGTACGTAAGGTCAAGTGAAAATTAGTGGGGCAGTCTGAAATCTTCCCCAATGGCTCTCAATTAAAGCGCGCTGCAGTTTCATTTACATTGGAAAATTGTGGGGCGCTGAAGAGCTGGGGAGGCACAGGCACCCGCTGCCCAGCTAAGTATCATAATACATGCCTGCTGAAGCCATTTGCTAAATTTGAATACATCCTGCTCACTTTACGACTTGAAAAAAAGTCTAGAAAATCCAGAAATATTTATTATAGAATACTGAAAATATTTACAATTTAATTACTGATATAGTTTACATGGAGGTATGTGTTTTGGAGCCCCATCTGCCCTTACAGACAGCTGCCATCACATTTACGTTCATGTGCATTACATTACAGCTTACATTGTGCAGCTGCCCTGGACTACATGCAGACAAAACACACTGATGTGGTGAGTCTAACCTCCAAGATCATTGTAACAGAGGTGATAAATAACAACAACATAACATCTCAGACAGCTTATGTGTGGACTGGCCTGCGCTTTATGTCTGGTCATTGGTTCTGGGTCAGTGGTGATGATCTTCAATATAAAGCCTGGTCTGTGCTGTGAAACTCTGTGCTGTGGAGCCCTGGATAGAAAAGAGAGGGTTTAGAAACGCACAGACTGAGAAACTCAACATAAAGTGCTTACAGCAAATATATATTGCAACTGCAGTATGCAATATTTTATGACATTATGGATCAGTATGGTTACATTTTCAGATTAATCTTTCCTTTCATTCCACAATTTATTTTTACATGACTGTACTAATCAATCTTGGACAAATACTTTGCTTATCAAAAATCTATATCATTCAAATCTTAATACGTCATTTGCTATCTATTTGTTTTGTTATTTGCAAACTGAAATCTGATTCCTGCTTTCTAAGACATAATTTGTTTAGGTTACATATAGCAGAAATGTATACCGTATTTAACGTTTTATCTAAGAACTTGGGTAACACTTTATATTACGACCCGCAAACAACTGTGTAAGTAAACCGATATTACTGTGTACGTTTCTGTAATTATAGTGTACTTCCGTGTAGGTATAAGGGAACAATATGTTACGTTTTGGGTAATAAAGGGGTAACAAGCAGATATATAAGCAAATTATTTATAATGTAATTATTTTAAAACTAACAGGTATTCTGTTAATATATTCCAGGCAAAAATTTTACGTCTGTTGTATATAAAAGTTTTTATCACATTTCTGGCAAAATATGTTCTTGTGCAATGTTACAGGGTAATTTTGACATCTGTGGTTTGCAAATTAAATGTATATATATATATATATATATATATGGCTGTATGTAAGCACAGTATGATAAAAACTTAATTTATTGGCTTTTCTTACTAAACTAGGCTACTTAACGTTAAGCAAAAAAAAAAAAAGGTTTCTGCTTTCTTAATTTAGAACGTAGCCTACCATAGTACTTAGTACTTACCTTATCACATTGTATTGCAATGACACTTAAATGTGAGGGCAAATATACTGTGTAATTAAAACGTTTTTTTGTTTTTTTTTGTTTTCATAATAAGAGTACCTTTCTCTGAAATTACTGTGCAAATAGTGTTGTTTCGGATTGTTACATAGTGTTTGTTACCCGTTTCATCTGTGTATTTACAGGGTAAGTGTAACTCCCGCGGGCTGTAAATTAAAGTGGCGCTTGTTACCCCTTTATTACCCAAAACTTAACATATTGTTCCCTTATACCTTCACGGAAGTACACTATAATTACAGAAACGTACACCGTAATTTCGGTTTACTTACGCAGTTGTTTGCGGGTCATAATATAAAGTGTTACCAGAACTTGCACAGGTTATCATTAGATGATGTCCTTATATGCATTGTTTATGATACACTTTTGCCATAATTATTATGTGTTTCAAAACATATAGCAAATACATTCAATTTAATTTAATGTTTTATTTGAATGCAGTTTAATGCTTGTTTTTTGGGTGAAGAAGGGGTACTTCATTGAGATCTATTCAATATTTTCATTCAAAGTATACTCACTTACTGCTTTTCCTAGCAGCCGACAGGTCTACAGTAGCGAAACGGTCTGCAACACAAACGTACTTACTATAGATAAATAGGTGTCTGTATTTGTAGGTGAGTGATGACTGACTGATGATCAAATGTAAAGACTGAATTTGTTACTTTTATCTGCTTTAGCCTAGTATTAAAGGGGTCATGACATGGTTTTTGTTTTTGTTTTATTATGTTCCCTTAGGTGCAACAATAGTATTGCTATTTTTTTGTTGTTGAAAAAAATCTTTAAAAGTTTAGTGATTTATGACCTTTTCCCACCCTGTTCTCATCCTTTCATTCAAACAGTCTGTTTTGGAGGTGTTTCCCCTTTAAGAGTTCAGTGTTAACACCCAATGTTATGATTGGCTAACGTCAGTGCTTATGCATAAATTATTAACGCCCTCTAGTCAGAACATGTGCGGATTCTGCGGAACTGTTTACAATAGTAGCGGTGCTGCCGATTGCTATGCGTGTGAGGCGATGGCTCTTGCAATGAAACAACCATACAGTATATGTTTGAGCCAGAATCAGATGAGGAATCAGAAGGAAATGAACCATCACCACAACAACTACGAATGGATCAGCCCGTGTCCACATGGAAAGTTTGAAACTATTTTGAATGAATATGTCTTTTGTAACCCGAGGGCAGAGACACTTGAAAACGGGTTATTGTTGCGTAATTATCCTATAATTTGTTAACAACTAATTTCAATGAAATAAGGTGTACCACGGACAAAATGCATGCACAGGCCATATTTGAAGATGCAGCATTGATATGGCAAAATTTTTAATTTTGTATCTCATGTAGGCCTACTAGAAAGGCGACATATTTTCAAAATTCGGCTATACAACGGTGATAATGAATTAAACTGGAATTAACGTTTTAAGATTAAATACATTACTTACAGTTTGCCTGGTCGTTGTTGGGCCCAGAATAGTCGGCACGGCCTGATCCGTAAGCAAAAGTTTTCTGGCAAAGCCAGCATCATACTGCGTTTTGTTCTCAAAACAGTCATCCATGAAATGCAGAGAACACACGCTTAAAGGGACACTCCACCTATTTGCATTAAGCTTTCCATTGTTAGAAACCCAGTCATACTATTGAATGGTCGTGCAACACTCTCTCATTTTCCCCTGAGACGAGAGAAATCCACTATTTACCTTTTTCACTTCCTCCTACAATGATGCAAAAATCGTGTGTAGAGGGGGGGATTTCTGTAAAGACTACAAGCACTAGTTCCCACCCTTTCAAAACCGCCCATAGGGGGTAGGACCTAATGCGCTAACAGACCTATCACAGATCAGTGCCAGTGCGTTTGATTTCACTGGCAGAAACTTTTTGATAAAAAGGACGAAGGTCGAGCAAAACATACAAGATATTTACTTTGTAAACAGACAAATCATAGGAGTTTTCACAAGCGCGGGTCTCTTCAATCCTCATTTGTCATATGCAAACGACTGCTACGTCACTTCATACCGTGACGTCACTTCGTACAAAGGATCTAGAACGAGCTGTATTTAGAGCTTGATTAAATAAATGGTTTGTTTATAATGGGGAGGACGTCTTAAGCTATGGTAATGGTACAAAGACCTCTTAAATACCAAAAGATCAAGGCAAATTTGGTTTCTCATGTCATGACCCCTTTAAAACTAGAAATGATAACGCACGAGCACGCTAACGTTTTCTTGTGCGCACGCAAATGTCACTTTAGGGTCTCCGTAATTCACATTTTACTATGTTGAAGAAACAAGGCTAGTATAAACAGACATTTATTGTAAACAGGTTAGTGTAGGCTAGCCTACTTTTTAGCCTAAAGCTTTTTAAAATGTAGGTTTACCAGCAAATGAAACCAATGAGTATTCAAGTTTAAAATCCCAAAAGATACTTTTAGTAGTTTAAAACCACCGTCATTGATTTTAATATGAACAATTATGCCAAATGGACATTAGATTTGCCTTCCTGATATGGCCATAGAGAAAATAACTGACTTTTTAACTTTTATATATAACTTTTTGTATATAGCCTAGATGCTGACGTCTGAAATAAAATGATAACCTTATTTATTAATGCATAGCCTATTTATAACCAAATATATAGCCTTTATATTTAACTTTGTTTATAAATATTTTTACTGTTACATTTGTAATGTTACTGATATTTACTTAATTACATATTAAAAAGTAATTTTAGAAATTCAATAAAAAAACTTATTTAAAGGTAATTTTATACAAATGTACAAATTACATTTTAGGTGTACATTTTGTAATGTACACCAGAGTTGCCACAATGATTGGACTTTGTTTGTCTTTGCATATTGTAATATTTGTACAGTGTATGTTTTCTGTATATTGTATATTGTGTCTATTTAAACATAATTAAATCATGCAAAATAATGCAAAAAAATAAATACAAATCTCATGCTGTAACCTGTATAGCTGATCCACTTAAAATAACAGATCTAATATAGTCTGACATGGATAAAAAAAAAAAATGCATTTGTGAAACTAAGTCTTTGGTAAATAATTAAGTCTAAATCATAAATACAGTCATGATCTATGCTATTGTTTAATGTGTCCACAGCTCTGTATATATATATATATATATATGACTATAGTCACCTGAAAATATTAATTTTCCTCAGTGATGTTTGAGATTTGACATTTAAGGCTGGAATAGACTGTGTCCTTTCTGCTCTTCTCTCTCTGCTCATTCTCTGAGTTCTGTGTTGTGTTGCCTTCGGGGAACTGTAGCATTGTGTAGTCAAGGTATGTACTCTCTTGATCCTGTGAAGGGGAAAAAAAACAAATATGTGTTTTGTCTATAAATGCATTAAATTAATTAACAAATGAGATATTATGACATACAAGATGACTACTGGTATCAGACGCTGGTGAGTTTGGTTGAGGAGGGACAGCCAGAGAACGAAAGCTTCTCTGATGTGCTGCAAGAATCAAGAAGGGGATCAAATAAAATAACGTCAAAGAAAAACAAGACTGCATTTCTAATACTGATTGATTGAATGAATAAATGAATGAATGAATGAATACTTCATTGAAGTGTAACACTGCTATTTAACATCTATTGAATGTCATAAACACAAAGATTACAATATTGCTTTCAAGTAACAAAATTAAAATGTACTTCACCATCACACAGTTCACATTTTCTTCTCCTCAGCCGTTCGCATAGAATAATGTTCACTACTCCACTGAAGATCAAAATCAGAATATTGCAGACAAACACCACTTCAAAAAGTGTTGTGCATTCTGAATAGCCCAAAACAAATAAAAAAAAAAATCATGTTGTTTTTGTAATGCATGAGAATAAATATATACATATAATGGGCCTAATTATCAGTCAGATATTTAGCAAATAATACTAATAGAAATATAGAATACTGGCATTTGCTAATGTTTCTGTTTCCTGGATGGATTGTTGTATCCTATCAGCAGGTAACTTCAGAATATATTTATTGTTATTAAATTTTGGATTTTGAATGCTTTACATTTAAATGTAATTTATGGAGATTAATTGCAACTGTAATATTTGAAGTACAGAAACTTGAGAGAGTTTGCAAGTGCATATTTTAGAAACGTTACCTGTCATTTTGTCACCTAAAACAGAGAGACATAAAATAGTATGTTAATATTGTTAACATTTACAATATTTAGTAAATGTTTACTGACCTTGGGTAAGTGGCTAGACAGAAAACCGACTTGCGTATCTGTCAGGCAGCGACAGCTCGTCACACAGTCCTTGTTCTGAAGAGAGAGGCTTTGAGCAGTGCTTTATATGGATGCCATACTGTGCAGTCGCTCAAGGAGAGCAAAGTGCACAGGTGTGGGTTTGCTCTGAATGTTGCTTGAGAGATATTTTAAAGACAACATTTAATCATACATGTTCGAGTTCTAAAAATGTATTTCTAAATTAACATGGAAATTACCCTCATTGTTCTAATGAAATATAAGCATTTTTATTTGAAATGATTACATGTTAATATGTGCATTTAGGGCAAAAATGAAAGCATGCTCTTCTTCATAATTTAAACCAACACAAATTAAATTTGAAATCGATAAGTTTACATGTAAATTTAGAAGTCCATGTAAACTATGTATTTAGAGATTAAACATTTAGGCCTGGTTTCACAGACAGGGCTTAGATTAAACCAGGATTAGACCTAGAAAAAAAAAAAAAACATTAATGGTGTGCATCTTGAGACAAAACAATTGCACTGACATATTTTAAGATATATCAGTGCAAGTTGCTTTCACTTAAAACAGCTCAAACATACATACTTAAGTCTAGGCTTATGCTTTGTCTGTGAAACCAGGGGTTATTTTTTTAATGTTTATGTTTAGCATTTTATTTATTTATGCAATTTCTGGGTCCAGATTTCTAATCGTTCCCACCAAACTAATCTGATCATCTACTGTTATGCACAGTAAATTCTTAATCTTTGATAAAAGATGTGAAAATTATATTTGATAACTATTAATCTTAAAAAATGATGCAGACTTATGCACCAGCATGACTCAAGTCCAACTTACAAGATACTTCTTTCTTTCTTTCTTTCTTTCTTTCTTTCTTTCTTTCTTTCTTTCTTTCTTTCTTTCAAAGAAAGTTAATTTAAGTACTTTAGGTTTAAATGAAGGTTAATATTCAATTAATGGTTGAAACAAATGAATACAATCATTCATTATGAAATCCATTTAGTTTTTTATTATACATTTTTTTTACCGTCATGAACACACCCCTGGTACATATTGAAATTCATTGGGTATTAATGAAATATCTTTTATAGCCTACTACAAGTGCATGTGAACAGTTTGTGAAATGTCTGACCACATAAATGTGAACTCTGACAGAGGCTTATTGAGGTTTGTTTTATTTTCACTCTTGCAGGCTGCGCTTTGTGGCCTGTGATCAGTGCAAACGAAGAACTGCATGTAGCGTCTCATCTGCAAACATTAAGCATCAAACAAAATGGTTGATCATATTCTCTTACGCCACATTCTCTGTTCCCCTAACTTACAACAGCGGATTAATTTAATAAAAAATTTTAACAAATTCACAAAATCAAAAGTTGTTATATGTTCTGACAGTTGTTAAAGCTTTTTTTTTATTATAACTGGCGCGGTCAGTTGTAACACATAAGGTGCTTTTGGTAATGGAAAATGTTTTGGTTACAATTGCGCTTGTGTGGTTTTAACCCTGAGTCTTAAAAAGAGGTCACTGTTGTGGGTTGGAAAGACTCGTAAGGCTATTATTTTCCAAATTCATTCAAATGATGCAAACCACATTCGGTTCATAATTATATTTTAAGTATAGTCTAGTTAAGTCTGAATGCATTTACCTGCATATACATGAGTTACAGAAATCATTCCATACAGTAATCATTTCAAAGTATTGCCAATGGTATTTTAGCCAAACCACATATTACTGCTATTATTGAAGTGAATGACTTGTGTGTGGTGGTCCCTCGGCAGGACTCGCTCTGCACTGAATCACTTCTTTTCAAATTATGAATTGTCTCCATCTCTTGGGAATGGCCTTCTTAATCATGCACAGAGAAAGCTTGTTATATTTTAACTTGGGCTTATTGTTTGTGGTGTTGTTGGCCAAGGTGACCAAGCATGATAGATTTCTGGTCATATTTACTGACAAACTCTATTTTGGCATAAAAAAAAACTACTGTGAGGAATGAGAGTTTACTAAAGACACGTAGTGTATTGCATATGCATTTCTAGCAGCTTCCCTTTCAGACACAACATTTGCGATCTTTCAATAATTTGCCCTGTTTAGTAGGCCTAAATCTGGCCCTTAATGTTAATATACGGTCAAAACAAACATGCAAACAAGTGATGAAGATATCATCTCTGGGCTGATCTGTTTCTTAAGTTCATTGCAGTTCATTTTAAACGTGTAAATCAACCAAAGTGAAGCGAAACCACAGTACAGCTCCAGTGACACGCCTCATTAAAGCTTTTGTTTATGAAAATGCATGCAAAGCATGACAGAGCTGGTTTTGTGCTGCCGAGGAAACCGTGTGCATTCATACACTACACTTTTATTAAGAATAGTCTGAGCATTTAAGTTATTTTTAAGTTATATTTACTCTCAGTCTTCCATCCTTAAGAATTAATACGTACACTGTTAAATTATTGTACATTTAACTGTAATAGACAAATATTCTACAGTAAAAACCTGTATTTTACTATGGGGATAATAATAAATAACCTTAGATTCATGTAATTTTACAGTAAAATACTATTAAATTAATAGTTTTTGAAAATACAAAAAAACAAAACAAATTTTTTATGAAAAATCATAAAATGTGTGTGTCTTCTTTATATCCTCAGCTTGTGATGAACTTTCTCTTCCCTCTGTTATTATGTATGTTAAAGGTACAAAAGAGATTTTAGTAACCTTGCTAATTCAGTAACAAACAGCTGTTGGATTAACGGTATATTTTATGTATTTATTTATATTTTTTTTGTAAATTTCTGTTTCAAATTGTAAAATGTACAGGTTAACTAGAGTTACAGGTTGATAGCTGTTGGATTTACCAGTTTATTATTATTCTTATTTGATTTTATTTAGTAAATTACTGTTTAAAATTGTAAAATGTACCGATTGTTCTGTAAATATGTTTACATTTTTACAATATTTTTAACAGAGTTATTCTGGCAACCACAGATACCAGTTTTTTTTTCCTATTCTTTTTTTTACATTGAATATAAAATAGGAAAAAATGGTAATTGGTAATCAAGTGAATTGAAATTCCTGACAGTAATACTACTCACTGAGTTTCTTTCTTTTGGTGAGGATGTTGACAGCAAGTGACTAGAAGTATCAATAGAGGGCAGTATGTGATTGTGTTTTCCCTAAGTTATTTTTTGTTTGTTTTTTTGGACAAAGCCACAACATTAAACCATGAAACCAATCTCAGTGTTAAAAGTCATTATGTAAATGAAAGACATTAAAAGCACAGACCGTTAAAGAAAACCTGTACAACCAAGTTGTATTATACTCTTAATCTGGAACATTTTACAGAAATTCACAAAGCTTTTGCCATTTTCTAATACTGTATCAATGCAGTAAACATTGTATTGTTTATGACCTCAGACTTTGAAGTGAGTATGTTTCAGATACATTACTGACAGGTCGACTCAACCATATTCCTAGACAGTTTTCAGCATCCCTCCACCACCCCATCTCCTCACACTTGCTGGTTATCCTCCTAAGCAGAGATACGGGGGGAGTACTCTGGGTTCGGGCCCAATTTCCGAGCTATGAACCCTCCCCCCGGACAGCACGCCAAATACGCATAACCATATCTCTGATCATTCGTAAGTGTGAACTCGTGAAATACATTCAAATATTGATATGATAAGCAAGATCAGTGTCACATCTTCAAAGTAACCCAGTAAAACACATCCATGATTTAACATGCAAATCAACAAATTAATTTAGCAAAAAAGTAAGTAGACGAACGTTTTCAATGTGCTTATGCTGCAACATAGGTTTATGCTAATTATTTGTTTATATTTAATAAAAAAACAATGAAAAAACGTTGTCAGCAGTACACTGGGAAGGGGGTTGTCTTTCTTTAATTAAACAGAAATGTTTGTCTGTTGTGAAGGATGTTTTTGTGGTTTTGATTCAGAGAGGGGCTTCAAAACAGAAGTAAGAGGTCAGTCCTGTGGTTGGAAAATGATCAAACCACAATGTGCGCAAGCAATGTATGTAGAAAGATACGTGCCGAAGTGCAAACAAGGATCTCATGATAAAAATTTTCTTCCTTTTTTATGTCAATTTATTTTATTTATTAAATGCAATAATTATTTTCATTTTTATTTTATTAAAAATGTAACATTTATTTGAATGCACAATCTAAAATAACTGTTTTTAATTAACTTTTTCTTTTGGGAATGCTACTTTAAACAGCAACTCTTCTCTGACGCATACATCTTTAAAAGTGTTAATGTATTTAAAAGTGTTGGTTACATCAATCAATTTAACACATTGGCAAATGTCAATGCTGGTCCGCTGAAGTTCACATCAACACGTCTCTCTCTGTACTGAGCAGCTTCTCTCTCTCACTCCTCCACAGGAAGTGATGCGGCTAACAATCTCATTCTTGTGGTTGGAGCCTCATTCGTTGTAACATGCTATGCATTGTTTGTGCAAAAGCCGGGGTTGGGCTAACTCTGATGTTAAAATAAAGTTAAACCCAAATCAGATATCAGTCTCAAGATGATCAGATGATCTGATGAACTGAGCTGATCAGTTGTTTTATGTGCACTGCAGGTAAGGTGTTCATTTGCTGTTTGAGGCTCGGCGTGTGGCATTGAGACGCATAGGTATGACACACAAGATAAAAGTATCAGTTTGACACCATGACCACATGCTTTCTGAAAATAAATGATCATCACAGTAAAGGGCAAATTCCCCATGTGGTACATAACATTACTAAGATGAATCAAGAAACGGTTTACTACTGCATGCACTGGAAGCTTTCATGAGCTTTGCAGGAAACAAAGTGCAAACTAACCAAATCTGCTGGCTAAAAGATGAAAAATTCATATGGTTACATAGTCCACTTCAGACATTCTACAAGTAACTTTGCAACTACATGACAGATAACTCATTAATTTGCAACAATATGTCAACTAACTCTCATTAGACTCAGAGTATTAGTAGACTACTAGGTTAGTGTAGCAGATATTGAGCAGACAGATATCAAAATAAAGTGTTAGCAGATATTAGGCTAACATCTAAAAGTTACAGTCAGTAGAATGTCTGGTGGGGAGCATAAAAAAGTGTTAGTGTCAGTACTAATACTCTAATCAATGACTGTTAATTGACGTAGTTATTGCAAAGTTTGTTACATGTCTAAAGTGGAGTATTGAAAAAAAAAGTTACTATTAATGTTTGTTTATTGAGTCTTTATTATGCTTTGTGGTACATTGTGACGTCTGTTGTCAATAAATCAGTCAAACACATGACTAAATCCCATGATAACCATTATTAAGCTCATCTTGGTGATTAAGATGTGCAACTAAAAATATGAATGTACAAAGAGTTAATCATATTTTAATACTGCCATTAATTTTAACTTGGCTGAATCGTACAACTGCTTTGGTGAAAACAATTTAAAAAAAAATCATACTCATTCTGTCCTCATCAGCACTATCAGAAAAAAACCTGGCATTGAGGACATCTAAAAACTGAACACCTTTTCTTCCCATGCCAAGTCATCCATCTTTCTTCTCAGACTCGTTGTACTTTAGTTGGTTCACAAAGTCAAGGCCTGATGAAAAAAAAAAAATAATCGATGAGCAGATTACTTGGCCTTGTCTATGTTGCATAATGCAAACCAGACCTTTATCTCTTTCCAGCGCCTTAGTTCATCTTTAACATCCATCAAAGTATATATACACACACCTTTTATTTGGTCACTTTGATAAAAAAGTAAGTATATAATGTGAAAAGTACCAATATAATGTGTCTCTGTCCGTGGTGCTGAAATTCAGCTTATGAAGAGGTGTGTTGAAACAGAACACCTCCACCTGTTCAAGCTTTGTGTGGGATCCTGATTTCTTGCATTAGATTAGAGTAATTCATTTTGTGATTGATGTGAAGACCAGTTTAAATATAAATAGCATTTTTGATACTGCGAAATTGTTTAACTACACACTAGGCCTTTTATCTAACACAGCCAGCCTAAAACATGAGGTCAAACATCACGGGGTGACAGTTTAGACCATCGCTATTATTACAATGGAAACTTTCAGCCGCTGAGGTGCGAGCACTTTCTTTCCGCTCTCCGTCTTGCTTGGTGACTGCAAGTTTTTTTTTGTGGCCTGGGCTCATAGTCCAAAACCACAGGTGTATAAAGTGTGATGCTACTGCTTCTACCAACATCAGACCTGAGAAGAAAAAAAAGTTTCATAATACACTCCAACTATTTTAAAAAGCCATTTGCTAATTCTTTTAAATTATACCTTTGTACGATCTTCATATTAATTGAGAGGCTACTGGGATTTGTTTACATTCATTTTATATTTATGTGTCACACTTTAAAATGTTAAAATGTAGAAAATTTTTAATAGAGATAATTTTTTTATATTATAATATAAATTGTACACATTCGTATGAATTTTCAACCTAAAATATGTATATTAGTAAAACATTATTCAATTCTAACATTAGTGCAAGTCAATGAATTCAGAACCGGCTGGTTTTGTGTATTTTTATTTTTATGAAAGTAGGTGGAGTTGCACTGCTTGAAACACACCGGACAAATATAGGAAAAATATAATGAAAAAGCAGAATTTGTAAGGGATATTTTAAATAAACAAACAAACAAATGAATAAATGTGTCACAAAACGGTTTATATGTAATAAAGTCATACATTTCAGTATTGTGTGTGGAAACCACACACACACACACACACACACACACACACACACACACACACACACCTTAAATAACCAACACCTTGTATTTCTGCTCATTAAAACAGCATAGTGCACTCTGCATGCATGACTATAGTGTAGACCCAACCACATGTAACAGTTATTGATGATATTGGTAAATAATGAAATGTATCAACTATTGGAACCGTTAAACTGTAGTGAAGCTCTTCAGTGTGTGTTGGTCCGCTGGTCACGTCACCAGGGCTCGTTCTACACTGAACTGCTTCTTCCTGTCACTCCCTTCAGGAAATGATTTGTTGTTTCCAACCCCTGCCACTTTATTCGATGAGAGGCTGCTTATGTTTAAACACGGCCCTGTGGTCTGTGGTGTGTTTGGTCTACAATCACGATGCTTATATATTTTAAGAAAATTAAAGAAAAAATATAGGATGATTAGCTACATTCAACTTCACGATGCTCTAAAAACACAATGTGTTCACAGACTTATTTTATTGTGCAAAAATGTGTTATTTAGCTAGTGGCCCACATATATATTTTACTTACATGTATTGCACTCCTCATTATGGATTTCTGAATTTATGTTGAATAAATATTACAAAACATGAAAGAACGTCATATTTTTGCCAATTTGCTTTTTAAATAGGCCTATAGGCTGGCCAGCTCAGACGGCCCTGACATTTCAAACATGTTCACAATAATTAATACTGTGACAGAAATGTCTCCACCTAATGGCTGAGCTTTATTTGAATTGTTTTGAGAATGTTGTAAGACTTTCACAAGATTATCAATGTAAATTAGCAATTAGGTCTATGGATCTACTCAGAAGTGCTGTGATGCTGATCTTTTTCTCTTTCTGCAAAAAGAAAACAAATTCTAGTGAATCTAAAAAAAACTAGAGAATTCAAGATCTCAGAGAAAAAGTTTATTATCATTTTTATTATTTAATAACATTGCAACACGAGTTTTAGAAAAAACCCAAGCCCTCTTTCAAAAAATGTAATATGCAGTGCAAATTAAAGTCTGCTTTAATACAGATTGGAGCAAGTAGTGTAAAAGCCACTCCCCCTTCAAATAAATAAAGCTCAATTCCATTCTTCTCAGTTGAGTCGATTGAACTGGAACGTAAAGATGAATTTGTTTGGAATAAATTCTCTGATGCTCTTTTTAATAGGTAAATACATTTATGATGTTTGCTATAGAATTTGGGAAAATTAAACAGAATGTTTACCATGAATTTAATAAATAATATTAATAATTAATTATTAATAAATAATAATCAATGTGTAGCTACTATATTTACTGTGTAATATACAATACCTCACAAAAACAATGTTCTATAAAATCTGTTTAAATCATATAATTTGCCAATGCTTTGTCATTTAACTTTCATTAAATAACTGATTTTGAAAGCACAGGGCAAAGCTTTTCAAGAATAATAGAGACACATCACATAGTGTTGCGTTTACTTTACTTTTAGATTCAGAACAATCTTGTCATTAGCTATTTACATTCATATATTTCCCGTTTTAAAGGAAGAGTGTCCAACTAAAATGAAATTTCTGTCATAATTGAATCTGAAGACTGACTTTCTTCTTTGTGGAACTCAAAAGAAGATATTTGGAGGAATCTCTCTGTGTATTTTTATTATTTTGACATTTTTAAAAGGTCTCAAACTATGTTTTTTGGACACCAACAGTCTTCATAATTTCTTCATTTGAGTTCCGCAGCAGAAAGTCACATCATATCATTGAAACTACTTTGTAACATTTGTAATGACTTTGTAATTTCAGACATGATGCAACAATGTTTTAGATGCAATTTAAATGCATAACGCAGCTCACATTTGAATCTGAATCAATGTCTTCTACTTTTTTTCTTATGACATTATGACAGGCATCATCTTTGTAAAACGAACATCTTTAACTTTGGTGAAAACGGTGAACAGTGGAACTACTGTCTCTCTTCTGTGTTCAAACATCTTGACAGAACCCAGTTACATCGCCTGGTTCAACCAGATAAATGGATCTCTACCACGTTGCATTGTTACTCAATATGTGAGCAACAGACATCAAGCAGACTCCATATTTTTAAATGGCTTTAAGAAGGATCATATGCAGATGACAGTGAACAAAACATTTTCAACTCTGAAGATTGTCAATGTTGACGTCTCTGACTCTGGAATGTTTTACTGTGGAAGTTTTGTGACAAACTACATGATGTTTCACAATAAAACACAGTTAGTGGTAGTAAATGGTAATACCAGAGTCTATTAAAATGATTTATATTCAGTCTCATTGCTATTCAGTTACTAATACTTATTTTGTATTCTTTTTTTATCTTCAAAAGAGAGTAATCATTTGAAAGAGGACATTGCAAATGTGGAATGTGGTATGTGTCTTACAGTTTAAAAGAGAAACTAAATTTGGCACTCGTGCAACTTTTCTTTACATAGCCTAATCTTGTTCTCTCTGACAATTTTCTCCTCTCTCTCCTTTTTTATTTATTTGAATGGTTTTAACAGGGGCGGCGGAAAAAACTTCAAGATCATGCCACATCTATTATACACTCACACTGATCTTGAGCGGCTTGGTTTTGCTTCCCACTGTTTTTGCGATTGTAGTCTTAATCAGGATGAAGGAAAGAAACAAGCAGAAACAAGGCACGTAAACATCACAGTAGCAGCTTAAACTAATAACTAAATATACTAGCAAAAACCTTTACCAATAGATTCCTTGATAATAAGTTTCTGTACTGCTGGTATTAATGATGATATTAGCAAATCAGCATTAATGAAAAGTGCTATGTGAAAGTAAATAATATTGAGGACTGTCTTGTTTTTCTTAGATACTCAGCGCCATGGTAACAATGAAGAGATGAACAAACAGTTGCAGAAAAGGGTATTTCAAATCAAATTATTGTTCTTTTTATTAGGGGAGGCTGGTTGTAGCAGGGTGAAACAATGAGCTACATCGATGAAATCCCTATAGGTGAAAGTAGACTGCAAGTTCCTGAGTATACACATAATCAAATTCATACTTCAAAAAAAATTTTTTTTTAAATAATCCATGTTAGACCTATAAATATAGAAATGGCTGAGAAGACATGACGGGGTTGTAACACTATTTTTACATTTACTTTTTGTATAAACACAAAGATTGAAGACAATATGTGTAAAATCTGACATTTGACAATATGAAAGTGACTAACATTCGCACTTTATGTTAGTTTCAATTGTTAGCACAATTTCAATCAGGGTTTTTTTCTGCATTTTTTTAAATTAAAGTGCTTAAAATGAAAAAATTGAAGGGGATTTGTATAATGCATGTACAAAATTAAAATGATATCCATGTTTTTGTTTAAAAAAGTCTTACAAACCTCCCCAGTTTCGCCTATGATTGTGTACAGCATGTTTGTATTTTTTGTTTTTGTGTTGCCAGGAGCAAGATGAAGACTTGAACTATGCAGCTCTAAGTTTAGACAAGAAGAAGAGCAGAAGACCAGCAAGGAACATGAGGGAGGTGGAAACACACGTTATTTATGCAGCCACACGCTGATCCACAGATTATCAGACCGTTTGTCTAATGCAATTGAAACTCTGTTTATGTCAAATACACTAACTGTGTAGCTAGTTGTGCTGTTGACTGTTGTTGTGATTTTATGCTATTTTATGTCTAGCGCTTTGGTCCATATTTACAGTTTTGAAAATGCTTTTTAAATAAAAAGTTGAGTTGAATTTAGAGCCGTCGCAAGAGGGCCGTAAAGCAGTGATGACTCTAGGGGCCAGTGTGTGCTAAATGCATTTATGGCACCTCTGCAACAATAAACAGTCTAGATTTTGTGGTATATATTTCTGCATCCTCTGTTTGTCGTTTATGACAGCATGATCTGATCTGCTGTAGTTGTGAGACCTGATAATGTCAATTATGTACAGTCAATCAACTGAACACATGTGAATTTGAAACAAACTTGTGATGTACAGTTCTGCTAATAAGTTTACATACCCATTGCAGAATATGCATTAAGAACTGGTGGAGTAAACTTTATGAATTGGATGATTGGGTTAAATTGTACTTATTTTGTCTTCTCACTCACTCACTCACTCACTCACTCACTCACTCACTCACTCACTCACTCACTCACTCACTCACTCACTCACTCACAGACAGACAGACAGACAGACACACACACACACACACACACAGACACAGACAGACACACACACACACACACACACACACACATAATAATAAAAACACCCCCAGCTCTTAATGCATTGCCGTCTTGAGCTCCAGTGAATGTTTTCACCTTTTTAATATTTGTGTATGAATCCCTCAGTTATCCTCAGTGTCAAAAGATGGGTTAAAATATGCAGAAAATGCTATAAAAACAGGAGGGCTTTTCTGAAGAACAGTGACAAACAAGGGACTGATGAACAACTATCACAAAACATAAAAACAGTCGTTGACCATCAGCATACATCTCACAATATTACGATTTAGGGGTAGGCTATATAAACTTTTGAACTGGTTCATTTGTGTAAACTTGTCTTGTGGACTATATGTCAACATCTGTTATGTGAAACGGCTCATTCAGGACAGTACTAAATAAATAAAACATTCTGATCTCTCTTATTTTGATAATATTATTAAAGCTGCAGTCCGTAACTTTTTTTAAGTTAAAAAATAATCCAAAATAATTATTTTAAAAAACATGCTCAGCCAGTGTTCAAAAGTATCTGCTTGCAGCTAGATTCAAAACGGTTAGCTTGTAATAATGATTTTAATTCCAGTGGTACTGGTGGGTTTCCGCGGGAAATTCGAGCATGTCTTTGCGTCATTACGTCACACCCGTACACATAAAGAAGGAGTTTCGGCTATACTGCGCGTGAGGATGTTGACGGTGGGGAGATGTAGCCTATAGCCTTTTCTCGCAGCACTTTACATAAAACTTATGGCGATCCAGAAAGATCCAAATGACAATCATCAGTGTCAACTGGAGATTCACCATAAAACCCAAAAGACTTCATACTTCGGATTTAAAAGGCTAGAGAAAAAGCAACCGGCTCATGCGAACACAATTAACATAGGCGCAGCTTTTGAAAGGTGCGTTAACTCCGTGTTTTGAAGGGGTTCGAAACGGAAGAAGAGACGGCTTTTTACTGCTTAAAAGACATTTCAATAGTTCAATCGTGTAACAGTACCACTGTTTTCTTAATTCACACAGTTATGGAGTTTCCTTCGTTGTGCCTTTCTCGTTTAGCTATTATGGAGAATATGAATTCTGAACTACACAGGTAACGTTAACCATAAAACACATTAAATGTAGTCATGCAATGCTGATGTTGTTAACATTAACAATTTGAGAACAAAGTATAATTTGCGCGGTTCAACATGATAAACGATCATTAGATTTAATCAGCGTGATATACAGCAATGCTTTTCCCCCCTTAGTTGATCAGAACAAAAATGGATGTTACTTATTTGTTCAGATTACATTATCCGGTGACAATTCTTATGTTGGTCAAACTTTTAAAAAGTGAATCTGTGATTCTGAATGACAGTATCCACACAGCGCGGTGATTGACAGCAGCACTCGCCTCAAAACATTGTGTTCATCCGCGCTGTTTCATGCCGATGTACAGTACAACTCATGTAAAGTTGATAATTCCGCGAATAACTGCAGTTACAGATTTCTAACAGAGGTGGCGACAAAGAGGAAAAGCTGCGGACTGTAGCTTTAAAGGGGTATTAAGGAAGAATTACTCCCATCTAGTGGTGAAATTGTATTTTGCATTCAAACGAATTGTAGAGGTAGAGGAAGAGGACAGAGAGGCAGTGGATCAGTGGGATCTAGGCGAGGAAGAGGAGGAGAGTGAAGATGCCCGGCAGTTACAAGAGACGATCTTGATAGAATTGAAAGTTTCCAAAGGCAGAGAAGAGAAGCGACCGAGGTTTGTACAATTTATGTGGCTAGCAGTAACTGTAGCAATTCATTTTCATTCTCTGTACAATCGTATGCACAATCTATTAAGATCTTGCATATCATCAAAGGGTATGTAAACTTATGAGCAGAACTATATAGTGTGTGATCACTCTCAATAACTGAATGGTGAGTCAAATTTTGTTTAAAAAAAAAGAATGGATGTGTATTTATCAGGTCATCTTGTGAGTTTAAATATATTCCTGTATACTGTATATTACTAATAAATTAGTGACTCAGGCATGCTTTCATATCATTTTGAATCCTTTAATCCTCAAAAGACTATTTCGTTTTCATTATACATTTAAAAATATTTGTAAAAATTCACAAGAATATTCTTAAAGCAATATGTCAACAACAGAAATATTTTAATTAAAAGGAATTATTGCTATAAAAAACTACTAATGCTAATAATAATAATCGGTTAATAATAAGTGTGATCTGTGAATAAACAGTCTCTTCTTGCTTCTCTTCTTGCTCAAATGAACTCTTGGGGCCCTATCTTGCACTCAGCGCACGATCTGAAACGCAAGTGTCAAAGCGCAAAGCGCAAGTAACTTTGTGGGCGGATCCCGGCGCTGTTGCTATTTTCCCGGCGGGATAAATGCCTCTTGCGCCTGGCGCAAATCTAAAAGGGGTTGGTCTGAAGTAGCTTCATTATTCATAGGTGTGGTTTGGGCGTAACGTGAAATAAACCAATCAGAGCGTCATATCACATTCCCTTTAAGAGCGTGATGAACGAGGTGCGCTTGTTCCATGGCGTATAACGGTCACGGTTACTTCATTGTAACCTTGTTCCCTGAGAAAGCGGAACGAGATGCTGCGCTGCTTAGCGCATTGGGAACGTCTTTAATCGTGACCTGCTGTGAATATAGTGTGTAAACACGTCGATAGGATCGACCCGGAGGTAATATAGCCTCGGTCGGTGACGTCACCGGCGCGCACCCGCGACACGAGGCTATAATTAGATGAGCCACAGGTGCATCGTCAGGATATTTTGTCTGAAGAGCAGTCCTGGGACATCATCAGCACGGCAAAGTAGCGCAGCATCTCGTTCCGCTTTCTCAGGGAACAAGGTTACAATGAAGTAACCGTGACCGTTCCCTTTCGAAAGCTACAGTCGATGCTGCGCTGCTTAGCGCATTGGGAACGAGAATGCCCACGCCGCCGTGCTTGAGGGTGTCTGGACTCCTTACGGTTGTGTAGGTGTGCTCACAAGAACGCAAGAAAGCCCTAGACATTAGCTTGTGATGTTAACTCAAGGACGTGAGAGCCCGGAGTGGAATGAACATCCAAACCATAAAATCTTTATGAATGTGTGCGGAGAGGACCAGCCTGCCGCATCACAAACAAATTGTAAGGGGGAGTACCTCTTGCCAAGACAGCAGAGGAGGCGAACCCTCTGGTGGAGTGTGCCCTAAGACCCGTTGGCGAAGCTTGGCCGCGCGCCTCATAGGCAAGAGCAATAGCATCCCCGACCTAATATGACATGGTCTGCATTATGCATTATGTTTAGTGGCAGCAGCACCCTTGTTGATGCCCCCATAACAAACGAGTAGTTGCTCTGACATATGGCACTGGCTGGTGCGGTGGACATAAGTCTTAAGAGCACGGACTGGACAAAGTCTGTGAGATCACTCCTGCTCCGGCGTCATGAACGGCGGAGGGCAGAAGGCCTCAAGAGTGACCGGATGTACAGCCGAGAATGGTACCTTAAGCAGGTAATCAGGATGAGGACGCAAAATCACTTCCACCATTCCTGGGGCAAAGTCTAAGCAGGATGGCGATATCGACAGAGCCTGCATGTCCCCGATTCTTTTTAGATAGGTAATAGCCATAAGAAAAACCATCTTTAGGGTCGGAAGTTTGTCACACGCCAACCCTAGAGGTTCAAAGGGGTCTTAACCAGACCCTCGAGGACTAATCTAAGTCCCACGAAGGGATCTTGGTTCTTACGGGAGGCCTCAGTCATCTGGCCCCACAAATGAAGCGAGCGCGCAGAGGATGTCTCCCGAGTGGCACCCCGTCAACCAAGGCGTGGCAAGTCGAAAGAGCGGCCACATAAACCTTGAGAGTGGCGGGGCATGTGCCTGTTAATAATTTTTCCTGCAAGAAATCCAGAACTGAAGCAATCTGGCAGTTGACCGGATCTGCATTATGTACAACACATCACCTTTCAAAGACACCCCATTTGTTGGCATAACTCTTTCTAGTGGAGGAAGCCCTAGCATTTAGAATGGTCTCAATAACGGCAGGCGAAAGCCCAGTGTCCCTCAGTTGGTACCCATAGGGGGCCAAGCATGAAGGTTCCACAGGTCGGGCCTGGGATGGAATATCATGCCCTCCGCCTGGGACAGAAGGTCCCTCCTCTTCGGAATCGCCATGGCGAGCCGTCGAGGAGAGATATATCTCTGAGAACCATACTCTGTTCGGCCAACGCGGCGCAATCAGTAAGAGGCAAGACCCTTACTGGCGAACTCTGGCTAGAACTCGCGGGAGCAGAGCCACTGGAGGAAACGCATACAGGCACATTTTGGGCCATGAGTGCGCCATAGCATCCAGACCCAGGGGGGCTGGGTGACTCAGAGAGAAGTAGAGCGGACATTGCGCTGTGTGCTGGGAGGCGAAGAGGTCCACCTCTGCTTCATAAAATCTGGTCCAGATCTGTTTTACTAAATCCGGGTGGAGTTTCCATTCCCCCGTGTGTAATTTCTGTCTGGTCAGAAAATCCGCTCCCACATTCATATGCCCTGGAATGTACACTGCCCTGAGTGACAGGAACTTCTCCTGGGCCAAGAGAAAATCTGCCTCGCTATTCTGTTCAGATTGCATGAGTGCAGACCTCCCTGGTGATTATGTAAGAGACTGCCGCTGTGTTGTCCCCCCTCGCACTAGGACAGTCTCTCAACTGAGGGAGAAAATATTTCGGGGCCAGTAATACATATTCCATCAACTTGAGACAATTGATTTGCCAGTCAAGATGATGCCTCCCCAGATCCCCTGGGCTGGACGACCACTTAAGACCGCTACCCAGCCCGACAGGGAGGCGTCTGTCGTTAGCATTCTGCGACGGCAAGACGCACCAAGAGTGGGACCCAAGGTGAGAAACCGGGGTCTGAACCACGTAAAAAGGGAACGAAGCCACAACGCGTAACCCTTACCATAAACATGGATTTTAGAAAGTACACGAAGCGTTCAGCGCGTGACTTACCATAAACATGGATTTTTAGAAAGGACACAAAGCACTCAGTGGGTGCTCTTGCCTTTATTTGCCCTTGGGGATTGTATAGTGATTTTGAGCCACAACTGAAGTGGTCTCATGTGCAAAAGGCCCAGAAGAAACCTTGTGGACGCAGCTGCCATGAGACTTATGTCCTGACCTAGCCAGATGTTGCTTTAGGGTGTTTAAAAATGGTCTTGACACAAGCGGGGGACAATTGTGCCCCCAATGGTGACAGAGTCCCATTTAACCCCCAAGCACGTTACCCTCTGGGGAGGAGAGTGAACGCATGGCTAGGTCGAATGGAAGGACCCGGAAATGGTAAGCTTCATCAAAGCAAACACCAGGAACTTCCAGTGTTGTGGCAATATTTCTATATGAAAAATATGCGTCTTTTTAAGATCGACCGTGAAGACCCAAACACGATGTTGAATTTACAACACGACCTTCTTGATAGTTAGCATCTTGAACTTGAGCGTTCTAATGGAACGGTTCAAGCCTCAGATCTAAAAACGGACGCAGTCCTCCATTTTTGTGACAGCAGATGCGCCTATTCCTGTTTCATGGTAGTGGCTACCAGACCGTTAAAACGAGGAGGGCAACATTCCTTTTTACTGTCTTCAGGACACAAAAAGAGATACCCGGCAGTAGCTTTTCACGCTGCCAAAGTCTCTTTAATACTTCCTGTTAGGGGAATGTTACATGTTCTTCGTCCTGGGCAATAACAGAAAACAAAAGAACCTTCAACATTTCGCTGGAAACCGCTGCCCCCCGAATCACCAGAGGTGGCAAGAATGCTACAGCGGTTTCAAAAGGGCTGCCGAGCGGCTGCTGAGCTGAGTGACGAGCCGGTCCCCAGTCATTACGAGGGGGAACGCAACCCGCCATACTCTGCTTTGAGACCCCCTTTTTTTTTTTTTTTTATCAGATCAGCTTGATATGTCTGCAACACTGCCATAGTGTGTAAAGCACCAGTCTGACTCCCACCAGCGAGGATGTTATTATACATGACTTGGCTGGGAGTACTGACGACTTAAATGACGATGAGCCCCAGAGGAGAGATAGCCCGTGAGCGTCTCTTCGGCCTGGCGCATCATCGTAAACCACATGCCCCTGCACCCACAATAGTCTAATAGATTGACGTAGAGGGCACAAAGATGCACGAAAATAAGGTTTTCCCCATGCACAAATTAACGTCATGGAGATCCTCAAGGAGGGCAGTTTAGCTCTAATCTGGCCACAGCACGAGTCACCACCTCGAGTAACCACTCACACGCTTTATAATAACGAGAGAAGTGCTCGGAGGCGGTACTCTAAAAGTCCATAATTTTTTAGATGGCTTTTTCAATATTTAATTCCTCAGAATTAACTGTGACCAAAGAACAGCCATGACAATAGATTAGTAAGCATCTGATATAGTGCATTGAATATCTGATTTCTCATATATTATCATAATTCATTAGCAATAAATACAGCCAAATATCAATCAGACAAGCAAACACGGTCTGAATGATAGGCTGTTTAAATCTTTCATAAGATCAGCCTAGTATGCCTGTAACAGCCATGGTGAACAGCGCAGTACCAGCATGACCCGCTGAAAATACATATGATAATGCGATCCCAGGGGAGAGAAAACCCGCGAGCGTCTCTCCGATCTGAGGCAGCGTCATATAATCGCGTGCCTTCGCACCCGCGATAGTCGAATTGGTCGACGTCGAGGGCACAAAGACACGTCATATTTATATTATATATAAATCTTTATTTATAAGCTTTGAGTGTTTTATGCAACTTTTTATGGGAGTGTTTTATGGGACGAACGATCGCCCCGCGCAGTTCTCCTTTATCATTGCGGGAGGAACGCTCGGAGGAGACGAACTCACGAGATTCAATGTCCTCTACCCGAGCCGAAGAAGCGCTGAGGCACGCTTCGGTAGTCAGGCAAAAGGACATCGCGATCTGGAGAGAGAGAGAGAGAAAGCGAAAAGGGCGCATCTGTCTCTCGCTCCTCAGCCAGATCGCACGAGCCCCACAATCACATTGCGGGTACTACCCCTTTGAAATAAGCAAAGCGAACGCGAAGCACTTTAACTGTGAACATTCCACTGTGCTCGCAATCACCATGCTCAAACGCAAGGGCAGCATGCTCTTTCCCCAAACAAACAAAGCAGTAAGCGTGTGTATTCAGTTCTGACATCGGACGAGAACATGGAGGGACACAGCGCTTTCTCTGTTGACTCATTTCTCTTTCTCTTTAACTTTTTCTAAACTCTTCTTAGATCGTTGAAAGATGAGAAAGAGAAAATCTGCACACTGTCAGTGATAAACTAAATAACTCCTAACAAAGATCTGTAGTAGATAGAGAGGAGATAAATGCTTGCACACCAAACACAGAGAGGTCTCTGAAGACAAAAAGACCTGACGATGCACCTGTGGCTCATCTAATTATAGCCTCGTGTCGCGGGTGCGCGCCGGTGACGTCACCGACCGAGGCTATATTACCTCCGGGTCGATCCTATCGACGTGTTTACACACTATATTCACAGCAGGTCACGATTAAAGACGTTCCCAATGCGCTAAGCAGCGCAGCATCGACTGTAGCTTTCGAAAGGGAACGGCGCATTTACCAGGAGCGCTTCAGAATCGGTTCACAGCCGAGGAGATCGATGTTCTCGTCAGGGCCGTAGAAGAAAGAGAAGTGGCATTGGAGATGGGACAAACCCACCCAAATTAGCTTAGGTTATACATGCATAATTTGGGTAAATATGTAGGCCTAAGCTTTATGCCTATTTTTCCGATCGTCATGGACACAACATATTGATACTGTGAAGCTGCTTTGATACAATCTCTATTGTGAAAAGCACTAGCTATATAAATACTACTTGACTTGACTGGACAACAATGATTTCCCTCGTGTTTTAATATTTTTCCTTATAATAATGTATAATTTGCAAAAAGGAAAATGCATCTGTGTAGATGAGAGAATCATCTACAGTGTATGCGCGTTGTTCATACTCTGTATTATGACCAAGCACGCGCGCTTAAATAGCATCTGAATGTACGCGCAACGCGCCAGTGACTTTAGACTAGGTTTTTTCTGGTCAGTGGCGCAATTGTTTTCTGGAACTGCAAAATAGCATGAGGGAAAGTTTGCGCCGGAACACGCCTCCTCTTTGCGCTGAACCGCCCCGGGGAGCGCAAGTGTATTTCTTAGTTAACCGACGTGTGTCTGTGGAGGGAAAAGTCCGCTTTGCGCGGGTGCAAAATAGGAATGATACATGCGTCAGTGTACAAAGTCATTTGTGCTGAGTGCAAGATAGGGCCCCAAGAGTTCATTTGATCTCATTGGTCTTTTAGAAAACCTTAAAGCTTCACAATTTGTTTTCAGTCTACAAAATACAGAGCCGTTCTCTGATCTCTTCACACATTGTTTAATCCTGTTATTATGATTCCTGGTTGAAAATATCCTGATGAATGTCTGCTCCAGTAGACGCTGTATTGTCGTGCACAGATCTCACCAAGACAGTAGAGTCCAAAAACTGTTTAAATACTGTGATGAACAGAAATATTGATTCATCCCAGTGAGTCGATTCTTTTGAATCAATTCAAGGAATCAAAGTGATATGACTTCTTTGTCACCAAGCTAGGGAAATCACCACCACAATAATAATAAATAACTTAATCCTCTATTTTATTAAATAGCTACCAATAAAGACAGCAATTGTCTTTAATTCTAGTTATTCATACTGGCAAGAAATCAACTAAACTTAAGTTATTTGGCTCATCCAATAAGGAGAGACTTCAGTGAATGGTAAATATGAGTCAGTGGTTCATTACAATATTCATTCAAAACACTGATTCGTTCACAAATCGGAACACCACAACAAACTCCTAAACATATTTTCTAAACCTGAGTAGGCCTACTCCATAAAGCCTGTATCATTCTTATGTTCAGCACTTTTATAAGCACTACTCTGGCCTAATGACGACGGATCGGTTTAACATAATTAAGCAGGGAGAATAAAGGCACCTTACCTTTCTGCGGGTTTTATCATTGACTTCTTTATTCGCATAACCCACTGTGTCATCGCGTTCATGCTACTGTAGCCTATCAATGCCTTTTGCATGAATATATGGGCTTTTTAAAAGATTCGATTGAATGTTTGGACTCTTAGTTCATGTTTGAAGCACTTGTCAAGAAATACGTTTAACAAGCGATAATGAATTTACCTCCGCGCAAGAATCACGTGTTTGAATTCTTCGTAGTTTAGCGTTCTTGTTTATCAGCTAGTGCAGGAATTGGTGGAAAATCAACCGAAGGACGTTCCCACTCATGTATAATGTAGAGAATATAATGCCACTTCATTGTTGAAATGTTCAGTAATAGCCTACTTAAATTAGTTTATTTGATTGTTCTTATGCAACAAAAAAAACAACCAAAAAAACAACAAAAAAACAACAACACACAAAACAAAACAACGAGACAAAAGGGAATGGTGGAGGCAGAGAAAAAAAAAGTTCCCGAAAGAATTTTTATTGACCTGTTGATATTTACAGGCAGCCAAAAATATATTTAGAGTGAACAGAAAAAAAAAATTATATATATATATAAAAAAAAAAAAAAGTCAGATTATTTCCAAACTGGCAAAACTAACAATAAAAACGATGTAACAACAGCAATACCTTAAGCATTTGCAATTATCTTAACAAGTGGTTTGTGATATGTGAATAAACAGTTTCATTTTGGCTGGTTTTCACTGCAGATCTTTTTGAGGTGGAAGGCTTTTTGGAAAAACTCAGGGCTACATAATTTAAGGCATCTGTTTCCTCAACCTGCACAGGAAAAATACAAACATGATCAGCCTACATCACAGAAAACAGTAAAGACTAAGATTGTTACAAAAAATATATCAAATATAGTGTGATCATGTGCCTCTGAAGACTGGGATAATGGCTGCTGAAAATTCAGCCTCGCCAACACTGTAATAAATTTCATTAAAAAATACATTATTTACAGTATTACATTAAAAAAGGGTATTTTAACAATATTTTAAAACATTGCAGTAGCTACTATTGTATTTTTGATCAAATAAATGCAGCCTTGGTGAGTATAGACTATTTAAGAGATTTAAAAAAATCATACTGACCCCAAACGTTTGAAATATATCAGACTGATGATTTACTTGAAAAATGTGTAGGAAATAGTTTAAAACAAAACTTTGGGAAAACCAGCTTTAATGTGCTAGAGCTTGATCCACATATATTTATTTTTCTGAAGTCAAATTTCAAATGTCATTAGTTTGGCAATGTGTACAGGAACAGAGGCTGGGTTTATGCAATGTGTTATTATAAAACATAAACATAAATTACAGGGCAAATAAAAATAGATTACCTGATTCCTTTGATTTCTGGGTTGTTTTGAAGCTTATTTGGATAATAATGAAATATAAATTTAATCATTGACCAGAATTTTAAAGATAGCAATTTAGAGATGAATATTTGTACTTTATTATTTCATTTTGCCATGAGATTATTTATATATATTTACCTTTTTTGAGCTTCTTTTGAATCAGTCTCACCAGAATTATGTTCACAATAATTGATATTACGCTTATTGTCAACAGGGTTAAAACTACTGGATTCCAAAAGGTCAAAGTCGAAGATGCTGAAATGGTAACATAGATTTAAGAGTTCATATCAACATAAATACAAAGAAATATTATTAATTATTAATAATAATTGGCTGACTGAAAGTGGTACATTATGTTGCATTAAGTTATATAACTATATATATATATATATATATATATATATATATATAACATAACTTGCATATTTCGAAATCAAATATTGCTGTACCTTCAATAGTCAACTTAGTTCCATTTCCAAAGTGTATCTTCCCACATGTGGCCACAGCACAGTAATAAATCCCAGCATCAGATGATCTGAGATCAGTCTGAGGGAGACTGTAGACACAGCTCTGGGTCTCTGATCTCTTCATACACTGATCACTCCTGTTATTATGAGTGTAAATGATTCCTGGTTGAGAATATCCTGATGAATGTCTGAGCCAGTAGACGCTGTATTCTCCTGCACATATCTCACTGATGACCGAACACTGCAGAGTCACTGAATCTCCTGGATGAAGTCTGTCAAACACCGGCTCCTGGAGAACAGTGGCGCTTCTTATTCTGGCCCTTTCTGAAAGAAATGCAACATTCAGTAAATACATTAAATCAATACTCATTTATGTGCAGTCAAATATTGTCATAAACTCACCTTTAGGTAGCAGAATCGTCCCTTCTCCAAATGTAATACTGTTCAAAAATCTCACAGCACAATAGTAGTTTGCTAAATCATATTCCTCCACGTGAATGATGCTCAAATTAAAAGAGCCACTTCCAATTCTGATAAAGTATCGATTTGTCTTACTAAAGCCATTTGTATATATTACGCTTCCTGAGCCATGTTCTGAATATGCCATAAGAAGTGGTTTCTTGCCAAAAGAATGTTTATACCATGAAATCGAATTTATAAAGTCATCTGAGTGAGAGCAGGGTAAAATCACACTGCTTCCAAGTTCAGCAACTAGCAAAGGGATTTGGTGAATTAAATCCTCTCTTTCACTTGTCTCATCTGTAAAACAAACAAGCAATATGGTAACAAACAGTAATGTGAAACAAAATGATCAATTAAAATAAATTTTTTAACATACTTGCAAATGTGAGGAGAAAGAGGGTAAGCAAAACCCAGAACTTCATTATAGCGCCTGTACTTGTTCTAAAAGAGAAATAAACACAAAAGTTTGAAAATTAAACTGTTTAAAATATCAGATCACTAACTATTGTAGACTACTGTCTACTATGCAAGTAGATAAAATACCTTTTAGTAATTTTTTTAGTATATCTAAGAATAAGGAAAAATTGTTTTGCCATTATTAATTTGATAAAGTTCATGAAAATACAAAGGGATTACTTACAACCTTATAAGATGTTAATTTGATATTACAGTCTTCTAATAATGATTGAGGCTCACGGAAATAAAATAGATCCACTATATTCAACACAGATTATATCATGCAACAAAATTCAAACACTGGATGAATTTAAGAGAACTAAAGTGTTCTGGTTATGTAGATGAAAGTGTCAATTTGGTAGTATGTCTCATTTCAGACTGCTTCCTCTTTTATGCACAGCAGTGTTCAAAGATCAAAGACTGACACTCTGATATTTGACTGGTTGTTTTAAAGAAAGGGGAAGAACCAAATTTCCTTTACATATGTGTGTTACATATGTGTGTCAAATTTCCTTTACATATGTGGCTTGATTTGAAGATAATCCACAGAAAAACTAAGAAATCACATTTAATAACCACTAGCAACAAAACAGATAAACACCAACACGAAACATTAACGTGATTAGTTACTGAGGGTTAAATACACCATGGCAATGAGAGACAGGTGAGACTAATCAATGAAACAATGAATAACTATCCAAGGAAACAGGAACTAAAGCACAGGAACAGAAAACAGGCAATCCAAGACAAAAACATATCAAAATAAGAGTTCATGAACAAAGACTTGGAATTGGACATGTGGATAATCACATGCAGAGCTGGTGACTATAAACAATCTTTAAGTAACACCAAAAATAATTTCCATTACAATATTATGTTTCTGACACATAAACAGTGAATGAAAGTGAATATAGAGTGAATGTATGAAAAAGTGTCCACTTAATGAATGCATATATGAAAGTTTATTAAAGGTGCACAATGTAACTTCTGGCCCTCTAGCAGTTAAATAACAAAACTGCACGCATTTTGCAGAAGAACGTTCTTTTTGTTGTGTTTCTGCTCTGCGTGACTGTGAGGATGAATATGGTTATTCTACTGCTCATAAAATCTCAAGCTGTCTAGCCGAAGACGTTACTACAATTATATCCATTAATAGACACGGTACTTCCTTGAAAATAAATTCCAGCACACAACAACCATAATGAAATGAACCTTCACAATAGATCATTCTTTTTACAATGAACTCTGTTAAAGAGCTACATATGGCAATTTATCTGTTAATTTATCAATAAAATACCTTACCTGATGAGTAATAAAAACACCATCTCCGCGTTGCTTTTACAACATTTCAAACCCCAGTTCTTGCCATCTCCGAAAAGCAAAGCCAATGTTGATTCTTGTTTTATCACAAGCTCTGTCTCATTTTCTTTTTGCCAACAGACTCTCCTCTGTTCAGTGTTTTTTTTTTAAAGGGTGATTGCTGGAGGTTTGAGATTTAGCGTGCTCTGCAAGAGAGCTGCACGTTTCTGGATAAATTGAGATTCATGATTTTTTTGTTTCAAACAGAGATCACGATTCTGAACAGACAACTAAACAAAACATGTAATTTACTAGGCTACTAAATGGCCGTGGATTAACCCTTACGAATAGTCCACTTTGATCTTTGAAACTTTGCAGACCTTTTACATTCACACATAGCTATAAACCACATTACATAAAATGTTATATCCAAAAAAGCATAATAAGGACACTTAAAATGAATTAATAAACTATCAATACAAATGTCATAAAATACTCAAAGAATCTAGAATTGAAAGATTACCATTAAGAGACAGACAGCACTGTGTAACTGAATAAAGTGAAAGTGTTGTTTATTCAAAGTGCATTTTTTATATTGAACTAAGTGAAAAACATTGTTTCTGGTTTAAACCTGTTTTGTTCAGTTTGCCTTAAAGCAAATAACCAACACCCTAGACAAAATTAAAAGCAACAATTTTACTTAAATAGTATTTACTTCAAACTAGACGTTTTCATGTCACGTCACATCGACTAAGCTTGCCATCCCTTTTGCCATCAATACTCGATTCGAATGTGAAGACAGACTGTGGCCCAGGAACTCACTTTTAGACAAGGTAAGCATTCTAAATTGTGTTATTTTAACTAGAATAAGTGTTTTTCATTCACATTTGGTTAGTGGTAGGATGGACAATATTTCTTTACAGACAACTGTGTTTGTGCAGGTGCTAGCTTTTGGGCCTGAAAATATAATGGTAGTGTAGTGTGATAAGACTTGTTTATATCTCACAAAGTTACTCAAAGTGCTTGTATAAAATAGCCAGAGCCCTTCTACGGAGAGCCTGGCCACTTCCTATTAAGTCTTATTGTACTGAATTTTGGTTGTAATTCCACCAGAGTTCCACTGGGGGCGATCGCCCATGAGTGCAAAATGAATGGGAGTCTACATGGCTAAATTTGTCTCTTTCACCCAATTGCCATTGAGAAATCTCAGATTTTATTGTTGGTTTTGCAAGTTCAACATGGGTTATAGGTCGAAAGTTGAATGAATGAGTACTTATGTCCTTTCGATTTCTTACTGGTTGAGTTGTTGTTGCCCATAAAATGCTAGCATTCTGCTAGTGAACGCTGATTGGTCAGTGAAGGACTGATTATGACAAGCGATACCACTTGATGGCATCGTGGCATCCGAAGCGGGACCAGAATGTTAAGGCGGACTTAACTTTTCTTGCACGTGTATTTACCTGTATTCAACTAATCTAACGTTAGACATTGACCGCAGGAGCTGTAACAGTAAACGTTAACCGACAGGGGCGGGTGTTGCTCCGACTTCGCGTCAAGCCGTGCACGAGTTCAAAACCTCACAACACCCGTCCCTGACGGTGATTGGTTGAAACACTGTTTATTTTGGTTTTGAGTGGTGGTTGTACCCATTTGTTTTTGTGTGCACATTTCAGAGCTAGGCTGCCTACAGAGACGCGTTTTTTGGACTGCATGCTTATACAGGTAGGGCGGGCAGCTAGCGGATCGTTAGGAAAGATTAGATGAATGTGATCATTTATGTTTCGGCCTTTTTTTGGGCCTGAAATGACTGATACAACCTTTAATTATCTCATTAACTTCAACACTGCTTTAATGGTTATTTAACTCTGTAGTGTGCACACATATGAACACTGAGCAGTGTTCATTTAACATGGGCATTTTCTGTGTACTATTACATAAATCTTACCCGTTTCATTTATGTATGACTGACAAATATCTATCACATTCAGTTTATTAATACAATTGCATAAATCATATGACTGAAAAATATGAATCACATTCAGATTATTAATTGGTTTATGTTAAAACTATGTCATCCAAATGGATGGACATTTTATATGCAATTCATATACACTCTTAGAAGAAAAGGTTTTTCTCCTCCAAAAATCATGATTAAAATGTGATATTAGGTTACTACAACAGTTTAATAAACAATAATTTAATTACAACTACAAAATGTTGCAGAATAATGTAATATATGAATGAATAATAGCCTATAAAGAACCTTTGTGCCAAAAGGGTTCTTTCTTGTCATTATAGAACCTTTTTAGCAAAGAACCCTGGTTCTATATAGAACCCCAATGAACCTTTTTTTCTAAGAGTGACATAAATCTTATGTTTAGACTTTTTTTTTTTTTTTTTTTTTACAGAGTACAATGGCAGTGTTTGTCATCAAGGAAGATGAGGATCCTCTCCAGCCCACCACATCACATTGGGATTGTTATTGATGGTGTGCAGGTCCTTAATTTTTAAAGTTTTTCCATCAGTCCCACATGCATGTCATTGTGCCATGTTGTTTGGCCATGTTCTAAACTTGAGCTATCCAAGTGAGCTCAAATACACCTTTGATGCACTGCAGAAATAAATAACGGAGATAGAACCCAAGAAAATGACACGCAGAGTGTTTAGACTGAGTGTCAAGCTCTAAATATTGGATAAATCAAAGGGGGTTTGGATGCACTTTATTCTCTGTTATGACTTTTATTCAAATAAATGAATACTCTTTTCTTTTCTTTTTCTGCCAACAGAGAAGGTAATGCATATTTTAAAAAGACAATGATATCACAATAAACATTAAGGTATTTTGAAAATAATATTCCTGTCTTTATTTATTAGTCAACTTTAGCTTTTGTTCATGGTAAAAGTTTTGTAACAAAGCAAACATTTTTTATTATATTGACCTACATTAAGTAAAGTTAACACATTACATTAGTCTTGACTGAAGAAAATACATTGATCAGGGTGTTATTAAAAAACATAGTTTGTACTGAATCAGAATTGTAACGAGTAAACTTGTAACAAAATTACAGCATTTTATTTAGTTTAGACCAAAGTAAAAAAAAAAAGTAGTTTTTTTCCAAAAAAAATTTAAGTTGTACCAAAGTAAGAAAAATGATTCATGGTCTCTAGTAAACAATATTTTAACTTTGTTTGAATGTAATTTTTTTTATTGGGCAGAATAAATTTTGATTGATATTCGATTAAATTTGAAAGTTTCAACCAAATAAAAAAACATAGCTTGAGAAAAACTAATCAATTTAGCTGTAACAAATTATAGTGATTTTTTTAGGTTGGTCCAAAGTATAATTTATGTTTCATTCAACAAAAAGACCTTCAACTCCAGGAAATAAACCATCACATTTAACAGAATTAATAATCCTATGACCCGAGGAGATGAGGACCACACCTTATTCAGACACAGACACATTTTTTTATTTTTTTACTTTTCATCATAAATACATCCTAGCATAGTAATAGCAAAAATCAACATATTACAGAATCAGGGACATAACATTTATACAAATATGAATTTGTAAGCGAAATACAAACATTATAATCATTCGAAAAATCTTATTTACAAACATGATCATCAACATCCATGGACAGTAATGATTTCCTCCATAATTGTCAACTAGCGCATGAGTTGGGTGTAAATGACCCGTGTCTCCTCTTGGCTTAATCTATCAGTATCCGCGAACTACAGAGGGAAAATTTAAATAAAACATTAAACATAAGTGTGTTTTCTGCTACATAACTTTGTATAATCTACTACACATGTTTCTACTACATTTTCTGTTAATTCTCAATATTAATTATGGAAAATTTTTATACTATTGAACTTGATTTCTAAATGTAATCCCAACCTAAATTCAAACCCAAGCTTATTTGAGCGCTCTGTTTACCTTATTTACAACAGAGGTAGCTTTATTCTAATTGCATTTTAATTAAAAAAGATATCTTCATTTTGTGAAAAATGAGGGGGGATAATTACCTGCTTCCATTGATTCCTGGGGTGATTCAAGGTTTCTTAAAAAAATATGAATCAAATAAAAATAAATTGAAAAGACTGAATGCTGAAGCTAGAGCTGGATTTGATAGACTAAGAAGCACACGCATACCTTTAATGCAGATCTTTTGAATCACTATAAGCAGAATTATAATCACAATCATGGCCATGATTGTCAGTGTTGCCAGGACTAAAGTAATTGGATTCCAGACCAACTGTAAATCTGAAATAGTTACATATGTGAGATTACATGTGCTACAATAAAAAATTCAATTTGGTAAGACCAAAGACAGAGCGGTACTAAATTTCAAGTAGTAAATCAAATATTGCTGTACCTTCAATAGTCAACTTAGTTCCATTTCCAAAGTGTATCTTCCCACATGTGGCCACAGCACAGTAATAAATCCCAGCATCAGATGATCTGAGATCAGTCTGAGGGAGACTGTAGACACAGCTCTGGGTCTCTGATCTCTTCATACACTGATCACTCCTGTTATTGTGAGTGTAAATGATTCCTGGTTGAGAATATCCTGATGAATGTCTGAGCCAGAAGACGCTGTATTCTCCTGCACAGATCTCACTGATGACCGAACACTGCAGAGTCACTGAATCTCCTGGATGAAGTCTGTCAAACACCGGCTCCTGGAGAACAGTGGCGCTTCTTATTCTGGCCCTTTCTGAAAGAAATGCAACATTTTGTAAATACATTAAAACAATACTCATTTATGTGCAGTCAAATATAATCATTAACTCACCTTTAGGTAGCAGAATCGTCCCTTCTCCAAATGTAATACTGTTCAAAAATCTCACAGCACAATAGTAGTTTGCTAAATCATATTCCTCCACGTGAATGATGCTCAAATTAAAAGAGCCACTTCCAATTCTGATAAAGTATCGATTTGTCTTACTAAAGCCATTTGTATATATTACGCTTCCTGAGCCATGTTCTGAATATGCCATAAGAAGTGGTTTCTTGCCAAAAGAATGTTTATACCATGAAATCGAATTTATAAAGTCATCTGAGTGAGAGCAGGGTAAAATCACACTGCTTCCAAGTTCAGCAACTAGCAAAGGGATTTGGTGAATTAAATCCTCTCTTTCACTTGTCTCATCTATAAAACAAACAAGCAATATGGTAACAAACAGTGATGGGAAACAAAATGCTCAATTAAAATACAATTTAAACATACTTGCAAATGTGAGGAGAAAGAGGGTAAGCAAAACCCAGAACTTCATTATAGCGCCTGTACTTGTTCTAAAAGAGAAATAAACACGTCAACAGAAGTCTGGAACATGTAAATGTGCAAATGTATTTAAATAGAAAAACATTAACTACTTTTAGATCACTAACAATTGAAACAATGACCCTACTACTAACATCCGAATATTAGTACTTTAATAAGATAAAATAGCTCAGAAATGTTGGTAATAAAAATACTATGTCAAAATATGTCAAAATGACATATGGTATTATGTCAAAAGAATAAAACATAATATGCAATGATTTAACGTGATAAAGCTCTTGAAAGATTAAAGGGTTTACTTACAATCTTAAAAGAAAGATTTCAGAATTAATATTATAATCCACTAAGATTGCAGTTCCCCGAAAAAGAAGAGTCAGTAAAATCAGCTCAGATTATGTTGTATATAATTCAAATATTGTAGTTAAGAGAACTGAAGGGTCCTGGTTATATGGTGGACAGAGAGTCCATTTGATGGCAAGTCTTCAGACTGCTTCCTCTTTTATGCACAGCGGTTAGAAGAACAAAGACTGACTCTCTGATGTTTGACTGCAGGCTGCTTTAAGAGACGGGGCAGAACCAATTTCCTTTAATAGAGTGTCTTTACATACACGTGTACCTGTATGGCGATGACATCGATAAATGACACAAGAAACACAGTCCTCAATAATGTTACATAAGCTGCCAATTAAACCCATTTAGAGTGTTCTACTATTTCTAAATGCCCAATAATCTCGAAATGGGCAAGGATCGGCTAATTAAAAGGCCTAGCTGATAAATTGGTTTATCGTTATATGTGCAAACTCGAGTTCAGATATGCTGATCTGCATGTACAAAGATACACTCAAACGCCTCGAATTCTATTATGTTGGTCCAGCATATCTCTAAAATGCAATGGGACTCTTAGGGCACCCAGTTCTGCAGTTAGATTGTTTTGAAGCCCAGCTCTCAGTACAGTAGCTGCATATGAATTCATATGCTTTCAGGTGTATGTAAATGAAGAACAAACCTCTCAGTTATTGATGTAGTACGTTATTAAGCATATCTCTAAATAAAATTCCCTTTTGTCAGTCTATAACTTGGCCTGTTACATTATGTATATCTGAAGGTTGTGTCCGTGTAAGAGCACGTCATGTTCTCAAGGCTTGGCTCAAGCTCTAAGGTGTAAAGGGAACCTAAGGACTCCAGCTGAACAGTTATGAAGAATGGTTGCCGGCGTGGGCAAGACCCTCATATAGCAGAGCCTGATAAGCATTGTTGCAATATTTGTGCCCTAATTATTCATCTTTACCTATGGGGTTACATCTATGACCATGATTTAAAGAACCCTTAAGTTGAATAAGTTGTGACAAAAATGTACAATGGAAGGGTTATTTTTGACTCCGCTAATGGAGGCAAGTAATTTTTTCTGAGAATGGTGTATGTGTGGTTTCAGAGAGAGGTGTGAAGACACACCAGTGGGATCAGTCCTGCTTTTGGAAAATGATTGACAACTGTGATGTGTGCAAATCGTGCTTGCAAGTTGCAAAAGTATGCACATACCCAAGGCGTCATTTAATTGACACTTTTGACCATGCGTCAACTAACTGACGCTAAAGGGTGCCTTTAGCGTCAGTTGGATGACGCTTCCGTTATGGGTAGGTTTAGGTATGGGTAGGTAGGCGCGTCTCATATTGACGCTAAAGGGTTCCGTGTGCATCTAATTTAGACGCATGGTCAAAAGCGTCATTTAGATGACGCTCGAGGATGAGCGTCATCTAACTGACGCTAAAGGGACCCTTTAGCGTCAGTTATTGAAGCATGGTCAAAAATCTCAATTAAATGACGCCTTGGGGTGAGAATGGGCTGGCACATGTGGATATAGTGTATATAGCCTGTATATATTGTGTGAAAGTGTTTTCACCAAGTACAAGTTCCTGGATCAGCATCTTTGTTGATCCTCGGACATTCCAATCAACCAATCAGATGTTAGGGACAGTTTAGGCTTAGGTGTTTCTACATCAGTGTTATTCACCTATCATTTCCATATGATTTTTTATGGGTTACTTATGGGCAGGGGTAGGACCACATTTTCAGACAGGAATGTAATTCCAGGATCAACAAAATATGTTGAACCAGGAACATGTCTTACTTGGCAAAGTCACAGTGACAGTATTGTGTGTATATACTTACACTTACCACAGGTGGATTGGGTAAACATGTACTGTACATAATATATGCAATGCAATGATTATTCCACACTTTCTTTACTGTATGACAAGTTGGTCACAGGCTTGTAAATCTGCCCTCAGGCCACTTGAGTCATTATATAAAAGTTCTATAAAGATTCACGATAAGAAAGCCAGACGATTCCATCATTGTCATATCCTCGTAAAATACAAATTTCTCGGTTTTAAAAACCTGATAATCCACACAAACCTGTATTTGATGTATAAGATCCTTTATGACAACGCTGCTCCTCCACTAAAAGAGTTTATATCTTTGGGCTCTGAAACAGCAGCTCGAGCCACTAGATCCACAGTGCGAGGTAATTGCAGGATCCCGAAACGCAGGACAGCATTTGGAAACAATGCTTTTTTTTGCGTGGCTGCTCGTCAGTGGAATATATTGCCTGTAGAGCTGATAAGAGGCACAAATTTGATACGTTTTCACGTCTGGCAAAGAAATTACTTTTGTCAAATCAAATTTGCACCCACATGTGATCGATGTAAAGATTTTTATTTTTATTTTTTATTTTTTAGTATTATTTATTTGGTCAATGTAAATTTCATTATTCATGTATGTATGATGTATTATGTATTTTAATGTAACATCAGCCTGCCCAGGGACTACGGGTGGAAATTAGCTCTTGAGCTAAAACCTGGTACTATGCATCTCTCCCTTTGAGGTTAATATTTATTGTACGCTGTCCCTGTTTCTTTAAAATATAAATATAAATATATATATTGGATTTTTTTTATTTTACACTGCTGGTAAAAAAAAAAATCCAAATCCAAATTTTTATACAATTCTTAATACAGTTTTATTATGTCAGTGCTAAAGAAAAATGTTGTCCGCTGATGTTCACCTCAGCGACTCTCAGTCTGTACTGAACAGCTTCTTCCTGTCAGTCACTCTACAGGAAATGATGTCGTACACTGTGGCCTCTTTAGAGCTCTGTTTAAGATCACATCTTCTCCTTATATGGACAAATGATGTGATTTGTGGTAGTACTTTCCTAAAGCCCGCAGTCTTTTATACCTTTATTATGCTTTTATCCATTTTGATGTTGTGTCTGGGCTGCATTTGCTTGAAGATGTGTGTGGTAAACATGTGGCTGAAACAACCTCTTGATTTCAGATCAAAAGTTAAATTAGTTAAGATCTCTGATGTGGTGCAATGGCTGTATCTTTAAATCCTCATGTATTGTATATTATTTCTGGGGTCCCAATGCTCTGTGTAAATCCAATTAAAGTTTTGAATAGCAGTTTTGCTAATAGAAAATTTACCTTTATGGAATTGACTTAATCTGTCTGTTGTATCACATAAAAGACATGCATTTTTCAGAAACGTGACTATCAATTTTTTTAATTGTAATTTTCTCTTTGTTTAAATATGTCAACTTCCCTACTATTTTAAATAGTATGGGAAAATCGAACGGAGCATGCTCAGCAGCCTGTCAGCGGTGGGGAACTTCAGAACAACATTTCTAATTTTTAAAACACTTTCCAACCACAGGACTGGCCACTCTTCTTTTTCTCCCCTCCCACACATTGACGCTCCCCAACCATTACACTCAAGACTCATTTTCATTCAAGAGAGACCATATTCACTGCTCTTTCCATCACATAAGCGTTTTCACGCTTCAAACAAGCGCTACACAGGAAGTTGCAGCTCAAAGGCTGAAAGTGACCTTTAGGCTCTATGACACAGTTTATTCAGCATTAATTGCTTTTAAGTGATGATGAATGTAGTACGACTGTCACTCAATATAAATATGTACCACAGAAATATTAAATGAATGTGGCAGATGATGACAGGATTACAGTAAATATACATTAGAAAAAGAGGCTTTCAAAATCTATCAATAGCTTTTCAAGATGATATGTTTACCATTTCAATATTTATTTAGCATTACAATTAGAGAAAACTGTGCTTGTGCTTGGTTTGTTTTTTTGCCTTCATTGCAAATTCTATTAAATATGTCCATCAGCTTGACAGCATTTTAAATGTACGAGTGTGTGTGTGTGTGTGTGTGTGTGTGTGTGTGTGTGTGTGGAATCATGTAAATATGCTAATCTTTAGTATAGGGAAGTGTATATAAAGGCAAACCTCTTTGTGTTTTTCTCTTTCAGTCTCACTATCAACGTGGGACATAAAACTTGTCTGATGATTTACATGTCACAAACCCGTGATAATTAATGCAATCTGTATGATGTAAGTTTGTTTTGTTTGTTTATTTGATTGTTAATTTATTAATTTTTTATGTTCGCTTTTGTGAACCAGAATTGTAGACTAACATTTTAGCATGATTTTTTGTACATCCAGCTATAACACTAATGGAGCTGCTTAAAATTGATGCCCTGAAGTTTAGTAACAGTTTTCTGAAATGTATTGTCTTGGGTTTAATAGCATTTCTGTTGTTGTTATTATTATTATTATTATAAACATACATTTGAAAATGTTCTCTCTCTCTGTTTCTCAAGCTATAGATTTCCATTTCAACCCCTCTGCAGCCAATTCTTCAAAATGCTTCATTTTTTCATCCTAATGCTTAATATTCTTCAGTGTAAGTAACTATGTATTTGTGTTAAATGAAATTCATACTTGTTTTTAATGTTTTTAATGAATATTCTTAGAAGAAAATCCACAGCAAACAATACTAAGTATCTTTTCACCCTTTCCTTCTCATACTGATAATCAGGCAGCTCAGATAACACAGACGTCGTGGCTCAGAATCATCTGAAGATTGTTCAAGCTGGAGACAGTGTACACTTCACCTGTATTGTACCTAACAATTTAATACCAAGCATGGTTTGGGTCAGACAAAGAGTCGGAGAGACACCCCTTCCAATTGTTTCATCATATCAAGCCTTATCTGACACCTTTGAAAATGGCTTTGACAAAAATAAACGCTTTTTTGCAGAAAAAGACGAGAACAGTTTTAATCTGAGCATCACAAAAACAGAAGAATCAGACACTGGAACATACTATTGTGTTTTATATGCATTTAAGTTCAAATTTGGGGAAGGAACTGATCTCATTGTTAAAGGTAAGATGAACAATCACAGACTGTTACATGCTGTACATTGTGTTTAATTAAACAAACAAAAAAATGCACTTCATTTATTCATTTTTCTTTTCAGATGGACAGCTGAGCATGGACTCAGAGCATCAGAGACCTGAGACAGATCCAGATCATCCGGAAGAGTCTGCAGCGGGTCTGCAGTGTGTCGTCGTCACTCAGAGCTGTGCAGGAGAACACAACGTCTACTGGTTCAGACATGAATCTGGAGAATCTCCTCCAGGAATCATTTACACTCAGGAACGCAGGAACGCTCAGTGTGAGAGATCTGATGGGAACTCTACCACACACAGATGTATCTACAACCTGCCCAAGAACCTCAGTCACTATGATGCTGGGATTTATTACTGCGCTGTGGCCACATGTGGAGAGATTCTGTTTGGAGATCGAAGAAAAGTAAATTTGCCAGGTGCCCATTGTTTTTACTTAAAAATAATATGATGGCTTGTTGATATGTTTTAATTTAATGTTTAATTTCTATTTTATTATTATTATTACTACAGACAAATGCTTTCAGACACATTGGACAACAGCCGCTTTGATTATAATAATTGTATCTGTGATCATGAATATTATTATGGCTGCATGGTTGTACAAGCACCAGCAAAAAGGTATGCATTATTTTATGTTTTAAAACAGGTTTAAATGTCAGTGCAGTTGTAATATGTACAAATTCTCATTGTTCCTTCCAGATAGGATGCACTACACTCAGCACGGTCAGTTGATGGTAAGCAATCGAAATGCTTTTTTTCTTGAGAGTGTGGAATACAAATATAGGTAACACTTTACAATAAGCTTTGTTAGTTAACATTAGTGAATTAACATTAGTTAATTACATTAGTTAGCATGAACTAATAATGAACTGCATTTATTAATCTTTGTTAATGTTAATTTCAACATTTACTAATACTTTATTAAAATCTTGTTAACATTAGTTTATTCACTGTGAACTAACATGAACAAACAATGAACAGCTTAATTTTTATTAACTAACGTTTACAAAGATTAAATGACACAGCAACAAATGTATTGCTCATGGTTCATGTTAGTAAATACATTAACTAATGTTAACTAATGAACCTTATTGTAAAGTGTTACCCAAATATATTGACAATGAGTTTAACCACTGCTACAAATTTATTGATTACATTAAACTGTATGTTTTTAGGCAATGTATTTGACTGAATGATTAATATTTAATGTTCTATGCCAGGCTGACGACGCAGATGCTTTGAATTATGCAGCTTTGAGCTTTCAACAAAATCCCTCCACCTCTAGAAGACCCAGGGAAAGTAACTCACAAGATAATTCAATATATACACATGTAAGACAACAATGAGTAAGTTTTACCTAAACAGTATTCAGAGGTTTCTATTTAGAAGCTATAAAAGTTGTCATTTTCCATTGTTAAATAACAAGACCAAAACCTAAAATGATATGTATTTAATTAAACTATCAAATAAGTTAACCTTAATCATTGGCCTGTACATTTATGAATGTATCATTTGAATGTGCATCAAATAATGATAAAGTAATAAAGAACAGTGTACAGTGTAATTATACATGTAATTACAGAAATTAGTTACAGCTGTAACATGCAGGTATTTTATATAAATACAATGTAAAAACATGGATGTACACAATAAGTGCATTGTATCAAATTATAAATGTTCATGTTAGTACATAGTTGTTAAAGACAATTAATATAAAGTGTATTTATATTATTTCTCCACTGAATTAGAGCACATCGCAGCTACAAAATGTGCTGAAATTGCGTTAAATCCCTGTCCGTGGTTCTGAAGTAACATTCTTGAGTCATATTGCTTTTGTAAAGTAGGTAGCATGATATCATTAGATACTGAATCTATCTAGAAATTGATTACATGATTTTTCACAAAGATATGACAAAGGCCATTAATAAACTTGTAATATATCTTCTAGAGCACGTACATTTTCCTTGTGCAATATCATTTTAAATTCAGTAACAGATTGTACTGACCTTTGACAGGTCCATGTAGATCATGATATTTTACACACTGTAGATATCTGAAGTATAGTAATTGTGTGTTTTATAATTGTCTTTTATGAACAAACAACGATGAGGACAGAGGTTATTGTCTATGTGCCGGTAATGGTTAATATGCAGTTAACAGTAAATATTGTTCAGACAATTTCTGTCTTTGTTCTGATTGTTCTGAATTGGAATATTTCATATTAGAACTATTACAATTGTGATAATGTTGCTGTATTTTAGAACTAGACTACAATGTGTCCCATTTGCCTGAATTAATAATATGCCCTTTTATAGGTAGCAGCAAATATCAGATGGTACATGATGGTACTTGTTACAAGCGTTCAAGCACTTATATGCCTTTGAAAGTGAAATATGTATATGCAATAATACAGGAAGGCAGATATGGTATGATTGACAAGAGGTGCACACAAGCTCCTTCTGGTGGAGAAATGTATTAAAAGCTACCCTGAAGACATTCACATAGGCCGTAAGGTTTGCTGTGCAATCAGCCGCAGGATAACCAGGCCGATGGATTCTAACTCTTAATGTTTTTTGTCCCTTATATCCTAAAAGAAGAAATTCTCTCTTTCCCTTTCACATTGAGGAACCTCAGTATACACTGTAATGAAAGGATGAAATAAACATACTTTTAGACTTTTTGAGGTAAACTTTATTAAAAATAACACCAACGAATACAATACTACTAGTGCTTCACTCAAACAAATCACTTTAGGATGATATAAAATGCCTGTTTATGTTCATTAATGTTGCTTTGAATCACAGGAATAAATTATACTTTTTCACAATACAAATAATTACAAATAATTTAACTGCTTACAAAAGGCAGATGAATTACTGCACATGAGCAGGGGTTTCAATAAATGGATGAATGAATAAATTGATATGGTTTATTTACCAGGATGTTCATGTGACCTGTATATTTTTAGTACTTTTCCAACCGCAGGACTGGTGACCCTGCTCTTAACTTACCGCCCACACTCCTTCACAGCCCACGAACACCTTTCTAAGCAGATCTTGTTTTTCAATTGCATGCATTGCTTTTTTGTTTTATTTTAAGTCTAATTATAGAGGAAGCTCAACAATTGCCAAAATGACAGGGTTTTTTAATGGTGTTGACATTATGTTGTATTTATTCATTTTATTTTGCTTAAGTACATATAGAAATGTGAGTGATAATTAATAATATTAACAATTAATAATTAACTGAAAGGCAGAATAATAATGCCAAAAAATGAGTTGCATTTTTTTTATTTATATTATCCAAATGTTCAATTTTATGATTATTTGCTTCCTAATTAAAAGGTATACTATGTATCTTTTGGCACTCTAGCGGTTAAAAACAAAACTACATGCATTTTGCAGAAGAACATTGATTTGGTTGTGCTTCGGCTCTGAGTGACTGTGTGGATGAATATGGTTATCCACTGCTCATAAAACATTCACTACTAGACTTTAGAGATATAACCAGTTTAGATGGAAATGATCTCAAGCTGACTGGCTGAAGATGTCACTGTAGCTTTTCCCATTAGACATACAGTAATACAACAACCACATTGAAATGACCCTGCTTTACAATGGACTCTTTTAGAGAGCGGCATATGGCAGTTTATCTGTTCAATAAAATACCTTTCTCACCTGTTGAGTAATAAAAACACCATCTCTGTGTCAGTTTTACAATATTTCAAATTGTTCGGTTCTCACCATCTCCAAAAAGCTACACCAATATTGATTCATATTTTATTTTGAGCTCTGTCATGTTCTCTTTTTGCAGACTCGGCAGACTCTCCTCTGTTCTGCGTTTTTAAACGTGTGATTCCCCAGAGGTTGGAGATTTAGCAGCTCCATGTCAACCTTTCTCTCTCATTATGACATCTAAGCTAGTTTTAATGAACAATGAATAATGTGAAGTAAATGTTTTAGCTTTCCTCGGGTTATCCATTTGAGGTACACTCTTAGACCAGACACGTGTCAAAGCACCCGGTGCAACTTTTCCCTATTTACAGATATGACAAGACACACACAGGTGACGTGAGTGACGTGAGTGACGTATGTACGTACGTATTTCCGCTCAGTCTAAAATATAAACACTTATAATAGACTTACCAAGGTAAGACAAAAACACGTATCGGTGATGTGTTGATTTATTATTTCAATTTAGTTAATTTTTCACAAAAAAAGTGACAGTGGCCACATGGCCCAAATTCTTCTTTTAGTTTAATATAAATCTAAACATGATATTTTGCTGCTAAACATAAGCAGGCACACACAAAACATTTCAGGGGTTGAAAGGTCAAAGTATTGCCCTGGTGCTGGTCTTAGCCTTGTTCTGGTCATGAATTATGTTGTTGCACAATAGTGGTGCAGGATCCTTCAGCTGAGGTCAAAGTGTCAAAAGCAGGAAGTAAGAAAACGCAAACTTCAGATGTTATCACACTAACTGTTGGAAGAAAAAAAAAGTTTCCACATGAAACCTTGCAGAAATTCCATAGTGTGTGTTACAGATACAGCCTCTTCTGATGAAAAGCAACAAACAAACATCTCTTTCCAATACTCAGACATGCTATGCCACACATTTAAATAAACATACAGTGATTTACTGTAATGTGTTATGTTAATTTGTGTCAATAAACATTCATACCATTGGTAGATGTTACATTCATATTACATGTTAAATGTGTCAATTTGGAAAACTATAGATGTGGTCACAATGACCATGAACACATCACTAACATTAAGGTGAATCAGCCAATGGAATCATGTAGTCAGTTTCTTTAGTACAGGGAGGTACAGTATATAAAGGTGAATCTCTCTCTGTCTTCTCTTTCGGACTGTGTTGAGGAGGAAGATAAAACCTGTCATCGGCTCTGCATGAAAACCAACATTGATCTTTAATGAAGTCTGTAAGTTAAGATGAAAAAAATAACCTCTTTTATTTGATTCTTATTTTTTGCAGTTTTTCTAATAACTTCTTTAACTTGTTTAATGTCAATTGTTTGTTCCTGTCTGTCAAACACTTTGAACTGCATTGATTTGTTTGGAAAAGCGGAAAAGTAATTTCCTTTCATTTTTTTTAATCAGCTTTCCAAAGCAAGATTTTACCACATAAACATCATGTGGTCTTGCATTAAATATTTTGTTTAAAAAAATATTTCTAATCCACACAATGTAAAACTGTCTTGTCAGGTAACAATATAATAACATCTAAATTAACTGGTGTTATTCAAGAAGAATACAACTCTTTAATTAAAGCTAGTTTTAATGAACAATGAATAATGTGAAGTAAATATTTTAGTTTTCCTCGGGTTATCCATTTGAGGTATCATTTTGCTGTTTGAAATGTACAACTCCACTGTTTTCTTTCTTTTTCTTTTTCTTAGAAGATTCACTGTAGATCAGTCTGTTTGGAACTATCTCCTAAAAATGATTCATCATTTTTTCATCTTATTGCTTTGCCTTATAAAATGTAAGTAATTATATATTTTTGCTCTGCATAATAAAGCAAATCAAGCAAGCAATACTAACCATATTCTCACATGATATTACATTTCATATTTAATTTTTAGGCAGCTCAGATAACGCAGACGTCCTGACACAGAATCATCTGAAGATTGTTCAAACTGGAGACAGTGTAAACTTCCCCTGTATTTTTTCAGGAGAGTCAAGAAACAGTGTTGCTTGGGTCAAACAAAGAGTCGGAGAGACACCCCTTCTAATTGTTTCATCATATCAAGCTTTACCTGCCGACTTTGAAAATGGCTTTGACAAAAATAAACGCTTTTTTGTAGCAAAAGACAAGAGCAGTTTTAATCTGAGCATCACAAATGCAGAAGAATCAGACACTGGAACATACTATTGTATTAAATATACATATATTCGTTTTTATTTTGGTGAAGGCAGTGATCTCATTGTTAAAAGTAAGTAGAATATTCACTTAAATTTGACTGTGCAGTACATTGTGTCTGGTCAAACAAGCATTATGTTATTGTTGTATATTTTCAGATGGACAGCTGAGCATGGACTCAGAGCATCAGAGACCTGAGACAGATCCAGATCATCCGGAAGAGTCTGCAGCGGGTCTGCAGTGTGTCGTCGTCACTCAGAGCTGTGCAGGAGAACACAACGTCTACTGGTTCAGACATGAATCTGGAGAATCTCCTCCAGGAATCATTTACACTCAGGAACGCAGGAACGCTCAGTGTGAGAGATCTGATGGGAACTCTACCACACACAGATGTATCTACAACCTGCCCAAGAACCTCAGTCACTATGATGCTGGGATTTATCACTGCGCTGTGGCCACATGTGGAGAGATTCTGTTTGGAGAAGGAAGAAAAGTTGATTCACCCGGTATCCACTAAATTTGCTACAGAAAATATAAATCTCATGGTGTTGTTGCATCACTTAATATCTTTTTTAAAAGAATTATTTTTAATATCTGCAGATACACCATGGAGTACAATTGCCCTAGTTTTAGCAGCTTCAAACTGTTTATCAGTGATTGTGATCATAATTCTGGGTGCACAGTTGTGCAAGCGTCGACGAAAAGGTACTGCATAACATAATCAACATCTGTATAGTCAAATCAACATCCTTCAATGACCGTGCATTTATGTGTTCCAATTCTAATTGCATTTCAAGATGGGATTCAAAACATTCAGAATAGTCACTTAATGGTAAGCAGTTTAATATTTCATGTGCTTTTATGCCATATGTTGCATATATAATTCAATTTAAATGTCTTCACATGCAATTTATTTAACCGAATTGTTGTTCTAGGATGAAGACAGAGATGCTTTGAATTATGCTGCGTTGAGCTTTCAGCAAAAGCCCTCCACTTCAAGAAGACCCAGGGGAAAACACATCAGATAATTCAATGTGCACATGCAAGGAATTCAATACAATTTACTAAAAAATAAATGATCTATTATTTAAAAAAAAAAACTACTCTTAATGTGACTGTAACAATGTTTAAGATTCAGGGAAGAAGGAGGCGGGAACCGGCGAACATTTAACACTTTTAATAAAATAATTAAAGGAACCGTATGTAAGATTGAGGCCAAAACTGGTACTCCAATCACTTTCAAATTTAAACACTATTCTATGCCCAAGTTTTATCTCAAATGATCTGTCAAATTAAATGAACTGTTTGACAATCATGTAATTTAAAGAAACCTTCATGGAAGCCTGTTCTGTGGATTTCTGCATCAACATGTATAACTAGAGACCAACACATGGTAAATGGACTGCATTTATATATTCACACACTGACGGCGGTGTCAGCCATGCAAGGCGCCATCCAGCTTGTCGGGAGCAGCTGGTGTTAGGTGTCTTGCTCATGGACATCTCGACACTTGGTCAGGTGGAACCGGGGATAGAACCACCAACCTTCCGGTTTGTAGACATCCATGTTAACACATGCTAACATACAGCAAATTGAGAAGCAGTAAAGAAGCGTATTCTCTGTCCGTGGTACTTAAAGTATGTGACAATTGTGTCCATTTTACTCATGCTGACTCTCGTTTTAATTAATTAGTTAGACTACATTACTAAGTAACAGGTAATTTGAAATGTTAATCAATCATATCTAGGAATTGGATAGCATTTAGTCTACATACCTGCACAAATGTGACGCTGACCAATGTTTTTGATAAATGGCTCAAGATCTCCCTCTAGCGGACACGTGTGGAAAACATCTCCACCATGAGACCAGGAAAGACCAGGCTGTGTGAGGTTTTAGTTCATTAAATTGTAGATATTCCGGAATCACACGTTGCTTAATGTTAAAATTCTGGTCGTACCTTCTAGGTTTAGGGATTGTTTCTGTCTCTTTCTGGACAAAACTGTGTCCTATTTGACCACAGCTAAAAACGTTTAAGTTTAATGAAACTTCCATTAATTAATTATTTTATTGCATCCATTTTCCTTATTCAAAATGTTTATATTTTAATATTATTAAGCTTAACTACATTCAGCTGCAGAAACAAACATAATTTAATTAGATTGAACTTAATTTTTAATAGTATATAAACACATTTAAATTAATTTATAAAAGTATATAATATTGTAATATTGCATATGTAGTGGTAATTGTTTATAGTGTCAGGATAAGCTGTTACTATTTATATATGTTTTTTGTCACCTCGCAGTAAGCATCGATAGGCTTTTTCATTCAGATAAAGGTGTGAAAACCCACTAGGTCAGTCCTGTGGTTGGAAAAATGCTTAAACCACACTCTGCATAATCATGCAAAGGTTTGCATACGAGTGCACAAAAACATCTGTGCACGCAAACTAAACCTCTCTATTTATTAAGTTATTCAAAACAGGCAACTCCTTGTAAGTAAATTAGCTGCAGTGTGCACTCTGTATAAACATAACTGGAAAATTACTTTACAGATCATTTTTTTAAATGAACCTAAAAAAAGAATAAATAAATATAATAATATATAATATAATAATAATATAATAATATAATAAATAATATATATATATACGTGTGTGTGCATACTGTATACATATATATGTATATATAGTATTTATTCAATGTTCACAGTTATGTCTAAACTTTTTATGTTTCTCCGCTGATGTTCACCATTGCAGTTCTCTATTTGTACTGAGCAGCTTCTTCCTGTCAGTCACTCTACAGGAAATGATGTACATCTGACTGGAGCTGTGATTCACGTCACATGTTCTCACATGGACAAATGCTGATGATTTTTCAAATCTGTCAAATGTCTTTGAGGAGGAGTCTGTGCTTTGTGATATGAATGGCCTAAAGCCCAAAACTTACTGTATCAGAGCATTTCACGGGCATAACTACAAGCCCCAGTGCAATAAAAACACCACCAACATTGTTTTTTAACAGTGTAATTTTGTTATTTTTGATAGTACACATTTTGATATTTTGATATTACAGCTTTTCAAATCCCAAAAATATTGAAAAACACACCATTAAAAAGGTGCATACATTTTAGGCTCTGTTATGAAGTTTTTCTGAAGTCAAGAAATTGCTTTGTGTGAAGAAGAGGTCCAAATTTATGATTGCTCACAGAAAATATTGACAGTTTTTCCCATTTCTTTGTTTGGAATGCTGAAGTAAATTACAGCTGATTTCACTTCTACAGACACACATGGAAGACCGTAGGAAGTATTATTTTGTATGTCTGCATTTCCAAAACAGAAAAAGTACAGAAAAATGGATTGCAGCAGACAGAAGAAAGAAAAATGTAGAGTATGTGTATTAGAAATCCAATGTTTACTAAAACCATGTATAGTGTTATAAAAGTGCACATTACAGACACACACTCACACACACACACACACACACACACACACATATGTCCGGCTGCTGCGGGTGATGGAGGAACTCACAGGGTTTGACTATCAGGGAACTCTACTGGAGCAATAGAAGAGCATGTATTGGCACAACAAGCTGACTATAAGCCGGGGCCTCTCTGCTTTTTTCGGGCAAGTCCGGGGGTCTTCTTGGTGAGAAGAACACCACTCGACAAACAGGTTTCACTTCAAGGCATAAGCGTGTCTCGTAGATGGTGCTCACGCTGAAATGATGGTGTTCACCACCTCCTGGGGTTGGTCACCTAGAACCTCCGCGTCCCAACCAGAGACCAGACATGGAGATTCCAGTTGTGGGTGCCATAAGGTGCCCCGTATCTGAGAAAGCAGGTCCTTCCTCAGAGGAATGCGCCAGGGAGGGGCTGACCCGAGGAGTACTAGTTCTGGGAACCACGTCCGGTTGGACCAATGAGGAGCAATTAACAAGACCTGCTCCTCGTCCTCCCTGACTTTGCACAATGGGGGAAACACATATTTGCGTAGGCCCCGGGGTCAGCTGTGCTACAGTGCATCTGAGTGTCCCCTCGATCAGGGAGTAAAACAGCTGGCAATAAGATGTTTGAAAGGGAATAAGCCAAATAAGCCGTATGGACCAATAAACGTGTTTGCCCTGTAACAGCCCTTTTAGGCGGCCCAGAGCAAGATGTACTGATAGCAACTAGAGGCAGTTGATGTGCCAATGTTGGCCAATACGTGGCTCCCCAGCCGGTGGTAGAGGCATCCGTGGAGACAGTATCATGCCTGGACACTTGTTCTAGGGTCACTCGCCCATCTCGGGACTCGGCCATGAAGCTAGTGCTGAAGCGGCCTCATATAAAGCAAGCCAAGCACCATCACTGCGTTTGCGGCTGCCATACACCCCAGGAGCCTCTGAAATAACTTCAGTTGGGCCACTGTCCTGCTTTTGAATGAAGTCAAGCCGTTCAAAATTAGCTATCTCAGGTGTTGCAACCAAGCGTGCCGAACAAGCCCTCAAAAGTGAAGCCAAAACGCCTCGATCGCCCCCCGGTGACCGGTCCTAGGTCATAAACCCCGCCTCCCCATGTTATTCAACGGGACGTGAGACTAACTAAACAATTAAATTACACTTCACACATCTTTTTTCCAAAGATAGTTTCTGTCATTTACTGTAGTTTATGTCACGTTGATGTAATTTCAAGCGTTTGTTTTTAAAATAAGTTTGTTTTTAGGGACGTGTGCTTGCGACTGATTCAGCGAGAGTGAGGGCGGGGCGTTGATTTCGCGGCTTTACTTCCTGCTCACTACTGCGCAGTTCTGGTCCCGAAAACGCAACTGCGCAGACTCAAGTCCCAAGATGTCAGCGCCATATCGGGATACTGGCGGCTTCAGTTCTCTCCAATGGAAAAGAGCGAAGGGGCGTCGTCCATCTTTTTTTACAGTCTATGGTTGCAACACACAGGGGAAATAGCTGCTGCAAGACAAGAAAGAAAAGAACAGGAGGCTCGAAGAACACTCTCTCAATGTAGATTGCAGATTAGAAAAAGTAGAACTGTTTGGCTCCAAAGCGAAAAGCTGATATTCGATGCACCTGCTGCCCATTTCTACCCGTACCGGGGGACGGAGATGCAAATATCGCATGCCAATGTGTATTAATTACTTAAGCAAGACTTAAGAGACTTAAGGTCTCTTTACCGAGATTCCCTATTCAGTCCAACGTGGTGTAAAACGTCACTGACTGAAAAGGAACATGGCAGCACAGCTTAGGTGTGGAAAGTTTCTGCAAACCACAAAACTTCTGGAACAATGTCCTGTGGACAGAGGAGAGCAAAGTGGAGATGTTTGACCATAATGCAAAGAGCCACGTTTGGCGAAAACCAAACACAGCATATCAGCACAAACAGCTCCTACCAACAGTCAAGCACTGTGGTGAAAGGGTTAATGATTTGGGCTTGTTTTGCAGCCACAGGACAGGGACACCTTGCAGTCTTTGAGTCGACCATGAACTCATATGTATGCCAAAGTATTCTAGAGTCAAATGTGAGGCCCTCTCTCATCTAAAGCTTGGCCAAAATTGGCTCATGCAACAGGACAATGATCCCAGGCACACCAGCATATCTACAATAGAATGGCCCAGTCAAAGTCCAGACATAAAACAGATTGAAATGCTGTGGCCGGACTTTATCAGTCTCTTACATTGTTTTGGAGGAATTGTGGCCCGCTCTTCCATACAAATATATAATATATATGTAATTTGAATATGTAGAAACATGGACTAAAAACATGTTAGATATAAATAAGTTGCATTTTTTCCAAATACACTTCTACAATACAGTACAAAATAGAATGCAAATGAAAATGCCTGTTCGAAGGTTTGTTTTAAGCATTAAGATCTTTATTAAATTCCATAATGTTCACACATGTGGTAACAGGGTTGTGTAACGTGGTGACACTTAATAAAACAACCACATAGGTGACTGTTACTATTGAGAAGGACTGCAGGACATTAGAGTATACTGCACAACTTGTGTGTGCTTTAGATGAAAGTCCAGCTAGTTTGTTACATGTGGGGTTTTTTTCTTTCTTTCTTTTTGTTTTTCACACTTCCGAGGCACTTGTAGGGGGTGGCGTCAGTCTTTCGAGCAGGTCATTTTCATTATAGAGATTGTCTTCCCTGTACATCATGCCACAACCAGTTTGCAACTTTACATTAAGTATGTGTGTAAACATAATTAGATAGTCCTTTTTTACACATGAATACAGTCTTTTCATTTACTGTAATCAAGTAAATCCACAAAGAGCTTTGTTAATATACATAGATGAAAAGAAATTAATTTAGTCAACCAAGAAAAAGAGAAGATTTAGTGCATCAACTGTCTTGGTTTCTACAGGACACAACAATGTGACATTTTATTCAAGAAAGTCTGTAAGTAAAGATTAGACTTTTTCTTTACCTTCATGCACTGTTAAATTTAGGATTATTTATCTTTTCTATTTGATTTTGTGATACCGCTTTCGAGGACAAAGGTCTTGAAAGTGGATCACATATCTACTGTAGTACATAAACACGCTATATAGTCCTGCATGTCCTGCATAAATTATTATTATTATTAATTTTAATATTTTTGTTCCTCTAGATGATTTAACCTGCACTGTAAAAAAAAAAAGTTAATTTACAGGTAAAGCCCTGTATTTTTTTACAGAATTTTGCCGTTTTTTCATTATACAGTGAATACCTGTTAATTTACAGATTTTTGCTGTAATTTAAAGGTCCACTATTATATTTACAGGTAATTGTTTGTATTTTGGTTTTACATCAATTTTACCGTTTTTTTTAAGGAAATTGTCTGTATTTTTACAGGGTTGTGTGTAATTTTACATTAAATATTCAGTAATATTTTACAGATTATTTCTGTGAAATTAGAAAACAAAGAAAAGAAGGTATAACTGCAGAAATCAGCAGTCATTTAACATGTTGTCCTTGAAGATCATTAAGCATGTGGATGTCAAAGTGAGTTTTAAGGTTAAATAATTGTATTTGTATACAGTTGTATACAGTCTTTTAAATGTTGTCTTGCAAATATAAAATCTTTATAGTCGTAAGCAATAAAGTCTTGCAAATCTTTCAGACCGTATTTTAATCTTGTCTGGCAAATGTGCTCATTTTGATAATCATTTGTATTATTCTCCCCTAATTTCGTGTTATGTGTTTTATGAATATTTTTCCAAATCTGCGTTGCTGCACACATTGCGTGGCTTTGTGTGCGTGCGACTGTGTGTGTGTGTGTGTGTGTGTGTGTGCTCGCGCGGGCGCGCGCAATGACGCAGATTCAAATTATCCGCCAATACTTTTCCGATGCTTAGTCCCGCCCACCACAACGGTTAGCTGTTTGGACCTGTGTCAACTCAAGCAAGCGGGAGATTTGAATTTAGTCTACGGTTGTGAAGTGGATTGTTTGCGATCACAGTGGTTCAAAGCTATAATCGTATTCGTCAGGAGCAGCCGTAAGCAGGAGCACTGAACACAAGAGTTATGTTAACGTTACAGTCCGGGTGTCAGTCAGTCCGTTCGGAAATAACGCGCCCTTTTTCATTGAGCCTGGATCGTCACAGCGGACATCATCATGCCAAGCAACCGATCACCGGCTGAGGTAAGAGTCTCTCATACTATTATGTAAACGATATTTTATATTACATTGATTTGTGTAAAATTGACAGTTTCCAAGGTATCGTTAGCATTAATGTTCAGTCATAACTGTTGCCGAGAGCTGGAGGGCAAAACACTGCAGCATGCCTTTCAATTTGCCATCTGTTTTAAGAAAGATCAGTTGAACATCTCTAAAGACCTAAAACAAGCTTTAGTAACGTTAGACTTGTTATGCGTATCAAAGTCCGTCCAATTTTGTATAAAATCTTCGTTATGATAACTTAGTCAGTCAATCAATCTCTTAAACGGCGGGACATTTTGAAACACTGTCTGGAAGCTGAAAACTCTTCTCTTAAAAAACATCCTTGATTGTATTATAGTAAAATTGTAGTAACCACGTTTTTGGCAGATTTATTACCAATTTAATAACCACAGTTTTACTAAAAATGGACCTACCTTTTTGTTTTTGTTTTCTTAGTAACGTTAGTTAAACCATGGCTAATTTTGAAATGGTTAACGTGACTAAGTTACGTTGTTACTTGTTAACTCTATCAAGAATGTTAAGAAATCGAATTCAGTTCTGTAACGTTACTTGTTAATAATACAGCGAAGACTAGAGTATGAATATAACATAATGAACCCCTATGTGTAACTGATGCAGCTAGGTCACGGTAAATCATATTCATTTTTAATTTATATGTAGCTAAAATCAGCTCAAAACATACTGGTAACCTTTCCTGCTCAGCTTCCAGATCATAGTCAGTTGAGTTTTTGCACTGTCCCAATGCAACACATTCTGACATGTGTAAATGTAATACTGAGTTTTAAAATAACTTATTTTTTTGTGATTTCAGGTCCTGTGGAAAGCAGATGATCATGGCAAACAAGGTATGGGAAGAATTAACTTTAAAAAAATAGTAATGACGAGTCTTCTGATTTCATGTGATTGCACTAAAAGTGTTCACAAGTTTTGGTTTTGCTACAGTAAGACCACGATTGTGTTAGATTCCACCCATCTATTGTTTTTTTGTTTAGTTTTTTTGTAACTAGGCTCTGTCATTTAGATTTAGAAACATGGCTTTTCCTATCACTGCTATCTTAATGACACACATCTCTACCTTTCATTCCAGCCAGATGATCTGACGGTAGCTGCTCGCATCTCGGCCTAGCTGATGGAACATTCTTGCTGGATGAATGACCTTCACCTTCAACTCAACCTTGCCAAGACAGAACTGCTTATGGTTTCAGCCAAACCATACTTGCTGTGATCCTGCTGATTTTCCTTACACCATTAGGAGGACCAGGCCCTTCCTATCGGAGCTCCACAACTCAAGCTCTTGCTCTATCCAGACTGTATATTGTAATTCTCTCTGGACAGGCCTTCCAGCATCAGTCAAACCTCTGCAACTGATCCAGATGCTGCAGCAAGAGTGCTCTTTAAAGGTTGCCCTATACATAAACTTTAGATCTATGTGTCCTCCAGAAGCTTGTGTTCTGCAAATGAACGGCGCCTTGTGGTGCCATCATCCCAAAGAGACACAAAAACACTTTCTTCAATGAACTTTACCTGGACTGTTTCCAGCTGGTGGAATGACCGGCGCAACTCAACACATTTTCAAGAAACTGCTAAAGATCCATCTTTTTCATAAACACTTGCCCCAATAATACTAAACCTTTGTTTAAAAAAAAAAAACCTTGCTATGTGTACTGTGCTAGACTAACTGGGACTTGTCACTGCACTTGTTGCTTCTATCGTTATCTTAATTGGTAAATCACTTTGGATTATATGTAATTGTAAATGTTTAAAAAAAGTTATATTAGACTATAAAGGTATACAGCAATTGTCTTTTAATGTGGATATTTTTACAGGTTTTAAATGATATACTAAGCTTCTATTTCCAATTAATCACTTATCTTGATGTTCAGTGTTTGTTCAGTTACTAATACTGTAAATGTGCAGGTATTCTGTACTCATACATTTAGTTAATTAACAGAAAGTGACTGTAAATTTGCTATTATTAAGTACTTAAATAGAGATTGGTCAAAGTTGTGAAATTGGATCTGTACAAATAAAAAATAAAACTAAATTTACAAACATTTGTATTTTAATTTATGCATTTTTATACATCATTTCATTATTTAACACAGAAAAACTATATATTAAAAGATAATTACTGTAGATAGACAGCATTATTATATAAAATAACTTTATAAAACCCTAAATGTACAGTTTAACCTGAAAATTAAATGTCTTTTTAATGTAATTTGACATCATTTATCCGTTATTCCACGGTTTAATAAGCCATTATTAACAGTAATATACTGTAATTTAATCCATTTTGACTGTAAAGTAAATTCTGTATTTTTACGGTTTTTCCATGTAATTTTGTGAAACGGTTATTTGCTGTAATTTAACGGAAACCGTCTGGAAACTTTGCTGCCAGAGATTTGCCGTTTTTTTACGGGATTTTTTTTTACAGTGTGTTTGGAGTTACTGTGACAAAATGAATCAGAATTTTTTTATTCTACTTCTTTTCCTTTCAAAGTGTAAGTAACTATTTTGTATTCTGTTCATTTAGACCACTTAGACTAAATAAATAGCTAATGATTTTTATTTATTTTTTTACATGATTGTACTTCATGAAGAAACCAAATCTACAGCAGGTAAAACTAACTGTCCTCTTACTCATTCTTTAGGCAGCTCAGATAACGCAGACGTCCTGACACAGAATCATCTGAAGATTGTTCAAACTGGAGACAGTGTAAACTTCCCCTGTATTTTTTCAGGAGAGTCAAGAAACAGTGTTACTTGGGTCAAACAAAGAGTCGGAGAGAAACCCCTTCGAATTGTTTCATCATATCAAGCTTTACCTGCCGACTTTGAAAATGGCTTTGACAAAAATAAACGCTTTTTTGTAGCAAAAGACAAGAGCAGTTTTAATCTGAGCATCACAAATGCAGAAGAATCAGACACTGGAACATACTATTGTATTAAATATACATATATTCGTTTTTATTTTGGTGAAGGCACTGATCTCATTGTTAAAAGTAAGTAGAATATTCACTTAAATTTGACTGTGCAGTACATTGTGTCTGGTCAAACAAGCATTATGTTATTGTTGTATATTTTCAGATGGACAGCTGAGCATGGACTCAGAGCATCAGAGACCTGAGACAGATCCAGATCATCCGGAAGAGTCTGCAGCGGGTCTGCAGTGTGTCGTCGTCACTCAGAGCTGTGCAGGAGAACACAACGTCTACTGGTTCAGACATGAATCTGGAGAATCTCCTCCAGGAATCATTTACACTCAGGAACGCAGGAACGCTCAGTGTGAGAGATCTGATGGGAACTCTACCACACACAGATGTATCTACAACCTGCCCAAGAACCTCAGTCACTATGATGCTGGGATTTATTACTGCGCTGTGGCCACATGTGGAGAGATTCTGTTTGGAGAAGGAAGAAAAGTTCATTTGCCAGGGCCAGGTATCCACTGAATTTGCTACAGAAAATGTAAATATCATGGTGTTGTTGCATCACTTAATATCTTTCACATCTGCAGATACACCATGGAGTACAATTGCCCTAGTTTTAGCAGCTTCAAACTGTTTATCAGTGATTGTGATCATAATTCTGGGTGCACAGTTGTGCAAACACCATCAGAAAGGTAAGATTTACATGCTTTATTTAACTAGTATTCAAAGCAATGTCTAGAAGTGTCAGTGCAGATGTAACATTTACGTTCTTGTTGTTTACTCAAGATGGGATCCCATATATTGTGCTTGATAAATCAATGGTAAGACTTTTCCTTTTGCTTTATCTTCTCTTTATTTGATTGCTTTCAGACTCGGCTTTGTGTGCTTTATGCCAATATACCTTTACAGATAGAATGTGAAACTGCATAATGTCTACATGAAATTTTAATTGGTTTTGGTTTTTCCAATTTAATTTAATTGTTTTGTATGTTCATAATCAAAATATTTGAATCTATGTATCATTATAACTGTGGTTCTGTTTCAGGCTGATGACACCAGCACTACAGTCAATTATACAATGTCAGAAACGAATTTAACCTTTAGAAGGCTTAAGGAATAAAACTGGCAGAACACAAGTTTGACTTTCACCTCATCTATCATGCATTTAGCAGTTATTTAAGTCAATGTCTACCAAGCTTCCTTATTTATTTTTTAAATGGCAAAATTTACCACATCAAATGATTACAACACATGCCTTAGTTTGTATTAAAAACCAACATCAAACTGCTGTTGCTATGAGCTTAAGTTGTACTGTATGAAACCTGATATTTCTTTTAAATCTTTTTTCTTGTAAAAACTAAAACAGTGTGGAAGATGTGTTATATTCCCAGCTTTCATTATGATTATACAGTACATTAGATATAAATGTTAATGGTTAAAATGTTCGTTTTATGCTTAGAAATACAATTTGCCTGCTTTTTTGTTTCATACTGAATATGTAATTTTTTAAAAAATAATACAAAATTATAACTCAATACTAGAGTGTTTAATTTGTCAGAGGTCAGATGTCAGGATACCATGAGGAAACATACATAATACAATAAGTAAATGTCTTATTCATAGTATATTAAACCTCAACGTTCTTAACTCAAATGAAAGCTCAGTGCATTGCGCTGAAACTTTAAGGAATATTTGATAAACTGTAATTTTATTAAATGTACACACTGACAGGAAATAAAACCTTGATATTCACATATTGTGGACCTATTGCTGTTGTCATTGTATGGATCCTCTCAAACTTTATTGCTTAAATAATTCTACTATTTCTTATGTAACAAATAAGCTCAAAAGGGAAATATGTATAATTAATTATAACAAATTATAATTAATTATAAATATTTCGATTTAGTTTTAGAATTGACTGTAGCAGAATTAATAGTACAATTATTTAATCAGTTCGTTCAACAAACAGACAGCATAAACAATTATCAATTCTAGGAAATAAATTATCTTCCTAGCAAAGATCAATATGTTTAAGTGTCTTTGATTTTGTGAGTGGCAAACACAGAGAACGGAAGCTTGTCCTGCCAGGAAGATTCAATCGTTACGTCACTTATTACTTTCTCATCTAACCAATCGTGTTCTAATACTAGTAGTATTAAAGATCATGTCTGAGTTCGCAGATGCTGACGCCAACATTCACCTCCATCCTCCCCATCACCACGATGGTCTCTTCCCATACCTTCAGGCAGGAATTGCAGAATCCGTTACCCTCGGATTGCAAGTTACGGATGGGGCCTATGCCAAAAAACTTTATATCATAATGCTTGCTGGGCTGTTAATAGATTGATGCTTTGTTACAAAATTTTGCCTCCCGAGTCTTTCTGGTAGAACTATAAAGCGTGGATATAATGGTTTAATAAACATAACTATGGGTAGGCTACACACAACTAAACTAAACAAAGATTATATAAAAAATAAAGAAAGTAAAGAAAATTAAAGAAAGAGAGAGAGAAGAGAAGTGGATGGCAAGATTACAATCAGTTAACCACAACGTATGAGAAACATCAGGGGCACAGTAACGTACTGTATAAAGGCTGTAAATGCGGGTACTTGCATTGACTTCTGTTGCTGAACAAGTCCAGATGAAGTGAATTCTGGAAATTCTTGATGATTTTGTCACGAGTGCACTGAAGCTTTTGTTTGGGTTCTTCTGGGTGGTCCATGTTGAATCCAATGAAGGTAGCTTGAAGATAAAGATGACGGAAGGAGACAGGAAACGTAGGAACTCTTAAAGTTCACACACATTTGGTAAGGTGACCAAACAAAGATGTTCTGGAGAAACCAGAACAGTTCCATCTTATCCCTATTTGCATGTTTATGGTGGCATGGAGAATTTGTGCAGTTTTTACACAAAGGTATGGTAAAAATATTATAATGGATTTTATCATTACATCCTATAAACTATAAATTGTGAAATGTAAATGTTTTTTACGTTTTTTATGTTTTTTTATGTTTTTCAAACAAATGTTTGAAATGTTTTTCACAACAAAACAAGTGAAATGTTTCTTTTGATACCAAGAACGTCTAGGTCTATCGCATCCTTCAAGTAACAAAAACGAGCCAAATAGGTTACATTAGAAACCTATTCGTTCCCATTCAGTCACGTTCGACGTTACGTCCCCGAAATGCGAACTCCCCACCCGTGGCGAATGAGGATGTGGCTGAGAGGGAGTAAGGAGAGCTTCCTGGGGCCAGCGGCGGAACAGAAATAAATGCGTTGACCATCTCCTGGGACAGAGTTTCTCCCTCCATTTCTGCGCCACCCGTCTCAGGGCCGCTTTCGTCAGAATCTTCTGACTTTCGTCACCCAGAGGGTGAGGTCAGTCGCCGTGCACAGCTTCTGCAACAACCCAGGCTCAGAAGTACACATGTGCAGCTCTTTGAGAGCTTTTGTCTGATGAACCTGCAAGATGGCCATGGCATGCAGGGTGGATGCAGCCTGTCCAGCAGCAGAGTAAGCTTTAGAAGCAGCTGCTTTGGGCAGAACTGCTTTTTTAAAGTTACCCTAACATAACTAAAGAATCATAATAATATAACATAGTGACATTGTCTTCTTTAAATATTAACCCATCTTAACATGGGTTAAAACCCCATTATTGAACCCATCTTCTACTGAACAAAAAATAACACTTCAACAAATAATTAAAATCATTATAACAGACTAAAAGGTACTATATATTTAATAGGTACAAGATTATATATATTACCTCATTATTTATAACTGAAATGTGAAACTTTTTCTTAGGCCTCAACTTTTCTAAGATGTTTTTTTCTCTACCAATGGAAAGCAAATTGCAGTGGTTGACGTTTGAATGTTGTTTCTGTGGTTTTGACTCAAAGTGTGTTGTTAAAAACAGACAGAGGTCAGTCTTGTGGTTAGGAAACTGCTTTAGCCATGAAGCGCATCTGTCACGTTTACATGTGCATGCAAACAGATCTCATAGTTAAAAGCCTGTGTATGCGTGTGCGTGTACGTGTGTGTGTGTGTGTGTGTGTGTGCGCGCGTGTGTGTGTGTGGTTATATATATACAATTTTTCTTAAGAGTGTACATTAACTTAATTGAGACACTTCAAATGCTGAAAATGTATCCGCTGACATTCACCCCAGTAACTCTCACTCTATAATGATCAGTTTCTTCCTGCCTCTCATGCAACAGGAAATGATGCAGCTCATTTCTGACAGCTAGTCACATCTCTCCTTATATGGACAGAGTTTGAGGATAGTGGTGTAAACAAGGCCCAAATGATCATGTGTTTTGTGAATGAAATCCGAGTCTGTTGGTGGGCAAAAAATACATTATTTTTGAGGACACAATATAGCTGAAGTGCTTTTATTTCTTTGATCTGGTGTCTGGGTTGTGTATGTAGTCTTTTATGATGGCTTGGGCATTTTTTGTGGTTAAGAATTAACTCAAATGTCCACTTTACATCAAATCAGCAAAGACTTATGAAAACATTAACTTTGTAAAGTAACTTAAATTTAAGCAATATCTGAACATGAGATTTATTTAAGGCTCTTTAAAATTAACTAGTTGAGATATTGCGTAATAGAAGTACATATTTTTTTTAAATTGTATATTGCATTGTGAAACATTAAATATGCATTTCATAGCTATAGGTTCACTGCTTTGAGGAAGATTTTGTCAGATTTTCAGTTTGCATGTGTTTTATTAAAGAACTTCTGAAAATTCTGTTTGTGCATCAGTATGAGTATGAAAAAATGTATGTTAGGTCATGTTACATTTCTATGCAAAATTAGTCATCGTGTCTCTGTCCTTGGTGCTGAAATGACAAATCCATGTCCCATAAACTTGATTTTAAGGCCTAAACAAATTCCCACAGCACTGGTTGTTATGGTTAAGATGTAAGTCTTTGTAATATATGGGGAAAAGAGAAACATGTATTTTCATGATAATTTTTAAATGAATAAAAATGTGTCATGTCTACTGCTACCTCACCCACAAAATGTATCGCTGCATTAGGCTATTTTTTTCTGTGAAGAGACTAATTTCTTGTTTTTGTTCTTATGATACTAACAAAATAATCAGACATTAACCACTTATGTACATACAGATGCTAACCATTGGTGTACCTTTAGTTTTAATATGCAGTAGGCAGTTTATCAAATGTCATACAGAATTTCTTTCTGCTAATCTTTGAATTAAATAAGGCTTTTTTTTTCTTTTCTTTTTTCCGCAATGGAAGGGTAGTTGGGTTTTAACATGTTGTGGTTTTGTTGCAGCAAGAGGTGTGAAAAAAGACGTGTGAAAACAAACAGAAACGGAGGACAGTGGTCAGTCTCACTGCACTACACTGGCATATACTTACCAGCACTCAGATTTGACCCATCTGCCAACTTTAACATGTAACTTACAATAGCAATCATATTTCCTTTAACTTCAAAAAGTAATTCTTTAAAAAAAAAATACTTAGCATTTATGAAATACCCTTCCAGTGTAGGAAATTTGTCTGTGATTTTCAGTAAAGCTGTTTTAAAACACTCATAAATCGTGAAAAGGTACTTCATTTGTAAAAATAGCTAAATACCTGATAATATTTTTAAGTATAGTCTTCCTTATTATTTCCACATGCTCTAAAATTAATTATCAACTTTTTTCGGGGGGATAGTATAACTCCACCACAGGCCCACAGCATGCAGTTGATTGGCTGCTGTCACAGAAGTTGTTTTCGCCAACTTCAAAGCCCTTTTCAAATGACCAATCAGCTTTTACAGCCGTGTGAATAAATAAGACAGAAGTGCATATGTATCTCATTTATTTGAAGCAGAGATGAAGGACACATGGTATACAGTCTACTGATCTGCCTATATTATTTACTTGGTGTGAAAGGATTGTTTTGGGCTCATTTGTGTTTTGTTTTTGTTTTGTTTTTTTCCCCAGGAGAATTTAAAATATGAGGATAATTTTGGAAGACCAGTGATCATGAGATATTATTTAATCATTTTGTTCTTCTCAATAACAGGTAAACATACTTTAAATCTTTCCTATTCAACAGAAATCTGTCTATTGATCAGAACTCTGTCTATTAAATGTACCTGCTTGATTTTGCAGTCTGCTCCTCTGATGTGTCCTCTAATGTGGATGTTGTTCAGGAAGATGTAAAAGTAGTTCGAGCTGGAGAGGATGTGAATCTTACTTGCAGCTTTTCAATGCTTCTGCAATCGACAAAAGCATGGTTTAAACAGACGACCGATGGAAAATTCATACAAATTGTGTCTTTATATTTAAATCAACAACCCAGTTGGAATACGGACTTTAAGAAATTGAATCGTTTCAATGTTTTCAAAGGAGATGATCATTTTAATCTGACCATTTTACAGACAAAGCCTTCAGACTCATCAACATATTACTGTGTCGTCGCATCATATTACAGCATTGGAATGGGTGCCGGCACTAGATTAATTTATGAAGGTAAGTTTTACTGCTTGTTATTTTAGCCTTGTTTGATGTTTTTTTCTTACTATTTCTTTTCCTTTTATGTCTCTTTTCAAGGTGGACACACAACTCTTCAGCAGTCTTTGATAGACACACTTCATCCAGGGGATTCTGTGAATTTGCAGTGCAGCATCTTCAGTGAGAGTTGTGCTGGAGAACACAGCGTCTACTGGTTCAGACAAAGCTTGGGAGACTCTCAAGGAGTCCTTTACACCAAAGGAGAGAGAAATGGTCAGTGTAAGAACAGCAGTGAGTCTCAAACGCAGAGCTGCGTCTACAATCTCCTCAAGAGCAACATCAGTGACTCTGATGCTGGGATTTACTACTGCGCTGTGGCCGCATGTGGAGAGATACTGTTTGGAAAAGGAGCTCAACTCAATTTTAGAGGTAAGGTTTTTGGAGAAATATTTATTAATATTTACAATATTTTGCCACTCAGGATTTCAATAATATGATGGAGGAAATAATACCAATGGACTGATCTGTTATCAGTAATATGAATTATGTCTTTTCAGAGAGTTGTGAGAATACAACCCTGCTTGTTCTTGGGATTTCAAACATCATATTTTTTTCTTTAACTGTTTTTCTGGCCATAAAACTATGCCAGAATCCAAATAAAGGTAAGGTTTTTATTAATTTTTTACCACAGATTGAAAACACATGTACAGTATTTATTTTAACAAATATTTAGGAAAATACAACAATTGCTACTACAGAAAAATTATATTTTATTACCTTTTTAATTAAATGTTTTTCTTATTCACCCACAATCCACAAACCTCAAGAGAGTCAAGTAAGTTTCTAGTTTTATGTTTGAGATTCAAATAATATATTTATTCATTTGAATCATATACAGTAAGTCTTATCGCTTGCAAATTATTATGCGAGTGGGTCTCCTTAAAAGACTTCACTTTTATCCTCATTTTATGTGACAATGTTTTTGATGTTTGTTTCTTTTTCCGCATTATTGTAGGGTGAAGACATTCTGAGTTATGAAGCTCACAATTCTTTCATAGCAAATGGACTCAAAGTAAAGATTACTCAAGAACACTCTTGTGTGACATACAGCATGTATAATGAAAGAATGCCAATAATCGCAAAACAGAAGTAACAGTTTCCCATTCAAGCCTAGTTTATGAGGTAAAACATGTTTTACTGTATATTTTCAGTACTGCTTTGTAACAGTGTGTATACAAGTCTTTTTCATATTGTTCTGTATTTTCATGACCTTTTTATCATGTTATTTGAGTTTTACATAATTGTTTGCATGTCCATTTATAGGCCTATAGAAAAGAAAACAGATATTTTTGTCTGTATATTAACTTAAACTGTACTTAAATTATATTGTGTTTTTGATACTTGAAAAGATCTAAATTAAGATTAATAATAATTTCTCAAAGCACATGCCACAAATTCCTTGTTTGAAGTGCAAATGTAAAACATGATTTTTGGCTTACAAAGTAATTTTTCATAAATTATGTTATGTGTAAAATTATGCATGTTCTGTGATATCTATTCAGTCCCTCCAGTTTTTCGCGATTCCGCGATTTCTGAATACAACGCAAAATCAACAAAATGTCGCATTTTTTGCGATCCTGCATAATTCCTAATTTAACCGCAAAATAACCGCAAAAATGAAAAAGACCTCACAAAACATTAAATTATAATCACCCAATTGAAATATCTAGCTTAATTAAAGTTTCAATGCATTTTTACATGGATACAGATGTTGCGCACCGATGTCAGAAACATGGCACCTGCCCTCTCACATAACAGCGCTCCAATTTAAGTTATTTTTTAAATATACGACTATGTAGCTGAACCAGCCGATATCCGAACAGTTTTCATTGGGCACTGCAGTAATTTAACGCGTTTCACATGATTGAATGACATCACAAAAAGTATGATATGCTTCATGGTACTAAAAATAATTATTAAAAGCGCAGTATACCGCGAAAGAGAACTCATTTCAGCCAGTCGAGTGACAGTCAGTGACTGCAGTGTGTATGTGTGTCACTGACTGACTGACTGACTGACTGCGTGTCACAGAGTATTTAATTCTCTTTATAGCGCTTGAACAAATACACATAGCTACAATTACTTCAAAATATTTATCTAGGCAAGTTTTTACGTAAAACAATCTATAATAACTGATTGGGATGTTTGTCATTACTGTAGTAGGTCTTAAAGTGACAGTAACCTAATTTGCCTGCTGTTGTCAGTGTTGTTAATGTTAATCAAGCAACAAAATTAATGTTAATATTTACATTGGTCAGGTAGAAAAATTGCCCATAGGTTGTTTTAAAAGTTAATTTGATAAGAATTTGATTAGACCAAAATAAACAAGCTTTATGCATTTTGTTTGTGATTTCTGTCATATATGACTATTTTGCATCTGACATAATACTATTATGGTAAATGTGATGTCCTAATTATACAAATAAAAATCGCTAATTTTTGGAAATTACCACCACAAAATCAGTCATTTTAATCGCAAAAATCACACAAAAAAAATCGTGAAATCCTGGAGGGACTGATCTATATACATGGCTTTGATGTCCCCCCAAAAATGTAACAATGTAGTATAGGTGTGGCTTCACGTTTCTGTTGTGCAAGTAAATAACTAAAACAAAGTTGTCCATTATCCATTATTGTCCATTATTGTTACTGTGTCTTGCTGTATGTCTCTTTTTACTAGTGTCAGTGACAATGTAACACATTTATCCAAACAGATTCTTCCTTTAGCAAAAATGCAATTTAATTTGAACATTGCACGGACACATTTAACTAAAACAAAACTGACATTAAAACTACTTGTGTTCTCTATTGATTGCATATCATATTCGTTTTATTTTTCATTGACTTTATGCTAGAGTACTTACATATTTTTGAAATGCGAAAAATGTACAGTAACTTTTTTTCAAAAACATTACTTTAGACAACTAACTTGAAGATATATTCTCTATATAAATCATTAGTTATGCCTAATAATGTCTTTTGAAAATTTTAAAAGGCTGAACGTTTTCTGTGATGGGTAGGTTTACGGTCAGGGCCAAGAAACTGTCATCAGGTCTCAGTCTTAAAACCATTATGGGAATTTCTCAATGTCAAACTCATCTCCAAGAAATACAGGTCTACAGAGATACTATTGAAGCACATCTATGGTATGTATGGATTTGAAATTCATGCGTTTTTTATAGTGGGAAATTCTCACAGCCAGCAAAGCCACCTGCTGGTGTAACAGTAGCCCAAATAAATAAATAACTTATTTTCATTCTCATTTATTTCTATGTAGTTTTTCCTCACTTACTCTTGATACTGTGCAGACTTCATCAGTGTATAAACAAATAATCCAGATAGGTTCATCCAATCTATTTTTACCTGGTGAACATATAAAGGCATTTTCAATGGAACCCCGAATTCAGGAGTCACCATGGAAACTAAGGGTGAAAAGTTACATGCCGCGTACTTCTCCGAAGCGGAGTTAGAAGTTTTAATGTTGGCTTATGAGGAGTTCAAGCCCATTATAATGAAAAAAAAGCAATACAGCTGCATATGTGAGGGAGAGACAATTGGCTTGGCAAAAAATAACTGACAGAATAAATGCGTAAGGTTTTTTTTTATTACATTTTAAAGATGCTTGCCTTTCTTTTGTTAATTTGCAAAGTTGAACAATTGTCTTTTTGAGCATGTGGCATGACTCGACAAGCATTTACTTTTCTCTACATCAGTTTCTTAAGAATACAGTGGAATGTATATTGAAATATTTAGGCCTATTGTTTTATAAGGTGTAATCCTTCTGGAGCAAAAATAACTCTTTCCCAAGTCAAAATGAAGCACAAAAACATTCTCCAAAAAGGTAATATTTTATTTTAACTGTTGTAAGATCAATGTCTTCAGTTACTTTTACAGTATTCTTCCTATATAGCTAATAGAAAGAAGGCTGAGGCCCGTCTAACTGGCGGGGGTTCACCTCGACCTCCTCTCACCCCATCTGAGGAGTTGGCTCTTTCACTTAATAAAGGTCGCCCTGTGGTCGATGGTACTCCAGAGGGCACTTCGTCAGACTTTGCTACCTCCCACAACAACTCAAGTGACTTGGTACAATGTAGGTATACCATATTAGTACTTATGATTATTTAGTCATATGTTTGGACAAAACGATCATTAACTCTTGTCATTAGAAAGAAGGCTAAGTGCTTCCCAAATGCAGTCATTGTTTCACTTGTGCATTATACATACATATTCTATTTTACAGCATATGCTGTATACACTAATCTGTTTTTTTTTTATTCTTGCATGTTCCTAATGCCTTTATTCAGTGTCTGTCATACTTTAGTAATTTACACAATGAGTATCTTTTTTTCTTGCAATTGCTGATGCACGCATTGTATTATTGGATCCTCTTGAAACCACACAGTCTGTCACAATTGATGCATTTTAAGAACCAGTTGCTTTTAGATCTACAGACAAAGTAACCTTGCATATTTCCACAGGATGATGATGAAGAGACCACATCTGCTGTGACTGAATTAGAAAGTGCTGGGAGACCCACAGAGGTATGATGCATATACTGGACAATGCATAGCTTTTTAGATGGAGTGAAAAATGTGTCCTGTGACAGAATCTAGCTGGGGATGTACATGGAGATGAGGGTCCATCTACCTCTACACATAATCTTAGCAGTGTAAGAACTTGTCCCTGGTTGTCCTTATTTACATAATGTTACTATGTGGAAGATTTTCTTCTTTAACCATCTCATTTACTTTGCCTTTCTAGTTGTCTGCAAAGGAGCTGTATAAGGTCCATCTATTAAGGCAAATAAAAAAAAACTGACATGGACATGGACCTTATACAGCTTCAGCTAGAGGAGAAAAGGCTGGCCATTAAAAAGGCCAAACTTGAAATAGAACTACTGGAGCATCGCCTTAAGGTGAGAATAAATAAAATAAAAGGTTATTTTTTGTATTTTTTTTTTTTTTGTGTGTGTGTGTATAAAGCAATAAATACAAATCTGTCATGTCTCTTTTATTTCAGGATATGAAGAAATAGAACACATTAAATAAAGTGATTTTGACAAATCATGTCTCTAAGCATCCTGCCATCTCTGTGGTCTGCTAGATTCAATGGGTGTTGTTCTCAAGGCCGGATTTACCACCGGGCCGATTGGGCCGGTGCCCGGGGGCCTCCGACCTCTAGGGGGCCTCCAAGACCCCACTAACTGTGTGGCCTCGTCCTTTTATTTTTATTTTTCATTATTAAATTAAATAAAAATTAATTAATGCGTATATGATTGTGTATGTGTGTGAACAATTTATTTACACACAAAAAGTATCATGATCAGTTTTTCGGCTGTGTCGGATGATGACGAGTCAGCTTACCGCAGAAACTGTTGATAGCGGCATAACAGGCGGTAGAAGATAGTGTGAAAAGTTGAGGACAAAAAACAAACAACATGGATAAAAAACGGTGGAGCAGCGGAGCCACAAAACGCAAAGCTAAAAGGGAGAAGGACAGCAAAGAGGATTTAATTAGGAGTAATATTCCAACCATCTCTACTTTTTTCAAAAGTTGGCTCGACGAAAATAAAGAGCCTGGCGGCGCCGGCGCCAGCGGTGATGCTAGTAAGGAGTTTAGCACAACATCCAGCCTTGCTATTTTAGATGAATCTGAGCATCAGCACCAGCACGACAAGACAAAGAATTAACCCTAGCCCGGCTGGAGTGACAGACATGTTCAGTCTTTTACTTTTAGTGCCGCTTTCAGAGCGGTCACCTCCGTAGCCTAACATTGTTTTTTCCTCATAAATGCGAACACGAAAAATAAAATAAAATATTTTATTCTGTGGAGAGTCATAACTTCTTCATCCGGTGGGTAGCCTACTAGTAACGTTACTTTTGATTTGTGCAGTGCATTCTATTGCTACATCTAAGTTGTGACTATTGCAAGCGCGCAGCTATAAATCCGATTATACATATATGTACTTATTTAGGCTATTAAATTCAAGCAATTGGTTGATGAAACATTGATTAAAATTAAGAGACAATTAATACAAAACGAAATTCACTTGTGCTTTCTTTTGTAATTGTGTTTTCGTTCAAAGGACTTTAAGTTTCATATCTTAAGTTAGTATTTTTATACATTGTATTTATCAGAACTTTAGTATATTTCGATGTTCCTCTGTTCTGTTGTGACAATAAAACAAACACGTTTACTTTTAAACTGCATTATATTATTTTAGTGAGGCTGAGGACTCATAAATAACTACAAATCTGTTTATGTTTTGTTACACGTTTCTGGATAAAAAAAAATAATATATATATATATATATATATACACTACCGGTCAAAAGTTTTATTTAAAATATAATCTTTTCTAACATTATAAATGTCTTTACTGTATAACTTTTGATCAATTTAACTCATCCTTGATGAATAAAAGTATTTTCTAATTTCTTTCCCCCAAAAATAAAAAATAAATTTTTACTGACCCCAAACTTTTGAATGGTAGTGATTAATGTTACAAAAGCTTTCCATTTCAGATCAATGCTGTTCTTTTGAACTTTCTATTCATCAAAGAATCCTGAAATAAAAATGTAAAAAACTGTTTTCAACATGGATAATAATCATAAATGTTTCTTGAGCATCATATTATAATAAATTCATATTATAATAATTTAAAAAATGTGACACTGAAGACTGGAGTAATGATGCTGTAAATTCAGCTTTGATCACAGGAATAAATTACACTTCACTATATATTCACATAGAAAACCGCTGTTTTAAATTGTAATAATATTTCACAATATTACTGGGTTTTTTTTGCATTTTTTATCAAATAATTGCAGTCTTGGTGAGCAGAAGAGACTTCATTTAAAAACATAAAAAATCTTACTGATCTAAAACTTTTGACCGGTAGTCTATATATATATATATATATATATATGGCCGATAGGTATATCGGATTTTTAAATCACCAAATATTTGTATCAGTAGGCTATCGTCCTTAAAAATCCTTTATCATTTCATACACGGTTATCGACATGGTGAAAAGGGCGTCATTTGAGGCGTTATTGTGTTTTCCTGATAACTACAGACCTTTTAGAACAACAAGTCCAAATGCACTCAAATTCATGTTATTAGGCTGTATTTTCATAGATTTTAATCTGCTTTTATTCCAATAAATTCTGATTTCAAAATCTACCAGCCACTCAATGTTTTTACCAGCCACGTTCTTGTTTTTAACCAACAATGTGTAAGCTAACTGCATGTGAAAATTAATACTACAAGATCTACGTTTATTTAATCTCAAGTCTCAATGAAATACTGGCATTTTCTCTTTCTCTCTTATAGCCTACACACGCAAACCATGAACTAATTTTGATTTCAGTTCGCATATGAGGAAAACACAATGTTACGGACGTAAGCGCTCTGAAAGCGGCACTAAAAGATGCTTTAAAACTTTCACAGAGACATCAAACAGAAAGCACAAAACCTTTCTTTAAAGTGAATTTCGTTTTGTATTAATTGTATCTTACTTTTAATCAATGTTTCATCATCCAATTGCCTGGATTTAATAAATAAGAAGTAAATATAGCAGATATAACCACGAAAAGGAGGCGCCGGCGCGTGAACTGGAGCTCGTCTCACAACGAAAGAAAACAGACACAGACTGATCTCTGCTTATGCAATCCGTATATGAAATGTGCATTTCTCTCTTGCGCGTTCACTACTGCGAAGATTACGATCAGCATCGCCAACTTCATCTTTGTAACTGACACGGACAAAGAAAATACTTAATTGTTTAGCATATTAATAAATAATTTAAATATCTACTTGCTATATTTTACATATTCATAATCATTACTTTTGCCGGTTCTTTGTGACAAATTTTAGGAGCTTTATTGGACATGCCCTTACAATGTTACATTAACGCGTCACCACCGCATCACCGCACCCTCCAGAATAGCCCTTTACTGTGTGTGTGATTCATTTAATGGAAAGCACATTCACTGTTAGTTGTCTTGCTAACCAGTGTCTGCTCGTTTATTCAAACTAATAACCGTTTATTCAAACGAATAAGTCCTATAACAGACGAACATGGCATGATATTTTGATATATTATCGCTATTTTTATTTACCTGCCACAACACAAAATCACCCGGATTTGGCTGGTGGCGGGTGCTAATTTCCATCCCTGGAGGGGGGCCTCCAAGATTTTGTGCCCAGGGGCCTCTGCTTTCTAAATCCGTGCCTGGTTGTTCTAGGTCATCTTCATCAGGACAGGGGGGGGATGTCTCTCTCCTCATATTGTGGCAATGTTGTGAAGTACCACACAAGCAACTGTGATGTCACATGCCCTATTTGGAGTGACCCTGAGCCCACGCAGACACTGAAACCTCGCCTTCAGAATGCCTATTGTCATCTCCACCTTGGCCCTGTTCTGCTGTGAGACCGGGTGAAGCGTGTCTGTGGTCCGGGCTCGGGATCAGGGTGTCATCATATAGGGGAGGCAAGGGTATCCTCTGTCCCTCAGCAAGTAACCATAGAAGTGTCCTGTAATGTTTGAGGTGTTTTGTAAATGTAATAAAGACTACAAGCATTTGTCTAACAAAACGTACCCCGTTGAAATGTGTTGCACAGAGATGACTCTCTAAACATTCTGGCATCATGTACAGACAAACATTAGTGATGAGGTGGATGTGGTAATTCATCACATATTACCTGTGGAGAACAATAAGTTTATTATTTGTAACACCAATATTAAGGAGCCAAAATATAGCTATTACCTGCACATTGATGCTATGCACAGACTATTAACAGTCTCCCTCATTGATAGATGGAGCTTTAATAGGAATGTGGGTGCCATCAATGCACCCAATCACATTTGGGAACCCTGAAATTTTAGAGATTAATTACAAGTTTAAGAAGTCTGTGTAGCCTTTGTGTGTGTGTGTGTGTGTGTGTGTGTGTGTGTGTGTGTGTGTGTGTGTGTGTGTGTGTGTGTGTGTGTGTGTGTGTGTGTGTGTGTACTTGTACAACTATCTTTGTGAGGACCAGTTTGAGTTTTAGACCATTGGAGTGAGGACAAAGAGAGTAAAGTGAGGACATTTTGGCCGGTCCTCACTTTCTGAGACCCCTTTAAAGGCCTGTTTGAGGGTCAAGACTTGGTTTTAGGGATAAGGTTATAATTAGGTTAAGGGTAGGTTTAGGGTAAGGGTTCGGGTTAAGCACTTAGTTGTGATGAGTAAGGTTAGGGTAAGCGGCTAGAGATTGCATTGTGTCAATGAATGTCCTCATAAAGATAGATGTACAAGAGTGTGTGTGTGTGTGTGTGTGTGTGTGTGTGTGTGTGTGTGTGTGTGTGTGTGTGTGTGTGTGTGTGTGTTCAAAATAAACCTATTAAGAAATGTAATTTAACTGAAGTAGATGACATAATTTCTGAGAGCAAACCTGCCACCCTGTGGAATTCTTCTTTAATTTGCGCACTGGTTTATGGCCAGGGAACTATACAAAAGTGTGTAGAAACCGTTTCAGTGCCATGCATACTGTATGAACGGCTCTACACACTGTTGCTTTTCCCACATGCTCTGCATCGCCCACATTGTAGAGAAAACTCCCCGTCAGGGACGTGCACAGGGGGGTTGCTCAGGTTGCCCGGGCAACTGCCCATTGCCCTTCTCGACCCACGTTGCCCTTCCGAGGGGGAAAATAAATAAATAAATAAATAAATTGTCCAATAGATGCAGAATTTCACGTAGGCCTAGATAAAAAAAATCAAAACAAAAACAAAAAAATCGCAAAGCCTCATTGACTTCCATTCGGGCACCGAAAGTGAAAGTCAGTGGGTTAAGGGCAAAACTCTGTTTCCGTGGCTGCAGCGCTGCACGCGACCGGTGAAGCAGTCGATCCGTTTCCCTACCCGAATTAGTGTTCCCTTTACGCAATCATAATACAAATCATGCGTAGTTGCCGAGTTACCATACGTACCAACAGAACTGAATACAAGCAAGAAGCGCAACTGAATGTACGGGAAGCCAAAAGGTTAAAAAAGGATTGTATTTTTTCCCGAAATCTAAGCGTTTATTTATTTATTTTATTAGAAGCGAGTTTTCCCCCATCTGTCAATTAAATCCAATAAATTAAAAATACAGAATAAAAAAATAAATAATCATTAAAAAAAAACAATAAACAATAATATGAGGAACTCTTTTTCTCATGTGTATTTTGGTGGCATTTAACATATTGTTAATACATTTTGTATACGGTTTAAAAAGTTGTATATCATAAACCTGTCATCTCTGACGTTTTGCAATCTTTATAAATAAGACCATATGAGGCATTGAGTTTGGACATAAACACGGTTAGATAAGGCAATTTGTATGGGCAAAATTCAACTGAATATATTCAGACATTATACAAAAAATGTGAACAAATGCAAGATTAATTCAATTCACAGAAATATTACTGGAGTGTGAGACTATTTTATTATGCTGTAGTGCAGCAAGACAAATATATATATTTTTGTTTTGTTGAAATGGCCCCTAATAGACGGCTTCTCCTTTGAAGCTTTGCATGTTGTTTAGTATGTAAATTTGGAGAAACCTATCAGTGACTTGATAGGATATTGATAGGGATATTGATGTTCTTATTTATAAAGATTGCAAAACGTCAGAGATGACAGGTTTATGATATACAACTTTGTAAACCGTATACAAAATGTATTAACAATATGTTAAATGCCACCAAAATACACATGAGAAAAAGAGTTCCTCATATTACTGTTGCCTTTTTCGCCTCTCTTCGCCTTTGTCGCCATTGGCTTTTGGCTTGCTTAGTTGGGGACATTTAACATTTAATTTTGAATTTAACAATACTATTACAACATTGTTTTTCTGTTATCTCTGTAAAGCTGCTTTGAAACAATTTGAATTGTAAAAAGCGCTATATAAATAAAGGTGACTTGACTTGACTTGACTAGGGATTTTCATGACTCAAGTCATATTTTTCTGTGTTATTATTAGTAGTAGTTAAGGTGATTACTGTATTTCAGTTTTTTACTTCTTTGTGTATATATATTTTAATAAAGACCCTGTTAATCTCAGTCCAGGGGGGGGGTTGCCCTTTTTTCAGGTCAGAGCAACTGCCCCTCAAAATTCCTGTGCACGTCCCTGCTCCCCGTAGCAAAATAGCGCAGAGCAATACAAAGAATTTGTTTGGCGCTAAGCGATGTGTTTGTCACGTTTGAGATGTGTGGTTTTAGTAGGTTTGTTAAATAAATTGAGCTCCTGCAAATATTCGTTAGGATAAGAAAAGACATTGATACTCTGTCCCTATAATTTTATCATGTGCACATTACAGGTTGTGGAATATTTTTTTCAAAAACACATTTGAAATCCGTTCTTCACAGAGGAGGACTTAGTGGATATGGTGAAATGACTTTTAGAGGACATTTACATTTAGTCATTTAGCAGACGCTTTTATCCAAAGCGACTTACAACTGAGGACTAAACCAAGCGAGTCATCGTGAAGAGGCAGAAACAACGCAAGAAGTGCTCAAAATACAAAGTTCAGACATAGCTCAGAGTAGCATAAGCCAGGCAAGCGAGGATTTAAAGGAAAAGGGAAGTTTTTTTTTTTTTTTTTTATGTTAAGTGCTCCCGGAAGAGATGAGTTTTCAGTTGTCTTTTGAATACTGTCAAGGATTCTGCATTCCGGATGAGGGTGGGGAGATCATTCCACCAGCATGGAACCGTGAATGAGAATGTTCTGGAGAGTGATTTTGTGCCCCGCTGTGACGGTACCACAAGCACAAGCCGCCGCTCATTGACCGATCGTAGGCTTCTGGTAGGGATGTAGACTTGTAGTAGTGAGTGGAAGTAGGAGGGAGCTGAACCAGTGGTCAATCTGTAAGCAAGCGTCAACACCTTGAACTTGATGCGAGCAGCGAGTGGTAGCCAGTGCAGAGAGATGAACAGAGGAGTGACGTGGGCCCTTTTGGGCTCGTTGAAGACAAGACGGGCTGCAGCATTCTGGATCATTTGTAGAGGTTTAGTTGCACATGATGGAAGTCCAGCCAGAAGAGCATTGCAGTAATCAAGCCTAGAAATGACCAGGGCCTGGACGAGAAGTTGTGTTGCATGCTCAGTTAGGAAAGGCCTGATCTTCCTGATGTTGTGTAAATATTATGTATGGAGTAGAGTAGCCACCAACAGGTAAGTGTAAAAATACTGAAGCAACTAGTGCCTCTGCTGGCAAGAGATGTAAGAACAAAGAGCAAAGCTTCACCTCCGCGAGCCTGTAGACAACATTACAGTTAATATAATGTTACTGTGGCTACTGGTACTGTAGCTTTTTTGTACGTCCCTTAGGAAAATGAACCATGGTTTTGTGATCGATTACTGTTTGTATTACCAACGTTTTCCAACAACTATCATGATTAAATGGTGTATAACTAAAATGTATATGAACATTAAAAAAAAATAATGCCACACTGAAACATCCTATGAAATCTGTGCTTGCAAAGTCCGTGCATGAATTCTTTTCTGGATGATCCTCTTGTTTGTTAACATTCTTAAGTCTCAAGCCAGGCTTGAATTGGTTTGAAATTGACGCTATACTTAATATTTACATCTGAGTAGCGCTCGCTGTTATGGTAAGGGGCGTGACTTTCCAGAACACGCGCTAAATGGTGCCAATCACAACACACTGGGCCAGCTAACCAATCACGGCACATTTCGTAATTCTGTAGTGCTGTAATTATGTGAAAAATAATGTGTTTTTTGAACAATCAAGCATGAAAGCATATTTTAGTTCACATTCGAAACAAAATCAAGACTTTGTAAAAGGACATAATACCTTTAAACTTGATCGCCATCCCCTTGATTCAAAACATGAATTTAATTTAATTATTTTAATGTTATTTTAAATTATTTGAATTAAATGTAAAATATCTTGGACGCTCATCATTGGTAGGCCTACTAAAACATTTTATATGGGGTCCTTAAAAGGATTGTTTATTTTTGTTACATGCTTCTTTGAAACGTCTTATTTCCTGCTTTTTTTCTGTGTCAAACCACAAAATGTATTTTTAGTAGCAATAAAAAAACATATTAACCAGAGCTTTCAGAGAGGCCAACTTTAGTTGCTAAAAACTGGGTAACTAAGCAACAGTATTTATGAAACATTTCCTAATAAATGAAACAGGGTTTTTGGAGCAATGGAAAGATGGTTGAGTTAAAAAATTGTTTCGCCATTTTGATGTGGCGACAGTGTGTGAAAGCAGAACAGTTAAGGTGAATGTGCACATGTGCCTCAGTTGACTGAAGCAGAGACAGATGGACACATGGTAAAGACACAGTCTAGTGATCTACCCTTATTCTTTAATGTGTGTGATGGTGTGGCTCATTCGTTTGCTTTTACAGGGGAATTCAAAGCCTGAGGATAATTTTGGAAGACGACGGATCATGAGATATTACTTCATTCTTTTGCTTTCCTCAACAATATGTAAATATACCTGCTTATGCTTTGTAAGCATATGAACAACTCACATATTTAACACTTTATAACACATTCAGCTCTTAAGTATCTAATGTGTGCTTCATTTTGCAGTCTGTACTTCTGAAGTGGATGTTGTTCAGCCAGATTTAAAAATAGTTCGAGCTGGAGAGGATGTGAACTTGACCTGCCGCTTCTCAGAGTTTCTGGAATCAACATCATGGTTTAAACAGACGGTTGAAGGAAAATCTTTAAAGATTGTGTCTTTACACTATAAACAACCCCAATGGAATAAGGACTTTGAGAAAATGAATCGTTTTAATGTTACCAAAGGAGATGATCATTTTAATCTGATCATTTTAAAGACAAAGCCTTCAGACTCAGCAACATATTACTGTGTAGTCGCATCAAATTGGAAGATTGGAATGGGTGCCGGCACTAGATTACTTGTCAGAGGTATATTTTCTTGCTTGTTATTTATGTTTTGTGGGGATTGTGTTGGATGACTTTTGGCCTTGCTTTTTCAAGTGTCCCTTTTATGACCCTTTGTCAAGATGCAGCCGTAGCACACACAACTCTTCAGCAGTCTTTGATAGACCCGCTTCATCCAGGGGATTCTGTGAATTTGCAGTGCAGCATCTTCAGTGAGAGTTGTGCTGGAGAACACAGCGTCTACTGGTTCAGACAAAGCTTGGGAGACTCTCAAGGAGTCCTTTACACTAAAGGAGAGAGAAATGGTCAGTGTAAGAACATCAATGAGTCTCAAACGCAGAGCTGCGTCTACAATCTCCTCAAGAGCAACATCAGTGACTCTGATGCTGGGATTTACTACTGCGCTGTGGCCGCATGTGGAGAGATACTGTTTGGAAAAGGAACTCAACTCATTTATAAAGGTACGGTAAAATGCAAATGTCTGGCTTGAAATGTTGAGATACTTGGTTTGATCTTTCCTCTCGGGAAAAGCATTTTATTAATTTACAGGAGTACATGACACTGAACTGATCTAATGAATGTAAAAAAATAATAATCTAAGCAACAATTTTTTAAAATTTGTTTCACTTTAATGTCTTAGATGTGAATCCAACTCTTCTTGGTCTTGGAATTTCAAACATCATATTTTTGGTTCTTGTTGTTTTTCTGGGAATACAACTATGCAGGGGTCAGAATAAGGGTAAGACTTTCTGAATATGATTATTTCATTATGAAAATGCAATATACAATTTTAAATAACACAACTGCCATTTATAATGACAAGAAATTCTTAATTTCCCAAAGTCTCCAAACCTCAGGAGAATCAAGTAAGTACACAATTAACTTCAATTTGAGATCTTTTTCAAATCTTTATCAATGTATCTGTTTATCAATTTAATATTAGATAATATATTTTTCTGTAAGGCTTTTTAAAAACGTATTATGCCACATCATGTGTAATTTTCCTCTCATAATTGGAGATTCTTTTCTCTCTTGATATTAGAATGAAGACAGCATGAATTACGCAGCCATTAGTTTTGCTCAGAAACCTCTGAACACTAGAAGGACCAAACCAAAGATCATTCAGGAGCAGTCTCTGTACGCTCACGTCAGATCACAGCAGTAACATCCAGAGGTTTAGTGGAGCATTTCACTTCGACGAATATTTTCATCATGAGCTTACAACAACATATTTGAAGACAATACATTTAATTTAGTTGAATCAATTGGCCATTAATACTCTATTTAATGAGTTTATTGGTTTTCTTCATGTTTTATGTTTTGAAGTCTGTTTTATGAATTAAATTTTTTAACTGTACGGCACTTTGGTCAGCCTTGTTGCTGTTTTTAATGTGATTTACAAATAAAATAAAATAAATTGAGCTTGAATCTATAATGCCTGTCCTTTATTTCAAGCATTTAAGAGTCAGTTAATTGTTAAATGTTCTGAAAATGTAACTTCAAATTAGCTAACAATGTAAAAAAAAAAAGTCACAATGTAAATAAAAATATGGATTGCAAGATGATAGCTGTTGGTGGCCATATTTTAATGTATTTTATATGTTAAAGTGTTATTTTGGCTTTGTACTGTTAGATAGCTATATTCATTTGTTAGGCATAGTAAGGAAAATGACAATTGTAAAAGAGAAGTAGTGTGTTTATATGCTCATTTATATTTTTGTTAATGGATTAATGAATGTATGTTGTTAGACTGTTCATTTTGAGCAAATTTGGAATTTCCCTGTTACAGTTTCCTTATGAATCACTTGTGTGAAGTAAGCTATGCTTTATTTGCATCTACTAAATTAATAGCCTGTTTATGTGCATTTGATCAAATGCGTTGTTGTTGTTTTATGATGTTTCATTGCATTGTTTTTATTGTTAACTCAAATGATGGATCCTGGTTTATGTACTGTATAGGGTATAGTTCCCTGGTAAAGTATTAGCTAACATTTAGTTAGTCTTTAACAAGAAATACTCTTTCTTTAAAGAGGAACTTGCTGAATGCTGAATTCAGCATGGTCTCTACTGCCACCTAGTGATTGTAGATCATTTGTATGAGATCTGATTCTAGGCTGCGTTTAAAGGGGACATATTAGGAAAATCTGACTTTTTACACGTTTAAGTGCTATAATCGGGTCCCCGGTGAATCTACCAACCCAGAAAACATGAAAAGTGACAACCCAGTAACTTTGCTTTGGTAAGCATGCAAGCATGTCAAAAAATAAGCTGAACTTATTCACGGATATACGGATTACGGATAGCACGGATTATAAGCGGAACTCACGTGGACCGCACCTTTTACTGCCAAAAACAGTCTCGGTGGCTCCTCCTCCCTCACCACCCTTGATGGCGGGGCAGCTAAGTTGCTATGCAACCGTTGGAGTGGAAAATCGTGTCTTCCTTCCCGGGCCTGTAGGTACTCGTCGGACCTATCCGGCAAGGCTTACAGGGCCTGTGGGGAAGCTGCCTCTGCCATGTACGCTATGGCGTCCCAGAGAGAGCCAGAGAGAGCCTCCCAGAGAGAGCCACCAGATCGGTCCCTTTTGTCCCGCTTGTACGGTCTCTATGAGCCTGGTTAGCGCTCTCCAGTCCGTCTCGCTGGCTCATTCGGACCACCAGGCTCAGCTATGCGATTCAGTTTGCCCGGCGTCCCCCCATGTTTCGAGCCATTCACTCCACTACAGTGAGAGCAGCCGATGCCCATGTCTTGCGCGCAGAGATCGTAGTCCTACTGGTGAAGGACGGTAGAGCCAGTACCTCCAGCCAATATGAGGTCAGGGTACTACAGTCCCTACTTCATTGTACCCAAGAAAGGCAGTGGGTTTCTTGGGTCTGCGTGTGAATATGCAGAAGAGCTTTCGTGTTTTTAGCGAACTAGAGAGCATGTGGAGAGCGAGTGGCACATAAACCGTTTGGAATTAGAAGCGGTGTCCCTAGTCCTGGAAGCCTTTCGATTAAAATTGGAGCGGCAGCATGTACTGATTCGAACCGACAACACGTCTGTGGTCTTGTACATAAATCGCCAGGGCGGCGTGCGCTCCAGAGCTCTGTTCAAACAGGCAGCGAGTTTTCTGTTGTGAGCAGACCGACACTTTCTCTCCATAAGAGCGGCGCACATCCCCGGTATCCTGAACCGTGGAGTGGACATGCTCTCGAGGAACGGCATTCCTCAAGGAGATCGGTTCAAATGATTTGGGATCGATTCGGGGGAGGGCGGATGAGGATCTGTTTGCCACAAGAGAGAACACGCACTATCAGACATTCTTCTCACTATCTCACTCCCCACTAACGGCAGATGCTCTGACGTCACGTTGACCAGAAGCCAGACTATATGCGTTCCCTCCTGTGAAGATTCTGCCTATGGTGTTGTGCAAAATCAGGGAGGAGAGAGCATTAGTGATCCTCCTGGCCCTGAACTGGCTGAATCAGCCCTGGTTCGCGGACCTGAGAGAGTTAATGGTGGCTCCCCCGTGGAAAATCCCCCTCAGGAAGGACCTGCTGTCTCAGGCGAAGGGCACCATATGGCACCCCAGCCCCGAGCTGTGGAACCTTCATGCGTGGCCGCTGCGGGGACCCTAAATGAGTGGGACACTCTGCATTCAGGAGTGCTGAGCACACTCACGGAAGCGCGCGCGTCTTCTACCAGGTGCCTCTGCGCTCTGAAGTGGGGAGTTTTTGCAAAATGGTGCCAGGCCATCGATGTTGACGCCGACGTTCAGACAGGGGCGGATTTAGTCATTTTGGGGCCCAAGGCAAACACAGACATGGGGCCCTGTAACCTGGCGACTTGTCGCTGAAGGAGTAAAATCTGCTATAATGACAAATTCAGGGGAATATTATACGCACAACCGGCACATCCAGGAACTTAACTGTCAATTTTGTCCCCGCTCCGTTTTGGGGGAAACCAAACTAGACTTCCCATAGACTTCAATAGAAAATAACGGCACAAAACAACGTCCGTACACAGCCGGCAGACGTCTATTACTTCAGAAATCACTTAGATTAAATATGTCGAGTAATTATGTGTCCACCCTGCCTGCCATAGAGCGTGAAAGATACATCCACAAACTTAATTTGGTCAATTTAAAAACATGTCCCTTATTCATTCTACCAGCGTCAAATTGGTGTAACAACCCCACCCAGTGGCCAGAAGTGTCTTACCCGTACATTTATTCGTAGCTCATCGAGTCACCAGGTAGCCAGTGAATGATTTTACTTCGTTTTTTTAAGTAAACATCTTTAAATGTATATATTATGTCTTTATATTTAGAGTACTGAGTGCACTTTTCTGTCAATCCAATACTGTGTGGCGGTTTGTTTTTCTCTAAAAGTGGGCGTGAACCTGTTCAGAGACATTCTATGACGCCGCGGCTAAGGCCACGCCCCCTTACTCTGACGTGTATTTGACGTAGGACTAGCTCATTGGTCGCACGTCAGAGGCGCCCGCGCCATTGGATGTGCAGTTACCGCAGCACAGCCTATGAAAGAGCCAGAAGCTCAATGTGCTAGCTGTGCTAGTTGTGCAGCTGCAAATGCGTTTTACATATAAGCTTCAGTAAATTGAGGAAAAGGAGTTTCAGAAAGAGTTAGCAGAATGACTGCTAGTACTCATTAGTTGTTCATTGGAATTGTCGTCTTTTTCGTCATCATCATTATTATCACTGTCACTGAAAGTGAACGTGGAAGTTTTGTTACCTGCAGTTGAAGGATCCTCCTCATCCTGTAAAGTTGCCTGCATGTAACATTAGCAGCAATATCGCTCGATCAGCCTGGGCTGGCACTGTCGGCAGCAACTCACTACTTTTTCTCCGTCAGTTTTTTGGCGCATTTCGCAGAAGCGCAGTAAGTGAGATGATGGAATAGTCCAATATAGTGAGGTGGGGGGCCCCCTCCTGTCTGTGACACCAATGATTTGATGCCATTTTTCGCAAATGGATTTTTTTTTATTACGTTAATTTGAGAAAGGTAAAAAAAAAAAACCTTAAGCATAAGTTAATGGGCCATTTTGGGGGCCCATAGGTAGCTCGGGACCCAAGGCAATTGCCGACCTTTGCCTAATGGAAAGTCCGCCCCTGCGTTCAGAGCGCTGTTTGCCTGGTCAGGGCTTTGCGGATGTATGTGGATCGCTCGACCATCTTGCGTCAGTCGGACCAGCTGTTTGTGTGCTTTTGTGGAAGTAATAAGGGACGTGCCGTTTCAAAACAGAGACTTTCTCACTGGATTGTGGACGCTATTGCATTGGCTTATGAATGCCAGGGGAAAGATTGTCCCCTTAACATCAGAGCTCATTCTACGAGAGCGATTGCTTCCTCGTGGGCCTGGGCTAGAGGTATGTCTATTCCGGAATTATGTCTTGCTGCTGGCTGGTCTTCCCAGAACACATTCGCCAGGTTTTACAAGCTGGATGTACCCTCTGTAGCGTCACAAGTACTTTCGGTGAGTTGAGTTTTACTGAAAATGTATTATTTGTTAACCAGCTATGCAGCAGTTACCTAGCTGCTAACTCTGTATTGTGGTTAATAAAGTTGATGCAGCTATCACCGCAATCGCCGTCGACACTGCGTTTAACTCTCATGCTTGAGTGCTTATTGTGTGGTCTGCCCTATTCAGTGCTGCCTTCAGTTTCATTGCATTGAGATATGCAAATTTTGATCAGGTCAGAACAGGCGTTTCATTGGTCTAGTTCTTCCCATCAGATGAGAGCGCTCTTAGCGACGTGGCTATTGGCTAGAACTGTCTTCCTACCCCGTTCAGGGCTTATCTCACTGCTCTCACTGAATTTAATCCCACCGGTCACAATTGTGACATATTTTTTCTTATTTCTGGAAGCTCTAAAAATTTTGTTATTGGCTTTGGGCAAGAAATTCTACTTTTAAATGAAAAAAATAGATGGTCTTGATTAAAATCTATTAATGTCATGTGACTAGTGTGAAAGGTCACATGACCAGATTAATAGCGGGTTAATGTCATGTGACTAGTGTTAAAGGTCACATGACCAGATTAATAGCTGGTTAATGTCATGTGACTAGTGTGAAAGGTCACATGACCAGATCAGTATACTTCTTGCTTGCACATCTGGAAGAAGATGTCTTCCTCAGACTACTACAAAAAGAAGTATGTAAAACATCTTAATTAACAGATAGAACAAACATATTTTGTACATATATTCTTCTACTGTCTACTACTGATATATTTTGAGAATTATACTCCTGCATATATATTTTGCTCATAATACGTGTAAATTTGTTAAAGCAACACCAAGTAACTTTTCCTCTGCGGTCGCCCTACAGGTTGGAAGTGAAATTGTCCCATTGTATGTCTCATTAGAACTAGAAACGCGACCCGATCTGGCAGTCTTACATAGCGTGGATATACCAGATAAAGGACCGCAAAACGGTGGCATAAGTGGATTTCACCATGTCACGACTTGATGAACTACTGAAACGATTTTGGAAAAATTATTTGAAGGTAAATAATTCTACTTAGTGTTGCTTTAACGGTCACAATTAAGACCAGAAGTATAAGACAGTGCTTCAATTGAAAACACAGGTTTTGGCTGTTAATCCTACACTGAACGTATGCCACACCTGTGAGGTGGATGGATTATCTCTTCAAAGGAGAAGTGCTCACTAACACCGATTCAGACAGATTTATGAACAATATTTGAGAGAAATAGGCCTTTTGTGTACATAGAAAAAGTCTTAGATCTTTGAGTTCAGCTCATGAAAAATGGGGGCATAAACAAAAGTGTTGCGTTTATAATTTTGTTCAGTTATCAGTATCCCAGAAACTATCAATGTGTTGGACCTTCTAGACATACGTGATTCTGACGTAATTGTCGCGCCCATGCATTTTATACTGCCCGCGAACCTGTCAGTATTTGCATGCTTCGCGTCAATTGGCCAGCTGTCTATTTTAGAATAAAAATGGTATTGTATTCTCCATTGTGTTTACTGATCAGCATTATCGTGAAAGATGTATGCATGCATAACCATGCATTCACCAATACAGAATAGTTGATCTAACCATTTCATCTGCCATCCCCTTGATTCAAAACATTATTTAAATGTTTCATATTTGGATGCTCATCATCTGTAAAAAAAGAACTTTCATGTGAGGCCCTTTAAAGTCTTCTGGTTACATGTTTCTTTGAAACATCTTATTTCCTGCTTCTTTTTTTTTTCTTTGTAAAACCACATCAAGCATTAGCAATAAAACAACAAATTAACCACATAGTTTAGAGAGAGACCAACTTACTAAGCAGTAGTATTAATAATACCTATCTATCTAAGAGATTCTTTTGGAGCAATGGAAAGATTGTTAGGTTAGACTTTTTTTTAAATTTTGTTGTGGCGACAGTGTGTGAAAGCAGAACAGTTAAGGTGAAAGTGCTCATGTGCCTCAGTTGACTGAAGCAGAGACAGATGGACACATGGTAAAGACACAGTCTAGTGATCTACCCTTATTCTTTAGTGTGTGTGAAGGTGTGGCTCATTCGTTTGCTTTTTCAGGGGAATTCAAAGCCTGAGGATAATTTTGGAAGACGACGGATCATGAGATATTACTTCATTCTTTTGCTTTCCTCAACAATATGTAAATATACCTAAATTACTTTTTAAACATTAAACACGTTACCTATGTATTTATTAACACTTTCAACTCTAAATGTTACTATTGTGTGCTTGATTTTGCAGTCTGCTCCTCTGATGTGTCCTCTAATGTGGATGTTGTTCAGGAAGATGTAAAAGTAGTTCGAGCTGGAGAGGATGTGAATCTTACTTGCAGCTTTTCAATGCTTCTGCAATCGACAAAAGCATGGTTTAAACAGACGACCGATGGAAAATTCATTCAAATTGTGTCTTTATATTTAATTCAACAACCCAGTTGGAATACGGACTTTAAGAAACTGAATCGTTTTAATGTTTTCAAAGGAGATGATCATTTTAATCTGACCATTTTACAGACAAAGCCTTCAGACGCATCAACATATTACTGTGTCGTCGCATCATATTACAGCATTGGAATGGGTGCCGGCACTAGATTAATTTATGAAGGTAAGTTTTACTGCTTGTTGTTTTAGCCTTTTTTTTTTTTTTTTTTTGTCCTTACTATTTTCTGTTCCTTTTATGTCATTTTTTCAAGGTGCACACACAACTCTTCAGCAGTCTTTGATAGACATGCTTCATCCAGGGGATTCTGTGAATTTGCAGTGCAGCATCTTCAGTGAGAGTTGTGCTGGAGAACACAGCGTCTACTGGTTCAGACAAAGCTTGGGAGACTCTCAAGGAGTCCTTTACACTAAAGGAGAGAGAAATGGTCAGTGTAAGAACAGCAGTGAGTCTCAAACGCAGAGCTGCGTCTACAATCTCCTCAAGAGCAACATCAGTGACTCTGATGCTGGGATTTACTACTGCGCTGTGGCCGCATGTGGAGAGATACTGTTTGGAAAAGGAACTCAACTCCATTTTAAAGGTAAGGTAAAATGTAAATGTCTGGCTTTAAATGTTGAAATGTTTGGCTTTATATCCTATCTGGAAAAGCATTTGATTAATATACTAGAGTACATGATACCAAACTTATCTAAAAAAAATTAAAAAAAATTAAGAGGATCAAATTAATTTTGTTTCAGTGAGTGGTGATGTGAATCCAACTCTTCTTGCTCTTGGAATTTCAAACATTATATTTTTTGCTCTTGTTGTTTTTCTGGGAATACAACTATTCAGGGGTCAGAATAAAGGTAGGACTTTCTGAATAAAATCAATTTGTTATGTTAAAGGAAAAAAATTTAACTGCCATTTATAATGACAAGACTTTTTCTTAATTTCCTAAAGTGCCCAAACCTCAAGAGAATCAAGTAAGTACACAATTAACTTCCATTTGAGATCTTTTCCAAATCTTTATCAATGTATATGTTTTATCAATTTAATATTAGATAATATTATTTTTGTTCAGGGTTTTTAAAACCTTTTGGTGTATATTATGCCACATCGTGTGTAATTTCCTCTCATAATTGGATATTCTTTTCTCTCTTGATATTAGAATGAAGACAGCATGAATTACGCAGCCATTAGTTTTGCTCAGAAACCTCTGAACACTAGAAGGACCAAACCAAAGATCATTCAGGAGCAGTCTCTGTACGCTCAAGTCAGATCACAGCAGTAACATCCAGAGGTTTAGTGGAGCATTTCACTTCGACACAAATGATCTTATAACATCAATTTAATTCAATTTGTCCAAATAATTGTGGTAATTTCTCCTATTTTATGAGTTGACTGTCGTCCTCTGAAAATTGAGAATATAGTCTGATCATTTTTACTGCAATGAAATTGCGAAAACTACAAGATGATAGCTGTAAGTCTCCATATATTAATGTCTTTATATGTTAAAGTGTTATTATTGCTTTGTACTGTGCATTGTTAGATATATGCATTTATTTGTCATATAAGGATAATTGTGCAAGAAAGGTCATTTGTGTTTGTGTTCTCATTAATTTTATGTGGATTAATATGTATGTTGTTAGACTCTGCGTTGTTCTTTTCAGTCAAATTTGGAACTTGTGAAATGTTCCATTTTACAGTTTCCTTTTGAATCACGTATTACTTGCACATTAGCCTATGCTTCATTTGCATCTACTAAATTAAAATGTAGCCTATGTTTATGTAATGTGCATTTGTTAAAATGTGTTTATGTGTTAAGTTGTTTTTATTCTGTCAAATGGTGGAACCTGGTGATTGTATAAGATACAGTTCCCTTTAGAAAGGACTAGTGCACATAGTTGGTCTTTTAACAAGAATTCTTAAAGGAAAGGATAGTTCTATTCTTAAAGGGATAGTTCACCCAAAAATGAAAATGTTGTCACCACTTGAGGCCCTTTCACACGGGGCGCGGCAAGCGGTGGAATCACCCCGTGGCTGTTGCTTTCTCTCGTAGTGAAAGCATTTTGTGCAGTTGAGGTGGTGCTCGCATTGCGGTCTTGGTGCGGACGTTGCCATAGTTACAATCGTCAACAAAACAAATAGATAAATATATCTTAACAGATTTTTTTGTGGTGGTGTCATTATTAATTATTGTCATTAATTATTTCTCAATAATACTTATATTTTCAACACTCCGATATAAGTTCTACCAGAAAGACTCAGAATAATACTGTAACAATAAACCATTTATTAACAGCCCAGCAAGCAATATTATGATATAAAGTTATTTGGCGTAAGCCCCGTCCGTATTTAGCGATGCGAGGGTCCGGACTCTGCATTTCCTGCCTGAAGGCGAAGGCAGGGGCGCAGCCGACCCCCTGTGAGGTATGGGAAGGGACCATCCTGGTGGTGGTGGGGAGGGTGGAGGTGAATGAAAGCGTCAGCATCTGCGAACTCAGACATGTGTAAGTACCCATTTTTTATACCACATATGTGACCCTGGATCACAAAACCAGTCTTAAGTCGCACGGGTATATTTGTGGCAATAGCCAACAAAACACTGTATGGGGCAACATTATAGATTTTTCTTTTATGCCAAAAATCATTAGGATATTGAGTAAAGATCATGTTCCATGAAGATATTTAGTATATTTCCTACCTTAAATATATCAAAATGTTATTTGTGTAAGTGGATGCTGCACAATCGCGAACCTTTAAAGGAGATTTTCTCAATATTTAGATTTTTTTGAACCCTCAGATTCCCGATTTCAAATCGTCGTATCTCGGCCAAATATTGTCCTATCCTAACAAACCATACATCAATGGAAAGCTTATTTATTCAGTTTTCATGTGATGTATAAATCTCAGTTTTATAAAATTGACACATAAGACTGCTTTTGTGGTCCAGGGTCACATATATTAGAGCGCGATTGGATGAGAAGGTAATGAGTGACGTAACAATTGAGTCTTCCCTGCAGAACTTACGCTGAAGCTTTCATTTCAGTAAAATGTTCTATGACTGGTCATTAATAATCTTTTCGACGATTGGTTAAAGCCGACGCAGCCGCTCACAAGAAGATAAAATATTGTTATCTTTGGCGGCGCCTGCTTGTGAAAGCGGCATGATTTTGGGTGCACAGGCACCACTTGTGCCCGACTGCGTTTTTGCCTCTTTACGCATGTCTCCTATTGAAAATGAACTAGACACTCACGACTCTCGCATCCCGTGTGAAAGGGCCTTCACTCACCTTCAAGTTGTTCCAAACCTTTATGAGTTTCTTTCTTCTATTGAACAAAAAACAAGATATTTTAAAGAATGTTTGTATTCAAACAGTTGACGGTAGCAACACTTTATTTTGATGGTCCCTTTTGAACATTCTGTTGACTATAAAGCAAAGTCCTTCTAGGCAAGTCATGCCACTCGGCCGTCATCTTGGCAACGCCTCCGGGCAGCTATTTCGGACTAACAAGACCAGGCTCCTATCTAAATGAATGGGCAGAGAGTCAGAACTGCACTTTCACTGGTTACCGGGACATAAAAACTGCATGTATAGAAACAGCAGTAAAATATGATAAAAATTGCTGAAAAAGTTTGATGACTTTGCCCCAAAATAAGGTTTAAAACGCCTTTTTCCCCACAGGTTATACTTTACTACGCATGCGCAAGGGTTCTCGTCTCCGCTGTCGCAAACATCAACTGTGCGCATGCGTCAGTGGAACCAGACGATAGGCTTAAATGTTTCCCGGCTTGACTGTTAAAAGCAGACGATTGGCTTTCCAGCGGGAGGGGCGGGACATTTGTATACAGCCCATTCTCACCCCAAGGCGTCATTTTTTTACCATGCTTCAATAACTGACGCTAAAGGGTGCCTTTAGCGTCAGTTAGATGACGCTCATCCTCGAGCGTCATCTAAGTGACGCTTTTGACCATGCGTCTAAATTAGACGCACACGGAACCCTTTAGCGTCAATATGAGACGCGCCTACCTACCCATACCTAAACCTACCCATAACAGAAGCGTCATCCAACTGACGCTAAAGGCACCCTTTAGCGTCAATTATTGAAGCATGGTCAAAGTCTCAATAAAATGACGCCTTGGGGTGAGAACGCGTTGTTGTATACAACCGCCATATTTGGCGTTACGGGTTTTCTCTATATATAGTTGTATTGGGGATTGAGGAAGTGGCATGTCTCATATAAATTGTCTCTGCTATAAGTAACTTTGCAACTACATGTCAACTAACTCTCATTAGAGTATTAGTAGGCTCACTGCTTTATATCTGCTAGCTCGTGATGTTCCTCCAACAGACATTCAATTGAATATAAGTAACTTTGCAAGTACATGTCAACTTATTCTAATCCTAACCCTACCAGTCTACTAATGCTCTACTAACACTCTAATGAGAGTTAGTAGACATGTAGGAGCAACGTTACTTATAGTCAACAGAATGTGTTAAAGGGACCATCAAAATAAAGTGAAACCGAAAAAAAAAACTACTATGGGTGCCTAAGTCAAACCCATACTAAGTCAATGGGTGTCATCGACTGTCTAGTTGCCAAAATTATTTTGAATAACTTCTTTTGTGATTAACAGAAGAAGCAAATTCATAGGTTTGGAACAACTTGAGGGTGAACTATCCCTTTAAAAGAGGGTCTTGCTGAATGCTGGATTTAACACATGGTCTCTACTGCCACCTAGTGGTTGCACATCATTGGATCAAACCACCTTCCAGTTCACAACACAGCAAAAACACACAGAATACACATGGAAAGTACTTTATTTATGACACTATATATATATATGTAGAAAAAATATATAAGAACAAAAGTAGACTCATTTTACCGTTGTGGCATATACAGAATGCATAGAATGTTAAATAATTGTAGCTGTTAATGTTTATTACATGAACAAAGCAAATACAAATGTTTATATAGCATGTAATTATTGCAATAAGATATTGAGGAATATATTCACTGTGACTGGTCTTTTAGTCACTACAATATATCAGCCCGTTAATAACTATACTAACTGTAAACAGCCTTTACTGATCAAAAATAACATTCAGAATTTCTCAAATTAAATGATGGTTATTACTGAATTATACAAGTTAATATACAGCTGTTTTTTGTTTTGCCATGGTTTTGCCATGTCAAACCCAAATATCATATGTCTGTTGTTTGTTTCTCTTCACTCTTCGAGTGTTTGGTGTTGATGAAGGCCAAGAGTTCACTTCCTTATACTACACAAAAAAAGAACATTACAGACATTATAATTTTAACTTCCACAAAATTATAGTTATAAATCATCATAAATGTATTATAAGTGGTTTTACATCTGCAGAGTTTCATTTGACAAACCTGAATTATTGACACATCATCATCAGTAGTCTGGATTTGCTGATATTTGCTGTCTATTGCACCAATAGACTCTGTAATAAAACACACAATGGTTAGCCCACACATAAATGATCTAATTCTAAAATAGGACATCTGACAAAGAAAATATTATGTTAAAAAGGTATGCAGAATATTTAAACTTCTCAGTAGATTATGGAATTACTACTATGCCATAACATACTGTTGATTGTAGAAGCAAGAATTCAAACAAGCACTTACCTTTCCTCCTCATGCAGCACAGCAGAATATTGATCGTAACGTTTGACGCCAGCAGCACCGTAAGGACATTTATAAAGATTAAGTGTGTTTTCTGGCCCTTGAAGTTGTCTAAATCATGAGAAACAATATTACAGTATAACACAGTATAACACATAATTTGCACTGTAGGGCTGATATTTTCTATGCAATGTTGAAAAGCTCATATTTACCAGGATTCAGTTTAGGAACATTTCCAAATAGAGCCTCTCCACATGTGGCCAGAGCACAGTAGTGAATCCCAGCATCTGATGAACTGAACGTTTTCTTTGGGAGGTTGTACACGCAGGTCTGTGAAAGACAGCCGGCTTCAGAGCTCTCCACACACTGATCACTTGTGTTTCCATGAATATAAATGGATCCTGAAGGAGATTCTCCTGATCCATGTCTGAACCAGTAGAGACGATGTTCACCTCCACCGCTCATGAACTGGTTTTGGATTGAACACTGTAGAGGAACAGTTACCGCCGACTCAACTAGATCAAACTTGGGCAGCCGTAGATGAGTGGGCTTGCTGGTTTCTGCTCCTAGATTGGATGATGTTTTGTATAAGTAGCTGTTTTATTCCCAATATCATCATTATAAACACTTTAACGTGAAGGAGACATGCACTGACTCACCTTTAATAACCAGACGAGTGCCATTTCCAAAGTCAATGACATTAGAGAAAGATATTGTACAGTAGTATGTGGCTGAATCTGACTGTACGGTGTTCATGATCGTCAGATTAAAAGTGTCAGTCTCTCTTGACACTTCAAAATGACTATTGTCAAATTCATTGTGAAATTGTCTTTCTGATGAATATAGACTAGAGGAAGCGATAAGACGTGGTTCTTCTCCAGTGACTTGCTTGTACCATGAAGCCACAGTTATTTGTTTAGTTGAAATGGAGCAGGACAATACCACTGTATCTCCTTCATGGACTAATAAAACCGAATTCAATTGTATGATGTTTCCATATAGTCCCCCCACTGTAAAATAATTAACATCATTGTGCATCAAACAACTAAAACGAAACAGTGATGTGTCTAATTCGAAAAATTATAATTATTGAAATATACACTTACACATTTCCGTTAAGAGTAAAACCATCACACAAATTTTTTTATCCATTTTCTTCTTCAGTCTGGGAACAGAAGCTCAACCAAAGTTATATAATGTTGTAGCCAATAACCTATGCCTTGAAGTACTGCAGTGTCACATGATTCTGTTCTGTTAGCACTATTATCCGTTTCCTGGACCTGACACAGTTGCAACCACAGATTAGACTCATGCAGTATATGCTAAAATACAAACCTGGCCTCATTATCGTTCTCTCTTTTACAGTGACTGGTTTAATTGATGTGATACTTACAGATGTAATTAATGATTCAGTGTCAAATAGTCCTGTGCACACATACATTATCAATATGAAGATTACAGGTGTGGCTATGTTATCTGTTCATGTCAGCTCAGTTTTTTGGAGAGTTTACAAACTGCCCTTTAGTCTATCTTGTGTTAAATGTTATCTGTCTTGATGGCGTCATTTTCATTATCATAGCCACTGTATTCACCTGTTTTCTCACATAGGCTTAGATTTGTGAAGAATACAATTCAAACGCATGTTCCAAAATCAGTGTTTATATTGTTTAGATTTTTAACAGATTTGTAAAATCTGTCATTGATATACGATACCTGCAAACCTATATGAATGTAACTCATCTGTAGGCCCTTTGCACTGAATATATGGTCTCTGCTGCCACTTTGTGCTTTTGGGATGTTGGTGCAAGATCTGTTAGTTTAGATCGGCCTATTGATTCTTAAAGCCATTTCTTTTTCTAATTCTGAATACTGATTTTGAATTGTTTCTTCTCAAAAATGTATACATTTGAAGGTGAGTGGCCCATAAACTTTAAACATGCACTGTAAAAAATTTCCGTAAAACTACGGTACAATGTACCATATAAATTTGAAGGATTTTTCCGTATTTGTCTTTTACAGGTCATTTACCCGTATTTTCCATGGCGGAGGGGGAAACGATTGCTTCTGAGACAGGAAGGCCTATGCTTTATTAGTTTCTTCCACAACAGTTACATCGCCTTTCTCATTGAATTGGTTAGTATTTATATGAATATTAATTTAAAGCGTATTGTACAGCAAAAATAGCCTGAATTTGACAGAAATTCCAGAATCGGCAGCAAGCTGATTTTCTGACTATCTAGACACTGCGGTGAATGTTTATATTGTTGTCAGTGAATGATGTTAAATATAATTTTGGCTTTAGTATGATTTTCCCAATAAATAGGCATGGATAAACCTGTTGTCCATGACCATGATTCCTGTTCTTTACCACTACAAAGCACTTGAATGCGACAAGCTCGTAATCACTTCAGAAGTGGGAAGTCGTAAATATCCAAGCGTGAAGGCCATCCTCAAGGAAATGGTTCATTTTTTTTTGTTACCAAGTATAAATGGTCAATAATATATTTTCCTTTTTATTAAATATTTATTGTGCAATAGCCTACAATTTGTGTGAGAAGAAATTATAAAATCAGCTTGATTTTAGAATCATAAAAACATATGAATGTAATAGCAAATAAAATAGAATAGCAAATATCATAATCTGCATATTATCAAACAATTGTACCATAGCATCATTATTTCTTTTAAATTCCTTTTAACATTCATTTTACATAATTCTTTTATTGCAGGTGTGAGAATATGACGTGAATGACTATTACTATTATCTCACTACAGCTGCTTTACAGCAGAATTTGAATGTCTCGTATTTAATGAAGTTTGCATTGATAATTCTGTCAAATCCTGTTTATTATTGTGAAGCTGCTTTAAAACTATTTCTGTTATATAAAGTGCTATAAAAAATAATAGTGACTTGACTGAGAAGAACATTTTTGAAAACTGGTGTTTAAGATAGTGTCTTTGTGGCGTTTGCTGCTATAGTATTGTATGAGAAAATTTAAGCTAAATAGGAGCCTTTAGGACTTTGTACCATACCTTTATTTTTCAGAACATGCATTTCTCTCCTTGTTGCTATACAAGTGGCAGAAAAATCAAAGTAAATCTGATATGCTTTTTTGTTGTTTTGGAAGAGGAAGTAAATATCTGTGCACACAGAGCAATTGATTTAAATGCTGGCAAATATGTTAATATAAAGTAGTTTTCAGCTTTGCTGTTGACATGCTAAACCAGCATACAGTGTGTCTTTGGGGCTGCTCATCCTCGACACTCTTGAGTGTCTGCTGCCGTATAGTACAGTAGCGTAAGTCAATTCCCTGTTCTAAAAGAAAAAGCAGATTTCCAGTGTTATTTATCATATCACTCATTGTAGATGCATTATCAGTGGCTTTAATCCATTTTCAATTACCTGATTCATTGACACATCATCATCATCATCATCCCCGTCAGTCTGTATTTGTTGAGATTTTCTTCCTTTTTTAAATAGAGATATATAACAGTTTGAGAATTCATCTTTAAAAGAGAGAACGGCATTGCTTACACATGGCCTTAAAAATAAATGTTCAAATTTTACAGCATTTTTTTTTATTAAGGAAATAATCAAACACAAATACTCTATTGATCAGGTAATTCTTACACTATTTTGTAACAATATTAATATAAATTATGCTCTTTACAGATAAGTGAATCAAATTTCTTACCATTTTTCCACAAGCAACAAAGCAGTATATTGATGGTGAGACTTATTGCCAGTATTGCTGCAAGACCGATTTGAATGAATTGTATTTTCTGGCTCTCATTTGAGTCTAAAGCTTGAGAAGAAAAATGTTTTTTTGGTTTTATATTTTTGTAAGCAGACCATTATTTAGATATCGCTGTTCAACTCTTACAAAGCTCTTGACTAAAAACATGCCATTTTCAAATATAAGTACCGAAGAAATAATCAAATGTTCGAACTTACCAGGATTCAGTTTAGGAACATTTCCAAATAGAGCCTCTCCACATGTGGCCAGAGCACAGTAGTGAATCCCAGCATCTGATGAACTGAACGTTTTCTTTGGGAGGTTGTACACGCAGGTCTGTGAAAGACAGCCGGCTTCAGAGCTCTCCACACACTGATCACTTGTGTTTCCATGAATATAAATGGATCCTGAAGGAGATTCTCCTGATCCATGTCTGAACCAGTAGAGACGATGTTCACCTCCACCGCTCATGAACTGGTTTTGGATTGAACACTGTAGAGGAACAGTTACCGCCGACTCAACTAGATCAAACTTGGGCAGCCGCAGATGAGTGGGCTTGCTGGTTTCTGCTCCTAGATTGGATGATGTTTTATATAAATAGCTGTTTTATTCCCAATATCATCATTATAAACAGTTTAACGTGAAGGAGACATGCACTGACTCACCTTTAATAACCAGACGAGTGCCATTTCCAAAGTTAAGGATATTAGAGAAAGATATTGTACAGTAGTATGTGGCTGAATCTGATTGTACGGTGTTCATGATCGTCAGATTAAAAGTGTCAGTCACTCTTGACACTTCAAAATGACTATTGTCAAATTCATTGTGAAATTGGCTTTCTGATGAACGGAGAATAGAGGAAGCGATAAGACGTGGTTCTTCTCCAGTGACTTGCTTGTACCATGAAGCCACAGTTATTTGTTTAGTTGAAATGGAGCAGGACAATACCACTGTATCTCCTTCATGGACTAATAAAACCGAATCCAGTTGTATGATGTCTCCATATATTGTCTCAACTGTTAAAAGATTACAAACTTAGATCTTTAGAAAAGCATTAACATTATTCTTAAATTCTTAAAATAATGTTATTATTGAAATGGCACTTACAGATTTCATACAAGAGGAAGATCATCACACAAAGTTGTTTGTTCATTTTATCTTCATCCAGATCATTCTCTGCTCAGGCTAAGAAAATCCCAGTAGCTCACACAGAGTTAACTGTTATATGCTTAACCTGATAAGATCACATGATTTTCTAAGTCAGCAAATCATGCTCATTTCCTGGACTTGACACAGTTTTAAGTGCAGAGTGCTTTCAACCACAGTTTAAATTAATTCTGTAGACATAAAAGTTTGATCCATGTACCTGGATGATATACTTCATAAAAAGTGATATATTTTATATGTTCTCAACTTTAAATTATAAAATTATATCACATTTTTTTTTCTACACAGAACGTATCTATATTTGACTATTAATTATAGTTGCAGGTACATTCTATAAAGAGATTAAACGCTAAAATAGGTGAGATTTGATTTTCTTCCTCTAACAAATGTTTATTTTTTTATGAATATTAAAAAAGCTTGTTGTGAGGGATTATCTGTTGTTTGTCTGTTTGGGTGGGTTTTTCACTAGTAGTCTGTGTCGACCAAAGAGGGTTGTTCCTGCCCAGTCTTTCAGCCCTGCCTGTCCTGCACTGTCTTCTCACAGCCCTTCAGCTCCTCTTATGCTGAGTTCGCACTTCTACTTGGATGCGGCCCTTGGGCTCATGTTCTTCAGTCCAGCCCTGGAGTGTCAACCTACTAGCTCCGCCCACCTCCAGGCCCAAAACTCCACCTTTTCCCGTCGAGCAGTCGGCTCCTCGCCCCCTCTGCTCCACGTGGGTGCCTTCTTGTCCCTAAGGCTCCACCTTTCGGGACTTCAGCTGTGAAAGGGGTGACCCACCTCTTTGGCTCCAGTGGGCTCCTCCTTCCCTCTTGGTCCACCTTGGTCCTCAGTTGCTCACCTTCGTCTCAGTTCTTCGGCATCCTGGCTCCACCTCGGTTGCTTGTCGCTGGGGCTACGCCCTGCCCTCCAGGACCTTCTGTGTCACCCGGACCCTTCTGTTCGTCATCTTTGCATGGGTCTCCAGAGCCAGCAGCTCCATCTCGGACAGTTGTGGTTCCCCTGGCTCTGCTCTCCCTCAACACCTTCATGGTCCTGCGTCCTGGCTCTCCTGTTGGGGGTTCCACCCTTGCCTCCGCCCTGGCCCTGCCTGTCTTGTGTTTCTGCTCTGCGTCCCCCTCCTAAGCCCCCAGTTTAGTTCATGTTCCTGTGTTTTCAATTACTTTCCTTGGTTATTCCTTGGCTGTGTCCGAAATCGCCCCTTATATCCTTAACTAAGGCACTATTTGAGGGGACAGCCATTTTGTAGTGGTGTCCAAAACCCAAGTGGACATCCGACAACCAGACAACCATATTGCAGTGTTTTTTCTGTTTCTAATGTTCTGAGTATTTTGAGTCCTGTTAAATAAATATACACTGCTGTGAATAGATCCGTTCCCTCACATTTATTGCAACTGTTGGGGACAGCAGTGCTAATAGATCGATTTGGGTCACATGTATTAGCACTGTAACCTTTGACATAGAGTATCCCTGTCCATGGTCCTGAAACTATACAACTACTCTGTCATTTCTGATGCTTTGCTGATTTGTCAGCACAAAACGCAATATAATAATTTGATGCACCATAATTCATTTTCTACAGCAAATAAATTGAATATGATATAATCATATCATACAGCAGATCACGTATGATCATCTTTGATTAGCTACCATGAATGGAATGAACGTTGATATTGTCTTTATCGCCTTTTCTTCATTCTGCAGTATAACTAATCAATAAAATACATAATAAACGTAAATAATTTGTGTATTTTTTTAAATATATTTATTTATACATTTAATGAGTCTATGGTTTTAAAGAAGTTTATTACTCAACTATAGATGAACAAGGCCTACTCTTGAAAAACAACCTAAAAGTAAAATAATTTGGTTTAAAAAAAAAAAGTTTTGCACTTTTAAAATACCTGTAACATGATAAACATATTAAAATCTCCTATCACAGATTATGCAGAGATATTACTAAATTAATTTAAACACTGTGGCTCTGTCAAAACATTACTGTGTTTTTTTTGTGTGTGTTTTTTTAGCATTATAACACAGCAACAGTTTGAGGAGTTTGAGACAGGACTGTTAATCTCAACAATAGAACCTGTCTGACAGTTTTTATTATTCCATTTGGGAGTTACATACACTACTTCGTTTTTAAATAAAACCCTTTACGCACATGCATTTTTCATACATGCACACTTTCCAATTCATTCCTATTTTTGGTCTGCCATAGACAGATCAAACCAAGACAAGAATATTTTTTTTTCTCTTAAACAAATACACTATTATTTACATGAACAATGAGCCGATAAGCATCAGAAAGGTGAGGTTTTAGCGTGTGTTCATATTAGTAGGCTAAACTGTACTTCTGAAAAGCTTTGTCATGCAGTGCCCCATGAGAAGAAATGTGACACCTGAAATCAAAAGTCTTTGTAGTTCACGTGTGGTAGTGATAAACAGACCAAGCAAGTAAGCAAATGCATTGTTTTGACACCTTTTTTTTTTTTTCAACATCAGATGCTATGGAAACTTTTGACCACTAAAATTGAGCTCCAGTTAAAGCTGCCTGCTTGATCTTTCCATTCTATATTTTACTTTCATGCACTGACCACAAACGCAACACTGAGACTGAGTCTGCATGTGAACTCAAAGCTGAGGTTGCTGATCTGTAATGCAAGTTTTTATGCAATTAAAAAAAATAATAAAATAAAATACAGCACACCCATATATATATATATATATATATATATATATATATATATATATATATATATATATATATATATAGCCTTACTCTTTAAAGAGGCATAAACAAAAAAGAGGAAGTAACTTTTAGTGTTAATTGTGTGATAAAATGAAAAACTGTATTTTCTTTGTTAATTACTACATGAAGCAGAACCTAGAGGTTACTGAAATTAGCAAAAATATATCAAGCCCTCAGAATATCTCTGATGTAATATTCTAACTTGCAATGTGTTGTTTTGTTCTTCTTGCTCATGCAGTTCCTCCTGTTTACAGCAGCAGTGGGAGCCGAAAAAGGTATGAAACCAGTACTGAAAAATGATAAATCTCAAACAGAATCCTAGTGAGACGTGTTCTTCCTAGTCCAGTCCATCTGGAGTCCTCCTCCACATTAAATGCTAGAATGAAACGGTCTAGTAAGTGCGCATGGCTAAGTCACACATGTTCTCGCCGCCACGGTCATGGCATGAAAATACTATTAAAATGTTTAATATTTACTGGCTTTCTATTAATGCAGTGCATTGAATGACAGATCAGTCTAAAATATAAATACTTATAATAGGCTTACCATAGTGAATCAGGCTAAGAAAAAAACATGTTTTGGAAGAAGGATTGATATTATATTGACTTCTTGTATGAAATTTAGTTAATTGTGAACTTCAAAAAAGTTACATGGTGTAGTTTATTATTAACATTAAATTGATCAACTATGAAAATGGATGCATATAGTGCATATTTTATTGTGTATTTATTTAGACAACTCAAAGTGTGCATGCACTCTGTGGTTTATACAAACACATGAATTGGAGATGCACATGAGGGTATCTTTAGTGAGATAAGTATATAAAAAAAATGTCCAGGAAGATCTCGGAGGCTTCTTGTAATTAACATTCCTTCTGAGCGGGGTGAGCTATTTTTGTTTTTGGTAAAGGAGAGGTATGTGAAGACAAAATTTGCCGTAAGTATTTTTGTTGTGGTTTTGATGAAGCAAGTGTTGTGAAAGAAAAATAAATGGGTCTTGTGGGTGGAAACTACTTAAACCATGCATGCTCATTTACAGTGGTCCTGATCCACTTTAACTTTTTTGTGACTTTTTTTTATTTTTTTTTATATATGTATAAAACGCCTTTTATTTTTAAGGCATATTGTCTGCCTTGTTTTGTGATAAATAAAATAAGGTTTTATTTTTAGCACTTTTTAAATATTTCTACGGATATGTAGCCAATATGTATTCTGCTTGTGCCTGGTTATGCTTTCTTTTAGTTTAGATCTAAGAAATATATATATATAAAAAAAGTAAAATTCAACAAACAGTGGTTCTATAAAAGGGGGACAAATTACAAGTAACCACTTACATAGACTTTAAAAAAATATTTTAAAAATAAAAATTAATGATCACACGATTATTTAAGCTAAAATGATTCAAATTATGTATTTTGATAACAGTTAGAAGTATAAGATACAAAGCTGATCCGCTGATGTTCACTGCAGCCGTTTTTGCTCTACATTAAGCAGTTTCTTCCTGTCGCTCACTCTGCAGGATATGATGTCATTCACTCGTTCCGCCCCCGTTTCAGTTTGACACGTTTAGCCTGAACACTTTCCATTATATCTCTTCCTCTCTTACTTTTCTGCTGGACTTGGATGAAATGAATAGATTTTCCTGGTGGGAGTCATGTTTTGTTCATCAATCATGGGTAATGGAACAAAGAGCTTGTGCCACACAGCGAGAAGGGAAATGGTTGAGTATGGGCGTAGAACATGGGCTATTGTAGAGAAGCTGGCTGTAGAAAGTTAGCTTTGAAAGCATGAGTTTCCACTCTCCCTTCATATGCATGTTCACATAGAGGTTTTCATTGGCCTACGCGAATAAATCTAGATTTAAATTCAAAGAGACAAGATAGTCTATACATGACCTGACGTTGACAAACATGACAAACATGACAAATACATGACAAAACGGACTTGTGTAATAACTCATGATGTTCCAGGAAACCTATGGACAAATGCATCCAGCTATCACTGTAGCTGAATAAAAAGCAGAAACGTTTTGACTGATGAAACGTGAAGACAATATACACACGATGGCTTCAATAGTGTGTATTTCAAGGCATATCATTTCATAACAATAGAGTACTTGAATTATGCAGTGCTAGTTCCCAGCCTTCATTACAGTATAGAAATTATAAAATAGTCAATTTTTTTTTTTTTGCATTATTCTGTGAAAAAAACTGGCATTACACTTGACATTTCTGTCCCCCTCACTTCTGAAATGATGGCCACCCCTCTAGAGTTGAGTAGGTGTTAACTAGGCCAAAGTTACGGCTGGCAGTCTCATATGTGGAGTGAAAGAGGGCTGACTAAAGCTCTTCTGTAGTTTGGTCTGTTGATTTGATCTTACCACCGCACATGTGTGTAACTGGGCTAACTTTCAGACCTTGTGGTTTGTGGTGCATCTTATCTAACATTAATCAAAACCAAAGTTAGTTTTTCTGGAAAAATAAGACACTTTATTCACATAGAGTACATTGATACACATTATGAAAGAGCTCAATGCATGGCGGTGGTTATTTCAACAGAATAAAGAGACATTTAAATTTCAGAACATGTTCAGAACATAAAAATATGACATTCAGAGTGGCTCTGGTTAGCAAACAATATTAGCAATTACAAATACAGTACAAATACAGTTACAGTCCAGAATTGTTTAATTTCAGTCCAGAGTATTCTGTCTGCCATTGCCTCTCCACTCTCTGCTGTCTTGAACTTTGTGAATTTGTGAATTTTACGGTAGCATAATTCATATCAGAGGTCCTCTGGTACTAAAAAATAAAAAATATATACATATATTTAATAAACATTTCAAGTGATGTATACATACACTACACCATACTTGACTTTTAGATACACATTTAATTTTGTCTGTCCATGTAACACAAACCTGTGTCCTTGACTCTACGTCATCTGTAGCGTGAACTTGCTGAGATGTGTTGCCTGTTATAAGATGAAATAATAGATGAGAACTTTAAAATGACTTTGTCAAAGGGAATCATGTTTATTGCATACAAATCTTACAGGAAGTTTCTAAATAATACAAAATACTGCATATTTTCTCCTTTATTTAATTTACATTCTTATGCACTTTTATATGATATTTCAAGTCAATGGTTACCTTTCGTCTTTGCCACGCAAAGTAGAACATTAGTGATGAAGCTTATGACCAGCAATGCTGCAAGGCCAATGAGAATGTGCTGGCCTTTATGTCCATCTGAAACAATAAAATAACTGAATTATGCCCTGGAACTATAGTAGTGGCCAAAAGTGTTGTCCGAACATCCTCACCCTTTATTCAAAAAATATTATTAAACATTTGTTAAAGGTTTTTGCATTGCAAAAAAGAAACATATTGCGTAGTTGTGCTTATAGTCAATTGTTTATTTGTGACAAAGCAATTAAATATGCCAAATTGTGCAGACCTTTTTTTTGTTTCTTTTTTTTTTCTTTACCCCCTTTGCACAGTACAATAAAACCTGTAGCTGAAGTTTGTCCCCTTTTGCCAAATAATTTTGTCCTTGTCCTTAACCTTTTTATCACTTTTGGCCACTACTGTATGTACAACAATATGAAGCATGCAAATAATTTGAACAATATGAGCAATTACCCCTGTTTAAAATGCTATATACACACGAAAGTATACTCTGTTGAATTACACAGTGTTTTTTGGTCATAAATGGACAGTTTTTGTTAAGGCATTACACTAGAAGCCCCCTGAAATGGAGACTGAAATGACATCATACTGCATCATAAAACGGGGCATTAAGATGTATGCGATTTCTTGTATTTACCACGCTTACCGTCACTATTCAGAATAATTCCATGTCCAAACAAAATCTCCCCATATGTGACCACAGCACAGTAGTAAGTCCCAGGGTTGATGTTTCTCATAGAGAGATTGTAGACACAGCTCCTGAAAGGAGAAGCAGCCACAGAGCTATTTTTACAACTTTCTTGAGTGTGAATGATTCCCGGACTAGATTTTCCTGAGCCGTGTCTGAACCAGTAGACCCCGTGTTCGCCTCCACAACTCTGTTGTTCATTCTGGATTGTACACTGCAGAGTCACGTTTCCATCTGACGATGATATTCCAGGTTGCTGCTCCTGCAGAATTTGAATCCGGTTGGTTTTAGAACCTATTGAATGAATATAATGAATTGAAGGCTGTATAATGTGATTAATGTCAGAAAGGGTTAGTCTAATGTTAACAGCTCACCTCTAAGCACCAGATTAGTTCCAGCTCCAAAGTAGACAATTTTAGCAAAGGAACCTGCACAATAATATGTGGCTGAATCGGATTGTACAGTTCTTTCAATGGTTAGATTAAAGCTGCCATGCCCTCGATTCACCTTAAAGCGCTTTGTCTTTTCAAACTCATCATGAAGTACACTGTCTTGAGACCAGTGATATGAAGAGGCTACAAGAGCAGGTTTTTCTCCAAGAGTCTGTTTGAACCACATGACTCTATTCGTTTGGTCTTTGAGGTGAAAGCAGTGAAATGTCACATCATCACCCACTTGAACTGTTACATCACCCATCTGCAAAATACTTCCAGAATATTGCATTGCTGTGAAATATTGAATTGCCGTTATTACATAAACGCATAGACCGATACATAGACGACACAATGAAAAGTAAAGAAAAGCTCAAGAAAAACATTACTGTTGTAAATTTGTACTTACATGGTTTATAAAAGAGAACACATAAAATGAAGAGAATGACATACATTTTCACATATGATCTCCAGGGCACAAACTTAGAAGACTAATTCTCTGTAACCTTCTCTCTGCTTCGAGCCAAAGCCCTGTGACGTGATTCCATTGGCTCTCTGAGCTAACAAGTCATTTCCTTGTTCAACTTACTTTTTTTATAATCTTTAATGCAAACGATCTCTTCTGATATTCATATCAATTTATTTAACATGATTAAACTTGACTAGAAATTAAGTTATACACATTTGGAATAACTAACGTTGTGCAATACACTCAATACACAGATAAGCTATACATCAGACAAAGGAAACTTTCTCTTTACTCAAAGACTCAAGCAAAGAAACATAAAATATTGAAATATTGTGATGAATAGGTTACATTCTATTATAAACATATAATGAGTTATGAACACAAAACTTCAGTATTCAAATGAATGAAAATGAAGGCGTGTTCTGGGAGATTATATATCTTTATATAATGATGAATGAATATTGTATAATTTACATAGACATAATATGTTGTAAATCAAGGTAGAAAAATCTGTTTTTCTATTTTTGTGATCCCTCACTGCCATCACCTGGTAGATTATAATATTAGTTTTCTACACTGTTGTCACGTTGACATCACTGTTGGCCGGTTTCACAGACGAGGCTTAAGTCTAGTCCCAGACTAAAATGCATGTTTGAGCTGTCTTAGCTGAAAACAACTTGCATATCTTAAAATATGTCAATGCCATTGTCTTGTCTCAAGATTCATACTAGCAATGTTTTTTTTTAAGGCACATTTATAAAAGCTACTTAAAGGGATAGTTCACCCAAAAATGAAATTTAGCCCATGATTTACTCACTCTCAAGTCATCCTAGGTGTATATGACATTCTTCTCTCAGAATCAGATGAATTATATAATCGGTGTTATATAAAAAAAAAATGTCCTGGCTCTTCCAAGCTTTATAATGGCAGTGAATGTCCAGAAAAGTACATCTATCCATCATAAAAGTGTTCCACTCTTCTCCGGGGGGTTAATAAAGGCCTTCTGAAGTGAAGTGTTGCGTTTGTGTAAGAAAAATATCTGAATTTAAAATGTAAAGTATATAAAGTAAAATAACTAGCTTCTGGCCAAACGGACATACTACAGATTCGGCATAAGCCTAAACCACAGCTTATGGGAGTAATGCGACGTAATGTGATATTTATGCACATGACGCACTACGCTACTTCGGACGTCATAAAGTTTTAAATATGGATATTTTTCTTACATAAACGCAACGCTGTGTCCTAATTGAACTAAGGCCTAAGCCTGGCTTAATCCAAGCCTTATCTGTGAAACCGGGCCTATGACATATTGACAATTAATTTGCATTAATTATTATAAATGATTTATGATTGCACATCATTATTTTTCTCTTCTCTTCTCTAATGACGTGTTCTACCGTGCGAGGGAGGGGAAACCTGTCACTCACATGAGATCGACCAATAGCAAACCACAACCATCCAATCAATTGCCAATGTACAAAAGCAAATCCTGTCCTAGATCTTTTTCTCGTTGCAATGTTTCAGGTGACTTTTTCAGGTGAGGTGCATCCTATTCTCGTATTGGAAATAAAAATGTCTGGTCAGCATTAATCCGAATGTAATCCAAATTTACTTTTACTATTCCAAAGAAAATTTACTTTCACTATTCCAAAGGGGGGAAAAAAACTATATAATCCCCACTTATTTTATACAATAAACTCACTAATCCCCACTTATTTTTCAAGCCTTCCACTGCAGCTAAGGAAACCAGATCCATGATTTGACATTCCAAAAAATGTCCCCTTCATTGAATATCTGTTTTTCTCCAAATACAGTGTGTCACATTACAGAAGTAAAATGTGTTACAAGTGCTTACTCATGTTGGATTTAATTCTCGGCACAGTGTTTTGACATCATGATGAGTAAAGAAGGATGCCGCCTCTGGCTTCCTTAGTCGGGACACTTAATATTCAACAATATTATTGATTTGACTGCACTGACACTATTGGAGAACTGAACTGAGATGGATGATGACATCACTGTTTTCTGCAGAAAACATGAAAATGAACTAATTTAATTACTGATTATCTTTACACTGAACTGACTTCAGCTGAACTATGAGGCTATTTCCTTCTTATCACTGGAAAGCTGCTTTTAAACCATCTGTATTGTATAAAGCGCTTTATGAATAAAGGTGACTTGACTTGAATGATATGTTAAATATCATAGTTGATGTGAACTGTACTACATTCACTGGAAACAGAAGGTCAAATCGAGTGCATTGCATTTTGAGATGAACTATTTAACACACATGCTCTGTTGTAGAGGAAATAACCGTACAGTGTTGGGGATGAATAACTGAATTACATGAGGTTGACCTAAAAAAGTTGAAATGTTTATTCAAGTTGATGAACACGCTACTTTCACATCTTGGTTCACACTTACAGGATGTGGTTATGCTTTTATATAATTTTGCACGTTGTCTCTCTTATATAGAAATGTTAATGTTAACACACAGCACGTTTCTTGAAAAAACACGTTTAACACATAGCATAAGCAGAGATGCACCAAGTGCACAGAAAGTTTTATCATTAGAGACACAAATATGGTATTTTTTTAATGCACTCCTGTAGTTTGTGTTGAATATTGTGATGCGATTCGACAATCAGGAGCAATAGGTTTCAGATATTATTGCGCAACATCGGTCTAGAGTACAGCGTCTCCTCTAAGGTCCTCTTTCTCTGACCTCTTTTTGTGGAAAGGTTCAGGGCAGCATAGTTAATGTCATCAGTGTTGCGGTACTAGAAGAAAGAGGAAAGAGACTTTTTTCAGCACTCTTTTCAGTTACACGAGTTAACTGTTATTCACACGTATGATTCTCCTAACCTCGACTCTGGTTGTATCATCATTAGTAGTCTGGATTTGTTGAGGCGTTCTAACTGTTAGAAGTCAAATAAAGCAGTACGAAAAGAGTTATTCTATTATATAAACACAATATTAGGATTATTATTATTGATAATAATACTTGAACTGAAATTACATCACCTAAATTAAAGAAATAACTTACCTTTTCTTCTCATTGGTGAGCAGAGCAACAGATTGATGGTCAGGCTGATTGTGCAAACCACTGCAAGGCCAATTACAACAAAATACTGCAGACTCTCATTATTAAATTCATCTGAAACACAATAAACATTGTGCCACTTTATATATCTCCTACATAGTGTGTTATGTTATAACTAATATTTAGTTAAATTAAGTTTAATCCCATGCAGGAGTGTGATTATGAAAAGCACAACATTTATTATATTCATGCATTGTTTTCTTTCAAAAGGATTTTACTTTAAGGATAAAATGAAAAGAAAAGACTGTTTTTATGACTTAAGACATTTATCTATTGTTCTATCGTTCTATTTTCTATCTATCTATCTATCTATCTATCTATCTCTCGTTCTATCTATCATTCTATCTATCTATCGCGCTATCTATCAATAACTCATTTTAAAAAAGCATGTGTACTTATCTATCTTATCTAATTTATCTTTTAAGCTTGGTATTATGTACTGTAAATATTGCTCTTATGAGAAATGGCTTGCGATGTTCCTACTTCGTAAGTCGCTTTGGATAAAAGTGCACCTCTCAAAAAAAAGAAGGCAATTACCTTCAATGACCAACGTTGTGCCGTTTCCAAATAAAACTTCTTCACAAGTTACCACAGCGCAATAGTACATTCCAGCATCAGAGAGACCCACATTCATCTTGGGGAGGTTGTAGAGACAGCTCTGCACTTTAGAAGTGGAGGCTGCGAAGTTCTTTCCACACTCGTTGTCCGTGTCTCCATGAGTGTAAACCATTCCTGGACGGATTGCGTCTGAACCCTGTCTGAACCAGTAGACTAGTTGTACTCCTTTATCACACATTTTCACTTGCACTGAGCACTGCAGAGTCACATTGCTTCCTGGCTTGATAACACCAAGCACAGGCTGTTGTATAACAGCAGCTTTTAGGTTTGCACCTGTAAGGGAGGGGAAAAAACAATTGACATTGACAATAAATGGAATCACCCATCTTTATTAAAAAAGTTTTACAATCCTCACCTTTAACCAACAGAATAGTTCCTGTTCCGAAGGAAACAATATTGGCAAAGGAAGTGGCACAGAAGTACGTGCCTGTATCAGATTTCAAAGTCCTCGGGATAGTTAAGTTAAAACTATCATCTGTTCGCACTGCATGGAATCGTTGAGTTTCTTTAAAGTCTGGAGAAAATTCATTCGGTTGAGAGGGGTGATATGAAGACACTACTGGGACAGGTTTCTCTCCAAGAACCTGTTTATACCATAATGCTCGGTGTACCTGATCATTTAAAAAAAGACAAGATAACAACACACTGTCCCCCTCTTGAGCGGTTAAAACCTGATCCACATGAGCAACACTGCAATTATATTCACCTGTTGGGACAATAAATAACATGGCTTGCTAAGACGGCATGTAAATGTTTAGTAAAAGAATTATCAAATATTTTGTGATTCAAAAAAAGAAAGAATGATAAAAACGTTTTGTTATTTTGTACTTACAGACTTCATGAAGAAAGAGAAAAAATGTCATGTAGATGCTGCTATCCATTTTATATTCTTCCTGGGTCTTTTGCACTTCTGTCTGAGTGAGATACTCTGTCTATGTATCAATATGCTTTCTGAGGGTTTCATCATGTGACTCTCTCTGCATGCACATATTACTGCCCGTTTCCTGAAGTAAGCTTCTAAGTACAGTATGTAAGCAAACGCAACTAGATGACATCTAATCTTGTCAACAGGCCTTATGAATGCATTTTAGAGAGATGCTTAGGATAAAACGTAAATAACGTAATATATATACTTTATAAAATACTTTATGATACATCAACTATAAAACAGAATGAACACAACATGAAATGTTGTGGGAAAAGTACATGGTATGTGATACAAAAACATCAGAGGAGGAGGAAGAAAGAAAATACTTAATTTAAAGAAGATTTTAGTTGTGAACTTAGTATAATTTTACCAATGGAAGCCATTGCAAGCTATTGCTAACACGTTTTTACTGTATACGAGTATATCTATGTATCTGTGCTTGCGTGTACCAATGATATCTGACTGCCATCACCTGGATATTACTAGTAGTACATTTCTGTATGTTTCCATAATGCTGTAACAGTGATTAAGATAAATACATACCATCTACTATATCTCTGTTTTCCATGTTTGGGTCATTTTTGGGTTAATTTGTAATAATACAGATATTTTTTGTGTATTGATGCCAAGCAATTTGCTTTGAAAATGTTCCCCCTCATTAGTAAAATCCCGCCCCTCTCCATGGTGCTGAATGTAATGGTACATTATTGTAAACACAATTTATGGATTTTTTCATGTTTTAATGTAAATTGAAATGACACGCTGAATTACATGGCGGCACAATGTCACATAAATGCTATAATAAGATGAAAGCCCTATAAGACAACATTTTAAGACAACAACATAAAATAAAATCTATAAAAGGCGGTAACAGAAGTCTCTCCCTCATCACTTTGTTGATCAAAATACAAGACGTCATCTTGCAGCTGAATCTTGTGATGCTCGTATTATTTGTGACCACATGATAAGTGACATTCATTTAAACAATTTACAAACAAAAGTCTAAAAGTCAATCTCATTCACACAGTTGCAACATGACAACCAATAACCAATCCTTGTTTTACACTTCCTGTTTGTGAACAGATGCATAGACCACAGAATTAACCTCTTTGTGGCCTTTTATTTTACGTGTAGGCTGGTCTGAAGAAAACTTCAGCGATGCATAATTTTCGGAGTCTGTGTCAGCCGTCTGATGAGAGAATATAAGTTTGACAATAATCAGTAATGTTACGGTATCACTGGTGTAAAGTATTTGAGTAAATGTAATTAGTAACTGTACTTAAGTATCTTTTTGGCTACTTTCTATTTTTACTGAGTAAGAAAGATATTTGCACTACATTTTTTTAGTATATGAGTATATTATGTACTCTTTACTCCAATACATTTTGCATTGCACCTAACTTTTTCTGCAGTAGTTTATTTCTGCTATAAAAGAAGTGATTTCACCATCTAAAGGGAACAAACATTGTTGCTCTCCTCACAAATCAACTGTTTCTTGTTTTTCACTGTCATGTCTTTTGGGTGTTGAAGACCGATGCATCTTTGAGCCTATATTCAGTATAAGTAAATAGCCTACTTAAGTACTGTTAAAATCATGTATTCTAAGATGTTTTTAAATTGGTGACTTGTACCTTGTAAAGGAGTCATTTTCTGTGTCTGGTATTCTGTACTTTTACTCAAGTACGGTTTTGATGTACTCTAATACGCCTCTGTATGGTTTATGTATGTGTTATACATATATTCTGGATGGTTAATAAATATCTTAAATGTAAACAATGTGCAGCAAAATTTTACTTTGGGATGGTAAAGTACATAATTAAATATTAGTATAAACCACTTATTAATGTTCATGTCAATTTTTATTTTGAGTGGCACAGCTTACCCACTCTCCCCAATAGCTGTGCATAATGTAAAAATATGAAGCAACTCACCTGGGCTGTAGATTGAACCTTGCCAACACCTTAAAATGTATCATAATTAGAAATTAGAAGAGTTATATCAAATCATTTTGGAAAATGTATACACCACAGTTAAACAAATTGGGGCCAGTAAGATATTTTTTAAATAACTTAATATTTTCATTCAGCAACGATTCAAAAGTGATTGTAAAGACATTTATAATGTTATTCAATAGTCCTGGAAAAAAAATATCACTATTTCAACATTGACAATCAACAAGCTGTTTTCAACATTCATAATAATTATTAAGAACTTTTTCTTGAGCAGCAAATCAGCATATTATAATGATTTTTGAAGGATCATGTGACACTGAAGACTGCAGTAATGGATCATCGGAATACATTTCATTTTAAAATATATTAAAATAGAAAACAGTTGCTTTAAATTGACATAATATTTCCCATTACTGTTTTACTGCCTGCGTGCGCACAAGAGACTACTTTACTTTCTACGTACTACTATCAAAAACAATAATAACATTAAAAACATCATAATTGTTTGAATTGTATAGTATTTGTTAGCCTTTTTTTTTTGAGAGAATGTAATTTTGAAATGTGACATAAGTAAAAATGGGTCTTACTTCTGTGTGCAGCTCTTCTCCATGACAGCACCATTATCATATTCACTATTACTGATATCACTAATACAGCGGAGAGCAGTGTGATGATATAGAACGTTGTTTTATGAGAAACAACTGGGGAAAAAATGTTTAAGAAACAAGATGTAATCTAAATCTGAACAATCCAAATGGAATAAAATGTATTTTTTCCTATTATTGCATTATCTGAAACCGAAGTACTGATATTAGAAATATATTGGCAAATATGAAAAAAGATAATACGGACATACGTGAGCAATAAAAAAAGTTTTACCATCAGCTGTCAGTTTAGTTCCATTTCCAATGAATAGCTTTCCACATGTGACCACACTGCAAAAGTAAGTTTCATCACTGGCGACGCTTTTGCGGACTTTGTGCACGCAGTTCTGTACAGTCGATCCAGACACAGAGATCTTCTCACACTGATCTTTCCCGTCTCCTTCACTGTAAATGAATCCTGAATGAGACTCCCTTGGTGCGTATTTAAGCCAGTAGAGACTTTGCTCTCCTGAACAAGTCTCACCAAAGACTGAGCAATGAAGAATCACAGAGTCTCCTACATGATGTGAGTCCAAAACGGGATGCTGGATGACTTTAATTGGCTTTGCATCTCAAAAATAAAATAAGAATTCTTTAGTATTTGCAGTAATAATAATAAAACAAACTTAGAATTTCCACATTTGGCTCCATTCTCACATTCCAGGTTTCCACTCACCATTAACTGTTAGATAAGATCCCCCTCCAAAGTACAACGTTTCATACAACTGCACACCACAATGGTAATAGGCGGCATCTCTGGATGTAATCTTGGTGAAAATTAATGCAGATTTCTTGTCGTCGACTTTGACTTCAAGCCGTGATTCGTTGACAAATTCTTCTTGAAGTTGTATCTTCTTGTAATATATGGAAACTATAGGGTTTAACTTTTGTCCAGGGATTTGTTTGAGCCACATCCAGGTCACAACCGGATCAACAGTGGTGTAGCATTCCAGGATGACCGAACCACCGGCTGGTGCTGTGACAGAGACGTTTGGCTGGAAAACACTGGGTGTTGTAGACACACCTGATATAAGATAAGTCGTGATGAGTCCTGGGAAATCATATCTCAATCATTTCCACAAAAAAAAAGAAGAGGAGTACAGTTAACTTGTTAATGAATAGATAGATAGATAGATAGATAGATAGATATAGATCCTGTTTATTTCTGTAAAGCTGCTTTACAATCTGCAAAACAATCTGTATTTTAAGCGGCGTATAAATAAAAGTGACTTGACGGAAGCACGAAATACTCTATCATTCTCAAATCATGCTAGAAAAAAGGGTAACACTTTAGTTTAGGGTCCAATTCTCACTAATAAGTTGCTTATTAGGATGCATAGTACTAGGATATTGGCTGTTTATTAGTTCTTATAAAACACATATTAATGCATTATTCTGCATGACCATATTCTACATCACCTAAACCTAACACCTTACTAACTATTAATAAGCAGTAATTAGGAGTTTATATTTATTTATTATTGCAAAAGTCGTAGTAAATAGTAAGAATTGGACCCTGGTCTAAAGTGTCAAGTCAAGTCAAGTCAAGTATATTTATATAGCGCTTTTCACAATACAGATTGTATCAAAGCAGCTTCACAGTATCAATCAAAACAACATGTTTGTTTCTTAGTGGAAAAAATCCACGTTTGGTAGGGCTGATCAGTGGTATTAATGATTGGTTAATTAATTTGAATATCCCCAACTGAGCAAGCCAAATGCAACAGTGGCAAGGAACCGAAAAACTCCATCAGGTGACCCAATGGAGAAAAAAAAACCTTGGGAGAACCCAGGCTCAGTCGGGGGCCAGTTCTCCTCTGGCGTTTATGAACTAGAGGCCGGATTTACAGTAACTGTAAGATAAAAAATGTATATGAATGCCTGGATGAGAGATGCGATGAGAGACGAATTTATAAGCGATGCGTCTTTAGTCTAGTTTTAAACTGGGAGAGCGATTAAAGTGTGACTGAAAAGAGTAATCAGCTCGCGTCCTGCTGGCATTAAAGCAAAAGACGGACCAAATATTGAGAAAGTGTGGAATTAATTGTCAATTGAACTTTTAAACGCAAATAGTTTCAAAGTTAAATCAAAGGTTATTCTTATAATATAATGTATTTTTTTTTAAATCCTACATAAATAAATGATATATTACTTACATGATATGTAGAACATAAGAGCGTATGCGTGCAGAGCAAACCTCTTGATAGCTGGCATGTGAGCAGTCTCCATCCTGAGGACAAAATGAGAAAATGGCATATAGACTGATAAATGTCTGTATATCGTGACGTGTATGCAAATTGTCCAAACTTCGAAAAAAGTTCTCATTGGCTGAGTGAAGTTATTACAATCATTTATACCTTCTCTGCCTTTCAGTTAACACCCCTTGTCCTCATTAACTTTTCCAACAAACAAGTCTTTGACCTAGTGGACTTGCTGCAGAGTCAACATAGTTCTATAGAAACATATACAAAACATTTCTTTATTTGTATCATCAGTGTATTTAACTTTTCTGTAGAAATGTATATTAAACAACAGCTCTGTGAGGCTCCATAACACCACAATGTTTTTTAAAAACAGTATCAAATGCCATGAATGTTGTGAATATGCAACATGTTAAAAATATACAAAAAGAGAGACTTTGTAAAAAGGTCAAAGGTCAGCAACCAGTTCTGTGTCTGTTTTGCATTTTAGCATAATATATATATATATATATATATAAAGTATAAACTAAGTGTACATTACTTATGTCATTTAGATAGTGTGTGGGTCAGTTTACTTTTCTCAAGTGGTGTTGAGGGTCTATGGAAGCTTTTGTGGTTGTTTGAATTGGCCACAGGTTCAAGATTCACACCAGATCCTGGCTTAATCTAAGCACTGTCTGTGAAACCAGGCCATATTGTTTAAGCTCCTTAAAGGGATAGTTCAACCCCCCAAAACAGTCAGTGGGCACTGATATTGTTTGGTTATCAACATTCTTCAAAATGTATATTTTTCTGTGTTTAATGGAATAAAGTCATTAAGGTTTAGAACAACATGAGGGTGAGTAAATTATGACAGGTTTTTAAGGTGAACATGATTTTAACAAGTACAACATGATACTGGATCTGTCACGTGACGTGGAAAATAAGGAAGTCGAGGATTCAAGTGCAGGAAGGTTAGTTTAATCAAATGGCTACAAAACAACACGAAAACTCAAAACCTAAACTGCTCTGTAGGGAAAAACCAGAGAGCTATCAGGCAGACACAGGAAACACGAGGGAAACAGATAATAACGAATCAACACAGGACTGCAAACACAAGGAGACTAAATAGGGAACAAGTGACAGAGGGTAACAAGCAAGACAGGTGAGGGAGATAATACAATTAACAGGTAACGAGATGGGAGGGGCTGACAATAGACAGGAGAACACATGGCACAAAGGAAACGCATGACAAGCCATGTGCTCACAATAAACAGAACTAGAACACAAGAACATGACAATCCGGGAATGTCAGAGCTCTGTCATCAACTAAGATAAGACCAGACAGAAGTGACAGAGCCCTGCATGTTTGTTGATCCTGATGGAACAACATTCCAATCAATCAGATTTGAGGGACAGGTTTACAGTTTATGTCAAGTTTAGGCTTACAACCAGGTTTATATGCTTCTACATCAGTGTTATTCGCCTATCATTTCCTCTGATTTTAGGAATAGGGTTAGGTTTAGGGGTAGGGATAGCGTTAGGACTACATTTTCGGACAGAAATGTTTTTCCAGAATCTATAATCACCTATAACCAGTATTAGGGTAAGTAATGCAGTACAAGAATTGCCAGTTACGTAATCGGATTACTTTTTCAAGTAACTAGTAAAGTAACATTATAACAAAATGTCTGAGTTACTTTTTCAAAGAGTAACGCAAGTTACTTTGTTTTCCCATGTATTGACATTTTTGACATTCATTTTTGACATCATAAAAACAAACTATTTTGGAACTCATTTACTAAGAGTGGTACTTCTATTAAAAGCTTTTGCAGCTTGTTTTGACCAAAGTGCATGTCTCAGCGGGTTTATCCTACACCGGTGTGGGTGCGTTTATCTTAAAAGGTCACTGGTGGCACAAAAACAAACACACATAAAAGAAATCAGGTCAGCACAAAACATCCTGAAACAGAAACAAGTTAGGGTCTGCTATTGCTTTAGTGCAAAGACCACAACATTAGACCAACGCAAGCACACTTTGCAACTGACCGCAAAAAGCATACTTTGGCTATTTTGAATGAGAGAAAGTAATGTGGGTTGGTTATCGCCCATGTGCGTGTGTGTGTATGTGTGTGTGTGTGTGTGCTTATGTAACCAGTTAAACCCGACGTTATGAGGACAGAATTTCCCCACATAGATGGATACAATCTCCTACAACATTAACAATTCCTCTGATATTTCAGGCTATTTCTCTAGAATGCTATGTAATTTTCCAACTAACTTCCATCCTGACAAGACAACTATCAGTACACTTAGTTGAAGATTTTCCGGGAGTGAGGGAGGAGTGTTTGTATCTATTACTGGGTTTTCCAGTTTATCAACATGAATCAACATGATCAAAACAGGGATAGTCCAAACATGCATCAGTTTTAGTTTCTCCTTCACGTTAGTTGAAACTTTAACAATGTAAAGAAGCCATTTTATGAAATGCAACCATTTTCATGAACATTAACATTCTTTTTTTTTTTTTTTTTAATCTGCAGTAAAGACACTAAAAAAGGACTGAGAGAAGAATTGATCACTGAGAAGGATTAATTATTATTTCAAGCAATATATTTTATTTGGATTTTACAATGGCAGACGGTAAGGGACATTAAATTAAGCATTTTCAAGAAAAATTTTAGGATGTGGTGATTCTTCCTTCTCTTCTTTTGTAATCAAACACTTTAAAATAATTTTCATGAAAATGTATTAAAAATGTGGTAACACTTTATTTTGATGGTCCCTTTTGAACGTGCTATTGAGAGTTAGCAGACATGTAGGAGCAACGTTACTTAGTCAACAGAATGTGTTAAAGGGACCATCAAAATAAAGTGAAACCAAAAATATAAATATAATGTTTAGTAGATAATTTGTTAAATATATATTTATATATATCACTTTGTCATCCTCTTCCTGCTTTTGTTTTACAGAATTGCGATTAGTGTTGTTAGGAGGACATCAGAGTGGTAAGAGTAATGTGGCACACTCCTTTTTAAATGTTAAAAGTAAATCTGATCAAATTACCACACAGTGTGTGAAGATGGAAGGAAACATAAACGGCAGGAAAATCATTCTTGTGGACACCCCAGGCTGGTGGAAGTGGTATCAGTTATGTGACACCCCGGAGCGTCTGAAAGCAGAGCTTGTTAGGAGCACCAGTATCTGTCCACCGGGACCTCATGTTTTCCTCCTGGTGATAGAGGTTGATTTAGCTTTCTCAGAGAAGCACATGAAAGCAACTGAGGATCACATGCAGTTCTTAAGTGAAGACGCCTGGGATCAAACCATTATAGTCTTCACAAAACTCAAACATTTGGGTGACAAAACTATAGAGCAATATGTAGAACGTGAAGGGGAAAACTTGAACAAGCTTACTCAAAAATGTGGAAACAGATATGTTGGTTTTGACACTGACCTGGATAGAGATGGTTCCCAGGCGAAAGAGCTATTTAGGCAGATAGAGAAACTTGTTGCTGAAAACAATGGCCGTTGTTTTAAAGCTGATGCAAGAAGGCTGATGGATTGGGAGATTCAAATAAAAAATGTGGAAGAGAGAGCAACTGCCAGAGCACACAAAGTTTTGGAGAAGAGAAGAAAACTGGAAGAAATAAAAAATGTGGAAGAGAGAGCAACTGCCAGAGCACACAAAGTTTTGGAGAAGAGAAGAAAACTGGAAGAAATAAAAAGTGATGCCGGTCAGTCTCCAATTTTAATTTGTTTTTATTTTACTCAGTATAACCATAAATTGTATTGCATACAAATTATCAATTGTTGTTTGCATTGCAATCAGCTGTAGCCTACAACATAGACAAATACAGTATACTAAAGTCTCTAAATGTTGTTATAAAAAATAAAATGATATTTTAATAGTTTATTTATAATATATTTATAAATATATATTTATTTATAAATATATAAATATTGTATTATAATGTTATAAAATAATATTTATTTATAATTATTATAAATATTTCACAGTTCTATATATTTTAAATGTATTATAAAATACATATTTTCCACACAAGCAGAGCATGATGTTACACCTCTGAATATTGTGCTGCTGGGCTGGGTCCTGTCTGGAAAGACATTAGCTTGCAATGTCATCTTGGATGCTGACCTTTCATTTGACAAGACTGTGAATTGTGTGAGAACATGTGGAGAAGTGAATGGAAGAAAGGTCACTGTGGTGGACACACCAAGCTTTTGGAAATTCCTTCCATATCAACTGAACGCAGATTCAGTGAATACTGAGATCTTGAAGGCAATGGATTCTTCCCCCCATGCAATCCTCTTGGTTATACCGGCAGACACGTCGTTTTTAGAAGAGCAGATGGATGTCATATTAGAAAACATTAGACCACTTGGTGAAAAGGTCTGGAGACAAACCATGGTGCTCTTCACATGTGGAGGAAAATTGGGAAACAAACCTATTGAGTACCACATTGAAAGTGAAGGGGACGCCCTCGTGGGACTCGTCGAGATGTGCGGGAACAGATATCATGTGTTTGAGAGCATGAGAGATGATCGCACCCAAGTATATCAGTTACTGGAGAAGATTGATGAAATGATAATTGAAAGTGCTCTGCTGGAAAACAACGATGAACATCAGGGGAAGAAAAATAAATCCCAAGAAAGAAAAACCCTGTCTGAGTGGCTTCGAGTTCAGGATGTAAAAAAATTACTTACTGAAGAGTGGGAGAGGAGTGATGCTGTGATGAAAGAGATGCTGAAAACAATGAGCCCACAAAGATTGATCAGAACAGGAAGAAGTTTAGATACACCTCTGAGTTGTATGTGTAATTTTTTTGCAATCAATTTATTTTGATCTCAGAGGCTTATACTTACTTTAACTGCCTCATAATGCTTTTGCTTGCAGTAAATGGAGAATTATTTATCAACAAACACCAGCTGAAAGATGCACTTGACAGGGAATGGAGTCATCGGGAAGCAGTAGTCAGTGCTAGGATCCAGTATAAACTAAAATGCCTGGATGCCAATGGTAAGTACAGAAAAAAATTATATGATTCACTAATTTGGAAAAGTTTGTCTGAGAGTGGCTGGTAGATAATAAAGTTCTGTGCTGCCAACCAACAGATTGCAAATTCAACTGCCAAGTCACATACTTAAGTTTATTTTGAATAAAAGCTTTGTTTTATTTCCTTATAGCAGAGATGTCCTCATGTGCTGATGAAGAGGACATACAGGTGTCTGTGGCTAAGGTGCATGACTGGTGTCAGAGCCTTCCTTTATCAGACTATGGAAGTGTTTCCAGCTATGAAGAACATGACAAGACTGAACAGGATATAGATTAATCATAAAGACAATCTGAAAATCCATGTTTAATTTTTCAAATGTTTGTCATGCAGTTATTATTATAGAATTAGGGCTGTCAAATGATTAATCACGATTAATCGCATCCAAAATAAAAGTTTGTGTTTACATAATAAATGTGTTTGTACTGTGTAAAATTATTTTGTATATATAAGTACACACACGTGCATTTATATATTTAAGAAAAATGTGTTATTTATATATAAAATATTTATATTTATATATAATATAAATTATATATAAATCTATATATAGTATAAACATGTGAATATTTCTTAAATATATACAAGCATGTGTATGTATTTATATATATAAAATAATTATACACAGTACACACACATTTATTATGTAAACACAAACTTTTATTTTGGATGCGATTAATCGTGTTTAATCATTTGACAGCCCTATATAGAATACATTTCATTTTCATACAAACAGATGTTATTTTTTATTATCTTTCACTTTATTGATCTATTAATCTGCTTTAACAAACACTAGCTATGGGTGCATCACACTGTGCGATTTTGGCGTCTGAGACAAATTTTGCAAATCCTAAAAAAATCCTCTGTTCTCTCAAATCTTACGTCTTTGAACGTTAGTTTATGGAACGCGATCGGGGCCAATAGTCTGTTTACGGAACGCGTGAAATTTGACCGCGTCAACACGCGCTGTTTGTTCGCGTTAACGCGGCAATTTTTTACGTGTTTCTTTTGAACGTGTAGACACGCTCATTCTGGTCGTGTTAAGGCGTCAGTTTTCGTCGTGTTACTTTAGTGCGTGTAAAGACGCACAGTTTTACCATGTTAAGACGACCAATTTGAACGTGTTTCTTAACGCGCACATTCTGTACGTATTGAAGTAGGGCTGGATGATTAATCGAAAAATAATCGAAACCGAAATTCAGAGCCTATAACCGACGTAATTTTACCATGTCGGTTTTTTCGGTTTTTTAATCCTATTAATATTTCCGCCCACTGTGTGTTAATGTACTTTCCCTTTAAAACATATTACCGCGCGCGACTGCGCGTCGTCACTTGAGTCCGCCTAGTCCAGTCTGCGACACTGAGGGGCTGTTTACACCTGGTCACATCGCATTCCAGACGGAACTGGACAAGTGTAAATGCATCTGGTTGTTGAAACCACATATGTACATTTTACTCCTCCCAAAAATGCTAAAAAATAAACGTGTGAGAGCGTGTTATAGGCTATATGTCATGTTAGTCAGATATGACGACGCTACTGCGACACGCATCACCTCAGATGAGCAACTGAGCGTCTATTCATCAAGCCAACGCGCCGCAAACTATCGCAAATCAAAGTGAAAGTAAGTCGCAGACGCTTAACACACAATCATCTTCATTAAAAGTAAAGAAACGAAATGATCTTACCAGTTCTGTTAACGCTCTCTCTTATTGCTGTCTTTGATTTTAAAATTAGCTGATGATCAATAAAATGCAGCAATATCTGTTGCTTTCAGTGACGTGCACTCCATTAAATCTGCATATAGCGCGGGAATTGAAGATCGGATTTATATCCGTTTTGCAAAAAACACATTTATGTGACCAGGTGTAAATGGAATCGTTTTGATAAATCAGATAGCTATCCAATCTGAGAAAACGCATGAAGTGGCCAGGTGTAAACAGCCCCTGAGACAACATGGAGGGGAACTCAAACACAGAGGAACCGCTTGTGGCAAAGAAACACGCAGTGTCCGTCGTTTGAACACATTTTGGTTTTGATAAAGACGACACCGATCAAACCCAAGTCAAATGCAAACACTGCAGAAAAACTTTAAGACATTTTAATTTCAAGCATTGTATGCTTTGTTTCAATTGTTTGTTTTGTTTCAATTGTTTGTTTGATTCAGTTGTTTGAAATATTTAATAAATAAGCATTAATAGCTATCTGTGTGGTTCCTTATTTTAGAATAAAAAAGATAGGATTATGCACTCTTTCATTAGAAAAAATAACCGTGAACATATTTACAATATAAGTCTTGCCAGTGACATAAAAATGATTTTTTTTTTAAATAATCGTTCAATAATCGTAATCGAAGTAACTTGTTTGATTAATCGCGATTATGATTTTAGCCCAAATCGTTACAGCCCTATATTGAAGTGTAATATTTTAGAAAAAACAGACTTACCTTAAGATTTAGCCTTCATATTAATCATTCAGTTTATTGTGGCATTGCTTTACTGACTACTGTGCTAGAGTAAAGTAATGTTACAATGTATATTAAGTAATGCTAATTATCCATATAATACAATTATTATAATCTTTATGGGTTATTATTTGTTTTTGTTTTTAGTTATAATTTCTAAAAGTATTATAGGCTAATTAACTTAAACAGCACACATTTATGACTAAACACACATACACATACACGCACACACACACACATACATTTATTCACTTTCACATAGCCTAATAATGTTTTGTAATTTGGTATTTAATTGGTTGTATAGTTTCTGCTGTTCTGTCTGTATTGCAGGAACATCATCTTGGCTGCTGCAGGCTGATGAGTGCTACAATAAAATTACTACATTATATTTAACATGTGTTTTGATATTCATTATATTTTTATTATGAATATGTTATTTACCCATAAACTTGTCTTTAGGGATCCATAAGTTATAGTGGCAAGAATAACTTAGTTAAATATTTAGGGGCGGTTTCCCAGGCGGGTTTATATTAAGACAGGAGTTTAATTCATGTTTAATTCATGTAATTCATGTTTTTAAAACACAGATTAAGTACAGATTACTAACAAACAGATTTACAGATTTCTTTTCTTTTATTCCAAAGCTGATGTGTGCAAAAAAAATTGCTTGCATTAAAATAATTGTCTCTTGTTTTTTTTAATTGCAGTCTTTTTTGTTGCTTCTCAGTTCCATGCAATTTTAAGATTTTATTGGTTCATTCCATAGGCGACCTCTGTCACAGTTTGTCTTACAGTTTTTTCAAATTGCTAAGACGCTAAAAGTGGAATCTGAGGCTCACTCGGTGAAACCATTCACTCATGTACCCAATCTTTAGAACAAGTCTGCAAAAATACAAGGACATTATTGCTTTGCACTGAGTTTGCATTTGAAAAACAAACTTTTTGCAAAACTCTAAACACATTTCTCTACATTACACACATCATAAAAATTTCTAAGAGCCATGGTTATGGTTTCAGCTGCTTACCTGATCGCGTTTCATACTGAGAAAGAACGTAGGGCATGACAAATCATGACATAAGGCTGACATCACACACTACGTACCAATGCATTATCCCTCATTAACAATTATAACGTCTGATATTTGCATACGTGTACCATTACAACATCATTCATTAATAAACATGACTTCTGATGTTTGTATATGTACATACCAATGAGAGACATACGTACCATCGCGTCGTATATGCAAATATAGTCTCAAATACAGCAATTTCATTGGCTACTGTGCTTTTTGACGCGTTAACGCGAACAAACAGCGCGTGTTGACGCGGTCAAATTTCACGCGTTTCGTAAACAGACTTTTGGCCCCGATCGCGTTCCATATTAGTTTGACATGTTCACTGACAGCTGATTAATGACTGTTGCCTCAGACGCAATCCTTCCAGTGTCAGAAGATTTGACTCGCAGTCCTGCAGTGTGTCTTCTCCTACGATGGCAGTCAAATTTTTAAGACAAGCTGTGACCAAAATGAACGTTAGAGATTTCTTTGTAGCCACCACTTCAATCCCGCGTATAACGCGTCACCAAACGTGTCACTGATTGATGATGTAAAACTCCGGACAAGTTTTCTTGCGTGCGTCTGTTTTTAACGCGTCTTGACTGTCGTACAGTCTGACATTAATGACAACTGAGATCTCACAGTGTGACATGGCTTACAGCGATGACGACAGTCTGAAAAGCAACAATCGTAATAGACGATAATAAATTGCACAGTGTGCACCCGGCTTAAGGCCCAGTTTCACAGACATTAGGATTAGGCCTTAGTTCAATTAGGACATTTAAAGGGGTGGTTGATTGTGATTTCACTTTTTTAACTTTAGTTAGTGTGTGAATATTCTAATCAATGACTAGAAGACAACTACACATAAGCTACATAAATTCATCAACTAACCATTCAGAAATGTTGTCTACACGTGGATTCAAGTCTCTCCATATTGTAACTCCAGTTTGAACATAAAAGGCTAAACGTTTTTGAAATGTTCAGGACACAAGCTGTTGTAGCTCCGCCCACTGTGCTGGGAGCAGCAGCTCATTTGCTTTTAAAGGGACAGACACAAAAACTGTGAGTCCCCCTCCACCCCTGAAAATGGGATACCAGAAATTTCCATCCACTTGTCAATCGAATTATCTGAAGTTCGGTAAAAAAAACTCATGCGAATAAAGCTGGTGAAAGTGTGTTTCCATCCAACTGCTTTAAAGCGAATAAAAACCTGTGCGTAATGACGTCACATGCTGTTTTGCGATCAAATTGGCATATCGAATTGATTTGAGACATTTTAAGGTGTTTCCATTCATTTTCGCACTGAATCGCAACATTCAAGCAAACATTTGCGAATAAAGTTTTGCTAGACAAAATGGATCGCGCCATCCAAATGATCAAAATTGCACAAGTTGTAGGCCTAATAGTGCTTGTGTAAGAAAACAACGACGCTATCAACACATTGCTATGATGATGCAGATGCACGTAAATGCCCGACGACAACATTTGACCTGATGTGTAATTTTATTGGCATCTAAAATAGCCGTTCGCTAGTTCACGTTTATATAATTAGAGGGATTAAGTTTAATGCATATTTGGCGTGCAGTCCAGTCCGGGGGACAGGCTTCAAGCTCGGGATTCGTCCCGAATCCATAGTACGTATGGAAGTGCTTATGACAAGACGTGAGGAGAAAGGGGCGGTGGAGGGATGCTGCAAAACTGCCAATGCAACGAGGTGAGACCGCTGCATATACACCTCTCATCGTTGATTGCTGAGTGCTCTCCACTCGTGTTAATTATCTCCGCGTGCTCCTCCCGAACCTTGTTAATAAAACATAATTTATATTTTTCTGGTAAATTAAATTCAAAAAGTATCTCGTCTCCTCGTTTGTCCACTTGCATCTGTCTTTGTTGACACCCGCCATGTGTGCGCAATACTGAGCTGAAAAACTGGTCGGAAATTAAAGGGGTCATGACATGGTTTTTTGTTTTGTTTTATTATGTTCCCTTAGGTGCAATTATAGTATTACTATAGTTTTTTTTTATTTATTTTTTAAAAAATGTAGTGATTTATTACCTTTTCCCACCGTTTCTCCCCATCTGATTCAAACAGTCTGTTTTAAGGGGCGTTTCCCCTTTAAGACTTAAGTGTTAACACCCACTGTTATGATTGGCTAACGTCAGTGCTGCTTATGCATAAATTATTAACGTTAATCATTTTGTATCACATGTAGACTACACAATGCTCCACCACGTGAAACTTCGGTCTTCCAATCTTTTACCATCGTGTCAATTCTCAATTGATTTTGATTCATATGCGCGAGGGAGAGAGAGAGAGAGAGAGAGAGAGAGAGAGAGAGAGAGGCTCGCTCGCTCTTTGCTCGTTCTTTCAGTAACATTTCCTGTCACACTCATCTCACTCACCGTTCAAATAAAGCTTTGGCACGCTGCATATGCTGCAAATAAACTGCATCCGACTGCTTTCCCTGACGTCTGGATCGTTCGGCAGCGTATTCAAACACTCAAACAGGAACAGCACATCTGCGTGGCATAGCAATCTTCTTGTAAACAGACCCACTTACTGCACGTAGAGTCGTCGACTGAACACATGTGGGCGCGAGCCGCACGACAACGATGCGAAATGAGGCGTAGTTGTCTTGCGCTGGAGGCGGTCACATGCAAACGACTGGTACGTCACTTCTAACCGTGACGTCACTTCTAACCATGGATCCAGAACCAGTGCCGCCGCTCCCACCACGCGCATCACGCGCTGTGCGTAGGGCACCAAGTGCTGAGGGGGCACCAAAAATAGCCTAATGAAAAATCAATCATCAAACTTCTTGTTATAATCAGATTCAGCGCGTTCTTCATCTTCAATCCGCAGCGCCGAGCAGAGCTAGAGCACGTCAGAAACAGAGAGGACAGGGTGTGTGTGTGTTCATCTGAGCCTCATTGGTCCGTCACTGCTCGTCAATGTCAGAATATTTGAGATGACCAATCAAATCAAAGTAGGCGGGCTTTATGTTCACAGACGCTGAGCGCGAATTTTAACAGTGCAACTCGACGCTTCAGTGTACGGTCAAGTGCGAGATAAGATGTAAGTAGCTAAACTTAACGTTTCATATTTGACAGTTTTTTTTAGGTCATAAATGTTAAACGAATGACAAAAAATAATTAGGCAAACTAATATAGTTTTGTCTAATTTCGCCATTTTGAACTGAAAATAGGCCTATGTAACATGTAGCCTACTGTAATAGTTTAGGCTACTGTCATTGTGAGGGGACAAGAAACATGAACAAAGCCGTTTTCATCATGATAGGCACAGGATTAATAATGAATGTGTACATATTGAGAATAAAATACAAATTGTAGCCTTTAGTAAATTAAAAAAGCCAACTTTAGGAGGGGAAGAGACAGGGCAAGATAAAAACAAAGTGAAAAAGAGTGTGATGCTGATGAGGAGAGAAAAATAATCAGCTGCCCACTCATGGTTTTAAAGCTGTTGTTATCGATTTTTTGTTTGTTTGCCTTCACAACATCTTAAAATGCACATCTGTAGTTCAGAGAAATCCAAAATTTTCCCGGGGAAACCCCGAACCCCCCTGACTAACCTACCTCAAATTCGGGACCACAGTGATGATAAAACCATGCCATTGCATGGTAATGAAACTAGTTAGTGAGCAGTAGACCCTAAACTAAAGTGTTACTTTTATTTTTATTTTTTATAAATCTAACCCTCATTGGGGTATGAAACATAAATGAAAATGAAAATAAAAATAAATGATGGGGGGGGCATCATAAAGGAATTATGCTTAGGGCACCAAAATGGCTAGCAGCGGCACTGTCCAGAACGAAATGTATTTAGAGCTTGATTAAATAAATGCTTCGTTTATAATGGGGAGGACGTCTTAAGCTATGAAACTTGCAGGAAGTTTTAGTAGTACATAGATCTCTTATATACCAAAAGATCAAGGCAAATTTGGTTTCTCATGTCATGACCCCTTTAACTAAAACTTCTTCTCCTATTGTTTTGTGGCGGGTTGCAATCATAAAATGACCTAAAACTTAATCGCAATTCATTATTTATTCGGCAAATAACGTTTCCATCAGCGTTTATCGCATAAGCGGTATATCGATCAAGATAAAATCCGATGAGACCAAACGTATTTCATTTGAGTCGATTTTCATGAAATTCAATCGAATTTGACTGTTTCCATAAGGCATTTTTCATTCGATATCACTTAATTCGGCTAAAAACGTGTGGATGGAAACATGTGACAAGACTTGAGCCTTGTCTGTGAAACCGGGGGGAAGGATTTCTATACAGTACACAAAAGTTATTCAAAGTAAAATTTGGATGAACTCCATTTACATATGTTCAGTAATTGATTATTTTGAAATATCAATATTAATAATACATGTTTATAAAAAAGCAAATCATTTTGTGAAGATAAATGTCAAATCATCTGTTAAATCATGTGATCTGTCGGCTATAGTTCACTTCGCTGTATTCAGCCAGATGTCTGTTGTTTGATCTTCTGGCTGGAGGGACGGAGGCAAAACTCACAGCTGCATAATTCACATCTGAATCTCCAATCTGTTAAAAAAAATGCATAGCTTATTTTTTTCTTTTCTGCTTGAGAAGCAAAGTTTGAAATTTGAAATATTTAATGGATTAGAAGTACATATTATAGTACAGAAGAAAATGTATTTTGTATTTTTGAAAATTACCTCACATGACGGAGATGCTAGATTTGTAGATCCTTCAAAATTTGCTGAAAATTACAGTTAAACTTTGACATAGGCCTACACATTTGTGATTGAATATTTAAAGAGTTTGTACAACATATTTGTATATTAAGACTGTATACGACTTTTTCTGGATCAATAGTCTACAATAAAACTCTGCTAAACTGATGGAAAGTGTGGGTGGAATTTTACCTCTATGCCTGTTTCCCCAGCGTTTGCAGTGAACAACAAGGAGTGTGACAGTTACTATCACAAAAACAACATTGGAGGATATCAAGCAAAGTAACACAGGATCCCATACTTTTTGATTGTTGCTGTCTGAAATGGAAAAAAATATCCCAAAATAATTTAATAAAGCACATTCTGCTCATAGTAAAATTCGTTATTAAAATTCTGTGAATATATTACTAGAACTGTGAATATATTCCATGACTTGAAACTAGTGGCCCAAAAAAATATTTTAACACTTAAACCATATACTTACAGATAAATGAATGGCTTTACATAGATAAAGTGTCATGTGACTCGTTTTAAAGATAGATAGTGCAAGTACACTTTTCAAGCAAAAAATTTTCACAAAAACATTTAGATTACGATAACTTGAAGAGAACTGACTTCACATTTGCTAAATACACATCTTGTGATTCGTTGGTAAAACTTTGCTGTTCTTGTTTGCAGAATCCACTTGTTTGGATATTTTGTTGTGTAATGCAATGAAATTCATGCTATTTTAAACGTGGCATAAGGATGCAAATACTTTTTAGGGTCGTTGTTGTGACAGTCACTAAAGCAGGTTTACTATATGTCATAGTAATTTCATGAATAATTACCGTTATTCTTAAAAGTGGTTCCATTCACAACTGGTGTCTCACCCCATGCCACATTAAAGTCTTTAGATTCAGTTCCTTTGAAATAGCAAATAAACATGTAAAGACTCTTTTGGTTTTAAACAAGGAATGTTAAATTGTTAAAGTAGTTTACTCCAACACAAAATCTTTAAAACAATAGCAAATTTAATCTATTTTACCTTTTAGCATCAGATATGCTCCGGAGATAAATTCTATCAAATTCAAGAACACCGTCCCACAATAGTATATTCCGATGTCCTCCTTGGTCATGGCGGTGATGTTCAGATGAAAAGATCCGTTGCTTGTTGAAATATTGAATCTCCCATTTTTAAATTCATCCTTAAATTCTATATTTGTCCAATAATTGTATCCAACAAGCCGAGGGATCTGCCCAATGCTCTGTTTATACCAAACCATTGTGTTGCCAAAACCTTTTATCGAGAAGCATTTGATTGTAACATCATCTCCCAGCTGGAATGTTTGTAACAAGACATTTACACCACTGTGAACAGGTCGGACTCCAGCTAAAACAGAAAAGTGAGTTTTCATTTAAACACTAAATACATGGATCTGACTAATAAATACATATATACATTAGACAGAAAGGGAGGGAGGGGGGGGGGGGGGGGGAGCTACTTACGAGCCCAAAAGATCAAAATGGCCCAAAAGATCATGTTTGAAGCAATGGATGTCTGAAAATGCTTTATAGAAGACTTGCAGGATGTGATTGGTCACTTTCAAACCAAGACTTGAAAGAGTGTGATTGGTTGAAATCAACCTAGTGTCTCTCACCCCACTCCCAAATTGGAGCAAAAGTGTTACTAAAGATATGAGGTGAGGATCAATGCCTTTGTCACTATATTCTCTGCACAAACAATCTGGTTTTGTTAAATTGCTAAATTGCTCTGCTCCTGGCCAAATTTACATTGAAATATACACAGACAAATGTGAAGGTGTTACAAGTCAGTGGTAAATCTCACAGAGAGACAAAAGTACTCGAAGAGCCTTTTTAATTCACCACAAATTACATCAAAGGGCCAAAAAAGAGGAAAGACTGGATTTAAAGTGAATTTAACTAGGCATGTGTTCATGTGTGGGTAATATCAAAATCTTCTCCAAGACAAGTATATGAACAGACCTGGAATCAAGTGAGACCAAAAATGAAAACTGCAGTGAAAATCCTATATCTGTCCATCTGTCCATCCATCCATCAATATATTTTTGATCTCCTTTACCTTTGAGATAAATCAAAGACTCATTCAATTAATACAAAACGTACAATTATGTGAACTTGTCACAAATCTTCTTTTTTTGTTTGTTTTGTTTTGATGAAGTGCTGCATTGTGTGAAAACAGTTCGTGGTTTTCTTGTTTTTCTAAAGATGGCAATCAGAAACGACCACCAACCACATCAGCACCATATATAGCAATCATATAAAAACAGGTCACAGCAGGATGGACATACATCCTGTGTGCACATGTGAGTAAAAGTGCAAGCCCAATTCTTACATCATAGGTATGACTGCCTGAAGTGTTTAACGACCACAGTGTTAATTCATCGGAAAAAGTACGAATGCAGGAGACCATTGCATATTCAAGTGTGCATGAGTGGGTGTTTGAGACGACCCACATATCACACATGTGACTGTGGAGCAAAACTGTAACCTTTTGGGGAAAAAAAATAGATCACTAGATGAGACTATAGAAATTAGGTAATATTTTCTTCTCAACTTTACATTGAGTATGTCATTATACACAAGACCACACTTATAGATGAGAATCCACATATCTGCAAACAAATGTAAAAAACAAAATAACAAATGTAAAAAAAATATTACAATATTTTCACAGACCCTCCTTATAATTATAAAATTTGTCTTTATGCTATAAGCTATTGTTTTAATTTTTAAGCTTTAGCTCCCTCTTGAGGATGGATCCAGTTAATGATAAATACAATCACCAACAATACAGAGCATTAAAAGGGTTAGTTCACCCAAAAATGAAAATTCTGTCATCATTTACTCACCCGTAGCCTACATTGTTGCAAACCCGTAAGAGTTTCGTTCATCTTCTGAACACAAATGAAGATCTTTTTGATCAAATCTGAGAGCTTTCTGTCCGTCCATTCACAGCTACGCAACTACCACTTTGAGCTTTACAAAGTTAATAAAGAGATCGTAAAATGATCCATATGAATTGAGGAGTTCAGTGCAAATTTTCTGGAGAGCCTCGATCACTTTATATTACGAAGTCTAAATGAAATATTTTCATGATATAAAGCGATCGTTTCTCTTCAGAAAATGTAAAACCGCTCAATTCATGTGGATCAGTTTTACGATCTCTTTAGGAAGGTTCAAAGTGGTAGTTTCATAGCTGTAAATGGAGGGACAGAAATCTCTCCGATTTCATCAAAAAGATCTTCATTTGTTTTTCGAAGATGAACGAAAGGTTTGGAATGACATGAGGGTGAGTAAATTATGACAACTGCTCCATGACCTCATTTTTAGTAGAGAGAATTCAAGTAACCGATGAGTTTGTATAGGTTTCCAGTGTGGGGGGAAAAAAAGTTAAAGGGTTAGTTCAACCAAAAAAAACTTATAAATAAAAATTCTCCCTGAAAGGTATTAAAAGTAACAAGGATTAAAACATTTGAATTAAAATGTCAGAATAGCATTAAAAGCTACAATATGTAAAAACATTTTTTGTAAAATATCCAAAAATCACTTGTACAGTGTAACGTTAATATATTTCCTGCAGTTGTGTACTTACAATATCCCAGAAGTTCCCAAAGATTTTTAATTTCAGAAAAATTCCAATTTTAAATAATGGCTCGTCCCTGTTCACTTGTCGCCTGTTATTGTTAATGTTCTTAATATCCGCGTTATCCCTGGTTTCCGCCATAGACAGTAAAAGTTTCCGCTCGTGCTGGCATAGTAACCATGGCGACAGACGTGGACAACAGCATTACGTCGCTCACGCTATTGTTGTTTCGTTCAAACATTATGGACCATAGCAAGCAGACTTTGGGACAAAAGGAGAACTAAACCGAGGATCAATATCAGCGGGGCGTTTTCGAGATGCCGAGAGCTCCACGTCCACGACAACAAACTTCGACTTGAGGGGGACACTGCTCTTGCATGCAGGCTACTTTATTAGACAGGTGAGTAACGTTACATAAAACTAATCAATGTTATTATATAGTTCAACCAACATGATGAAATGTTATAATAGATCAGTATGTTATTCTAATGTTGATCTATAGCTTATTGCTAATCTCATACAGACAAACTAACATTATTACAACTTTCAACACACTCAAATGCAGTTTAGTGTGATAGTGTAGATCAAGTGAAACAGCGTTGTTACCTCACAAGTTTCATTCGTCTATAAACTGACCTGTGTGCGGGTAGCTCGATATGAAATGTCCTTATTCCATCCGCGCGACTTGCGTGTGGCGCTGATGTCTGTCTCTCATAGCAATTGCGACCTGCTTCATAATCATAGGCCTACCACTGTCATGTTAAAAACATCAATGTATTCACTCATCCATAAACATTATTAGATCCAAGTTCAAGTTCCATAAGCCTAATTCCGCTTATGCGTCATCAACCCACGCCTTTGTTAATGTAAGAGGTTAGTGACCCCTAGCGGCGAAAAAAAATTACATTGTAGCTTTAAATGGTACAGACCAAACAATACTCAGATCAGATTAATCAACGTGTGGCGTATGTTTGGTTTCACTTGATCAGTTTATTAGTAGTTATTACAATCCTTCCATCACAAAATTATCACATAATCTTTTTAATTTAAATACAGTTGTTTAATCCAGGTAATTTCAGAGTTCATGGACAACAATGACAAAAACACATGTAGATGGACAAACAAAAGCCAAAAACCAAGGCATTCCTTTCTGTATCTTCACAATCTGTACCAGTGAGATCGACTGAAGGGCCGCATTCTAACACACACACAAGGCAGGTGGACAGTTGTTAAAGCCTCTGTATTACCACGCATTTTGACATCTTTTCGTGATGCATGTTATTTACAGGTTCTGTCCACCGGCTTTCCTCAGTAGCTGCTCTCGTGACCGGTCAAAATGTATAAATTGTTATTGGCTGAAGGGTTTTCCGTCGGAGTGCTTTGTAAAACGATGTCTCTGTAAACCAAGATTTGAGAAAAATATGTAAGCAAAGGCATTCACAAGCACAAAATCAGATGTGTATTCACGTTGAAAGCAAAACCTATGAGAGGAAGTGGAAGAGAGTCGATACCTGTGCGTGCCTAAAACTTTGAACACTCGGCTTTCGTCTGTGATTTCCTGTGTTATCTAAGATGACACAGATGATGGCTTTAAATTCTCTGACTATCTTTAGTCCATTGTAAGTGTCTCAACTATTAAAATTTGCAAACCACGATGATTTGTATTGATACACAACACGTCATAACACTTTACCTCGCAGTTGTGCAGACTCCGTCCTTTAAGCCCATGTTTCCAGAAAGCTAAAACACTTTCTTCTAAACAAACTGTTGAAAAATAACACATTAAAACTTATGCCTTATTATGTTTATAATTGTCAAATTTCATTGTGAACAAATAGTGTATTTTCATATATCAGGTTTGTACCTAAAGTCTCGATAGAGAAGTCAAATTCCAGATCGGATACTAACTCCTTGCTGGGAACACCCTGCATATTGACAATCTTCACTGTTTCTAGAAGATGACAGCAATATTTAATTTACAATACAAGTGTCAGTGTATGCTTTAGTAGTTTATTCACATATAAATCATACATACTTTCCAGTGCAATTAAAACTGTGTCTCTGTCCAACTGTGTCACTTGTACAGATTTTATTGCATCACTGTCTAAGGAAAGACACAAATATCACACATTCACACACTTGCCAACACACACAAAAAATACATAGTAGGCGGCCCGTACAAAATATGCATGTTTTTTTCATATTTTCTTTGCTGATTTCATACAAGACCAGCAGTCACTCACTAACCTGGCTGAGGGTTTGGCATGCCATTCAGATGGATAATGTCGAACTTTAGCTGGCACTCATTTAGCTGTTCTGGGCTTTCCTGGACGCCCACACAGAGCTGAGGAAGCTCATCTGACATTAACACCAGCAGCTCAAAGATGGGCAATGGGTCTGGCAGGGGCACGGCAATGTGCTTCAATGAGGGGGAAAAAAGGAGAAGAGAAGAGAATGCAATGAGAGAATGATTATCAGAAGTTACACAAATAAACAAGATGTTACATGTTTGTTTCATATTGTTTTACTATATCATAACTGGTCAACTTTGAAAACAACCAAGTTAATGTTAAATTGTACATACAAGTACATTTATTAAAGCCTGAAATGCAAAATGGAACCGTTTAAACCTTAAACAATAAAAAAAAGAGTTTGTTCAATTGTTGAGTATTTTATTTATTATGCTTTTATGGCTTAGCCTACATGGTATAGAGAGAGTATACGGAGCTCGTACTACACCCGTTTCATTTAGAGGCCCAAACTGACCAAAAATATGCAATTTGGTGCAGATGCTTATATCTTTATTAATTAAAGTAAGATTTAATTCTGATAACTTGTAATATAAATCAATGAGATATTTATAACAATATAGCAGATAACACATCAAATCACATCGTCACTATATCTCCCAAAAATGTCTTAGTAAGATGATATTCGAGTGCTTAGCCTAGTTTTATCTGCAGTTTTAAATGGAGGCAAAACATATAAAGCAATGCAATACAATGATGACAGAGATGTACAAATACAAGTTGATGTGTCATATTTGATACTCACATTTTACCATATTTATTCTAAAAAAAATATGTCAGAAATTACAAAAAAAAATGAATCACTTCGGTGCTCACCTTGAACTATTACTAACAATTTAAAATGTATTCTTGCATAAAAATCAGTAAAGATTCCACAGCAAAAAGACAAAAGTACCAGGACCTGAGGGTGGACAGTTTTAGAATTATACTAAAAGGGCTTTTACTTGCAATATAAACTATTCATCAGAAGACAGAAGGCATGTGGATGTTTGTGTACAACAGGTTTTGCAAAGTTTTGATGTTGATAATTTAGAGGTCTTAGATATTAGTGTATCAAATGTGATACAGCTTTGTAGGGTTAAGATTATTACCTTCAGGTGCATGAACTTCTGCAGCGGTTCATACCACAACAGCAGAACAAGTCCAGAGGGAACGGCAGCGCATAAGAACGTGCTGTCTGTGTATGGGTTACGAGCTAAGGAAGAAAAATCAAGACGTGCGTTTGAGATACATGACCTGTCCTCATCATCATTCAGGTGTTTTCCATCTCAGCCAATTACAGGAGGTCAGCAAATACAGGCATCAGTTTTTAATGAACAGATATTGATCCAGTGTGAGGCAGAAAATGGCACTCACCCACACTGCACTTTCGACAGCCCTTAGTGTCTGGGATCTTCACTGACACAGCAAACTTCCTGTGAACAGATTCTTTTGAGTTCCAAATAAACAACCAACTTATAAGCTGAATCATTAAACTAAAGATGTTAGTCTTCGGTTTATGTGACCTGTGGATGATCCGTTCTGTGAACCGGTTGGTGCCGAGGGAAAAGTGACCCTGTTTCCTCTGCAAGTGCCCTCGCTGCTCAAACAGAGCCGTCAGTCGATGAGAGTAGAGTTGAGAGGACTTGCCTAACAATAGAATAGAATAGAATAGAAGTTTAAAGACTACGGAGGTGTACATGACCTTTTAGAGTTTTTCTCAATTTCATGTAACTATACACCTAAACCACAAATAAACTTTTAAAGCAACACCATGGAACTTTTCCTCTTCGGTCGCCCTACTGGTTGGAAACGAAATTGTCCATTACCGCTGTCGTAAATAATCTAGCCTACCGTCGCACGCACGCTCGTTGTTTATCCAGCACCGGCTTTAGAATGAACGATGTCCACAGACAAGGTAGAGTATGTTACATGACTTCATGAAAGTATGATGTATTAGAAACATCAGAAACGAAGAAAAACGAAATAATGACTATTGTAACGCTTGACGTAAAGCAAGTCAAATTTGTAGTTTTCTTATGTCTCATTCGGACTACAGAAATGCGACCCGATCTGGCAAACTTACATAGTGTGGTTATAGCAGATATAGGACCGCAAAGCCAATCCAGCAGTGCCTTTCACGACTTGATGAACCACTGATTAGATTTTGGAAACATTATTTTAAGGTAAAAAATGTTACATAGTGTTGCTTTAAAACAAACATTTCTATTAATATGTTGTCTTCAGTCTTTAGTCGAGTGGATGTTTAATGTCATTGATTTCAGTGCTAGAAGTAACCCGTGACCAGTAAACCTGAGTTTACCAGTAACTTTCGTTTGAGCTGCGCCCTCTACTGTACAGGTGTGAATTTGCATTTCCTTCAGCCTGAGGTTTAATCTTTGCACTTATGAGGCCCTATTTTAAAGATCTAAGCACATGGTCTAAAGCACATGGCGCAAGAGCACTTAGCAACTCCACTTTTGCTAGTTTAATGATGGGAAAAATGGTCAGCACATTGTAACACATTACTTTCCTTAAAAAGGTTACTCTCAATTGGTTACTTTGTTAGGGAGTAGGGCGATATTGTAATGCATTACTTTTAAAAGTAAAATAGATAATGGCAATATGGTTTTAAGATATTTGGCTAAAAAAATGTCTAAGCAAGTGAAAATTCTTTAATATATCTTTTTTTAGAAACGCAATATGAACACAGTTTGTAATTTCTAATACTGGATGGCTGTTACTGGTATCACATCACAACTTCAGAAACCTCAACCACGTAATTATAAAAATAATACGTACCAGAGATGGACATTAAGACATTGTTCATGACATAAAGCCACGTACATCTCTGTGGAAGCAACTGCAGTGGAAATCAGGAGGTAAAAAGATATTAACCATTACAAATGAGATGTTTCTTTTGGGTCTAACACTAAATCAAGGTGTTGTCATCAACAGCAGTACCTTTTCTAAGGTGTCTTCATGCAGCTCATTCAAGTTAAGGATGTAGACACCCTCCTCTGCCCCCAGAATTAAATACTGATCTATGGGGAAATGATTGAGAAACAATAATATTCTGATTCTATATTACTGACACTGAAAAGCTTTTCAACCTATATTTAAATTAGATTGTATTTTCATTGAAGTAGTAGGATAGACAGAAATATGTACCTCTGGTTTTAGGCAAAACCCATGTCTCTGCACAGTGAATTTTCAGTGGACATCCATTAAAGACTTTGCTAAAACAGGCCCCCATCTATGCAACACGAAGTGTTACAATTTTTCGTAAATACATCAGACGTGATAACATTAATTATGAATTATTGTGTTTTGCCACACTGAAATTTAGCAATAGCCAGGTTTTTAAACACATTTAAAAGATGTGATTAGATGGTTAAACTTACATAGACTTGGGGAGTGGGGGGAAGTCCGTGAGAATCGGCTCTCTACGAATTAAAGGTTAAAATAACAAGGAACGGCTTCTGCATTAGTCTGTCAGTAATACTGTTAGTGACTCAACAAAAAATAAAAACATATGCAATGTGTTTTTGAGCTTTGTCCATGGTGCTGAAACATCTAGCATTACATAAACACAATAATGTGCTAGATCTGATGCATTAACATCCAAATATGTGACCCTGGATCACAAAACCAGTCTTAAGTCGCACGGGTATATTTGTGGTAATAGCCAACAAAACACTGTATGGGTCAAAATTATCGATTTTTCTTTTATGCCAAAAATCATTAGGATATTAAGTAAAGATCATGATCCATGAAGATATTTAGTAAATTTCCTACCTTAAATATATCAAAATTGTATTTTTGTAAGTGGATGCAGCACAATCGCCAACAGAAATGGAATCCTTTAAAGGCGATTTTCTCAACATTTTTATTTTTTTGAACCCTCAGATTCCCGATTTGAAATAGTTGTATCTCGGCCAAATATTGTCCTATCCTAACAAATCATACATCCGTGGAAAGCTTATTTATTCAGTTTTGTGGTCCAGGGTCACATATATAGTTTCAACCATTAAATTAAAAAACTACTTAAAGGTTGTATCAGTGATTTCAGGCCCAAAAATAAATGATCACATTTATCTAATCTTTCCTAACGATCCGCTAGCTGCCCGCCCCATAAGCATGCTGTCAAAAAAACGCGTCTCTGTAGGCAGCCTAGGCTCTGAGATCTGCACACAAAAACAAATGGTTACACCACCACTCAAAACCAAAATAAACAGTGTTTCAACCAATCACTGACAGGGGCGGGTGTTGTGAGGTTTTGCGCTCGTACACGGCTGGACGCGAAGTCGGAGCAAAATCCGCCCCTGTCTGTGATTGGTTGGAACACTGTTTATTTTGGTTTTGAGTGGTGGTTGTACCACTCTATAATTTTCAATAGGCTGCCTACAGAGACGCGTTTTTTTGACAGCCTGCTTATGGGGCGGGCAGCTAGCAGATCGTTAGGAAAGATTAGATGAATGTGATCATTTATTTTTGGGCCTGAAATCACTGATACAACCTTTAATAGTGTTTGAGCAATGTAGGTCCAATGACTAATTTAATGTTGATATATTTAGAGCTATTAAATAAGTAATACTACAATATATTGCGGCCACAATCTAATAAAAGCACCATTGGGAGTGGAAAGTTCTGCAGGTGATCTACTAAGAATCGGTTAAGACATGCTTTTTTTGGGGAACAGTATGGCGCAAATACCACTAAACTGGCAACTGCAAACCTTGGTAAATCATGTTGATTTAGGATGATTTATTTAAATACTCTAAATTTTGCAAGGAATGTCCTACAAATGCATATGCAAAATATCTATGTCCACTCAACACCTTTTCATTGCAAATTTCTCACTGCGTGTCTTTAGTAAAACATGACAGCAGTTTTTTTAATCCAAAAGCAATTGCATTGGTGCAATCTATTTGTAAAAATGGCCCTAGTTGAGATAAAAGATACTCTGTACAATCTGTACGAAGAATGTATGTGAAATCAGTTCTTCATGTCCGACATTGTGATTGATAAATGATAAATAGGAAAATGAATGTAGCTGAGACATATTACAATATAAGAACATAAACACACGTTAGTGTAAGTCAGTTATTTGTAACATTCAACATTGTATAACTCACAGAGTCCTCGGTTTTCTTCCTCATGGTGCTCCACTCCGGGGAGAGAGCCGAGTCTCTGCTGAGAGTCCTTGTAAGAGTCCTCTGTTGTTCCCGTGTGTCTTTACTGTCAGGAACACAAGGGTCACTGCACCACTGCCGCACATCTTGACTAGCTGCACACCTCAACAGCACTGACAAAACACAGAGAGAAATCTTTTAAAACTGATGGTGAATTTCTCCAAGTATCTTGTATGTGTGGATGGTAATACCTGGTTTTGGACTTAATACAGTTTCAGGACATAGAGTAGCACTAGGTCGCAGTGTAAGGTCCTTGTCCTCCAGATCAGAGTCTAAAGAGCTCATGGGAGGAAGTGATGTCGTAGCAGAGACGGGCGGTGGGCTGAACAGTCCACTTTTCCTCTTACTCCACTGGGAAACATCAGAAACCATTTACATCTTTACATTTTCATAGAATTATAAATGAATCACTGACACGTGCAGTTTCTCAAATTCCATACCTCAAAAGACGAGAGTCTTTTTACTGTCAAACTCCTGAAAGAGAAAGATCTTTGTGACATACATATACACACACACAGTGCAAATTATGCATGTCAGCTCCAGTTTAAAATTGTGAATGTAAAAAAAAAAAAACATGTACGAACATAATAGAAACCAAAGAGAATATATAATAAAAGATAAAAAATAAAACTACGGTAACACTTTACAATAATTGGTTTAATTTATTTTTCTTACTTAATGTCGATCTCAACATTTACTAACACATTTTTAAGATCAAAAGTGGGATCTGTTAACATTAGTTGATGCACTGTGAAGTAAAAATTGTATTAACTAACATTAACAAAGGCTAATAAATGCTGCAATAATATATTTCTTATTGTTAGCTCATCTTAATGCATTAACTAATCTTTACAAATAATCTTGACTTAATTGTAAAGTATTACCCAAATGATAATAACTGTTATTAAAGGGAAAACAGAAAACATTATACTATACACATGATATCTAGTACCAAAAATATAAATTCATGAAAATAGCTGGCAGCAACAGTGTATTTTTAATTGCGACTCCACAAGATGGCGCCAGAACATAAGCATGTCTCACCTCTGCTGTAACTCTTCTTCTACACTTTCCAAAAGACCCCTTCAGCAATGAATACAGTTAAAATGAACGGTTATAAAAATTGTGTAAAACCATAATGCAATTATAAGTCAGTATCAATAAATCAACACTTACGGTGACTCTGGTTCATCTCCAGATATGCTCCAATCATCACATGATCCCTATGATAAACATACTTCAGTATTCTGTGTCATAATTCATGGTCATCATGACTAAATGAAGTGTGTGGTTTGTGTCTATGTGAGAACAATAAAACTGACCAGGTCAGGATAGGGCTCAGTCTCTTTCCTCCTGGGAGGGGTAAACTTCACCTGGTCAACTGAAACAAACAAACATACACATTACTCACTTAAATACATTATTTACATATTCTCACTACCTTTCAAAAGTTTTGGGTCCGTGAGATTTATGCAATATCAGAAAATGTGCATAAAAATAGGCTGATGGAAACTCTGTCTGTCTGGTTTGTCTGCCTGTGAATGCTGTAATCTTACAGTCAAGAAGATGTGTGACAATGGATTCTCAGTAATCATGGCATCGACTTGCCAAACGATAACACACACACACACACGCATCGCACTCTCTGCTTCGCCTTGAATGTGACCACTGGATCCAGTTCACACGAGTGAGTGTGTGAGGGGGATGGAGAAGGACATGCCATAGACGTGTGCTAAACAGTACCAGCTCTATGTGTTGTGTGCCTATTGACATCACTGACGCTATGCTCAATAGCAGCCTTGTTAAAGCAGCTACGCATCCATACATTCAACTTTCTAATCATGCACACGCTGCAATCAAAATAGACATGGCACTGACTTTGGAGTGGCAGTGAACTTCAGAAAATGAAGTGATAAAAACAATGACAATCATAAAACACATTAAACATTAAAGAAGCCAATTATAACAGTGGGCGTTAACACTGAGCTCTTAAAGGGGAAACACCTCAAAAACAGACTGTTTGAATCAGAGGAGAGAAACAGGGTGGGAAAAGGTCATAAATCACTACATTTTAAAAGTTTTTTTGTACAAAAAACTATAGTAATACTATAATTGCACCTAAGGGAACATAATTAAACAAAATAAAAAACCACGTTATGACCCCTTTAATTGACAAGGCTGCCAGTAGATTTTGGACACTAGGAATAATTAGGCACAACAACTATAAGCTGATTAATGTTTTAAAAAATCTATAAAATATTACAAATAATATAAAAAATGTATGGTAACTGAATTGTGTGTTTAGAACTTACACTGTTCTTCAGACAAACTCCTCTCCACTGGCATATGTTTCCCTTTAGACTGGATTTTATCCGGGGCTGTGTCACTTGCCTTTAACACACACACAAACACACACAAATATTGCTGCTACAAATATTTGCACACTGACCAACTAAACTCTGACATGCATTTTTGAGTGGGGGACGAAAAACACTTGACTTCTTAAATTAGGGCAAAGTTTCCCATTCCCAATAATCCTGTATCATATCCTTCTCTTTGCGTTCATTGTTTATCCTTTATTTATCTTAAATAAAGGATAGGTTAAAATACTTCAAATTTTAAGTCAGGCTTAAAAGCTAAAGAAGGCTTTTTAGGAAATGATGTTTTGCTTAATGATTTATGATTTAATTAAATCAACTGCCATAAACAAACTTTCAAAATGATTCTGTGTTCATGTCATGTCAGAATTAGCATAGGCCTAATTATGCATAAGGAGCATAAGAAGTTTAGTATAAAAAAGATGAATTTCTGAGCCAGAGGACAGCTCTCACCTCTTCATTCTCCTCAGGACTGGAGGGATGGTGGAGGTCTGGGTTATTTGCCATGTCCAGTAGCTCAATCATCAATTTTCTGGTCAGTAACTGTGTTACAAACGGGTGCTGGGGAGAGAGAAAGCAATAATAATCAACTTTTTAAATACTAAATTTAATTGTACGATTAGGATTTTTCTTGAATGGTTGATACCGATCCATATTTTATCATAGCTTATATTCTTAGATCTGTTAGCTCTGCTCATTTCAATTGTAACTGGATTAATAAAAAGTAATGACTCAAATAATTTCAATTATAAATAGTGATGTTATAATAATAGTGATATCATAATATTTAAATATTTTATATTCAATTATTAAAGGCGTTTTTATTTATTTTATATATTTATTTTTCAAATATGGGGTTGCTTATTTTATGACCAGTTGTTTTTCTAGCGATATCTGGCAACATTGCAAGAATAATGAAAAAAAAAATTATCACGGTTTCCTCAAAAATATGAACTGCAGCACAACTGATTTCAACATTGATAATAATAAGAATAGCTACTGTCTGTCAACATGAAGGAATTAGGTATTTTCCCCACAATTATGCATTGCGTTGTATTGTGTTAAAGGCTCAAAAGAAATGAAACTGTTTTTGTACTGTTTAATTTTGTTGAAGTACAGTATGTGACCCTGAAGACTGGAGTGATGATGCTGAAAATCAGCTTTGCCATCACAGAAATAAATTACATTTTAAAATATGCTGAAATAGAAAACAGTTATTTTAAATTGTAATAATATTTCCCAATATTGATATTTGTACTGTATTTTGATCAAATAAATGTACCCCTGGTGAGCATAAGAGACTTCATTCAAAAACAGTATTTAAAAAAGCAGTCCCTTGTGCCTTGAAAACTTCAACCCGTCTTCTGATCACATGAGGAAAGTTGTTATATGTACATATACATCTTGAGTTTGATTATTCGGTCACCTGGAGAAGAGTTTCTGCTGTCGGCCTCTTGCGAGGACTTCTGATCAAACACATCTTGACAAAGCTATGAAAACCTGCAGACCTGCAAAGACAAGGACACAAACCTCTCGCAAATCATGTCAGCTACTCACAGGAAACAGCGCACTTTTCTTTCTGTGAGGTTTTGAATCTCACCATTTGCTCTTGTCTTTTAGTTTGGGAGGCTGGAAGCTGCTCTTAGACATCAACATCAGAGCTCTGCAACAGAAAAAAAACCTCAGTTCAAAACTGCTTCATGTGGGTATTTTCTGTTCTGGTAAATGATTTCGATGCGTCATTCTGACCGCATGGGATGGAGGTCAAACATAGGTGGCTGTAGCTCTGCCAGCTCTATGCCAGTGATGCCCACTGCCCAGATATCACACAGATGGTTATATCCACCCTTCTTTTCCACCGCAGCCACCTCAGGGGCCATCCTGACAAAATAAAGAAACATTTCCATTAGATACACATCCTGCAGTCTGACTGAATGTACTGAGTAAAGGGGTACATTTATTCAGTCATCTATCTATCTATCTATCTATCTATCTATCTATCTATCTATCTATCTATCTATCTATCTATCTATCTATCTATCTATCTATCTATCTATCTGTCTGTCCATACACTTAAAAGTTTAAATGTTTTTGAACACAAGTCTCTTATGATCAACAAGGTTGCATTTATTTAATCTACAGCATTTTAATTTAATCAAAAATATGATTACAATTTAATGTTGTTTAAACTGTTTTCTATTTGAATATATTTTAAAATGTAATTTATTTCTGTGATGCAAAGCTGAATTTTCAGCATCATTACTCCAGACTTCAGTGTCACATGATCCTTCAGAAATCAATCTGATCACTGGTTTGCTGCTCAAGAAACATTTATTATTATTATCGTTAATGTTGAAAACAGCTTAATATTTTTGTGAAAAAAAGGATACTTTTTTTCCGGATTCTTTGTTGAATAACTTGAATAGAAAGCTTGAAATATTTTTTTTTTACTTTTTTAAATAGAGCATTATACATGTCTTTACTGTTACTTATCAACTTCCAGAAGTACCAACTTCTTTAAAAAAGAAAAAAAAATTAAAACTCTCACTGACCCCAAACTCTTGAACGGCATTATAGATATCTTGTATCTACTGCAGAATTTTTGGACTAAAGAAATCCATTTAAAGGAAGAGTTCACTCAAAAATTCTGTCATAATTTACACAGGCTGGAATCCATTACCCATAACCTAAGATGATCATAAAGATCATTGGTGCATATATAGACATGCAATGCTTTCGGTGAATAGACCTGGGCTGGGTTTCCCAAAAGCATCATAAGCTTAAGTTGATCGTAGAACAATTGCCACCAATGGTCTCTACGATCAACTTAGGCTTACGATGCTTTTGGGAAACGCAGCCCTGGTCAGTACATAATTCAACATTTCTCCTTTTCTGTTCAATGGGAGAAATAAACTAATACAGGTTGAAAGTACACAAGGGTGAGTAAATGATAATTGTTTGGGCAAACTATTCCTACAATAGCATTCATAAGAGATAGCATGCTAACTGGTTTAATACAAGAAAATTCAGACAGTGTAATTCTGCAGGCTCTCTTCTCAGACGGCTCACCAGTACGGAGTTCCTATGAAGGACTTCCTCTTGGCAACAGAGGCACTGATCTCAGCCGCAACCCCAAAATCAGCTACAGAGAGAGAAACAGACTGATACAATAATCTAAAATGTGTACTATAGGGTTCAATAACACATAAAATCACTTACCCAATTTGACATCTCCTCGATCAGTAAGAAGAATGTTAGCTCCCTAAGTCAGAGGAGAGATTCATATTTTTATTTAACAATTTTGAAATCACCATACCCACAACATTTGAGGTCAGAAAGATTTTTTTGTACAGAAATTAGAACTTTTATTCAGCAAGGATACATTTAATTGATCTGAAGAGACTGTAAATACTTTTTTTTTTTTTTTTATCTATTTCAAATAAATGTTCCTTCGAACTTCCTATTCATCAAAGAATCCTGAAAAATTGCATCACGGTTTCCACAAAAATATTAAGCATTTATAATATTGTCAACATTGATAATAATAATATGACATATTTTATTGAGCAGCAAATCAGCATATTAGAATGATTTCTGAAGGATCATGTGACACTGAAGACTGGAGTAATGATGCTGAAAATTCAGCTTTGCATCACAGGAATAAATTACAATTCAAAACATACATATTTTACTGTAATATATACTGTAATATTTTTTGATCCAATAAATGCAGCCTTGGTAAGCATAAGAGATTATATCAAAACCATGAAAAGAAAATCTTACTGACCGCAAACCTTTGACCAGTAGTGTACATTTTGTCATAGAAATGCCTCATTCACCTTAATGTCTCTGTGTATTTTGCCTGTCTCATGGAGATGATTCAACCCCTGAGAAAGACAAGAACAGAAGTCTTCTCAAAACAAAGGGATGTGTCATTGAGAAAGATTGAAAAGATCTTTTTAAATAATTAAATAGTTATCTTTTTTAGTTAGCCTTACCTGGAGTGTTTCCCTGCAGATGTAAGCAATCTGTTTTTCCTTCAAAGGTCCTGTTACTGCAGAGGGCATATGATATTAACTCTCAAAGTGGTTAAAGGCATATTCATAATCATAACAGTTCCCCATCATTATAAATAGTCTTAAATGCTTGCATAAGATACTAATGCCCAATTTCACACACAAGGCTTAAGACCACCCAGACTAAAATGCATGTTTGAGCTGTTTTAACTGAAAGCAACTTTCGCTTAGCCTACAAATCTAGACTCCCCCTAGCGGCAGCAACATTTATTTTACAGCCAGTGTAGTCTAGCAACTCTCCGTTGACTTTCGAGCTGGAAAAACCAAACTCTAGTCAGTCGGTGGGCGGGCTTAACATAATGACGACAGAGTTGCGACGGTTTACTTGAAAACAAAGAATGGCTGTTGCTGCTGGCGAACAGCTGTCTTTCGATTCGGCTTTGGCCGCGACTCTGGATGATTTGAAGTTAAGCTTTTCTTTGAAACAAGAACAAAGAACGGCACTTGAGTCATTTTTAAAAAAGGAAGATATAAAAGACGTCACCTTCTTCGTTGCTCTGGTTGGTTGTAGAGCTATCCTATTGCGTGCAGAGGGAATATGAAAGACAACGTTTATCCCGCCCCTCGTATTGAGCCCTGTCAATGGTGAGTTCCCAGACCTAACATCCTGATGTAGGTCTGGCATGCCAGGCTAACTTTCACTGGCATATCTTAAAATATGTCAGTGCGATTATTTAGTCTCAAAATTCACACCAGTAATGTTGTTATTTCTAAGGCATGTTTAAAAAGGTGACTTAAATGTCATAATTGAACTAAGGCCTAGTCCTGGCTTATTCTAAGCCCTGTCTGTGAAACCAGGCCTAATTTTATTCAGGGTGTACCTTGGTAAATATCCTGCAACGATCCTCCGCCACAGTATTCCATGCAAATCCACAATTTAGTATTCCTGAAAAAATGAACAGCTCAGTGCACAGTCCTTTCACACAAATCATTTTCAATAGATACATACGCACACACCCATAACTTACAGACATGACAAGAATCTCATAATCATAATGAAAGCTTGTGAGTAGGAATGCATGCCTTTGAAATATAATTCAGGAATGCACAAGTCATCTAGAGCATGTGCGGACACGTGTCGGCAACTATTTACAAAACCTATTCTGTGATTTGTGCTTCGTATGTGATTGTGTAACTCACAAAACATGTTGTGGAATGCACCTTTCTATGCCCTGACAACTAATGGAGAAATACCAGGCAATGCGGAAACTTTACTGTACCTGTGGTAAGTGCCATAATAGGCCACAATGTTCTTATGTTTGCATTCCTTCATCATTGTTATCTCCTGCTGGATGGAGGTGATGTCATCACCTGAAGAACGAGAGAAAGAGTCTATACTGCACAAATACGTGTCCATAATACATACTTGTACATAAAACAAAAAAGTACTTTACTCCAGAAAGCAGTGATTGACAAATCAGGAACAGATATTCTAGATAGCAGTGTAAAAATAACGTATAAAATATAATCAATCATTACTACTTCATGTGAGCCATGTCATTTTAAAAAAACTTTTACTAGTAAGTGTCTTGACAGGGAGGCTTTTGAGAACTATCATTATGTGTAAATATGGCGCTCATTATAATATAAATCCTTCATACAAGGAATCGATCCAATAAAGCCTCTATAATTTTGAGGGATTTGTTAGAAACAGCACAAGCCTCTAAATGTTGTCTGTATGTTCTCTTCAGTACACCACCGATACATGGACAGTTTCTATGCAAACCTATCCAAATGTGTATAACATTAAAACTACTCACACACCTGGATCCAGCTTAACAATTTTGATAGCAGCCATTTCTGAGCTCCTAATGTTTCTAGCCTGAAAGAAAATGCATAATAATACACGATGAACAGGAAAGTCAGATTGTACTTTGTCTTTTACGCAAATATTAATTATAAAATTTATCATTTTGACTGTGAAATCAGAAGAGCCATTTCAACTGCTGTAACAGCATTATACAGTATGTGCATATTTTTACAGACACATTTTATGTTAATTTTATATTAAGTCCATACACTGCCATTCAAATGTTTGAGGTCGGTAAGCCTAAGATTGTTTTTTATGTTTATAAAAGAGATCTATTGTTCTCACCAAGGCTGCATTTATTTGATAATAATATAATATTTTGGTAATATTGTGAAATATTATTGCAATTTAAAATAACTTTTTAATAAATGTAATTTATATCTGTGATGCAAAGCTGAATTTTCAGCATCATTACTCCAGTCAGTGTCACATGATCCTTCAGAAATCATTCTAATATGTTGATTTGCTGCTCAAGAAATATTTCTTATTATTTTCAATGTTGAAAATGCTTCATATTTTTTGTGGAAACCATGATCCATTTTTTCAGGATTCTTTAATGAATGTAAAGTTCAAGAGAACAGCATTTATTTGACATAGAAATCTTTAATAGGTTTAATGCAGTTGGTAGAGCATAATTTCGCTTACAGTTACGATAATTAACTATTACCTGAAGAAGAAGTGTTTTATTGCGATCATTATTGATAATAAAAAATCAGTTTATTTAAAAGGAATTATTAGAACACTATTGTTTTTTATCATAGGGAGACAATGTGCTATAGTGATAGTACTATAGTTCAGGTTCATGGTTTAAGCCATGTTAAAATCACTGCAGTGTTTATATTATTATATCTTTTTGTTCTGGTTTTCAAATAAACATTTTACATTGTATGACTGAGCAAATGCAACACAGAGGTGAATAAAAGTGACTTTAAGGCCATGTTTACTCTGGTGAAATGTTTGGGATGCTGTAGAGAATCCAGGAACGGATCCAGCTCTCCTGGCTGGCATCTTAATGACAAATATCCTAGTGTCAGTGGCAGCCTGCTGTGTCCTTCACTGTAACCTTGTTCTGTAGCCATTGCCAAGACCTGATGTTCTTCGCACGATCCTGAACCATCAGTTAATCACTCTTGTGAGTGCAGTATCATACGCTCTAGATTCTATCAAGGTACTATAAAAACACTATCACTTGTCAAAGACTCATCAAATTCTTTTAGCTTTGGAATGGGGAAACCCATGCATAGTAAATGTGTGTTATACACATGTTTTTTTTACATTTTCAACTTTCTTTAGTATGTGTTGCACTAAATAAGTAAATTATTGTTGCTGTTTGAGCATGAAAAAGGTCTGCAAAGCACAAAGTCACTCCAGAAAGGGAGTTATTCTCTCTATCAGTGCAGCGCACTGTTTGTGAACTCCATGAAATGCCTCGTTTGGAGTCTTGAGTTTTCTTCCGAGAATGAACACGTCCCAAAATTCCTCATTCGTGACATTTCTGAAACATGCTCAAAGAGGTTGACCAATCACAACACACTGATCCAGCCAACCAATCAGAGCACATTGTGCTTTTCAGAAGGAGGGGCTTCATAGAGAAAGGAACTAAACAGGGCGATACTAACAGACTGGGAAGAGAGGTGCTGCAACAAATGTAAAAAATAAGGTGTTTTTGAACATTCAAGCATGTAAATCTACTCTAGTAGACCCCAAAAACAAAATCAAGACTTTGAAAAAGGGCATAATGTTGTGTTACATAAACCATTAAACAAAAAAAGTTAACCGGGAAAATTAATCTCCATTTTTGCTTTGGCCTACTCATAAACATAACAAATCAGGCATTTCTGGACAAAACCTGGAACTTGACTGAGCTGCCTTCCTGTTGTTTTTCCTGGCATGCCAAAAGGCTTCCTGTCATGACTAAAGCGACAGTGTAACATTCTCTTAATGGTTTAACTGTACAACCTGAAATAACGCAGCCACAAACCAAGAACAATGGCTCTGCTTCGGTATCTGCCCACACCTTGGCCAAAAATCCCCAAAGCTTGTTATTTTTTATGTTGGCATAGTCAGATCTGACAAGTCCATCAAATGCAAAACAGACTGTTTTGTCCGATGGCAGCTGGGAATCCTCACCATTAAATATTTTTAGATCTTGAGAACTTTCTGACTCAAAGTCGAGAGAGCTGGAGGACACTAGAAAGGATTCTTTGTGCATTGTGTGATGGGCATTGTAAGGGTTGTTGGCTCACCCACTGAATTATGATAAAGTGGACTGTGTTAGGGATTGCAAGAATGACACAATCTCCACATTACTTCAGCAAACATATAGGCCTATAAAAGAGACAGAAAACATACGTTTTGAAGAACAACACTACCACACCTGCGAGAGTCTTGGTTTTGAGGTCAAGATTTGTAACATTCCATAAATGTTGCGGATGCGCTAGTAAGATCTCTTTTAAGTCGAGTCATATTTCTGAGCCAACCATATGCTATCCTTAAAATCCCAAACTACTTTATAACGTACATACTTTTCTGTTCGGAAGGGGCTGTTTTGCATGTAGGATAATCAACTGAAGACAGATTGACTGACATTATAAATATTATTATAAAATAATATTTTGTTGAAAATAATGACCTAGATGCCCAAACAAATACATTTAATAATACAAATAAATAGTATGGGGACCAAGGTGGTGCAACATTATGTCTGTGTGCATCTATTAGTGTTTAATGTGTTGGATGGAGTGTGTGTCTTTGCACACATGCTGTGAATACTATCACTTTAGAAAACTAAACAGTCCAGTCAGTCAAGTAATATCGTGGCTCGGGTTCCTTGAAATATTCAGCATAAACAAGGACATTAACAAGAAGTAAAAAAAACACATGTCAGTATCAGCAAGATTCCTCTTACAAAAACGTGCTGAGGCAGTGCTGTGGTACAATGAGACATCAGATGGTACCTTGACATTTAACATGATGCTGAATAACCATATTCCTATTTCCATGGCACTACCATAAAATATGTCTAAAAACACAGCACTGATACCATGTCCAAAGAATGGTAGCTAATGCAATCCTTTTTGGTAGATTTGTGCTAGTAACCCAAAAGACAAAGTGTTTGTTTTTTCACATCTTTACAGTGACGCATGCATTAAAACGTACACGTTAGATTAAATCTTAAAACACTTCGCGCAATTTCCAAATGGTCACCTAAAAAAACAAAACAGCTTCATTCTCACCTTAAAGACATCTCCATAGGTGCCGCTCCCGATCTGATGAATAATCTCATAATCATCCAAGGGATCCAAAAATGAAACTCCTATAGTATTCATGCCAGCAGATTTCTTTATGTTTTACTTATTCATGACAGCTGTCACACAGTTTGATGTGCAGTAAACTCATATCTCATCCTGGTGCGCTGTCATCAAAAGTGGTCAAATAAATGTCAATGATAAAACTGTAGACTATATAATAAATTACGTAATGCAACGCAAAGCAAAGGCAAATATTAATGTTTACATTCAGTCTACCAGTAATCACTGACTTCGCCTTGTAATCTTTCTGCCTGTCCTTCTCACACTCGCGCACCCGTAGAGTAGAAATCCGTTCTTTGGAGTCGGATCTTTTAGATGAATCGATTCGCAAAACCGGATTGAACAATTCATTAACGAAATGGACTGAATAGGTCCGAGCAGTTCTCGTTTTTTTCGAACATGCACCGAGGCGAGAACCATTATTAACACGAAGCCTATAGCCTACGATTCAGTTTTAATAAAGAGTTTTGTATTTTAATCGTACAAAATTGTAAAAAATATATATGTGTAAATGATTGTTAGTAGGCTACTGTTTAATGCAAATATGTTCTACTTTTATGATTTGATAAACTGTATCATGGCAGTAGTAACAAACTGAACTGTGGAATTACAATTAATACCTATTTAACGAAAAGCAGGCTATACGATGCGGCAAAAATAAAAGAATTAAAAAAAGGCTACATGCCTGTATGACTTTATTTAAACGTTGTTTTTTTTCTCTGATAATGACGGAAAAGAACCGCTTTTAAACCAGCTCTTTGAAATGAACTAATCAAAAGAACCGATTCGTGCACTTGAGCGGGCTTCACTTCACCCATCACTAGCTATGATCACTAGACGCGAAACTGTTCGCTGCGTTTGCGCATGTGCAAAGCATCAAAGGGCAAAGATAAGCCCTCACAACGTGCACGACAGTAAATAAAAGACAGTTAACGCACTAGATTTGTTCAAGTTGTTTATTTAATGGAAAATACACTTTAACATTGAGAAAATAATTTTTACACAATCACTGCAATTTGTTTTTGCAAAGTTTGCTATGGCACTACTATATCCTTGAGACCACTTATGAAATCCAGCAGTTATGTGGAGAATAACAGAACAAGTGCAAGACCTACTCGTGTAGGCTGGAAATCCCAATAATTTGTTAAATACATTAGACTTGTGAAACAGACATTTCAGAAGTTTCATTGTATTGCAGCCAAAAGAATGGCATCTTTTCTAATAACCTGATAAACACAAAATAATCACTTTGGCTTGTTTTAATCTGTTTTTTTTTTTTTCATTTAGAACTAATAGTAACAAATTAATAAAAATTACTTTGTACTATCAAATAATAAACCAAAACTGCTGGTGCATGATAGACGAGTTTTCTGACTTCAACTTGTAATGGTTATAAAAAAGTGAATTATATAAATAAGCATCAGCTTATCAGAACATTTGTAATTTCCAGGCAAACTAGTGAACTTCACTCCAGGGGAAAATGAAGAATTTAAAAGAAAAAAATATCTATAAATTGGCATTTTAAAGAGTTTTGCGAGGGCGTTTCATGAAGGACAAGGTGTAATCTCCAGAAGGTGTGGGTTTCTGTCTCTTCATCTGCACTTGAGACTGAGCCGTGAGCTGCAGTTTAATGGCACTAGAGTTGATCTTGGCCGCAGAAAGCAGCCCCTTCATACCCTTCATCTTCTCACTGTGGAAAGCCACCACCGGCCCTCCCTGCACTATGGGTGGCTGGGAAGGTGAAGGTGTGGGACTCGGGGATGATGGCTCATTTTTGCCATCGGACTCTTTACCTCGAGTGCCAGCAGAGGAACGACGGCGTCCTCCTTCTCCGCCCACCTTTTTGGGAACTGGATTTTGAGCGGGCAATGCTGCACTTGGAGACGATGGTCCTGCTTGTTCATCTAATTTGGATTCTCGCCTCGGGACCCGTCTACGCCCCTCACGCGGGTCCTCGCTGGATTGATCATCGTCGTCCACTGGTTCTGCATCTTTGGTGATGATTGACACTTTTTGCCTAATCTGAGAAAGAATGAATACACAGTCTGAAATAGACCCTTTTCACATGTCCAGGGTTCTCAGAAGTGGAATTCATCATCTTTAGGGAAACTTCTTTAGTGGTAAAGTGGAGACGACAGAAATATAATATTTGTATTCCCATCAGCTCCAATGGCCAAAGAAAAAAATCCATTTCAACAACAACTTCAAACAACTTTGCAAGAGAGAAAAAAATGTAAAGATTGATTACCGCAGTCAGAAGAGAGAAGCTGTTGTATTAGATTTTAATTTATTTTTTGTAATTTACTGCCAAGGTAATATAATACAAAGTTTAGCATTATAAATGACATGTATATTAAATTTTTGTTTAAGAATAGAATGAAAACATGGAATACTTGATAACTGTGGAAACGCATAATCGCAGCCTGTGAAAATGCTCTATTGAGAAAATGGAGGGATTATTACCTGAGCATCAAAGCGACTAAGGGACTGAACCAGGTAGGTGGCCCAGCCTACATGAAGCACTGGCGTGAGACTTCCTTCTTCCCATTTACAAATCCCATCATAAAACCGGAGTAAGTGAGCAAAGCACTCTGGGTCCTGAAGGGCAGACAAAGCAGCGACCTGTCTGGGCTGGTCCTTTGAGGTAAAAGCATGAATAAAGGACAAGAGAAAGACTTGTTTACAACCTTGCTCTAAATATAAAAATTATAATGAAAAAGTGTTTTCTTTCATTCTTAATTAAACAAGACCTCTTTTTCCATTTCATCAGCCCCTTCGCCACCACTTTCAGCAGCAGTTGTTGTCTCTTTAAGAAGGGTGGGAATGACATCATTAGCTATGTCAAAAAACTCCTTATAGATCTCCTCATCCTCCCTGCAGTAGTTATAACTGTAGACAAAAAAAAGAGTTTATGGGATTATATACTATATTTTGTTCTTAAATGTATATATATTAAATATTTATATTGTTATTTATATAGTGTACATTGCCATTCAAAAGTTTGGGGTCAGACAGTATCAAACAGTAAAAACTATAATATTGCGAAATATTGTTACAATTTAAAATAACTTTTCTATTTGAATATATTTAAAAGTGCTGTGATGCAAAGCTGAATTTTCAGCATCATTACTCCAGTCTTCAGTGTCACATGATCCTTCAGAAATCACTCTAAAATGCGGATTTGCTGCTCAATAAATGCTCATTTCTGATTATCACCAATGTTGAAAACAATTGTGTACAGTTTGTTTCAAGATTCTTTGATGAATATAAAGTTTAAAAGAACAGCATTGATCAGAAATGGAAAGCTTTTGTAACATTATACACTACCATTCAAAAGTTTAGGATCAGTAAGAGTTTTTTTTTTTTAAAGCAATTAACCCTTTTATTCAGCAAGGATGCATTAAATTGATCAAAAAAGACAGTAAAGACATTTAGAATGTTACAAAAGATAAATACAGTTCTTTTTAACTTTCTATTTATCAAAGAATCCAGTAAAAAAAAAAAAGAATAAATGTTTCTTCAGCAGTAAATCATCATATTAGAATGATATCTGAAGGATCATGTGACACTGAAGACTGGAGTAATGATGCTGAAAATCTGCATCCCAGGAATAAAGGACATTGTAAAATATATTTAAATAGAAAAAAGTTCATTTAAATTGTGATATTTCACAGTATTACGGTTTTTACTAATAAATGCACCCTTGCTGAGCAGAAGAGACTTCTTTTTTTAAAAATCGTACTGATCCCAAACTTTTCAACGGCAGTGTATAGGCACAGACAAATGTAGACACGTCAGAGGGACAGAGGGTAGGAGACAGCCAATGTTGTCATGAAGGAAGAGGAAACAGGAAGAGCAGGAAAAGGAAGTGGATGGGAGTGAGCAGTAGTTCTAGGCGTGCTTTGTGCAGACATCCTTTAGGACTTTAGAATCAAGTATTTTTAGCACTCTCTCTGTCCACTGCACTGTGTTTAGAGGGAGGAAAGTACAGATTGTCTCTGTCGACAGGGACCCATGCCAAGGCTAAGTGGAGTGAGCTTTCTAAAGACTAAGGACAAACAGCATGAGGCAACACAGACAATGCTGGCAAACAACACATTTTCCATTTGCCATGAACATTTAAGAGGCTTGATGCATTTTCATATTGTCATCTAATCATGTCTGTGCGGTATTAACAGACACATTTTAGTTTAGAGATTGATTCAGCCTTTTTACATGAATCATTTTCTTTACTTAGGAATGCATTACAAGCATTAAAGGAATAGTTCACTTCAAAATGAAAATTCTGTCATCATTTACTCACCCTCAAGTTTTTTCAAACCTTCAAAGGAAGATATTTTGAAGACTGTCGATAACCAGACAGTTGATGATACCCAATGACTTCCATAGTAGGAAAATAAATACAATGGAAGTCAATGGGGTCCATCAACTGTTTGGTTACCAACATTCTTCAAAATATCTTCTTAATACAGGTTTGAAACAACTTGAGGATGAATAAATGATGACAGAATTTTCATTTTGAGGTGAACTAGAGTTTAATAAGCAACCAGTAACAACTGTAACAACTGAACACTGCCCTCTGCTGTTAAAGTCTAATTAAAATAACGGATGTGTTGCATTTTCAAAAGTGAATTACTTTAAAAGACACAACTAAAAAGATCAATATCATTCAATGGTCAGATTTCTATGGCGCTTGACTTACTCTTGCATTACTGATGCAGCCTCTGCCCAGGAACGCAAAGCCTCCTGGACATTTCTGTGCCTGTAATAGTACCCTGCTAGATACATGAAAGGATAGATGTGCTCGTTGTTGTAATATTTTTTAGCTGAGTCAACAGCCTAGGGAAAACAAAACAGAATAGTGCAAATTTAATAAATGATAACCTTGTAAATATCTGTGATATATATTGATATAGCTGTAATCATATACCTTAAGGTGAATAGAGAGAGGGCTTTCCTTGCCAGTCATGGGTTCCTGATCTTCAAGGTCAGCCAAAGTGCCCATTGCCATGGGATACCTTCAACACACCCAATACACATTCAGAAAGAGTTATATACAATGAGTTACATTCCTGCTGATTTATAAGAAACGATTCATACCTTTCCAAATCCCCTCGATCATACAGCACCCACAACAGCCTCTGAAGAGAGAAAGAAAATTAATAGATACCATACAATAGATACATAAATGTGCATATGTACAACCACAGCAGGAAACATAGAATGGTGTAATGAAAGTTTAAACAAATAAAAAGACATACTTGTTGGAGCTGGAGTAACTCTGTACTGTCTGTGTGCAGATCTAGAGAAGGATTGATGGCGCAAACCATGAACGCTACTTCCATATTCCTGTTGCACTTCATGTAGGAGCCTTTAAGATATAACCAGCTCTAAAGAGAAAGAGAATAGAATAAATGAAGCACAGATTTACAACATGAAAACTCAAAGTTAAAGAATTCTCTCACATTTACACAACCGTTCAAAAGTTTGGAGTCGTAAAGATTTTTAAAGACGTTTTTAAAATTAGTCTAGTGGCATGGTGTTTATGAATACACAGTAGTGTTTATCATATCATGAATAACAGAGCATTATGTACCCTTTCATTGACTCCAGCACTGACAGTCTGACCTCTTCTGTCTTCGTTGCCCTTCCCATGCCATGTGACCTCTGCAGTCTCTTCCCCACCCTTGCCAAAGATGACCCAGGCATGATCTTCCGAGAGAGCGAGATGAACATCCTTCAGGCCCAACACCTGACATGCAGCTACCACTGCAAAGGCTACTCCTGAGCTGTCCAGCTTTGTGCCTTACCGAAAGAGAGACACAGATACAATATTAATCTACATTACATGGTCAGATTTGTTTAATGTCATTTAATGTGTGAAAGTCTACCTGTGATGAGACTGAAGAGGGACTGAATATGTGCCCGGTCCTTGAAATACGACCGACTAAGACTGTTCCAGATTACATCCGAGACCTTTTTCACAAGCTCACGGCTGGAGCTGCCAGTCGGTTTGCGGTACTGGGACATGTCCACGGCACCACGAATCTGGGCCAGGAAGCGTTCATAAAGGGCAGATACGAGATTCAGCTCGACTGTGGGAAAGCAAGAGTTTGGACTGTCAGGTTTAAGAGGTTCAAAGCGAACGCCCGGGACATTGACGGGAACAACTCTGTTGACAGCCAGGAAGTGCTCTACGAAACCCAGCACTAGGGACAGCAGGGCCAGGTCTGGCTCTGGGTTGTTAAGTTCAGACTCAAAAAGCTGCACCACTCCATCGATGCCCCGAAGAGGGAAGTGCTTCTTCTGAGCCGACCGAATCCCCATGGCTAGTGGTTGAGTTCAATCCCAGTCTGATGTAATCTTAAAAATAATATAACACACAACACAAGCTTTTAATTGAAGTAAAAATAATGTATGTCTTGTCAAATTAATGAGTGTCTGATAGTGTGGGCAGGCTATTATTTGCTTACTAGGAAATAATTATTTGGCATTGCCATAGTAGTTACAGTCCTATTATACTACAGTACATTAATATATACCATGGTACTGTATAATAACCATTTGTTTTTATTAACATGGTACTCCAAAGATCAACTTCAATGTATATATTAGTAAATTATGGTTTAAAAGAGGCCAAGAAGTCAATATAATCTAGGCTAGGGGAATTCCCAGAGACATGTGTAAGGCCACATCTTAACATGTGTCACAAGTTAACAAGTCACCACGTAACATTAAATATTACAAGGAAACGTTTAAATCCAAAATAAAGCTATTGGGCTGAATGACCATGACATTAAACTGGTTGAATATTAACTGGTTGAATATTATGCTTAGTTGGAGTGTAATATATTGATACCGGAGGGGAGAAATTTAACCCAGCTGTCTAACTGTATAATCCTATAATGATAACCCAGATATTATCAAAAGAGCAGCCAGTGCTTGAAATTTGAGCAATGCAAACAACGCAACTGCAACACATGTGAGTCTGGGCGACATCATCTGCGTCATGATGCTGCAGCTAGCTAGCTTATTCAATAATATCAGTTTCTGGTGTTTTTAAAGCTTAAATGGCGTTTTACAGGAAACAGATTGGTCTCTCCTTTCTTTCGAAACAATAAAGCGTTGCTTGGCTTCATTCTCACTAAGTTACATACCTTTGTTGAAATTACATCCACATGCTTTTGTTTTGCCCCGTGCTTTTGCCGCGCAGATGAGAGACGGACACTCCTACAAAACACCGGAGACATAAACAATCTGTTCGCACGTCAAAACGTTGAATCGTCTGAATTATGCTTATTCCTATTGTGAACAAATCAGCGACATCAAAAGTACTTCCTGTTATCTACAAGCACTTGGGAAATGTAGTCTTCTACGTCATCTTTTTTAACCTGCTTTTGGTACATTATCGCCACCAACTGGACTGGAGTGTAAAACATCGACGGGATATTTGTGCATTTTATAATACTTTCTGGCATCTAGTATAATATAAAACGTTAATGTTTTAATTGATTTACGCTAACTAAACTTGTGTGCCACTTTGTAGTAATAAATGTGTTTTTGTTTCTGCCTTGACTTCCTCATTCCCCAACCATCAGGTTCATTGTGTCAGTTATTTCATTGCCTCCAGGTTGCATAAACTGCTAAGTATAGTCTTACAAATTCAAGTTTTTTATCCTTAATGCGGTTCATTACTGTTTAGATACATAAAAATGTAGATTGGTCTAATTTTATACAAAAAATAATGATTTCTCCTTGACTAACCGCTAGTTTGTCCTACTAGCCTACTTGACACAGTCTTAAAGGCCCACTGAAGTGCCTTAAAACGTGCAGCATTATTCAGTGTGACAGGGCAGGGCCGGACATATCGAACAGCTCCTCCACTTTTTAAAATAGAGTTTGGTTTATGTCATAGCTCGGCCAGGGGCGTTTAGCTCAGTACCAGTGTCTTCCTAATCTTTAACTGTTTCTCCTAATCTCATCCATATCGCTTTAAAATATAGCATGCACTGTGTGCTATATTCAAATGGATTCAAAACTCAAATGGGTCTGATATGTTTTCTGGTCTGCGCCGACTCGCACATGATCCACTCTCTGTCTATGAACAGGTGTTGTGCCGAATTTTGACCCCCGCCAAATGATTACCCCCCTAGCATTGGTAGGTTTAGGATTAGCTGTGGGGGAGGAGATATAGGATTAGGGGTGGGGTTAGGATTAGGCAATCAGGTACTGACTTCAACGAGTGGGGTAATAATTTGGCAAGGGGTAGAAATTCGGCACAACACCTGAGCAGACTGTGTGTGTGCTGCGGCGGTTCACATGATGACACTAACCCGAAACCAGACTTCATTCGCCCCAATGAAAGTATATAGGCTACACTGTCTGAATCGTTCACTGTCCCCTATATGTGCAATTTACCATGTAGAAAATAATAAATGTGTGAACAAGTGACAGGATGCATCTGTAATGTAGGGGGCGGGACGCTTCAGAATCTAGAGAGCATTTGATTGGACAGAAAATCTGATGAGAAGCTGAAGTGCAGAGTGATGTCATCAAAATCGTTGATCCATATGGGCGGAAGTGAGAGACTGTACGTTTAAAATGCTTATATCTTCTAAATGCAAATTTTGTCATTGTTTTGGAGCACACTAGCTTATAGATAACAGTAATATATTTATACAAAAAGCCAAAAACTTAATTTCATTCATTTTTGATTTCATGCGGACTTTAAACCTCTGGTACTGCTCGCATGCCAGAGAAAAAATGACATTAAAAAAAGAAAGAAAAAATAGTTAAATTCAATGATTTTACTATATTTTTGTTCAATCATGTTTTTTTTATTTAATATTTTGTATTTTTATGGGGATTTTATGGTACTAAATTATATTTATGCAGTAGTAAATCAATTAATTCACTTATTCATTATTGGATCAGAAAATTATATTTCCAACTTAAATTGTCATAAATATTGAATGCTTTGGAGCACAGATTTAAGATTGTCTCTTTTTAAAGACAACAATTGGTAGATTATTGATGAAGTGATTTTTTTAAAGTGAGCTTTGAAAAATGCACAAAAACACCATTTTCAATTTTTATATGAAATATTTTCCAAAACACGTTTTACTCTATATCTCAAAAAAAAAGAGCTTTCAGTAAGGCTGTTTGGGCGCAGTATCAAATGTTTCTAATCGATGAAATGCAAGTGTGACTATTTTTTCAGGACCATTTAACCTTTAGACCTGACCCCGAATCATGTCTATGATTTTTTTTGTTCACACAGCAATTGTCAAAACCTTTACCAAGTTTCATACTATTCAGATGAAGTAAAAGTTCAACAACACAACAAACCTTGTTAACATAATGGTTCTGTTTATGCAACTTGCCTGTATGTATGTATATATATATATATTTTTTTTTTTTATTATTATTATTTTAATTATTATTATTTTTTCTCAGAAAAAATAATAATAATTAAAATAATAATAATAAAAAAAAATATATATATATATACATACATACTTCTCGATACCACAGTAAATACCGTATGAAACAGGGAAATGTAGTCTAATCTAGCCCCTAGTGGGCCCATCATAACACGCAAAAGAAGACTTGTTACCAAAGGATGGCGCTGTTGCAAAAGAAATGAAACACTTCCAGCGCACAAATCCGAAAACATTACATAATCACGGCCCATAGAGTTACATAGTGTTTACTGTATCTTTTCTAGACACAGTAAGTAGGCGAGGATGGATTAGACATCAACCTAATTCAAACTGTTTGTAGGTTTCAGGGTTAATGACAACTGTTTTGATGCTTGAGGCGGAAAATAGAAAGAGGAATTGCAATTCAGGTTGATATTACCGTATGATTAATGACTGCGATAATGTATCACAGATAAAAGTTTTTACATTATACTTTAATACAGAAAGCATTTGCTTACAATTATGCGGCATGTATGGGACAGATGAAGTAAAAGGAAGGCTTGTGGAAGAATATCGAAGCTTCCGAAATCAAAATAGTTTTATGACGAACATCTAAAAGCAAACCACATCGACCTCGCTCACCCTAATTATTCATTTTCTCTCTCTCTCTCACCCTAATTATTCATTTCTCTCTCTCTCTCTCTCTCTCTCTCTCTCTCTCTCTCTCTCTGTACCCGCCCTGTCTGTCTTCCACCGCCCCCATCCACTGCAACATTCAGGCAGGTTCACCTAATGTGCACGCTCGGTGACGCCGCTGCTGTGTTGGGAAATACTCGGTGAATCGGGAACCTTCAGATTAACAACCAACAGCACAACCTCAACGACACCACCTCTGCGCTACAGATCCTGTAAAGCAACACGACAAAAATGGCAGATCCAATGACCCAATCTTCTCAGATTTCGTCGTCACAAGGCCTAAACGATGGACATTCTGCAACGGCCAAAGACTCAAAGTTTTCCGGTAAGAGAACGTGAACGTCATACAACAGCGTCGTTGAATTGGTTCTGTTTGTTTTTCAATTTAGGGTGTGTGTTTTTATTAACATTCTAAATGGTACCATTTAGAATTCTAAATGGAAATGTCGCCCTGAATAGTGAGTTTGAGAGGACAATACGAGCTGCTACAGTCGATTTGTATGAATGCACGTGTTTAAAATGCCTGTAATACTGGAACTCTCTGGCGTTATTATGTAAGAGTCATGCACTGTTTATTTCTCACGTACACTTTCCATATCGACTCCCTTTGGCATAATATAAAGATTGTTGATGAATCTACACTTTGCAGGGATAGCCTACATCGGATGCTGGACTCCAAATGAATGTGTTCTCATCCACTGCTTTGACCTGACGTTTATTTTTAGGAAAAGGCCATGGAGAAATATGGGGACACATAATACTGCTTTGAACTGAAATGGGCACATGTTGCGGCTCAGCTGATCATCTGCAGTGCAGATACATCCGAAACTGGAGGACAGTGTAAATGATAAGAAAAACTGCTTACACACCCCATCTACATTTCTAGCGACGTGACAAAGCTAGAATAATCAATAGAGCTGTCTAGAACCAATTATGAATCGTTCTTTTGAGTCGGGTCTTGTCTGTGAATCGATTAGATGTTCAGAACTGAATCGGTTCTTGATTCAAGCCATTATGTTTAAATTGTTCAATTTAATCTGCATATTTGGGTTCTAAATGACTTTTATGAACTGAATCATGGTTGCAACATACTGAATAATGATATATAGGACAGTAAAATAAACGCCTTCATAATAAAGAAGAGTATACGCCTAACTTACATATGGCTATTGGTACGTTTAAATCATGTAAATGCCAAGTCTGTGATGTATTAATAATGTTATGGTGTTCTTTCGGTTCTTAAAAATGAGCTATATAAAATAATCGATTCGCAGAATTGAGTCAGCCTTCGCTACTGTCAAAACTGATGGCATTGTTAATAATTTTTTAATAATCGCTTGTAATTTTGCATGCTGTGTAAACAATCTTATAGGTGATAATTTTTATATTTTAGAAGAAAAAAAAAGCCATTGCACTAATAGATGCAGCTCCATCCATTTGTCCATCAATCATTCTGTGAAATGACACGATATCCTTTGTTCGGGCCCTGTATGTTTTTTCCGTTGTGAAAACAATACCGTGGGGTTTTTGTTGACTATGGAGATGGTTCGCTGCTTTTCAGGTCGTCAGCATATATGGAGCGCTTCTGTCCTCCTTGGTTCGGCTTTATTTAGGCGTCTGGGAGTCTAATAGAATTAGAACGGGAAGTTAAGACTCATGACGTCAACCTTCTCTGAATTTTCAGCACGGTTTAAAATGTTTGGCTCTTGAGCTTAGGCGCATTGAGTTCAGTTAGGGGTTAGAATCTGAATATTGCTGGTAGAAGGATGTAGACATGAGGACTGTCTTACAGGCTTGTTAACACAGACACCATATGTGAAGGTGACATATTGAACCAGATGGTTAAATTTAGCTGCAATAGCCTATGTCCCTCTGAGATGCCTGTGCGCGTGCCATTGTCACTGGACAGATCATAATGTTACACAAATTCTACCTACATAATAAGGTAGTAAATAATTCCAGACTTTTAGCCAAGTGTTGTTTTTAATGCAGTATTCTGGGTTAAATTCAGGTTAAGCTCCATCGATAGCATCTGTGACTGTTGACTGTCCAAAAACTATTGGAACAATGTTATATATTTTGTTGACTTGTGCACTTACATTATCCCAAATGTTTCCAACAGCTTTTAAATCCAGCGAAATCAGCTACTTTAACCAGTGTAACGGCCCGTGTCAATGCGTCGCAAGTCAATGATATCATATCCTTGTTACCCTCGATTTCCAAGTTTACTTCAGTAGAAACAATGAAAACACCAAAGGCACTTTAATATATTATGTGTATTATTTGACAGGTGAGCAACTGTTTGGCAGAAACAGTTGAGCAATTTTATAGACAGGAAACTAATCCTTGTTATAAAGCTCAACACGGTTAGTCTTATTTTGTTTGAATCTTGATTTCTTGCGAGTAACATTTTTGTACCATGTCAATGCCTCAGAGACAACACTATTTTGTCAAGTGGCTTACACAAAAAAAGGGTTAGATCACCCAAAACTGATCATTCTGTCACAATACAAATTAGATTCAAAACAGTTCAATGAACACAATTTAAACAGTAAAGATTTTATTGTGCAAAAATCTAAATAATTTTAATTAAGTTAGATTAAATAGGCTACACCAAATATGCCTCCTTCATAGTTTTACTTTGGTAGACAGTGATTAGAACAAAAACAAGTTTAAATATCAAGGTTTCTGGCCAGAAAGCAAAAGTAAAATGCGCACAGCCATTCATAACGGTGCGGAGCAGAGGGAGTGTTTTCAGTTAATTCCTATGGAAGTTGAGCTTCCATAGAAACACTCTGCTGCTAGCCAGACACGCACCGTTATGAATGCCTGTGCGGCCGTGCGTATTTTCCTTGCGCTTTAGAATAAGCGCCAATTCGGGGCCGCACAACAAATAGAAACTAATTAACTAAAACTAAAGAACTAATTCTTAGCAGGTCACCTATTTGCATTGGGTTTAAATCCAAAATGTCAAATAGGCAAAACGATGTTTCACTATAGACATCATCTGATGCCAATTTGGTAGACATCGCCAAATATACATGTGCATTTTGCTAACTTTAGATGATATATAGCATGCCACAATGAAGGGCATGTCAACGGCATGTCGACAACAACCCCTAGATGTTGTTGGAAGACCTTAACTTGTGTTCAACCCAGAACAATCCGTTAAAAATGCGTCATTCTAAAAGGGACCATGAGATTTTTACCCGATCAACTAGACAAACTCATCTTATATCAATACTGTCAGCCTATATCGGCCTCTCTCTTCTGTCTGGGTGTGATGCCTAAGGTCAGTGCTGATCACAGCTGGCTGAGGCAGCAGTCTTAAAGCTTTGGGTGTCATGATTCAGTCCCCTCAGGAATAGAGCTGAAATTACTGGCATGACAGAGATGCCACGCCAGGCTCTTCCAGTGTCAAGAGGCCAATCCGTTCCCACTTTAAGCGCTGCCCTGTAACTCAAGCCATCTTGGTGCATTTAACCTTTGCCCTCGCAATAGATAGTATCTAGCTATCATGTCCTTCACCTTATTTCCTTATTAAATGTTTGCCGGTTAAACATTACTGAGCAACCATCGTACAATGTCAGATTGTGATGCCAGAATTGCATCAGATGGTTATTGCTGTCAAGCAGATTCTATATGGCTGACTCATAAGCAGTGGAAAGAACTTCAATCAAGATGATAGAGGGTGTGTGTAGATTTGTTAGAGGTTTGGTGTCCACATCAGTGTTTCAAGGCGTGTCACTTAGGTACGTTTTTGGGTGTGGTTTGGGCAAAGAATGTCGTGAAGCAGGGGTACACTCCTTTTTTTGTGACCAGTAGAGCTTGCCCTGTCTTAAGACTGCTGTGCTACTAGATCAACCTGTTATCTTTAACTTTCTCACCACTCTCCCTGTTGGCACTCCCTGTTCTTATTGAGATTCCAAGATAAATTCATTCAATTTAGTTGACCTAGTGTTGCCTCCATAGCTTGATGATTGACCTAACTGTTGAAAGTGGCTAGTTCTGGATGAATGCAAATATTGTTCGCTTCCAAACCACACGAAATTTTGAAGTGTGGCTGAAAATGGCTTTCCTTAACAGGTTACATAACACAATGGTGCAACATGTGGGTGCTTTGCAGGGTTAGATGTCAGAAAGTATGGGAGGGATCACTGAAAATTCCATGAGAAAGTTCCACCGTTTGAATATTGTGAGTAAGTATTGTTCAGTATGCAGATGAATCATCGAGGGATGTTCATGTGTATGTGATTAGTTCTGGATAGGCCTGCTAAGTAGGAAAGTGGCAATGGGTAGTTGATGAATAACATTAATTAACTTTTTTTTTTAATTTTTGTTTTTAATAAGCATAAGCATAATATAACATAATAAGTTATATTAATGTATAAGAAAAAAATATATTTTAAGTAATTTGACTGCTCACCATTTCTTCTTTTTTTGTACCATCTTTATGGACGTTTTTTCCTAACAAACTTAAAATGGTAAATCAAATGTTCACGTTTTCAAATAATAAATAAAATTGTAATTTGGATGCTCAAATATAAATAAAAATATACTTTCATTTTCTTATTTAAGGTTGCATAAACTATATGAAAAAAAAAATCCCAAAAATTGATTCGGTACAACCCAGTCATAAATAATTAAAGCTATAATTCGTTACTCATATTATAAAGTGAGTCTTGTTAGTTATGAGCTATGGGTGCCCATTTTGACTTTGATTTATTATTTTTGCATTTGAACATTTTCATTTTTAATTTTGATTTTCTTAGAAAAAACGTCCATACACCTTTTCGCCTTCTCTAATGTTACAAATGAAGTTTTTCAAGTAATTTAAGCTGTATGCATAAAATGAGTAATGCTTTTTGAAATGGCTTTAGAAAGAGTACAGCATGTCTCACCACCACATAAATATTTAACTACACCAATTACGGTTGATTATCTCATAGAACCTCCTTGAATTTTAGATTAAAGGGATAGGTTGCCAAAAAAGAGAGCAATTCTCTCATTATTTACTCATACTTATGTCATTTCAAACCTGTGTAACACAAAAGATTTTTTTAAACAGGTCTCGTTTGTTTGTTTCCATACATTGAAAGTCATTTGGGTCCAGTGTAGTTTGGACCCCCAACGTTCTTCAAAATATCTTCTTTTCTGGTCCGCAGAAGTTGCACAGGTTTGGAACGACACAATGGTGAGTAAATGATGATAGATGATAGACTTTTTTGGCCTAGTACTATCCTTTTAAGTCATGTAAGTTGTCGAGGAAAGTGCTGGTTATTCTCTATCAGCTGTTTTTTCTTCTTCTTTTAGTTTCTTGAGATGTAAAAGGTGCTTCGCTGGGCATTTCACTAACATTTTCCCCTTTCAAATGTAGAGTATAAGAAGGATACTGAGACTTTTCTTCTCATTCTTCTGTCCTATTTTATTTTTTCAGATTCCTTTTTTTCTTCGCCTGTATCTCTCATTCAGTCTCCTCAAGGCAAGTGTATAGTTCTCTTCTGATGCTCGCCTGCTTCTCTACCTTTTATCTTTCTCTTCATGCTCCTCTGTCATATCTGTTCTATTAAGTATGCTATGTTCCGCTGGGCTGCTGCTATGACACACTCCATCCCTCTCACCAGTGACCCTCTCCTCTATACCAGACTAGATGCTCGCAGTAGTGGCTTCTTTTGGAGTTCTTCCTTTTAAGCGTAGGAAATGAAGCAGAGGACACAGAGGGAATCTACTGATTGTTTTCACGTAAACCAAAAGAATTAGCTCTTTATATATGAAGCTAGAAGCTAACCCATTTCTGGGGAGTATTTGGAAATGTCCTCTCCTTCAATATGTACTGTCGTGATAACTCAGTTCTCACATAAAAGTTAATGATCAAGCTAATAGTTAGTCTCACACCTGCACGCCACTTGACCGTGTACTGCCACCCTCCCTGACCAGAAGTCTTGTAACATGACCCTTGCTGTTTCTAATGGTGACCCCTTGCAATCATGCATGTTGGAATCCATAATAACAGCCAAGTCCCTTCTGTTTTCAACAGTTTCTGAATGAGGTCATCCACATTTCTGTGGCTGATTTTCTAATGCCTTATTAGATCTAACATGGTCTCTTCTTGTCTGTAAATCCAGACATTTACCAACAATACCCTGTAATATATGGTTTCCCACTCTAAAAAGTTGAACTTAGCCAGTCAACAACCGGAATGAATGTGGCCACCCCCTTTTTACCATTAGTATATCCTTTAATTTTGTCGACACCCCACATCTGACACTGTTCACTGATTAAAAATGGGAAAGCTAAGTCCCCACAGATGGTAGAAATTCAACTGGCTCCAGTTTATACCCACTGCAAACATGATTTAGGTCAGCGTTACTGTGGGTCCAGCTTAATCCCAAGATTGCCACCTTATTTTAAGATAGCAGAGAAGTTCAAGTTCACTTTGTGCAAGAGCAGAATCCTAAAAATGGAACAGGTTGGTGTCCCTGAGGATTCTTGCCCTTGATGTCCCCCCTCCCCCACAGCAAGCCATGTTTGGAGCTCCAACCCCAACACCGCACTGGTCCTGAAGGTAGAGCGACACTGGGGAGGGATCTAGCAACAGGACGCTGCTCGGGGTTACTTCCCTGTGACTGCTGCGGCTGAATCTTCACCTGCTTTTTCCATGCATTTTGCATGTTGTCTTTTACCACAGAGTAAGAGGAAATCCTCAAGTTTTAGTCTTTTTGTTTGTGTTTGTTTGTTTTGTTTCTTGTCTATTTACATACAGGAGTTAGATAATTTTAGCATTTATATATAGAAAGAATTAGCATTATGTAGATTGAGTAAATCCACACACAATGTTTAGATCTTTAGATAGAAGTATCCCTACAATGTTTAGAACATTGTTATCTTAGAACAAAAAAACTGTAAAACCTAGAACTTTGTTTAGATACTTAGATTATGGAAAATTTGGATCTTTGTTTCCCATTCATAAAGACGGTTTTTACGGGCAACTAGTTACAACACGTGACAAAGACCCGTCATAACTGAGTACAGGCACTTTCTATCCATAACAGAATCTTGAAGAGATGTAGGGACAAAAGTGTTAGTTTAAACAGAAGTGAGCAATAACATGTTAACTGTTATATATTGAATATATTTTCAGAAGCATTTATTTTCTAAAGGCTTTAGAAAAATTGTAGTTTCTGTCAGTTAAAGTTTTTTTCACTACTTCACTACTATGCCTGCAGCACGCAAATTCAAAGATTATATCTTAAAGTAAAACCAGGAAATGGCAGGTTTAGAAAGGAACAAAATGATTCGGATGTTAGAATGTGGTTGTCACTCTGGAACCTGTTTTATCTCACCCTACAGAAGAGTCAGGAGAAATTATAATACAAAAATATTGCTTAGCATATAGCTTAATCTTATAGCTTTTTTAAAATAATTTTGGACAATATAAGTGTGACCCTTTTATAATTTTTTTTAAATATGTAGTCAGCACCATTTAGCCAAGCCTGAAAAGCTAATGTTATGCGAATCAATGAGGCCATACATTAAAACATAGGGGTTGTGTTCGAAAGGGAACTGGCTTGCTGCCTCTCAGCCCAGTCAGTGTATGACTTCACAGGCTATGTTTGTGTTTAAAGGTACCTCCTAAGGTTTCCAAGGCACCGTAACATCTTGTACAACAAAAGCAAATTAAAATTAATGCATATGTTTAGTTATTTTAATGCTTATATCTCACGGATATTTATTAATTAATTTACTCTTCTAATGCGTTTTTTTAGACTGCATATTTCCTTTATCCAAAAATTGCCGAACTGCACGCATAGATCAACCAGATGGAGGTATCTTAGTAGACAGAATGTGACATTGTAATTGGATGTGCATTGTTACCTGCCTAATTCCACATAGTGCCTGTGAAGGCATAATTTTCCAGCTTTCGGACACAGCCATTGTGTTGCATGGTAAAATGGTCAGGATTTCCATTTTCAGCATGTGTCCAGCATTCACTTTGCTGCATTCCCTGTGCTCTTGTAATTCTGGCCTCATTGTGTCATCTACACCATAATTTGTTGATTTTATCTTCTTTCTTTTTTTATTTAATAGATGGTTAGATAGTTGAGGCATAGCTCAGACAGCCGTTTAGTAGTTTCCACAATAACAGTATTTATTAACAGTAACCATTTAACAAATTATTTGGTTATTTTACTGAGGATATTGATTACTACTTTTGTTTGTCTGTTTTGTTTGTTTCTTTGTTTTTGGGGTTGTTGTCTGATTATGGATGTCATCTAAATTAATTAGTAAATCTGCCCCTACAGGATAAACACATTAAATGCATTGAGAAGCATTGTATGTGTCATTGAGATTCCTCAATGTTATCAGCACATTATCAAGCTGGCATGCAGACATCAAACTCCATCCATTAATATGTGGGACCATGCAGTGTGTGCATGACCGCTTTAGCTTCAGTTAAATGGATGCAAGCAATTAAGCATCTTGGGAATGCTACATAAAGTATCAGTGTAGCTGCTGATTGCTAAAGTTGTTGGGATCTTTGGCTTTGAAATTTTCCTGCTCTTAATTTGTTAAAGACAAACCTATACAAACCTGAGCTTCAAATATGGTCCCCTGCTTTAGCAAATCGGAATTAAGGTAGAGTTTGTCTTTATTTCCAACCCTCCTTTTCCTCCTCTTTCTTGCTTCATGATGGATGCAGACAAAAGAGTGGTACTAGGCTCTGACAAGCCTACAGAAAATTTGGCTACCTCTCTTCACTTTTCTCCTCAGTCAAGTTCCTTTTCTCCAGTTGCTTGTGGAATTGAATCTTCAGGATCACCTGGTGACAACATAGATCGTACCTTCAAAGAGAAACGAGAGCTTTTTGATTCATCTTTTGGCTCTCAAAAGCAGGACTCACCTATAAAAACTTCGCCAGTATCTGAGAGAATCAAAGCATTGGAAGCTTTAGCTGCAAAGCAGAATGATTTTGATGGGGGGTTTCCACATTTTAAAGAGCGTCACTATGAGAAATCCCCCACAGAATTGCATGGAATTTCCTCCCGCTCATCCTTTCAGAAAAGGACATCGTCAAATGAACAGGAATCTCCTGAATCACCCTTCGAAGTGCTTGGTGAGGCAAGGCATGGGACTGATTTTGAGGACACAGCTGACTGGATGAGAGCTCACTTACCTCCTGCACCAGATTTCAACATTGAAGATCCAGTTCTTGATGAGGAAAATGAGTCTCCCATGGTGCAAAAGAGCCCATCCGAAGTGATTAAAGCAAACAATGTTGTTACAGGTGAAGTTCCAGAACCTTTTGCAGGAGTTCCTGATCAGTTTATGGACAGCCCTATCAAAGATGTAGATGACATTGATCAATCAAAGGAGGATGTCAACAAGCAATCAAAACAAGATAGTGTTGACGAAGATTCTGAATTTGACCTGAACTTTTTACCAACAGCCTATATGTGGGACAAGCAAGAGAAAGCTGATACAGGCACTCAAGGCTGTCAGATATTCCCAGACAATCAAGATATTCCTTCCTCCCCTGCTCCTCCTGCAGATTTTGAGTCTCCATTACCCCCTGTGTCCCAACAGATGGAGCCTAGTTCTATACAACATTCCAACACTTCGAAAGGAAATTTGGAGCCTGCTGAAATCCAGGAGGTAGACAGCTCTGGGGAGTCGGATGATACAGTGATTGAGGAAGCCATGAGCATCCCAATAATGGGAAACAATGACCTAGACACCAAAACCCACAAGGAAGAGGAGACCATTCCAAACAACATGAAACCTCCAATTCTGGTACCTATTATTAATGTTATTGAAACTGAGGAACAAGTCTTAAGTGATGAGGAAGAAGAACAGTTTGAGGTAGAAGGTGAGGAGGATGATGGTGAAAAGTGTCAGATTTTGCAAGGTGAAGGAAGAGGGTCACCAGAGCAACACCACTCAGAAGTTTCCGAACATGCATCAGTGGAAACTCTACATGAAGAACATAAACCTGACCATGACATTTCCTCCCAGGCAAATCAATCGGACTCTGATGCTGAGCACTCTCCTGAACACCAGGTTATTGACGATGATTATGAAAGTGGCATTTTCCTCCAGTCCTCTCCAGACTCAGGAGGCCTGAATTTCGAGGACTCTCAAGAGCAGTCCCATATGTCTCAGAATTTAGTGTCTTTTGAACCCTTTAAAGAGTCTACCCTTGATAAAGAGCTTGACAAGACTGCAGAAATACTTTCTGACCTTCCACCAGACATCAGCTGCCCCTCAAATGAGCCCAGTGATGTGGAGACATACCTGGATCATTATGCCAGTGAAGAGCTTGCTTTAAAAGACCAGCTGAATTTGTCTTATTTTAAGGAGAGTAAAGGTGAGAAAACAGATCTTTCAAAGTCAGACTGTCTTACAGATAATCAAAATATCAGTTCTCCTGTCCAAGAATCCTTTGATAATATCACTGATGATTTCGATGAGACACCCAACGAATGCAAACTAGACTATGAATCTGTGCCTGAGCCTTCCCTTTTTGAAACTTCACCTGACATTCCTGATGATATTGAGACTATACTCTGCCAAAATAAAATGCCTAGTGTTGATTCAGAAGATCAAAAGTCAACAGTGGAAATCAAGACGTCTAACTCGCAGGAACAGGAAGAGTTGCCAGTCCAGTCCATTGACCAACAAACCCCAGTTCAAGAGAACCCACCTGCACCATTCCCCTCTTTCCACAATGAGCAGTCTAGCAAAATCAATAACGTTATTTCTGAGCCTACGACAAATGAGATTGCTGAGGGATCAGTGATAACGAAGTCTGAACCTCAAGTTGTGACCCCCAAAGATCTTTTAGATAGACCGGATTCGCCAGAGACCATGAGTGATACAGAAACGCTTGAACCAGAATGCTCAGTAACAGCAGCTACTGACAGCTTTGTGGATTTCATGAGGGAGTGTCTTAAGTCACGACAGGATGAGGAAAGTGAGGGGTTCAGTTCTGGACACAAAACTATAGACCAGAATCCCAAATCTGATGCTCCTCCTTCCACTCAATCCTCCCCAGCAATGATCATGGACTTGGAGCAGGAGCACCTCACAATTTCTGCTTTGAAAGAGATCGGGAGCAGCCAAGAGGAGGAAGACGAGAATATTCCCACAATGACGACTGTCCTAAAGCCTGATAAAGCTCCTATTCCTACACCAAATCCTGAGGCTTCAATCACTTCTTCTCAAACTCTTCCAAACGAGTGTCAGGCAGTACTTTCCAAAGAGGTCGAGGCAATCGACATTTGGGTTGCAGAGGCCTACCATCTTGCAGAGCATGTCTTGACAGCAATACTAACCCACTTTTCAGGTAACATGTTTTTCTTCTGGGCAAGCAGCCTGCTAACCCTGCACGCATAGTATGCCCAGACACTAGACCTTACTTACCTTTTTTTTCTTTATAACTCAACTTGAATTTTCTCAACACTAACCTATCAGTATGTTTCTGAAAAGATGGCAAAAACTAAACATTTTCAAGTTATTACAATAGCCTTATAGAGATTCTAAATGACTTGTTTGTTGTGAGGAAAACCAAATAAACATCAACTAAGACTAGTCATAACATTAAATGAAGTGTATTTTTTTCTGTGCCATGTCTCATGATGGTATAAATTTTAAAGGAATTGATATAAACATTCCTGCAGGGTGGCTGCATGGCCTGCACAGCCCTTGAAGTCAGGTGACCAGTTATGTCTAGTCTCAGGTTTCATCTTTTATGTAACCTTCTACAGAAAGGCCATTGGGAATGAAGTCAGGGTAAATGTGCATTTAAAAGGAGTAGCATTATCTTCCATTTGACAGTTATTATGCTATTGTTATGTGTGTACTGATCTGGTGTAACACTATAGAGAAAGTGATGCAGAATTATCGGTTTTATGTTGTTGTTTTTTTACTAAAAGGATAAATGCTTGGCCTTTAATACCATAAGGACTATATACATTTTCCCCCTTCGGTTCTGAAAGAATTGTTGAGTTTCGTCAGTGTTGACTATTTCTCTTGATTATTGTAAGCATAATTATTAATTTCTATTAAAGAAATATATTAAAATACAACCTGCATGTTGTATTTTTGTTTGTTTTCTTTTTGTAGGCTACACATCCAAAACAAGCTAAGAATGTTTCCATCAATTACTTTATTGCTGATGTTTGAGCCCTGCTATTCTGGACTCAACAAAGTTAATGGAGAATGAATTTGCTTTTCACAATTACCGTAAAACTTCAAATAATAGCCCAGGATTTTATTTTCCCAAATCGCCGAACTCCACCGGCTTGTATTTGAGACAGGCCTTTATTTTAGTGTTGAGATGTTGTTCATTGAGTGTAACGTTAAGTCTAGAGATAACGATCCAAATAGCATACTGATAGACGGAAAGCATGACAGTAGGAGGTTACCACATTATATTACGTTTTATTTATAATTCGAATGTGTTTAACAAAGTTAATTTAAGAATTAAGGGGGTCGCACACCGGACGAGAAGCGCGTTTAGGACAGCTCGAGGTATCGCACACCAGACACGCACTTTCTCAGTTTATGGCCAGCCCAGCAATATTGTTATGTTACATTATGAAATGAAGATAATGTCTATACTATGTTATGATTGTACTGTACAATTAAAAACAATCGTTGCTAAGTCTGCAGTCACTTTACCTCAGACCGTCAGTTAACTGGATGAATTGAGAATATCATTATACCTCCAGTTGTTAAAGACGCGCGGCGCTTCTCGTCCGGTGTGAATGAAAGCTATAAACAACTGCAATAATGTGATACTGACCCTATTCATCACTATCATCATCTCCGCGATCCTCAACTACAAGTTCATTGGTGAAATCCTCCTCCACTTCTCCCTCTCCGCTAACTCTCGTTGCATTGCTTGCGCTAATCAGCTCCCGCACATATGCGCGCAGGGCTCTCTTGCGTGCGCAATCTGCACCATAGAACTGGCTTAAACAGACGATCTGACGGGTTGTAGAAGATTAAATACAACCCGAAACTAAAAAACAGACCAGGCCTCTATTTGAGACCGGCCTTTATTTATCCAAACCTGTTGCCACACCAGGCGTGTAAAAGAGGCGTGTAAAAGCATATATTTGGGACTCGGCTATTATTTGAAGTTTTACGGTAGTTCATCTTAATCTTAAGTTTGATTAACTGAAAAGCCCTAAGTTCCACATTAAAATGTTATATGTAAGAAAGTTACTTTGGTATGTAGTAGTTAAAAGACAATGCACACTAGTATTTGGTTTGGTATTTGTTTATCACACACATATGGGGACACTGTCCAATAAGTATCAGTTAACATTAGTAAATTCATCAAGCATCATGAACATTTTTGCAGAATTTGTTAATACAGGATAATGTTAATTTATAAATGTACTGTATTGTTATAAAAATATTATTTTGTTAATCCATTCTTAAATGTTTTCCTAAATGTAGAAATTAATAAATGCTGTAAAAGTTAGTAATATTAATTTAACCTTACTGTAAAGTAGGGCTGGAACTAACTTATATTTATTTTTTTCAATCGCTTAATCTATTGATAATTTTTTTAGATTTATTAAATAAAACTAAACAACAGCATTAAATGCTTTGTAAGCAGTAGCAGAGAGTAGGTTTGAGCCGCGCGTCTCACAGCAGCTCGGAAAAAAACAGAATGCTTTATGAACGCAGCCGTATTAAGCACAAAATAGGGGACTGATAAGTGTATTCTAGTGTTGTGTAAAAATGAACTGTAATAGTCCAAATACCTACACTGCTGTCTCTTCGTTTTGAGGTAGGAGAGCCCCGGGGCGTTTCTTTTCAGATGTTCTTGCATAAAAGGTTTCAGTTAGAACATGCGGTTTCTGTTTAAAAAAATGTGCACACTTTTTTAAACATATTTTTGTAAAAACAGCTTATTTTCAGCATGCCTGGGAGTCGGTGCCACCATCACTGGGGAATATAAAAAGTGCAACAAATTGACACATTCCTCTAAAATCGACATAATTGATTACGTCAACGCCTCATTCCAGCCCTACTGTAAAGTTTTTCATATAGACAGTAATTTATTTCTTGTGCTAGTTGCCAGATATAGTTGTAAGTGAGTAACAGAGTAAGTGGGTTATTTAACAGATCTAGAGCATATTCTTTGTCTCACTTTTCAGTCTCTTCATGAGTTGTTTGCTGTGTCTGACAATTTTTGACAATGATTATAACTTGGTATTTTAGCTGTCAATCATTTATGTACGACTGACAGAGCCGTTTTTGAGTTTGTTTTAATGGGTGTGTTGGTTTCCACTTGGGTTTTTCAAAGCTGTAGATAATGAGGTTGTGTAAACTCAAGTATAGGTTTGGCTAATCACTGTAGACATTTATGTACTTATAATTCCTATGTATATAAACTAATACATATTCACGTTAGGCATTTTAATTGTTCCATATGTTCTGCCTGTAAAATGTAGTAGTTTAATTTCACTTGAGACTTTGAAAGGATAAGAAGCAAGTGCAAACATTTTAAGAACACTGAAACAGACCATAGTGTATAAATATGGCCAATAGCCTTTAAATAACTGACCTCATTAGCTTTTCATTGCATGAAAATTGGCTCACACTGTTCGTTTCTAAACATACAACTGAACACTCGCTATAACAAGTAAAAACTAGATTTTTGTTTTTTTCTTGTGAAAGCGTGATTTCATGCATGACTCTTAAATGATTCAGACACACGTGGACTCTTACACGGATTCGCACAAATGCATTAGATGGTGCTTGTACCTTTAAGAGCTGAGTTGTGCGAGAACTAAAAGAGGCCACTGCGGCTCAGCAGCCACTGGGACATGCTGTTGTATCTGGGTCCACTAACCCTTGCGAGGGAGGGAGGGAATGATAACGAATGACTGTTCTCAGCATAGGCTGCCTCCCTGTGGACACTAGCAAAGCATGCTGGGAGGGACTCAGACCCCTGCAGTGAGCAGGGAGGAAACCCCTCACATTTAGTGTTAGAGTGTTAGCCCCCGAGCAGTCGGAGTGGACAAAAACAATAGTGCTCTCTCAGGCTCTGAATCATTTGCCACACACCATTGTGCTGTAGTTATGTCACGTTGACTGTTGTTGTAAACATTTTTTATTTTTATTTTTTCAGGATGCTCTATAACTGTTTTTATATTATTTTTTCCCCTCACTTCCTCTCTCAAAATACAGCACACACAACTGATCAGAGCTCATCTAGCTCAAATGAGGTTGTTTTAAATGTGCCTTTTTGTTTATGGCAAATGGTTGAGTACATTACCAAATTTTTACATATTTGAGTTTTCATTACATTAGTCTTTGCATTCATTTTGAGGACTGGCTTGGTGACTTTGGTGTCCCATGAAACTTTTTTTTAAAGCAAAAATGGCACAAATTCCATATTGTGAGAACATGTATATACACTTAAAAGGCAAAGTCAGTCAAAGAAATGAATACTTTTTCTTAGTAAGGATGCATACATGTAATCAAAAGTAACGATAAAGACATTTATAATGTTACAAAAGATTTCTATTTCAAATAAATGCTGTTCTTTTGAACTTTCTATTCATCCCAAAAAAATCCTAAAAAAATGTATCACAGTTTCCACAAAAATATTCAAGTGTAGCTTCACCGATTTTCAACCAGCTTTGTATTGTCAATGTTGGTAGTATATGTGAATGAACACTGTTCTCTGTGTTACCCGGACAAAGACATTCACGTTTATTTGATTTATTTTATGGGCTTTCGTGAAAACTATTTTACTTCCTCATTTTTGTATCTCCGCCCATGGTCAGTCGGATCAATGTTAGGTTATTAACTGAACAGTTATTGTACAGTTACTCGCTCCCGCTAAATGTTTACTCTTTGAATTCTTGCATCTAGGAACAATACAACTATACAAGTCGACACCGTTATGACTAAAAGTTTTCTTAGAAGTATTTTCTACTATTTGGCAAAAGGAAAGAAAGCCTTTTTTCTTTGTTTTCTTCTTCTGTCTTTCTACTTTATAGACAGCCGTGTTTTTAATTGACTGTTTTTACTGTATTTCTGATCAAATAAATGCAGCCTCGCTGAGACTTTTGAGCTGGGTCTTGTTAAATATTATTTAACATGGCTAGTTTTGACCATTTATCTCCCTCCTACCCCTTATTAAATTTTCATTAAGTAATTTCAAATAACCATTTGCATTACAGTGCATTTCAGAGTTAAAACGTTCGCTGAAAAAAGAAAAGCGGTATCTGACCATGTATTGCTTGAAATGAATGCATGAATGCATTTACAGTCTCTTGGAGTGGGAGAGCCATATCTGTGCTGTGTTGTATTAAAGCTGACAGACCAAACATAGTAACAGTGGAAGACGTGGTTGTGTTTTCAACCAGCCAACGCTTGCACGTGTAAGGTCTTCTGTTACAGGACTCATCCCACACATGGCCAAGTATGAATTCCTCATCTAGTCTTTGGCAGGAAATATAAATATGTATTACCTAATGTAAATACCTATTTGGGTGTATTGTGCTGTTTCTTTGTGGTACAGAGCTGTGCTTCCTTGTGAAGTTTAATGTTTTGAATGCCACCATAGACTGTTCATGCGTCCTTGATTTCCTCAGAAATGGAAACACGCAGAGCCGAAACCCTCAAGGCATCGCTCCACATGGAGAATGCCATTTATGTAAGGCTTCTTAAAAAGGTTCCTTTCACGCCGCATCACCAGCCACTCGAAAACTGCATTATGTAACCGCAGCTGTATGGAAAATATGAGCTCTGTATTATTTATGACAGAACTAATGATTTTACAGTTCAGGTACAAAAATAACTTATTAAAATGTGTTTCTACTTTTACTGCTGCATACTCTGGATTTAAATTTTTTGTCTCGTGCTGTTTTTATTTCCTGTTACGTTCATCAAAAAAACACACCACGCACACGTTTTTCACATGCCTTTTCTGTCGTGCAGTGAATGACCTGGTGCACTGGCGGGACCCTAAGAAGTCCGGCGTGGTGTTTGGCGTGTCGCTGCTGTTGCTGCTTTCTCTGGCAGCGTTTAGCGTGATCAGCGTGATCTCATACCTGCTGCTGGCTCTGCTCTGTGTCACCATCTCCTTCCGCATCTACAAGTCCGTCATCCAGGCGGTGCAGAAGTCCACTGATGGACACCCTTTCAAGTGAGAGTCGTCTCTGTCTGTGTGCCCTGCACATATTTGAGAAAACACCTTTGTCTTATTCGAGATTGTATTGTATGTTTAAGAAAACGTTGGGCCACTAGTACTGTTGGACAGTAGTGGCCAAAAGTGATGTCCAGCCTGTTAACATCTTCACCCTTTATTCAAATATGATTAAACTTTTTTAAAGATTTTATAAGCATATTGCGTAGTTGTGATTGGAGTCAATTGTTTTATTTGTGATAACGCAATGAAACATGCCAAATTGCTAATGTAATTTTTTAGAATACATAGAAATGATTAGCACATGCAAAAACAAGAGAGATCCAATGAAATATGAATAGCTCATTATGTTGAAGTCACTGTATGCTTTTTCCTGCGAGCTTTTTTTGCATGGTAAAATAAAACCTGAAGCTTTAGTCTGTAATTTTGTCAGATAAATACCTTTACCAAGTTAGTGTTTTGTTCTTCCCTGATGTTTAAAATTTGTTAAAAATATCCTCATATTTTGGTGCTTTAATGAACTTAGGGTAATTAAAAACTAATATTCCCTCCTGACATCACTTTTGGCCACTACTGTGTGTATAATATATATATATATATATATATATATTTACATGCATACAATAATTGTATAAAATAAAAAATATATATTTTTTTTATATGTAAAAACTGCATTTGTAAAAATATATAATATATTTTATAAATCATATATATATTATAATGTGATTTGTTAATAATAAAAATATTAAATGTATAAATATAACATTTATTACAAAATTTAATAATAAAAATAGTTTTTTTTTTTTAAATACATGCTACGCATTTGATATACTGTAGGTCAGTTTGGCATGTCTTGTCATGCTCTGTGTTAGTAAGGTTTGGTTTTGAGTGCAGTGGTGCTCAGTGGTGTGTGTGTATGCAGTGGTAAGGTTAATTGGGTTGACCCCTGTGCCTGTGACAGAGCTCTGATGGAGAAAGATGTCGCCGTGCCGCCCGAGACCTTCCGCAAGCACGTGGACGCATGTCTCACACACGTCAACCGTGCGCTCAAGCAGATGAGCCGCCTCTTTCTGGTCGAGGATCTGGTGGATTCCCTCAAGGTCAGTGGCAGACCAGCAGTTAGAAATGAACAGATGTAAAAGTATAGTTCTCCAATTCATTCAGAATTGATTTACCCTCATGTTGTTCCGAGCTTTATTCTGTAGTGAGAATTACAAGGATGTCTTTTCCATACATCTTGTTTATAGGGATATTCAAGTTCCAAAAATGACGAGAAGCAACAAGGAACATTTATCTCCTTCATGACTCTTACTATATTAGCTCTATGATTTTTATTAAAACACTGATTTCATAATTTTTCATTTAGAAAAATGTGTTCTCAGATTTTGTGGTTTAAGAGGGATGCAAAGGATTTCTGTTCTTTTGACCCATATTTCCTTGTGTTTTCAGCTGGCAGTGGTTATGTGGCTGCTGACATATGTTGGAGCGGTCTTCAATGGCATCACCATCCTCATCCTCGGTAGGCCAAATATACCACTTTTAGCACCATACTTAAATCTGAGTTTATACTGAAATATTTGGTTATAGAGACGGACTTTTCCCATGTGGAGTTAGGAGTCATAATTGCCAAATACTGGGTGTTTTCTTTTCCAGCTGACATCCTGCTCTTCAGTGTACCGCCCATCTATGAGAAAAACAAGGTTAGATCTATGTTTTTGCTTTTCAAACTATGCACTATTGTTTGTTCATAAAAGGGATAGTTCTCGTGTTGAACAAAAGAAAATATTTTTTTCATTTTTGGGTGAACCATCTCTTTAAAGAGTATTTATTGTTGTAGTCCAAATAAGAGATTGTATACTAATGATAACAATACACTACTGTTTAAATTTATTCATTCATTTTTGTATTTTTTTTAAACTCTCTTATTCTTAAAAGGGCTTAATTTATTTGATTAAAAATACAGTAAAACAGTAATATTGTGAAATATTATTACAATTTAAAAGAACTGTTTCTATTTTAATATATTTTGATATGTAATTTATTCCTGTGATGACAAAGCTTCAAATTCATTCAGAAATCCTTCTAATATGCTGATTTGATGCTCAAGAAACATTTATTATTAATATCCATGTTTACCACAGTTGTGCTGCTTGATGTCTTTGTGGAAACCATGAAACCATAATTTATTTTTTTAAGTTCAAAAGAAATAAAAAGGAGTATAGAAATCTTATGTGATATTATAAATGTCTTTACTTTCACTTTTGATCAATTTAATGCATCCTTGCTGAATAAAAGTTTTAATTTCTTCACACACAAAAAATCCCACATTTTAAACCATAGTGTGGTAGTAATAATGATAATAATATTATTATTATTATCAATATGTATTTATACTATTAGTATGGCATTAACTTAAAAGCAAGCAAATAATATTTCTTCGAAACTGGTGAATCACAATCAATACTAATTAAATCAAAACGGGACAGATAAGCAGATAATGTTTTATTCATGTGCCTTCATGTATTAAATAATTCTTATGCTAACTAGTATTACAGGTCACTCTTGTTACTAGTGATCTTTTGATGACACAGATGAAATTTATTCCATGAAGGTTTCACTGCAAAAACACTTGCACAGAGTTGCTTTTGAAAAGCATCTTTTAATAGATGACACATGCAGTTCGTGTTTGAGAACACCGGCCCACTCAGACTGAACAGTAATCATTATGTATGATTATTGCTCCAGAGGGCTCTTATGTAAGCCCTTTCTGAACACTTGTCATAATCTTTTCTTAAAGCATTTGTCAAGTCTTACATTCTTATGTAACAGTGATTGTTAATGAGTGCCTGATGCAGTTTTTCTGTTCTGACCTTTCTTTGTTTTAAACACAGCGCTAATGAAGATAATGTACGGAAATAATGCGTTCAACTACATAATGGTGCCACAAAACCTCGAACTGTCTCTTTAATCTCAATGGCGCAGAGCACTATGCACTGACCTCAAAACTGCAGTAACCCAGTTTTTAATATGTTCATAGTGAGAAAATGAAAGTCATGATGCTCAGAAACTGTTTGAGTATTATATTTATTATTTATATATATATATATATATATATATATATATATATTAGGGCTGTCAAATGATTAATCACGATTAATAGCATCCAAAATAAAAGTTTGTGTTTACATAATAAATGTGTTTGTACTGTGTACAATTATTTTGTGTATATATAAATACACACACGTGCATTTATATATTTAAGAAAAAAATGTTATTTATATATAAAATATTTATATATAATATAAATTATATATATATATAGTATATACATGCAAATATTTCTTAAATATATACAAGCATGTGTATGCATTTATATATATAAAATAATTATACACAGTACACACACATTTATTATGTAAACACAAACTTTTATTTTGGATGCGATTAATAGTGATTAATCATTTGACAGTGTGTATGTATGTTATTATCATATATACTTAAAGCTGTCAAATCGATTAATTTGCATGTAACATGTATGTGTGTTTGTTAATTTAGCTCTTTTTCACTTTCATTGGATACTTTAAATGAGCCCTTATGTGTTTTCTGCCTCTCCCTGCACTTTTTATTGTATATAATTTGTATTGTACAGCTAAACAAAAAAACTAAAATCCACAAAAGTGACTGCAATAAATAGTCTTTAGGGTCAGTTACTATATTCTCCCACAACATCCTAGTGTTATGCCAGCAAATTTGCATGGAAGCGCATGCAGTAATATTACGCTTATTGTTTATTATAATGCAGCATCTCTGTTCTTTCCACAGACCCAGATTGACCGTTACATCGACATTGTACGCACTCAAGTCAACACTACAATGGCCAAGTTAGTATGCTTTGAGTAGAGTAATAAAGTATTAAAAATAAAGTGAAAATGTCCACTTACTGTGCATGCACTTCATCTATAAAGAATTGAGTCTTGCAAATGGCTGCCAATTAGTGCGGCTTCAAAAGCATGTATTAATATTGCCACCTAATGGGTGTTTGTCTCATTTCTTTCTCCCTCAGGCTACAAGAGAAACTCCCAGGAGCCATGAAGCGCTGTAAAGCAGAATGATCCTGTCCTCCGATCAGTTGTTGCCATGTTTCCCATCCTTCTATCTCTAGCCGCCTCCCTTTACTCTAAGCCCGCCTCCCTTCACTCTAAGCCCCGCCCCTTCTCTCCTCCCCTGTTTAACCCTCACACCTTAAAACAACCATCTGCACTGAACCAGCTAGTATGTAAAATCTAAAAAGCTTCTTGATATTCACTGTTAACTGCAGCTTATTAACGAGCATTAGGAAAAGAAGCTCGGGGCTCCGGGAGCTGATGATTTTCAACACAGGAAGTGATGTAATGCCACTGGATGCCCAATTTGATGGCCAGTGTATGGAAGGATTTGTGAACTAGACTGAACTTATGACCTGGTTTTGAGTGTTGGGTTGGGTGGTGCGGTAGTAATGAATAAAGAGACAGGTGTTTGACTCAAGCAAATGTCTGTACTTTTACAAATGAACATTTCACTGAAAAATGCTGACAAAAAAAAAAAGTGAACGTTATGAAACATACTTTTCCCCCCGTTTGTTCTTCGAAAAATGTGTATGTATTAATCTGAAATGCACTGAACATTACTAGTCTTGCACGTTTTGATCGCGACGCAACCAGCAGTGATAATTCGGTCTAGTTCACTATCCTCCCTGTTATTGGCGAAGTTTTTAATATCGTGTGTATGTATATATAGTTCGATTACAACAGGCTCTTTGCTGTGAAGTAGTTAGTGTTGCTTTTTATATTTAAAAAAAAAAAAACGAATATACAGCTCTTATATTTCTCTTTCGCACCTCTCTTGCACTCAGTTGAGTTCACATGTAAATGTTATTGTTATAACTCTTCACATAATAGTAATTATATTATATCTCGATTAGGTTGGCTGCTTTAAGTCCCCTGTCTGACATTGGCTTCGTAACAATAAATATTAATAACCTTAAGAATGAGTTTTATGTATAGGATCGCCAGAGCAGCAGAATTATAGGAGAGAAGGGGAATAATCTTGTGCGAGATGTGAAGTTGGCCTCAAAAGTCATTGATTTTTGTTGAAACCCGGCCAATGGTCATCATTCATGTCATTTAGAAAGGTAAAAATGTTTTTGTCAGCATTTTAGGGCATTGTTTACCACCCTGGGTTTAAATATATCATATGTTTTTGTTTAAGGCTGCAAAGAACATGGCATTATTTAAGCTGCTAATTACACTTACTAATGACATGTGATAACACTGTTTTTCCTTAAAAGTCAAGTCCCACTGCAAACACTGTTGGCTTTTAAGATACAAGGGTGAATTGATTTCTGTAAGGGAAGGGTAGCATGGTAAAAAAAATGGCTTCGGATGTGCTGTTTAAAAGCAGTCAGTCAGCGCAAAGGCTTACAGTGTGATAAATGGAATATGCACCATATATCAATAGTTATGGTTACATTCATATTGTTGCTTTTACTATATACCGGTAGTCTGTCAAGCTCATAATGGTTTTATTGTGTCGTTTATTTAACATTCCAGCTGATGCAGTTGGAAGCATGTCCAAATTGGAAAAATTGTTTAGCAGAGCATCGGAAATGTTAAACACTAACAAGTTAATTAGCATTTTACAAGTTTGTTCTGTGATTTTGATTTAGATTTTTTTTGTATGGCCCCTTTCCAATTAACTTAAATTTTTCTCTCTCACATACCCTTTATGCATGTTTACACACATGATCAGATTCAGACGCAAGTGTCTTGTCATTGTGTTGCTTAACTGGCATGTTCTACAGGATAGATCACATGTGTGTGTTGCTTTTGAAGAACAGGTCAAGCCACGACAATTTGTATTACCACATTTTTTTTTTTTCTTCTTTCAATTAAAGGGTCAATTATGATTATATAACTACTTTTATAATAGATGCAGACCTCTGTTTAGGTTCTACGTCTTTGTATCTTTTTTTCTTCTCTACTGAGTTTCAGTTTAATATTTGGGTATTATTTTTTAACTTATTCCTGTAGTTCTTTAGCATGTTTGCTGTTTCTTTCCTATGTTTCTCTCGGAGAAGGGTTGACGGAGGTCACATTGTTTTTGCTTTTGACTCTTGAAGACTAGATGTGGTGACTAACATCTACATTTAGTTTGTTAGGTCTAAATTAAGTTTAAGTTAATATGTAGGAGCTTTTTGGGGGGGTAAAGATGCAAACAGGAAAACTTGTGGTCCCTGTAATGATGTCAAAGTGAACTTAATAAAAATGCCAAAAGCATTTATAGTGTTTGAGCTTGTTTTTTTCCCTCAGTAGATCTTAGCATTACATTTGAGGTTATTTTATCACATTCATGAACACTATGTATCTTTTTCAACCTTCATAATATATTTCCAAGACCCTTGTGATGGTACATCGACTTACAATAGGTTAAATGACACGTCTGCCATAGCCTGACGGTGTCTGTATCGCTTTTACTGGCACTATGTAACTTCGGGTTTCGGGCAGTAACCCGAGCACAAAAAGAACTACAAAATTCGACTGCTTTACGTCAAGCGTTACAATAGTCATTATTTTGCTTTTCTTCGTTTCTGATGTCGCAATACATCATCATTTCATGAAATCATGCACCATACTCCACCTTGTCTGTGGACATCGTTCATTCCAAAGCCGGTGCTGGATAAACAACGAGGAGAACGAGCGTGTGTGCGACAGTAGGCTGCGGTAGGCTAAATTATTTACAACAGCGGTAATGAACAATTCCGCTTCCAACCAGTAGGGCGACCGCAGAGGAAAAGTTCCTTGGTGTTGCTGTAATACTCTCTCCATTAAATTTATCAAAAGTGACAGTTAAAACATTTATAATTTTACAAGAGATTTTAAATCTTTTGAAATATATTCATCAAATTGTCCGAAAGACTAACCAACACTGAGAAAAAAAGAATGATTTCTGAAGGATCATGTGACACTGAAGACTGGAGCAATGATGCTGAACAAAGCTGATAGCTTTGCCATCACAGGAATACATTATAAACTATAATAAAAAATATTTTATAATTATAATATCATTATTTAAAAAATTACATGGTAATATTTCATAATATGACTGTTTTTACTGTATTTTTTGAATGCAGGAGGCCCAAACTTTTGTTTTCTTATGTTAAGGGAACAACATGATTTAAATGAATGGAAATATTGTAATCATTTAAAGAACTAGGCTTTCCATAACAATAGAATGGACATTTATTATTTATTGCAGTAAATGACAAAAGAGAAACTCAAAAGGAATATTCAAATAATCCAAATGGCTGTTAACTCAAGAAGTGTGGATATATATGTAGTATGTTTTATGTCTACACAACTAATTCTTGATGTGTCTGAGTGTGATTTTACAGGAATATCCACATAAAGATGTGAGGTATATACACAAAGTGCTTTCAAAATGCATTTGGTCAAGAAAAATGGTATTAAAAGAAGAGGTTGTCTCCATGTGATGTCGACCCTTTGAAAATGCTGACACATGAGTTTCAGTTCACTCTGTACAGAGTTAAAGAGAGAATTGAACCGACTGTTTGTCATAAACATGTGAATGCCAAGTGCAACTCTGTGAGACGTAACAAATCAGCCAAAGAAAAAGTGTTTGTTAATGATCATTTCATGCTGGACAGTATATCTTTAAACAAATGCAACCAGGAAGTGTTAATGATTAGAGATGGGAGAATGTGCATGCATTATCTCGCCATTCAGCATAGTCTCATTTTCAGTTTAATTGCACCTTTATGAATAAATGCAATATTCAAACTGACTGTAATTCATAAATGCAGTAACAGAAAATTACTGATGAATAAATCCTGCTCCCTGAGAAAAGGATCTCACTGAAAATAAACCAGACTTTACCTAAACAGAAATTTCATTCGTTTTTTTTATTTCAATATAACTTTTTGGTTAACTGAACCAATATTATATAACATTAACATTTGGTTAACTGAACCAATATTATATAACATTAACATTATAAATCATATATTATATTTACGCTTTTTCTTTCAAAATGGCAAAATGTGATTGACAAAATGGTACTTGAAATCATGGATTTTATTCTCCCACTGTGATTGCTAAGTAACAATCCCAAAAACTTGTACCTAACACCCATTTTAAGTGCTGTGAGTAAAATAATATTGTCCACTGTAATGTGTGACGTCATGCAAAATGTCAAGCGCGCGAAATCTTGCCACAGTCAACAAAAAAAAGCAATGAATGTACAAATGCATTTAAGAGTGCTTATCCACAGAAAAGAAAATATAAGTTCAGTAAAATCACCTATTGGGGACTACATAAGTTATTTTTAAATGACACTGGTTTCACTTTCAAAAGTGATTCAAGCATAAATATTCTTTTTAAATCTATCAAACAAAATCACTTTGTTAGAGACAAAGGGACAATTATTCTCCAACAATGTCACATCCTTCAAAAAAACAAAAAACAATTGGTTTAACCCCGCAGCAAACTTCCTGAGTGGAGGAAAACAAAAAACAGGATGTCAAAAACTCATCCCTACAACTTTTCTTTCAATTAAGTGCTCTGGCTCGAAGTGCATTCGGCATTAACATAAGAATTACCATTAGCATTCTCTTTATGGCCGTGGTTGGAACCCGAAAAACAGTCCTCCGAATGAAAGTGCACAGAGATCTGGTTGTAGCAAAGCAGGGCCAGCTGCCTCTCTTCCGGGCTGTAGTCCAGCGAGTGTGGGTGCACTTGTAGGATGTGTCTCTTAATGGTGCTGACCTTTAGCGTGGCGAGCGTAGCGCCACACACCATGCAGATCAAGCCATGCCTACTGCAGTCGTAATCCATCAGGAAGTCCATCTTCCAGCGGGCCTGGTAATTGCGCCGCTGGTCCTTCCCCGGGTAGTGCCTGTGCCGCCCAGTCGTCTGTGCTGATGGTGTGATATTTGTGCTGTTAATGTCTTCTGTTTCACATCCTTGCTCTGTGGTTTTCACAGGCGACACCTGCGTGTCAACAGCTGTGTTTGTAGTGACAGGGACACTTTTTGGGTCTTCAGTGCCAAAAAAAGAGAGAAACATTATTGATTTTAAACAAGATATTTGATTTATAACAGGATTTCACAATGCAAAACTAACTTAGTTCATTCATAAACAGTAACATACTGACATCAGAACCATAAGCAGTTTTACACTTTTCTTAACCAGTTTACACTACGCTAGTCAGCTGTTAGCTCTCTAAGCACAGAAATGAAAATGAAAGAGAAATGTGTGTCCATTTTTAGTGCAATATCTAGGCTAATTTAAAGGACATTTATTAACATTTTCATTATTAAGTAGAGTACATCATGAATATCTTTACATCCTTAAAACAAGATAAATTTACCTGTGAGGATAAATAATCTTTAGTTTACAAGCTGTTAGCTTAAGCAGTCTAAATGAAAGCACAAGCTAAATTATTATTTTTAGCTAATAATTATTAGCTAAAATTAGTAATTACAAGACATTAAATTGTCATATTTTCAAGATTAAGTATATTAAATATATTTACATTTAAAATTAGATAAATTTGCCTGAGAGGCTAAATAATCTTTAGTTTTTAAGCTGTTAGCTTAGGCTAACTTAAAGCACTAGGAAAGAGAGGTTTAATTTGTTTTTAGCTTATGACAAATAATGTGATATATGTAATATGTAATTTAAAGGACTTTGGTGGACATATCTTCATGATCAAGTACATCTTGAATATCTACATCCTTAAAACAAGATAGGCCTACAACAGTTTAGTTTTTCAAGCTGTTAGCTTGCTAAGCAAAGGCCAACGAAAGCACAAGATAAATTAGCTACTGGAATATAATGTTTTAATATAAAATATATCTTGTATATATCTTATATATTCTAATATATATATAATATACAACTTGAATATATTTACATCCTTAAAACAAGATATACCAGTTTAGTTTCCAAGCTGTTAGCTTGCTAAGCAAAGGTTAAATGAAAGCACAAGATAAATTACTATTTTTAGCTTCTGGAATATAATGTAGTATGTCATTTAAATGATCATATTTTTGTAATTAAGTTTATTAAATATATATTTACATGCTTAAAACTAGATTTATTTCCCTGAGAAGCTAAAATCTTTAGTTATCAAGCTGTTAGCTTGCTAAGCGAAGGCTAACTGAAAGCACTAGGAAAGAGATGTGGTTTTAGCCTATAACACACAGTATAATGTGATATGTAATATGTAATTTAAAGGACATTGATGAACATATTTTTATGATCAAGTACATCTTGAAAATCTCTACATCATTAAAACAAGGTACATTTAATTCAGAAGCTAAATATCCTTTAGTTTTCAGAGAATCCATGTTTCTTCTTAGATAAAGTAATCTTACTTTAAAGATTTTTTATGGGAGAAGAAGACAAAACTGATGTTTTGATTCTAACTTCAGATTTTTTTATTGCATTTAATTTGATAGTTGGTCTATTTTCCTCTACATCTGATGTGTCTACAGTTGTCTGCGCTTACCATGCCCTTTCAGTGTGGCCGTGTCAATGTTCTCCTCCCTGGTCCAGGCGCTGACCACAGCATCTCTCTCGCTCCGGCTGAGGCCGCTAGTCTCCGGATGGCACTCCTGGATGTGCTTGCGGAAGTTGCTGACCCGTGGCACAGGCAGGTGTTCAGAACAAACCATACAGTAGCAGAGAGGGTTATCCGGAGGACCGTACGCCACCAAATAATCCAAGCGGAGACGCCAGGGGCTTCCGTATTTCAGTCTTCTCTTTCGGGGATAATATGGTAGAGACTGTGATCTCTGGCCAGTGTCTGGTGGATTCTCATCTCCTCTTGTGTAACTCCCTAAGTTTCCCTGAATGGGGTCCACATTCAGAGGGAAGAAGGAGGCTGAACCATCTACGTTTATTTCTTTGGTAAGTGGTTCTGATTTGATATGGGGTTGTAAAGATTGTGATTCTGCATGACAAAAAGCAAAGAAATGCAAAAAGACATGTATTTAAGTTATGTTTTTTATTTTATTTTTTATTAAACACGTTTCACAGAAACATGTAGATTATCTGACCAAAAACTCAAACTTTATTTTGTTTTGCTTTCTACCATGGTTTAAAAAAAAAAAAAAAAAAATTTGGAAGCAATTGCATCTTTGTTAAAGACTGCAAAAAAAACATTTAGCCAAAGACAATAGGACACTTGACCACAATTTGATGTATTACAGAAGACCCAAGATTCCAAATAGTTAAAAAAATAAGTATTGTCTTACATCATGATTTTAATTTAATAAACCTGTTATCCGAATTGTTTAATTTGATAACAGATATATGCAATAATAATAATAGTATATATATGCAATATATATAAATTATATATATATATATATATATATATATATATATATATATATATATACATACACACACACACATACAGTAGTCAACAATTGAAGTGGACCAAAAAAGTTGTCCTAAGACAAGAACGGGTATTGTTCAACATTCATGTATAACTTTGATTAAAGTTATATGTGTATATGTATAGATGTATACACACAGTACTGTGTGTATACATCTATATATATCTATATATATATAATTTATACATATTGCATTTTATTCAATATCTATAATACCACATTTATCTGGTCCTCTGTTTAATTGGATTTTACAGTTAAACACCTTGTGTATGCAATTAATCCACAACATTTTAGGGATATTTTTAACCTATTATTTACAATATTATTCAGTTAGTATATTCAGTATGCAAACTCTTTTCAATTCCTCCTCAGTTTTGTTTTGTCTCTTACCCTCACCGTGCATCTTGGCCCAAGTCTGCAGGATGGAGTGCTTTTCCTCAGCGGTGTACAGCAGAGAGTTGGGGTGCAGAGACAGCATGTGACTCTTGATGTGGTCCAGGTGCAGAGAAGGCAACAGACAGCTGCAAACCATGCATACTAGACGGCCCTCCTCCGCCTGGTACTCCATCAGGAACTCCTGGCGGAACCAGGCGTGCAGCGAGTCGTTTAGGTATCGCTCCATCACCTGAGCTGTGGGGCCTGTGAGGTCCTGGACAGGGGACGCTGGAGGGGACGGTGTGACCCTGCTAAACCCAGACTGAGCCTGAGGAACTGGAGAGACAGCACCACCAGGCTTGCCTAGAATGACACAAAGAATGGTTTAAAAATTGAAAAAGTGAAAATCGAGCTTTTAATGTTGTTTATATGTCTATGTGGTGTTTTTAATATGTTCGACAATAAGTCAACACCATTGCTGAGTGTTTTCTCTTTAAAACTGCAGTGAACAAAAGACAGTCTCAAAAACACGGTTTGAAATCTCTGGTGTTTCTGACGTCACACACTACCTTGTAACTAATCATGTCACTGTGTGATCGTCAACGAGTGGATCTCTGAGCTGGTGTGTGTGAGTGAGTGGAGGCGGGGCTCATTTGCATGCATATACTAAATGAAGCAAGGGTGTAGAGCTGGCGCTTAAATATGTCATTTTGGTGATCAAAGATGAGTTTTAAGGGATACAATTATTGACTACAGGGGAACTTATGTAAAATGATGTTAAAATAATAATAGTAATAATAAATAAAATATTTGTTATTTATAAAATGCCTTTCTCACATTCGAAGCACAATACAATAAAAAGAAAACAGGTCAGCTTATCATATTCATTTAGTTTCATTTTCAACATTTATCATTTTCATTTAGTTTAACTTGATGTACAAAAATAACTAAAGCTAAAACAGAAATAAAAAATCATAAAAAATATAGACATGTCTATAGACATATGACATAAAAATGTCAAAAACATACAAAAAAATTAATGAATTCAATTTGAAATAAAATTAAAATTAAAACCAGAAAATATAAAAATTAAAACTAATTAATATTAATAAAAACAATATTAGTATCTCAAATGTATCTCAGATAACACTGCATTGTCATGAAAAACATATGGAAAATTATGTAATATTACATAATATAATAATATAATTTATATGGAAATAATATTAGATTGGAAAAATTTGTAATGTTTCTTAAAAAAATATTTATATTGTATGGAAGCCCGTTTCCGCCACGTTGAGTAAAAAAATATAATTCTGTAAGTCATAATAATGAGAAAGTTTCTCATAATAATGACTTAATATCTCATTATATTGAGAAAGTTTCTCATAATAATGACTTAGTATCTCATTATAATGAGAAAGTTTCTCATAATAATGACTTAATATCTCATTATATTGAGAAAGTTTCTCATAATAATGACTTAGTATCTCATTATAATGAGAAAGTTTCTCATAATTATGACTTAATATCTCATTATATCGAGAAACTTTCTCATTATAATGACTTAAGTATCTCATAATAATGAGAAACTTTCTCGTAATTATGACTTAACATCTCATAATAATGAGAACGTTTCTCGTAATAATGACTTAACATCTCGTAATAATGAGAAACTTTCTCGTAATAATGACTTAACATCTCGTAATAATGACTTAACATCTCGTAATAATGAGAAACTTTCTCATAATAATGAGAAACTTTCTCGTAATAATGACTTATTTTTCGCACTTCTACGCATGCGCAAAGCAGTGGAGCAGAAGGGAGTGCCACGCTAGCGACATCCGCTGGTCAAAGCCGTGTAATCACAGCAAACATGGCACGCTCTGCAGTGAATAACAATAATGATAAATTATCAGTATATGAGATGGGCTTCCATACTAGATAGTCTTTTATTCATTTGTATTATTCATTTGTATTTTTGTGTATGAACAAGCAGCAACACAAGGTGATCCGTGGATTTAAAATAGATGGAGGAATGATAACCGCACACCTTTCCAAATCTGTTAAAGAACGCTTTATCTGGAAATCTGTGTTCATCATATTTTCAAGCAGTTTTTTTCCCATAAGGGTCCGTTCATACAGAACGCGCTTTTTCATTGCGTTTCTAGGCAAACGCGGACTAGACGGACGTCGCGCTCGATCGCGTCTCGCGCATGACGGCGTTCTAAAAACGCGGAGCTCAATTGAAAAGAGGTTTAGCTTTTAAAAACACGCCTCTCAAGACCTTGCGTTTCCCCCCCATTCCACTGCCCACTTATGTGTAAATGTCCCAAAAGTTATAAAAGTATTGATATCTTCCAGGTGAACCTGCACATCCTACACGCATCCGCAAATAATAGCCTACGTGTTAACACATAGCCTACCCATATATTTTATGAAGATGTCACACTTAAACTTAACGAATAAATGAAATATTCCAATTCCAATTTTAATCTGATAGTTTTGTAAGTTAAAGTAACCCAATTTCCATCGGTGTGCACAAGCAGGCGTGCTTTGTAACCGACCTGCTTCTGCATTCCGCTTTCACACCTTTTTGTGCACATGGAAAAGTATGGAAGATATACTGATGATTTCCAATTGATGTTATTTAATGATACTACATATTGCACTTCGTAGATCACAATGACTTTAATGAAAACATCTGTTTCGCAGAGCGTGCCATGTTTGCTGTGATGCATTTACACGGCTTTGACCAGCGGATGTCGCTAGCGTGGCACTCCCTTCTGCTCCACTGCTTTGCGCATGCGTAGAAGTGCGAGAAATAAGTCATTATTACGAGAAAGTTTCTCATTATTACGAGATACTAAGTCATTATTACGAGAAAGTTTCTCATTATTATGAGATACTAAGTCATTATTACGAGAAAGTTTCTCATTATTATGAGATGTTAAGTCATTATTTCGAGAAAGTTTCTCATTATTACGAGATACTAAGTCATTATTACGAGAAAGTTTCTCATTATTATGAGATGTTAAGTCATTATTTCGAGAAAGTTTCTCGTTATTACGAGATGTTAAGTCATTATTTCGAGAAAGTTTCTCATTATTACGAGATGTTAAGTCATTATTACGAGAAAGTTTCTCATTATTACGAGATGTTAAGTCATTATTAAGAGAAAATTTATCATTATTTTAAGATAATTAAGTCATTATTATGAGAAAGTTTCTCATAATTATGACTTAATATCTCATTATATTGAGAAAGTTTCTCATTATAATGAGATACTAAGTCATTATTATGAGAAACTTTCTCAATATAATGAGATATTAAGTCATAATTATGAGAAAATTTCTCATTATTATGACTTACAGAATTATATTTTTTTTACTCAAAGTGGCGGAAACGGGCTTCCATAGCCATGTTTGCTGTGATGCATTTACACGGCTTTGACCAGCGGATGTCGCTAGCGTGGCACTCCCTTCTGCTCCACTGCTTTGCGCATGCGTAGAAGTGCGAAAAATAAGTCATTATTACGAGAAAGTTTCTCATTATTATGAGAAAGTTTCTCATTATTACGAGATGTTAAGTCATTATTACGAGAAAGTTTCTCATTATTATGAGAAAGTTTCTCATTATTACGAGATGTTAAGTCATTATTACGAGAAAGTTTCTCATTATTACGAGATGCTAAGTCATAATTACGAGAAAGTTTCTCATTATTATGAGATGTTAAGTCATTATTATGAGAAAGTTTCTCATTATTACGAGATGTTAAGTCATTATTACGAGAAACTTTCTCATTATTACGAGATGCTAAGTCATAATTACGAGAAAGTTTCTCATTATTATGAGATACTTAAGTCATTATTATGAGAAACTTTCTCAATATAATGAGATATTAAGTCATTATTATGAGAAACTTTCTCATTATAATGAGATACTAAGTCATTATTATGAGAAACTTTCTCAATGTAATGAGATATTAAGTCATTATTATGAGAAACTTTCTCATTATTATGACTTACAGAATTATATTTTTTTACTCAACGTGGCGGAAACGGGCTTCCATAATATTCTATTTTTCTTCAAGCAAAATTATCATTTTAATATTATATTATTATTGATTTATAAATGATTGTTTTATATTATTTATTGATTTTTCTAACCTTATTAACCTTTTGTGAGGTTGCATGTTATTCAGCCTTTACAGAAAACATACAGAAGCACAAAGAAATATTAGCACAGACCTGTGGAGCGCCTGTCAACATCCACGATCTCCTCTGACTCCGGAGGAACATCTGGATCGGGACATAACGGCCTCTGGCTGCTGTCCCGACCCAGATGACTCTCCCATCCCGACCTGATCACATCCTTATCGGACTCGGTCCACAGCAGGGAGTACGGATGCCTCTGTTTGATGTGTCTCTTGATGGTGCTTAACTTCAGGGTTGCCAGCGAACTGCCACACACCATGCAGATCATCCCTTGTCTCTGTGGGTCGAAGTCCATGAGGTACTCGCTGCGCCAGTACTCATGGTAGTAACGCCGATGGTCTCGGCCGGGCGCGAGCTTGAATGGAGGGGGTTCCTGCGTAGATGGTCCTGGGATGGGAGACAGAAGGAAAGGGGTGTCTGTGTTCTCAGTGACACACCAGTAACTGGTGCCTGGGGAGCAAACAGAGGTGACTGGAGCTTCCTGGCTCTCATGAGATGGGAGACCATTGGTCACGTCCTCTTGACCTGGGGAGAACATGAAAAGAGAGCGTCATTGATGAATTTGTAAGATAATATCAAATATGATCATGGGAAAATATGACATTGTTTTCAATTACAGGGAAATGTAAAATAAGTATTAATACTCGTAATGATGAAGATTAATATTAAAGTGAAAATATCTTTTCACCAGCCCGCATTTTGTGCATACTTATCTGTCTAGTGTACATTCAGAACATTCCATATGCTGTATTGGACATAAAATATTTATTTATTATTAGCCTACTTAAATAGTCATATATTTGCTTTAGTGTATCTGTTTGTATGGTTTTGCTGAAACAAAAATATAAATAGGACTGTTGCAGGATAACAAAATTAGTAGCTACTTATAGGAAAATATGATGATATCATATATCATCATGGTGAATATTAAATCAATATTAAAGCCAATGTTGCGCATAAACCTATAAATAATCGTTTAGCATATATTAAAATAATTATAATTTATTTATTATGAATGCTGTTGTTTTTATTTTTACTACTAATAATCATCATACTCATATTTTCATTTTACCATTATCTTGTTGCTGAAAATATTCAAATTCTATTTCATGTAAGACAAATATTAAAGCGAATAATAATTTAGCATAATTGTAAATGAATATTAAAGTGATGAATGTGTTATTTCCTCACTCCGCAGAGTCCGCAGGCCTTATATTGAGCACAACAAGGGGGCGGCGGCGTGGTTGCAGTACCGCTGTATTCCCGCTAGATGGTGACAGCGCACCGCGTACTCATTTGCAGCATGGTTATTTTGCCTTTGTTTATAGTGGAGCCCGAAAGATTAGGGGCCATGCCTCTGCCTGCTATTGTTCGTCACAGGTTTTAACGCTTCAAAATATAGAGCTGTCGATCTAATGGTCAAACTTCAATGCTTAACACAACATTTACCTGCTGAGAGATCCCCCAAGTGTCCCCGCTGCGCTGTCGCCTCCTCTTCCTCAGCTTTTATTATTAATGAGCGAGATTCTGTCTGCTCAGCTTTGTGCACCGACTCTTTGGACTCCGCTTCATCCATGCCTGTGTTGTGTTATTTTAACGTACAGGATTCGCTTCTTTGTACGTAGAAATGTCACAACCGGAGGACTTCGTAGATGCATTCGTCGGGTGGTTGACTAAATCTCTGAAACACGCACTCGCCCATTACAGTGTGTGCTGTGTCTGTCTCTGCACTGGAGCCTCACCGCTGTTTGCTTTTTGCTTTAAGTAAACTTAACTTTGCGTGACGATACACGTCGCGTTTAGATCGAAGTTGGAGGAAAGATCTGTCAAATGGTCGGTGACTTTATGCGGTCTCTTGATTGTATTTAGATGTTCTGCTTGTCTTCAGGGTGGAGAGCCGAGCTAGGGGCCCCTGGGGCTCCTTTAGGGGCTCCTGGGTAAATTTAAAGAGACAGTAGCAGCTATTATGTAGTGACGGGTGCACCACGGGGGCCCATATTTGTTATGTTTTATCTAAATATTATATTTTACACCCGATTGTAAACAAAGTTATGCATTTTGAACACACAATCTAATGTTTAATTTATTAATTAATCATAAAATGGGGGATAAAATAGACTATATTTTCTTTTCTAAATATGCCTGGTACATTATTAACAGACAGACTTTTAGGAAAATACAGTTAGTTTACATGAAATGACAGTTTAATGTAATTTATATGTTTCTTGACTTATTTTTTCAAATATCAGTGTACATTAAACAATGCATCTGTTTTTTTTTTCAACTTTATGTAAACAGGTTTCATACCTAAACTGAAAACCCTTAAAGATATATAGATATATAATATAATGCTATTTTGTTTAGTAATGCAATGTTTATAGGCATTTATAGGTTTATAGTAATGCGATATATATATATATATATTAGCAAATCAAAAATTAGTCTGCGTCACCTGATTCATATTGTCATTTCTGTAAATGCAAACGTAATTGTTTTTAGGGAGTGATCGAGGGACGCTACTGCTTTAAGACTCTGTCCACACATGCTGTAAAAGCCCCTACATCCTGGTACTTTCAGCGTTGTCAAGGCACCGATAGAAAGAAAGGTCCAACAGGAAGAGACTGCAGTGTCCTGAAACCGAGCTTAAAGAAAGTTATGTGTCACAACCAGGTAAAACAAACGCATGCTTTCAATGCACTCGGTGTTTCTTCTTGTCGCCGAGTGCTTTTACTATAAAGATCCAACAGTCCACGGCACGCGCAGACAGACAGACAGACAGACAGCAGAGCTCGTGAGATCGGCAGATAGGGAAGGCAACATTGTCTCTGTCATACACTGGAAATATAGATAGCGTGCACAGTAAAATCACTCCAGTGTTTATAGGATGCCTTTTATATATATATATATATATATATATATATATATATATACCTTTTTAAACAAATAAATACGTAATGTGACATCAAAAAAGGGACTCGCAACAGAAATCATCAGCATGTGATTGTGAGACAAGATTTAAAGTGACAGCAACATTTGTGTCCCCTATTTGAGTTTTGTTTGAGTTTAGTTGAAGGACCAATGAGGATAGTTCACCCGAAAATGAAGATTATGCCATTAATTACTCACAAACAAGTCATTCCAAACCCGTAAGACTTTCGTTCATCTTTGGTACACAAATTAAGATATTTTGATAAAACCTGAGAGTTTTCTGTTCCTCTGTTGACCGCAATTACCACCTTTGACGCTTCAAAAAGTTCATAGACAAATCCATATGAATTAAGCAGTTTAGTCCACATTTTCTGAAGAGACATGATCCAATGAGTTTCATTCTCGTGTTACGCAGCACATTTAAGCTTCGGCAAGAACCAGTGAGGTTCATTCTCGTGTTACGCAGCACATTTGAGCTTCAGCAAGTACCAATGAGGTTCATTCTCGTGTTACGCAGCACATTTGTGCTTCGGCAAGAACCAATGAGGTTCATTCTCGTGTTACGCAGTACATTTGAGCTTCAGCAAGTACCAGTGAGGTTCATTCTTGTGTTACGCAGCACATTTGAGCTTCGGCAACAACCAATGAGGTTCATTGTCGTGTTACGCAGTACATTTGAGCTTCGGCAAGAACCAATGAGGTTCATTGTCGTGTTACGCAGCACAAAATTTTGTGCTTCGGCAAGAACCAATGAGGTTCATTCTCGTGTTACGCAGTACATTTGAGCTTCAGCAAGTACCAGTGAGGTTCATTCTTGTGTTACGCAGCACATTTGAGCTTCAGCAAGTACCAATGAGGTTCATTCTCGTGTTACGCAGCACATTTGAGCTTCAGCAAGTACCAGTGAGGTTCATTCTTGTGTTACGCAGCACATTTGTGCTTCAGCAAGAACCAATGAGGTTCATTCTCGTGTTACGCAGTACATTTGAGCTTCAGCAAGTACCAATGAGGTTCATTCTCGTGTTACGCAGCACATTTGTGCTTCGGCAAGAACCAATGAGGTTCATTCTCGTGTTACGCAGTACATTTGAGCTTCAGCAAGAACCAATGAGGTTCATTCTCGTGTTACGCAGCACATTTGAGCTTCGGCAAGTACCAATGAGGTTCATTCTCGTGTTACGCAGCACATTTGAGCTTCAGCAAGTACCAGTGAGGTTCATTCTTGTGTTACGCAGCACATTTGTGCTTCAGCAAGAACCAATGAGGTTCATTCTCGTGTTACGCAGTACATTTGAGCTTCAGCAAGAACCAATGAGGTTCATTCTCGTGTTACGCAGCACATTTGAGCTTCAGCAAGAACCAATGAGGTTCATTCTCGTGTTACGCAGCACATTTGAGCTTCAGCAAGTACCAGTGAGGTTCATTCTTGTGTTACGCAGCACATTTGTGCTTCGGCAAGAACCAGTGAGGTTCATTCTCGTGTTACGCAGCACATTTGAGCTTCAGCAAGTACCAATGAGGTTCATTCTCGTGTTACGCAGCACATTTGTGCTTCGGCAAGAACCAATGAGGTTCATTCTCGTGTTACGCAGTACATTTGAGCTTCAGCAAGTACCAGTGAGGTTCATTCTTGTGTTACGCAGCACATTTGAGCTTCGGCAACAACCAATGAGGTTCATTGTCGTGTTACGCAGTACATTTGAGCTTCGGCAAGAACCAATGAGGTTCATTGTCGTGTTACGCAGCACAAAATTTTGTGCTTCGGCAAGAACCAATGAGGTTCATTCTCGTGTTACGCAGTACATTTGAGCTTCAGCAAGTACCAGTGAGGTTCATTCTTGTGTTACGCAGCACATTTGAGCTTCAGCAAGTACCAATGAGGTTCATTCTCGTGTTACGCAGCACATTTGAGCTTCAGCAAGTACCAGTGAGGTTCATTCTTGTGTTACGCAGCACATTTGTGCTTCAGCAAGAACCAATGAGGTTCATTCTCGTGTTACGCAGTACATTTGAGCTTCAGCAAGTACCAGTGAGGTTCATTCTTGTGTTACGCAGCACATTTGAGCTTCAGCAAGTACCAATGAGGTTCATTCTCGTGTTACGCAGCACATTTGAGCTTCAGCAAGTACCAGTGAGGTTCATTCTTGTGTTACGCAGCACATTTGTGCTTCAGCAAGAACCAATGAGGTTCATTCTCGTGTTACGCAGTACATTTGAGCTTCAGCAAGTACCAATGAGGTTCATTCTCGTGTTATGCAGCACATTTGTGCTTCGGCAAGAACCAATGAGGTTCATTCTCGTGTTACGCAGTACATTTGAGCTTCAGCAAGAACCAATGAGGTTCATTCTCGTGTTACGCAGCACATTTGAGCTTCGGCAAGTACCAATGAGGTTCATTCTCGTGTTACGCAGCACATTTGAGCTTCAGCAAGTACCAGTGAGGTTCATTCTTGTGTTACGCAGCACATTTGTGCTTCAGCAAGAACCAATGAGGTTCATTCTCGTGTTACGCAGTACATTTGAGCTTCAGCAAGAACCAATGAGGTTCATTCTCGTGTTACGCAGCACATTTGAGCTTCAGCAAGAACCAATGAGGTTCATTCTCGTGTTACGCAGCACATTTGAGCTTCAGCAAGTACCAGTGAGGTTCATTCTTGTGTTACGCAGCACATTTGTGCTTCGGCAAGAACCAATGAGGTTCATTCTCGTGTTACGCAGCACATTTGAGCTTCAGCAAGTACCAGTGAGGTTCATTCTTGTGTTACGCAGCACATTTGTGCTTCGGCAAGAACCAGTGAGGTTCATTCTTGTGTTACGCAGCACATTTGAGCTTCGGCAAGTACCAATGAGGTTCATTGTCGTGTTACGCAGTACATTTGAGCTTCAGCAAGAACCAATGAGGTTCATTGTCGTGTTACGCAGTACATTTGAGCTTCGGCAAGAACCAATGAGGTTCATTGTCGTGTTACGCAGTACATTTGAGCTTCAGCAAGAACCAATGAGGTTCATTGTCGTGTTACGCAGTACATTTGAGCTTCGGCAAGAACCAATGAGGTTCATTGTCGTGTTACGCAGCACAAAATTTTGTGCTTCGGCAAGAACCAATGAGGTTCATTCTCGTGTTACGCAGTACATTTGAGCTTCAGCAAGTACCAGTGAGGTTCATTCTTGTGTTACGCAGCACATTTGAGCTTCGGCAAGTACCAATGAGGTTCATTGTCGTGTTACGCAGTACATTTGTGCTTCGGCAAGAACCAATGAGGTTCATTGTCGTGTTACGCAGTACATTTGAGCTTCGGCAAGAACCAATGAGGTTCATTGTCGTGTTACGCAGTACATTTGAGCTTCGGCAAGAACCAATGAGGTTCATTGTCGTGTTACGCAGTACATTTGAGCTTCGGCAAGAACCAATGAGGTTCATTGTCGTGTTACGCAGCACATTTGTGCTTCGGCAAGAACCAATGAGGTTCATTGTCGTGTTACGCAGCACAAAATTTTGTGCTTCGGCAAGAACCAATGAGGTTCATTCTCGTGTTACGCAGTACATTTGAGCTTCAGCAAGTACCAATGAGGTTCATTGTCGTGTTACGCAGCACATTTGTGCTTCGGCAAGAACCAATGAGGTTCATTGTCGTGTTACGCAGCACATTTGTGCTTCGGCAAGTACCAGTGAGGTTCATTGTCGTGTTACGCAGTACATTTGTGCTTCGGCAAGAAACAATGAGGTTCATTGTCGTGTTACGCAGTACATTTGTGCTTCGGCAAGAACCAATGAGGTTCATTGTCGTGTTACGCAGTACATTTGTGCTTCGGCAAGAACCAATGAGGTTCATTGTCGTGTTACGCAGCACATTTGTGCTTCGGCAAGAACCAATGAGGTTCATTGTCGTGTTACGCAGCACATTTGTGCTTCGGCAAGAACCAATGAGGTTCATTGTCGTGTTACGCAGCACATTTGTGCTTCGGCAAGAACCAATGAGGTTCATTGTCGTGTTACGCAGCACATTTGTGCTTCGGCAAGAAACAATGAGGTTCATTGTCGTGTTACGCAGTACATTTGAGCTTCGGCAAGAACCAATGAGGTTCATTCTCGTGTTACGCAGCACATTTGAGCTTCGGCAAGAACCAATGAGGTTCATTCTCGTGTTACGCATCACGTTTGAGCTTCAGCAACAACCAATGAGGTTCATTCTTATGTTATGCATTACGTTTGAGCTTCAGCAAGATCCAGTGAGGTTAATTCTGGTGTTACGCATCACGTTTGAAATTCTGCAAGAACCAATAAGCTTTGTTCTTGCGTGTCAAGAAGGTTCTGTTGAGTTTCTATTCATGTTCACTGATCAATGTTAATATGTGAATAAACTGATCGTGTCTCTTCAGAAAATTAGGACTAAACCTCTCAATTAATATGGATTAGTTTTGAAGCATCGGAGTGGTAGACTGTCAATGGAGAAGACAGAACTGGCTCAGATTCTATTTAAAAGATCTTCATTTGTGTTCTGAAGATGAAAGAAAGTCTTGCAGGGTTGGAACGACATCAGGGGGAGTAATTACTGACATTATTTTCATTTTTGGGTGAACTAACCCTTTAAGTAACCCTTTACTACACATTTTATTAATATTAGATTATTTTAATTCTTTTAATTGATCCTATTATATGAATAATTTAATAAAAATGTAAATTTGCCATTGTTTACTCATGCTCATGTTGTTCAAATCTTGTAAGATTTTCTCTTTCTCTACAAAAAAACCAAACCAGTGTTATCTAGATCCAAAAATGCACCAAAACAGTTATCCAGAAGACTTTTGAATCTATGAAGAGCAAAGTGAATTTTCAGTATTTGAAGAAAATCTTCTTCGTCATAGTTCTTAAATCTCAAACTTGTTGTTTGTGCACTCAAAATGACTCAAGATTACAGTGCGTCCAATGTCATTGTTTCTCATGTGTATCACAGTTTGAAAGTTTAAAGTTTGTAATCTTGCTGTACTAATGTTTTGTTTTTTTCTCATAAAGTGATCTGCTGATTCAACTGCAATAACTGAGGCCGGAATAAGTAGTCTCTGTATAAAGGTGAGCTTCCAGAAATAAACTAGGAGTAGTTTTGTCAGTAGCTGCTTCACAAAATGTCATGCAATAGTGCACTTCGCAAAACATATGAATATGATTTGAATATGATATTTATATTTATTCATATTTGCATATGTTTTTATAAAAAGCAACTTGCAAGCAGTACTAAAATATGATTCCTCACAAAGAGACGGTAACATAAAAAATGCTCCAATACAAAATCACATAGTTGGCTTGAAAAGCACAAAGTACCAAGATGGAGGTAAAGAAAGTGAACATTAAATGCTGTAATGGTTGCGGACCAAGTTCCAACTGTCTTCAGATATTTCTTGACTAAAAATAGTGATAAAAAAATCTTGAATAAAGTTTCTTAAAATTTGTCCCCACTTTTTCTGCAGCATAGATCTAAATTGAATTGCTTTAATGTCAATGCTTGCAACTTAAGGCAGTGCTTGATGTTCCTTATATATTCGTATCAGGATTGCAGACACAGCATGTGGGGCACATACCCCTGGGGCCCCAGACTTCCTCTTCCCCCCACATACGAGTCTTTAGGTTTCTCTTGAAACCTGGCATTATGCCCCGTGTATATTGCTCTTATGATAAATTGATGGCAAGGTTCCTTATTTGTAGATCACTTTGGATGAAAGGATCTGCTAAATAATTAAATGTACTGGAGGGTCCCAACCTGAGTTTCATGCCTGTGAACGACAACAGGGACCCCTGGCCTGAACCCATTGTTTCTTCATGGTCACGTATATCACAATTAAGGATTTTGTCACAACCACCAATGAAGTGCACTGTTGGGCCCCATCCTCCATCCTCCCTTTTATGTCCACTATTTTTAACCCTTAATCTGCTTATATCATCTGGAATATTTCACATCAGATTTTAATGTGAACTACAAATGTTAAATTCATCATGACAATCTTTGAATGTTGGCTTGTCAAATCATTGCTTTAATGTTTCAAAAAACGTTTACAAAAAGTTTAGTTTAGGTTATTTAGGCTTTATGTAGTTTGAATACTTACACAGTTTGGAATATATGTGGGATGTGTATTTGCATCCCTACGTTATTGCTGATGTGTTCTGGTTGGTTGCTATAGCAATGGAATGTGGTGGATGTTGTAATGTTGCCTATTTGACGTACTACAGAGCAAAACCAGCTCCTCTTTTTTCACCTTTGCATATCAACTTTGCATATATTGATTTTATTTGATAGATTTTATTTGCATATATCGTATGATTTCAGTTTTTTAAAATGTTTCTTTATATTGTTGTGCTGTTTTATTCCTCATGCATTTCAAAGCAAGTGCTTTTAATCACGTTTTTTTTAACTGTATATGGAGTAATATTATGTGTACAATTATTTGACTATTCTAAATAATTATCCGTGTCAATTTTAACTCCAATTGGTTTCCATTTTATTATTTTGTTGTTAAGTGTAGCCTCAAAACTTATAGTTGAACATTCTGAGATCATGTGTTTTACAAATATGTCTCCCATTATTCATCAAATCAAACTCCTCAAATTGATTAAATGTTTTTTGTTTTCCTTACAGGTCACCTACTCTTGGTTTTTCTGAAAAATGGACTTTATACCTCAAGCACTGCATGCGAAATCAATCTAAACGGAAAGACCTTGAGAGACCGCTTTGCTTAAATGAAAGATGTGACCCTACAGAAATCCTGTTTAGAGCAGGTTTTCCCCTGTCTAAGAAGACGTAATCCAGCGGTTGATAACCAATCAGCAGCCATGTCATGCAAGACTTTCTCTAAACGTCGTTATCAACCAGCAGCAGAGTTTGATGATGTCACTCTCGCCCGCAAAAGGGAGTATTGGAGGAGCAAGAAAAGAGAGCAGAGGGCAAGAAAGTCATCTGCCAAAAAAAAGATCAGAAATGAAAATCTGGGGTTGTGCATGTCCTTTGTTAGTGATGAACCCTCCTTGCAGATTCACAAAGTCGACAATGATCCCACTCTACATAATCATGAACTTGGAGATACTGATGCTCCTAGAAACTCTTCCAGCTCAGGTCTATCAGAATCTGAGTGTAATGCTACTATGGTGATATGCCAAAAAGAGAAATGGTTTAAAAAGACTGAGCTCAAACATGTCTTACCTAAATTCCCAGAAACAAGCACAAATTCCTTGAATGGTGTAATGGGCAATACAAGAATAAACTCCTCAGTTACAGGGTCATCAAACACAGATGCTAAAACAGTTGAGTCTCTCTGTCCAATAGGCTACTCAGGGCCTACAACATGCGTCGAGTTGCATCCAAACAGCATTCGTACTCAAACTAAAACAGGCATGTTATCCCTTAATGGCAAACAATTAGCAACATCTCCACAACGCCATGTACCCATGGTTTTACCAGTGAACAGCAAACAAAATAAGCCTCAGAACTGTCTCAGACCCTTGACCTCTGCAGAATGTAAGGTTCGTAAAGAGCAGAGTTTCGTTCGCAGTCACATCTCTAAGAGAAGAGCATGTGCCTTTGCTTCAAAGCACAACACCAGAGTGTCTATGACTGAAGAAGAGATGGCTGCTAAGCGTAGAGAGAACTGGCGCATCAAAAAGCGAGAACAGCGAGCAAAGCGTGCTGCAAAGCTGGCACGGGACAGAGAAAGGAGTCTCGGACAAGGACAATCTTCCTGTATCATGAATGTTTCGTCTCCTGCTAACACTAAGGCCTTGAGAGGAATCAACCTCAACTCAGTGAATCCCAAATGCCTCAATCAACAGTCATTTGGAGCTAAATTTATTGGTTCTCGGACACAACTACATGTTCAGGACACAAAACCAAACCATACAGCTTCATCCTCTGGTATTTTGCAACCATCCTGGAGTACTACCCAAGCTCTCAACAAATCCAAAGTGCCCCATTTTGCACGTACTCAAAAGAGACGTTGTCAAAAGCCAACAAGGAACTCTTTCCTTGGCGCTTCCAAAGTCGAGTCTCCCGAGGATCGGCACGCCAGACAGAAGGAGTACTGGCGAATTAAAAAGCGTGAGCAGAGAGCTAGGCTGTCTACAGCGGTTAAAGCACGATTGAAGGAACAAGGCGCACTTAAGCATCGTGGGAGACACTGCCACAACAGTTTCAATCAGATGTGTGGGGCTCAAGAGAGCCGAGCTGGTGCGTTTGCAAGTTCCTCTGACACAATTGGTGGTTTTATCCAAGAAGATGGCACGGTGACGGTCTCCACTTCGAAGACAACATCTGAGTCTTCTCTACCTGCAAGTCATGACTTTTCCAATGTGAAATGCATCGGAAAGGTAAGACTCCAGGTTCAAGTAAGTTCGCCCCGATATTCAAAAGCTCATCCAGTCACAAAGCTAGTTTCCGCTCCATGCAATGTTTCCAAGGTTAATCAAAACTCTCTGGTAAAGTCTGGCTTAGACAGAGGTGCAGTTATGGGCAGTATGACAGTCACCATCCAGTCTGAAACAGAAGAAGAAAGGATCGCTCGTTTGAGGGAGTACTGGAGGATAAAGAAACGAGAGCAAAGGGCTAGTCGGGCTGCCCGGCTAGGAAATGGTCTGCTTAGGTCGAAGGTTTCGGTTTTAAAGCAGAGAGAGCACAACAAGAAGTCAGACAAAAGGGACAGTATTACTTCATCCATTACCAAAACAGTTTGTGACTCTTCAACCAGTGCGCTAACCCCAATAAAAGAACACATCAATCCTCCTATACACGCTGTATTTTCCATCCCAGAAATTACTCCCTGTATCAAATATGTCAAACCTTCACCCTGTCCATCCTTGGAGTCACACGTTGAACCTCCAGCAGCTATGAACCATCATGCCACCACTCTTCAGGCTGTGGCCTCCATGAAAAAGCTTCTGGAGGAATCCGTTTGCACACCGGAAGACAATAATGCCACTGAAATGCATATTAAGTGTGAAAATGAGCCTCTTCGGCAAAATGAAGATGACCTTCTTACATCTGAAAATGCAAAGCCAAATATTTCTTTGCAACAAAACGTTTTATTAAAGTGTGAAGTCTCAGAGGATGCAAGCCTTAAAGATATCAAATTGAGTCCTCAAGCATTAACCTTAGAGGACACTGGCCATCAAATGTCTTATAACTTCTGTGAAGGCGCTACAGATGGAAGTCATGCCCTTTCTCCAGTGGCTGTGAAACCTCAGTGCAGAAACACCCAGACGTTCAGTGAGGATGGAGCAGATCCCAACCAGTTCTACCCTTCACAGGCCTTGCAAAATCAGAAGCTTGGTGAGAGCGATGAGCTTCAACGAAAGCGAGAGTATTGGAGGTTAATGAAGAGACAACAGCGGGCCAGAAAAGCCAACGAAGATGCAGCCAAAAATGCAGTTCTTCGCAATCTGGCTCCACAGGTGAGTTGCATTGATGTTTGCTTAGCATTGATGTCAGGTCTGGGTCAAGTGAGTATTTTTTTTATGTAACATAGTGGTTACATTTTACCAATTGTTTCAATTATTTTAAGGAATAAACATGGGGGACAAATATCTCATTATTTGTCAACCAATATTGGTTGACAAATAATGAGATAATTAAAATAATAAACCAATTTAAAACAGTTCTTCCCGTAATGCTTACATGTGATATGTGTCTTAATAACTCTTCCCCAGTCCTTTTGGTGTTTACTATATATTAAACAAGAATACTGAACAGCAAAAAAAACAGGTTAACATTCATTTACTTTAATAAAATACCACTGACAAACTGCATAATGTACAGTATATCATTAACTATATGTTGTCATTATGAACAACTAGTAAGTAACTACTTGATTTAAATCCCTGGTATTAAGATGCATTTTGGTCGATCGGATCACAAGTAGACGAGGGAGAAACATTCCCATTTACACCTGGGGCCTCATTTATAAAACTGTGCGTAGGATCCTTACTAAAAGTGTACGAGCGCCCGAAAGCCAAAAATGGAGTACGCAAAAAAATATTCAGACTTATAAAACCGTTCGTACACCAGAACCTGCGCAGAATTCACTTTATAAATCCCAGTCAGCGGAAGATTGTGCGCACATGCATCTCCTCCCCGAAATAACCATATATGGAGCTTACAACGCCTAGTTTTACTATGCATAGTAAAAAAGCACGAAGCAGTCTGGCTAGCGTGCTTCGCATAATGTTTAAGCATTAGGTCAGTAGGCGTAGGCGAAGAGTAGATTGGTCTTTTGTGACTTGTTGAAAACATTCGACCACATAAGCTAATGTGGTCCAATGCGTTTTTGAAAGTGGACAAGCTCCAAACTTTTTAGAACCCGTTTGCACCTGTAATTTAGCGTTGTCGACTTGTTATCCTATCGACCAAAATGCATCTTAATACCAAGTGTAAATATTTAGATGAACGTTGTATGTGTTTGATTCACTAACAAGAACTGACTCATTAGAATCATTTCTGAAATCAAACTACACTCCTTTCACAGACTCCCCAGAAAAAAACACCCAGCAAATCTCTACTGCTAGCCATGTCCCAGGACACTTCCACATGCAGACAGATCCCCATTCAGAAGACAAGAAGAAGGTGCACCAAATCTGCAGGTCCACAGACACAGCCTACAGATAAATCAAGAACTCACAGAAGCCAGATAGTGGTAACGCCAAATCCACAAAATGACCCACAGGAGGTTATACGTAGAAGACGCATGCAATGGAGGATCAAGAAACAGGAGCAGAGAGCAAGAAAGGCAGCAAATGTAAGAAAGCTTCGGAGGGCAAAACTCCCTCCACAAGGCCAGGCATCGGTAATTATTTTTTTTAAACCTTATAGATTTATTTGACCTTATTTATATACAGTACCATTGAAAAGATTGCGGTCAGTAAGATTTGTTTTTAAAGAAATGAATACTTTTATGCAGCAAGGACGCATTAAATGGATCAAAATGTCACAGTAAAAACATTAATAACGTTACCAAAGATTTGTATATAAAATAAAGGCTGTTCTTTTTGTTCTATTAATCAAAGAATCCAAAAAAATAAATAAAATAAAAATCATTGTTTCCACAAAAATATTAAGTAGCACAACTCTTTTCAACATTGATAATTATAAGAAATGTTTCTTAAGGAGCAAATTGGAATATTATAATAATTTCTTAAGGATCATGTGACACTGAAGACTGGAGTAATGATGCTGAAAATTCAGCTTTGATCACAGGAATAAATTACTTTTTAAAATATATTTAAAACATAAAAAATAGTTCATAATATTACTGTTCTTACTCTATTTTTGATCAAATAAATGCGGATTATAAGAGCATATGAGACTTCTTTTCAAGAACAATAAAAATCCTACTGATTCCAAACTTTTGAAAGGTAGTCTAATTGCAGAGAAAGTGACGCAAATAAAAACACAATTTCAAAACTGCAGTAACATCCCCCTTTATTCACAGATTATTCTAAAAGCAAAAAACAGACTAAAGTGGAGTACCGCTGTGAGTTTGAGTGGGACTGCGATACCCACACATGCATCCCACTGATCATGTGTTTGTTTACTTAGTGACAGATCTGTTGAACCAGTTTGTGGTTTGCACAGCACTGTACAAACTGATCTGTTCTTCACTATCAGGGTCTCATGCATGTAAATGGGTCACTTGCTCATGTTGTTTCAAACCTCTATGATTTAATTTCTTCTATTAAACACAAAGATCTGTTTCAACTGTTTTTGCCAATACAATGCAAGTCAACATCCCAACAAAGCAAGACCCCACTGACTTTCATTGTATTTACAAAAAAAATTTCCAACGGTCTTTTGTGGTCCAAAGAAAGAAAGTCATACAGTTTTAAAATTACTTGAGGGTGAGTTTACACTGACATCCAAACATCACAGTATACCAAAACCCTCTAATAATAACACTGCATGCTTTATGTCCCCTGGGAGCCCAGGCTATATCTCAGCACCAGGATTTCACTGACACATGGGGGTAGGCTTTTTTGAATGTGAGCAGTGTTCACGGGGCCCCATGTGGGGCCATACCTCAGCACCAGAATATCACAGAAACATTTTGGAGGCATCTTTGGACTTGGGCCCATGTACAGAGGCCATGTGTGGGGCCCCAGTGCCTCCAGGCGTATATGTGCTCTGGCTTTACTGTTAGTCATGGAAAACATAGGAAGAATTTTCCGGATAACATGTTGGTGTTTGAAGTTTTGTAATTGATTAGGAGTAAAATAATACATGGTCCTGGTTTTCTTCAAAATACATATCTGAAATTACCATGCAAAAGGTATGAACATGTACCTCAGTATTGTACGCTTTAGATTATTTTTACTTGAGATAAAGATGGTGAGAGTTTTTCTACCAAGTAACCTGAATATTTGCAGTGAATGAGGCCCTTTTTTTTTCCTTAGGAGTTGGGCCTCCTTACGCACTGTTCCCTACCCCAATTCCTCAAATGTTTGTATCCCAGAGGAGCAATTTAAGGGTTAAATTGAACAATTACTGTAGGCTAAATAAAAGTGTCAAACGCTGTGGCAGAAATAACTAGACTTTTAAACTATGTAGCAGCTTAACTTAATCGCACACAAGGCACCAGTTAAACGGCACCAAATATGTTTTTGCGTTTTGGTCACACATCACCCTAAGGTGTGCATGAGTGTGTCAGATGACTTTTTCCTTCTGTTATTGCGGGGAATGTTACCTTGGCAGTAAAGATTATTTATTAACTAGCATCAGCTATATAATAATGTCTGTAAATTAGAAAACCATATATTGATAATGTACAAGTATGCCAAGGTCTCTGGAAAGAGGTTTAGTTAAGTGATATTTTATGTTCCACGTGGTCGAGTGAGCACTGGTCATCTTCCACTGGTTGTTCTGGGTAACAATGCAGTGAGGAAAGGAACCGGAATCTGTTTCAAAAGCCTTGAATTTGATGCATACGAGGCCCTGAACTAGGTGCAGAAGGGCCTTATCAATCTGGAACATGCAGACGAAGGTGCCGTGGAGTGAAGGTTTATTTGTTTGAGCTTAACCCTGTTGCAAATGTGTTTTCTGCCTCTCTGGGCCAGAGACTTAGAATTTGGTCAATCTGCTTTTGTCTCTCTGGCATGGAGACTCGGGACATGCTGTAGTTGTCTTGCTGTACGAAGACTCAGAACATAGTGTTTGTTAATGTCTCTTTTCTCACAGGCTTGAGACTCAGAACATGGTCGTATCTGTTGCTGACTCAGAGCATGACAGACTTCACAGGCTGGAGAGAGACTCAGATATTGGAGTGTCTCTTAATGTCTCTCTGGATGAGAGACTCAGAGCGGTGTGTCTGTTAATGTCTCACCTTTACAGGCCACAGACTCAGAACAAGGTTGTATCTGTTAGAGTCTCTCTGGACAGACCGGAGACTCAGAACAAGGAACTGTATATGTTGAAAGGGTACAGTTATCCCTTTCTGATGAGGAGGCGCTTCTCCATTCCAGTGCTATGATTGGCTGCTGGCATCAGAGGAGAGATGGCTCCACCCTTCATTCTCCTGTAGAACTCATTTGCATAATCTAAAGCACACAGTTAGAACAGCGTCTTAAAAGTTTTACCAATGCATTTCTCATTGTCCAAACCACCACCAGAATACCTTTGGCGGAGTCCAAACATGATGGGAAAATATGTAACTGTCATGCATCCATTCATTTGTACATTAACAGCTGAGTTTGTGGAAGATGTTGTACTACAAATAGCTGTCACTGAGAATACTCATTTCTCTGAACAAGTATGAAATGGATGTTGTGGTTTACATCAGTTTCCATACATGATTTGGATGGATTTGTTTTGTTTGATTATTTTGTTAATGTCCTGTGGAATTTGTGATCAGTCTCAAGATGTGTGAAGGGCAGAAACTGAATGTGAACCAATGAGAAGTTCTGTCCTTCCAGGGATTAGTCCTAGAGGTCTTCTTCCTGCCCCCTAAGAGTTATCTGACAGTTGTCCTAGCATCCTAATCTGATGGTGTTGGATATTTGTTTGTCCACCAAGATCCAGTCAAAATGTAGCAAACCTTTCTCCACTGTTGCAGTCAGAGCAAGATCACAAAACTGGGTTGGTCAACTACAACTTCTTCATCTTGCATTTACACATTAAACTTCCAAGGAGCATGTTTGAGATTAGTTGTTGCCATTCGCTGACTACAGTCGATGTTTGAAAATTAAGTCACATAACGTTTATTATCCTTACCTTTTATCTCTTTTTTAATTTTTTTTTATCTTCCTAGGGTCAGAACATCACCAGTTTCGGAACAGCAGTTGTTCAGAGGTGAGTAGTAGGAAAAAACTTTTGTAAAGTACTGTTTAAAAGTTTGAGGTCAGTAAGATGATATGTATATGTTGGTTTTGAAAGAAGTCGCTTATGACAAGACTGTATTTATCTTTTCAAAAATAATAATGTTGGTTTCTTTTTCAAACAGCATAAAATCAGAAGACCAACTAGGCTACTTAGCTGAGCCATGTCAAACTGCACTCCAAGGTTTTTTAAATTAATTTTCTAATACACACTATTAGTTTGCCAAACAGTTTAAATGATTATCTGGTAATACTATATCTTTTACCACATTTAAGATGAGTCAAGCGTTGCTCAAAATCATGCAATGGAAGGACCTTTATCACAGGCCGACTGGAGAAACGTCTACCTCATGGACTCTGATCCTGTCAACCCGTTGTTGGTGTGTATGGTTTGTGGAGAGCAGCAGTACTCCCTCAGTGTGGACGGGGCGAAGACTCACATTGAGGAGGTGCATCCTAGTACACTATCATTGGGAGAGCTTGAACGTCAAGAAATTCTGGATGCCTGGGATAAACAGGTGGCCGCCCGCGAGCACTTCATCACACACCAGCTTCAACAGTGACGCAGAGCTCCTACAGGTAACAGGGAGATCTACATTCAGTCTGGCTTAAAAATCAGATCAATTTTTCTGAGTGAACTGACAGATGACAGTCGAGATGAAACGCATTCTTTTATTCTGCTGCATGAACTGCCTTTATGAACCATGAATGGCTGATTTATTTATTATTATGGGTATTACTTTTGTTAAACACATACCAATTGTACACTCAATATATACTATATTTATCATTTGATCAACTGAGACCTGACTTTAAATATTTTTCTCCTGCCTTATTGATCTTCCTTACACAAATGTGTGTAAAGATTATGTTTTGTATAGTCATATGTAGATTAATATCTTTTTTAGTGATAGGAGGATATTGAAATGTTGATTCTACCCTTTTCTTGCTGATGTGCTACTGAGCCTCATTAAATGTACTTTTTAATTCTGCTAATATTCAGAACCATGCAGGACCTATACATGAGGTCATGAAATAAGATATGGAAAAACACTCACATGCACAAACAACTGGAATATATATCTTAAGAATTGCATTTTGACCATGTGTTTTCAGTATGTGTACAGATTGTGCAAATTTTTATCTTTGCAATAAATTGTTGCACTGCATAATGTATATATTATTTTGAAGTCTTTATTTTATTCTTCATTCATTTACTCTTTATTGCCTTTCCATAATGTTTTTTTTTTTTTTTTTATCTTAAGAATTTCTGTCTGAATAGGGTATTGATTGTTCTTCCTCATGAATGTAATTTATGTTGGACAAGTATCTATACACATAGAAAACAGGTTTGAAAAAAAGCACACAAATAATCAAAGGTCATATATAGTTTAACAAACATAGTTTGTTAGTCTTTACAATCTAAGCCAAGGACAAGTAAAAATGAACAAATTCTGCTTCAGTCCACATATGTTGTACCTAATAAGTCATTTTGCACATTTTGTTTGCTAGTCTGCAATTTAGCTTATTAGCTTAAAATGTCCTTTTTATGACCGAGATGTTGCTGAATATTGCAATGATTGCTTAGAAGTTTGGCTAAAAATATAGGTCTACTTTTCTTATAATAGTAAAACTAAAAATTGTTCTGAACACTTATACTGAACTTAAAATGAGCACTAAAAAACAGAAATTATATTATACTAAAAAATGCACATAAAATCAAATCATTGGAGAAATGTTTCTTTTATTGCACAGCCAGATCAGGTTGACACTTTTACACTTGCACATCATAAAACGACTTCGTATAATGTAGACAGATCTCAATTCAAAAATAGTGTGGAACTGGTAAAACATTAGTCAGTACCTGGTAACTAAATTAAACAGGTTTAGATTCATGTAATGCTACCACACTCTAGTAGATCTCAATTGAGGTCTTAATAAAATGCATGGCATTGTGAAACAACTCTCACTGGTTCACTCTTTGTGAGCGCTGTGGTTCATCTTCAATAATTCGATCTATTTCAACCTCCTGCTCAGGGGTTTGCTGAGCATCTGATGACGTTTGCAGTTCTCGAGGTCCAGATTCCAAACGGAACACAGTGGGGATCTGGCCCAATATGGGACAGGTCTCCTGTAGACCAGAAATCCACTGAGACAGAGTGGCTTGGTCACCCTGACCGGCCATACACATGGCGTAAACCAGCCCCTCTTCCACTGCAGGATCAAATGAACAGAAATCACTGTGTATAATTGGTGATATGCAAACCACTTAATTCAAGCCAAGTTGACAATGCAATATGTGTCTCACCGTCATCCACATAAAAACTCTCATCATCACCAATGTCTCTTTCCAGGTCGAGTTCCACTCGCTGAGGATAGAAGAGACTCTGCTCCGGACCAATCAGCTCGGGGTCTAAGTCTTCCTCAACCTACAAGAAAATCAGATGCTAATACATAATCCAGAATGTAAACTCATTCTTGATTTTATTATTATGTATTGTTGTATTCCTTTAAGTATTATGTATTAAAGGGTCATGAAACCCCCCTCTTTCAGCTCAAGTCTAGCTCACAATCTTTTTGAAAAATGCAACTTAAATGGGCGTGGACGGCTGTGAGAAGAAGGGAGGGAGTGGGTGTGTCTGGCCACCACTGTCATTGCCAGTGGCCGATGCATCGACTGTCACTAAAAAGCAGTGGTAAAAACGTAAAGAAATGCTAGATTTTTTTTAATGTCATTATAAAATATATAGTTGTTTATATAGATACTATAAATGCATATATTTGAAAATAATTAATTTTCCTCTTAAAAAAACGTTCCGTGCATAACCTAGATCTATGCGCCCCCTGAACCCCCATAATAAAGATCGCTCTTTGGAGGTGGAAGACTTCTCATTTTAGACACAGACAGACACACATACCTCTGAATTGATAGAAAAGTCCTCGGGACTTGGTACCGCATCACTCGCAAGACGCAAACTGCATTGGTTGTCAACAAGGCGAAATCCACCATTCTCCAGTTCTCGAAGCTAATGTTTGCGGCACACATAGTTTAGATGTGTCCGAGGTTGATGGCAAACCAACCGCCCAGAGCCAGAGTCTAGCCCTGGCAGCATCGCGGGGAAACATATTCAACCCACTTGGACTTTTGCACATGGAAAACAAACACTTGTAGTAGCGTCCCATGTTTGTCTCTCTCATCTACTTCGCGATATCACAGTTTGACATGTCATGCAACTTGGAAAGATCCACGTGGTGTCATGAATAATTATGAGACAGTGTCTTCTCATAGGATATGAAAACTCAGTCTCATTAATAATTATGAGACACCGATGAGTCATCAACGCACTCTACAGTGCACTGCCACGTCACAGCCTGTGATGAAGATTTTAAACCCGGAAGACGAAAAAAGCGGAAGAAAACTAAAATGTAACCATTTTAATCATACTATTAAATTTAACAGATGCTAACATTGTCTTCAATGGTGTTCAACACACATACCTCTGTTAAAATCTCAGAAAATTTGGTTTGGGGTTTCATGACCCTTTAAAGAGGCCATATTATGCCCTTTTACAAAGTCTTGATTTTGTTTTTGGGATCTACTAGAATAGGTTTCATAAAAGGCTAAAAGTTCTTGAGATTTTCAGTGCATGTCTGTGTGAGCTGCTAACACACACAAGCTCTTGTAGCTCACCCTCAAAAAGTGACAATTTTAACATGCTATACAAAAATATCTGTGGGGTATTTTGAGCTAAAACTTCACATACACACTCTGGTGACAAAGACTTATTTTACATCTTGTGAAAAGGGCATTATACCCCTTTAAAGAAATTAATAAATGTGGCCCAATTTTCACCCACTATGGTCCCACATATGGGCCCCATAAGGGTTTTGTGTGTAGCCCACCTTGGTACCATTATTAACACCCATTTGGGACCCAAGTGAGCTTGTATAATGAATGACCTTCAAATAGGCCCGAATTAGAGCCCACTATGGACCCATCATGTGCCCCATGGGATAACATACATGTGGAGCTGATGGACACATTTCCCTGAGCCCAAGTGACAGCCCATCAAAAATCAGATTTTTTTGTTGGCTGGGTTGTAGCTTTGCAGAGCTTCTCATTCTCAAACAGCGCCATTGCACAGTAAAGAAAGTTGAAAATATAAAAAACAAAGCATAATAGGTCTTCTTTAAGGAAATTCTTTAAATGCCATCATTAGCTCATTTATAGTACCTTTTCCTCAGGTGGAATAGGGTCTGCCTTAAGTAGGAAATAATGAACACAAGTCTTCCTGAGCCACAGTGGAAATGGGCCTTCCACATACACAGGCCTGCAGGGATTGTGTTTAGCCAGAAGAGAGCGCTGGTCTGGACTTTGAATACCTAATAACAAGCAAAAAAACAATGGGCTTGGTTTTGTGAGCAATTTCCATAAAAAAAAAAAACATGTCCAGTCACTTGTTTTACACTTTGTATTCCAAAATAGAAATGTTTCTTATAAAAGCATCACATTTTGTTCTTAGCACAGTGATACTTAAATTAATACTTCATGTTAATACAAGTTTGACCGTATCAAGAACGCCAAACATGTAGTGTAAAGGTCACCGTATTTTCTGAGGTACAGATGAGATAAAGATGACATGCATTTAACCCAGAATATTTCTTAAATAAAGCTGAAGTTCAATTATCACTAATGATAAGAGCTACATACCTAGAATATGGGGACGTGTGACGACTCGTCCTGTCTTTGTGATGTCTGTTGACGGATACTACAAAGAGTGAAATAAAGCACATTTATCAGACTGAAAAGCCTTTATTTCCAGAAACAGTTCAAATATACACTACCTTTGTTTGGGGTCAGTTTTGTTTTTAAAAACATTAATACTTTTATTCAGCAAGAACACATTATATTGATTATAATCTGTCGTCATTCACACACCCAAAAGTTGTTCCAAACCTGTATGAATTTCTTAGTTCTGTTGAACACAAAAGAAGATATTTTGAAGAACGCTGGTAACCACACTATTGACTGTAGCCATTTGACTTCCATATTAGGAAAGAAAACGAATGGAAGTCAATGGGTGCGGTCAACTGTCTGGTTACCAACATTCTTTAAAATACTTTTGTGTTCAACAGAAGAAAGAAACTCATACAGGTTTGGAACAACTTCATGTTCATTTAAAAAAATGACTAGTACATTATTAAAATCAAAAGTTGGATCTGTAAATATTATTTAATGGACCTGCGATAGCGAACTAACAAAGATGTATTTTATAGCTAACATTAACAACGATTAATAAATGGGATCAAATTGGAACCAAATAGAACCTTATAGAACCTAAAATAGAATAGAACCTAATAGTGACACTGAAGACTGGAGTAATGATGCTTTGATCACAGGAATAAATTACATTTTCATATATTATAAAATAGAAAACAGTTGTTTTAAACTGTAATGATATTTCTAAATATTTTAGATAAAAATAAGAGATTTCTTTGAAAAATATTTTTTTTTACAGACCACAAACTCCTGAACAAGTTCTACTTGTGTGATGCGACGGTAACTAAGGTCTTTATGACAGCTCAAAGCAGTAAATAAAAAGGATCACCTGATAGATTGTTACTTTAGCATCCGGGTCATCTGCAATCCGGGTTAGACTGAATCGAGCGAGTTCTACTGGGTCACTGGAGAGCACGTGTGGGACGGGGAAGGGGTTTGCGTGCTTGAATTTGGGAAACCAGTACATGATACGCTGGTACTTCCTCATTGGATGACTCTTTTCCCCGAATATCTGAGCCAATAAAACCTTGGTCTCTACATTGGGTATGATACCTGTTCAAATTAAGAAGGAAATCATTAAAGCAATGAAGTTTCGCTTTCTCTCTTACAAAAACACAGACACACACACCATAAGTCTCCATCTGCTCCAGCAGCTGTACTCCACACTCTTGCTGTCGCGGGTAGTGGTTGAACATCCTCTGTATGAAGTTCTGTGGCACAAACACCTCTTTCGGAAACACATCTAGGAGTTTGTTGTAAACAGCAATGTCTCGTTCTACTCCAAATTCTGGCATCTTTTTCAGGGCAGCATAAATAAACTCCACATGTCCTCTTCGCCGAATGTCCGCCTTGTTGAAAACATCCACGACCCTGTTAAAATCAGCCTTGGTCTTTGAGTCTCTAGCAGCTCGCTCAAATAAATCATCATGTGTGATCAATGTTTTTTCTTTATGCTGCGTTGAATGTTCAATTGTTTTTTCAAACTCTGTCTGGTTTGGACGACTCGTGGAACAAACTGCACTGCAATGGAAGGACCTCAAAAACTTGGAGGAAAAAGAAGAAGAAGAAAACAAACGAAAAAACAGAAGAAGACAGGCATTAATGCGGGTGCCCACAGACTATAACGCAGCATTATTCAGAGGTGAGCAGATACCTGGCCATTGCTGTGCTGTGATCCAGGGGTTTGCAGATGTGCTCCAGCAGTCAGGATCACTCGTTGTACAGGTGTCCCCAGAAACCGTCCAACGCACCCAATGCACTGGATCCGAAACAGATGACGAGGAGCGTTCATGATTATGACATCACAAACCACAGCAGATGAATTACAAATGTACTGAAATTAACCTAGAAAGGAAACAACATACACAAACATCACTATCAGAGTATTACTATAAAAAAAGTTATCCATTTACATCTATATTATCTTAGAGAAATTAGTAAATGTATAATACAATAATAATATTATTGTCACATATTAATTTGTGGTAATTATATAATGCAATCACATTATTGTGCGTCTGTCTGTCTATCTATCTAACTATTTATCGGTCTGTCTGTCTCTGTCAGTCTATCTATCTATCTATCCGTTAATCTTAGGTTAATTAGTAATTATATAATGCATAAATTGTCACATTATTGTGCATCTATCTATCTATCTATCTATTTATCTATCTATCTATCTATCTGTCCGTTAATCTTAGGTTAATTAGTAATTATCTATCTATCTATCTGTCCGTTAATCTTATGTTAATTAGTAATTATATAATGCATAAATTGTCACATTATGCATTTATCTATCCATCTATCTATCCATCTATCTGTTAATCTTAGGTTAATTAGTAATTATATAATGCATAAATTATCACATTATTGAGCATCTATCTATTTATTTATCTATCTATCTGTCTGTCTGTCTGTCTGTCTGTCTGTCTATCTATCTATCTATCTGTCTGTCTGAGAGAAATATAATTATAGCCTATAGAAGTAATTATATAATTTAATTCACATTATTGTGACATTTACAACTGACCTCCTAATATAATTAGCCTATATAAAAAACAATTAAATAAAAAAGCAAGGAAACGCTAAATAATACTTTAACAATACGTACGATCACTAAATCCACTCAGATTTCATTCTGCTGTCAAGTCTCCTTCAAACACGCACCGGCTGGTTTCCTGGTGCGTCGTCGTTCAACTTCCCCCCCTGAAACGTCACGAAGAACGTTCCACTCCCACAGGTTCCGTGTTATTCACGCAATCAGCACTAGATGGCAGAACGGTATTGGGTGAAAACTACAAGCTGTCAAAGTTATGTTTATACTTTTTCTTTAAGCGGGGTTTGGTAGAGGGGAAACTGTACAGAAACGAATTAGCGCGACTTATTTCAGGTTTGCTTCGTGCAGTTAGAGGGATAAATTTAGGAATCTCACGCTCTTAATCAACTTCACATGGACGTGGTTCCTGCAAGTTAAACCCAGCCCGCGAGATCGTGCACTTGCCTCATGTGACAGATACACTCTCAGCTCATTTCCTGGATTCGTGATTTCACAGTTACGACAACTTCTACAATCTTCAGTGGCTCCTCCACGCGTGTGTTGGTGTGCGTGAGTGTCCCGCAAGCTCTTGGCGATGCTGTTGACAGCATTTGTGGAGACATGCATTGCTTTTCTGCCAATGGGATGTAACGTTACTAGTGTAATCCAATAATTGCGAGATCTTTAAGGAGTGTTTAACTCAGACATGGATGGATCAACGAATAGTCTTGGTGAGTTTCTTATCTTTATGTCTATAAAATTTTAATATAAACTGTCAAAACATTTAAGACAGATTTATTTTTAGTTTTTTGATTGTGTGATAAATGCTGGGTGTGAGTAACAAACTGACACGTTCAGACTTCCCTCGCAAACAATATATTCCATGGTAACCAGGTCTTCGACAATTTTAGGCGATATTATTTAATGGTAAAACTGCATCTTAAACAAGCCTAAACTGGTTTTCTGGTCCTAGTTGATCTGCTAGCCTGGCTTGGCAAGCTGGTTTGAAAAAGTGCACAAAACCACCCTAAAACCAGACAACAACAGAACACTAGCAATAAAAAGAAATAAAACTTTGATTTAAGATTTAAAATATGTAAGAGAATGATAACTTCTAACACTGAGGGTCCCATATTCATTTATTAATCTTTTTAAGTAAGTTAACTCTAGCAATAGAAACTTGTTTTGTTTTTTGTAGTCAACTCTGTTTACCATAGTCAATTTCTGGAATTTCACTCTGAAGTTTTTATGTTAGTTCTGGGAAGATATTTGTATATGCAGCCATTTGTGTACTTATTGGATATAAAATTAATTAAAAATATATTGTTCTATACATTTTACAAGCATATTTTAGTTTAAATGTCATTCAGTCTTTAATGACACTGACACAACAACAATGGCTGCAGTTCATTGCGTCATTTTTGTCAAACAAACTCGAGCCAAGTCTTGCTTCCTCTATTGGCCTTCTTGGTTATCTCATCAAACTGTCTCCTTCCAAACTCTCAATATTTCTGACACTCTATGGCAAGCTGTTTCTGCAGTTAATTGTTAACACCGATTAGTAGGCTATCTTTTTTATGGTTGGCTTTTATAAATAAATAGATTAAGGTTTATAAGTAATCCACAACTATTAACTCCTCATTATCTACTATCCCTTATTTATACGAGTAATTTCCCCCTGTAGACTAGTATCTTTTCAATTAGCCACTAGTATTTTTTCATTACTAGTGTTTATTATTTTGCAAATAGGCCTAGTCACTTTCCAAATAGCGACAACTATTCGACTTGCTGCTGGTACCTATTCCAGTTTTACTAGAACTTATTTATTAGATACTAGTACCTCTTTATGAGACCCTGTTATCTATCCCAGTAGTAACATTTCGGTAAGACTTTATTTTACACTGTCCTTGTTACACGTTACATGTAGTTGCTGTAGTAATAACAGTAAATTATGCATAATCACATGCAACTAACCCTAAACCAACCCCTATTCCTAACCCTAACCCTATAGTTAGTATGTAGTTAATTATGTTTACTCAGTACTTAAATAAAGTGTAACATTTCTTACCTCACATTTTTTTCTAGTAATACGTAATGACTAGTCAGAATGACAACTTCAAAATTCATTTTAAAACTTTTCTTGTAAGATCCAATATGCTTCTAGTTACAGCTGGAATATACTAGTGTCCGTTCAGTTGCTACAAGAAAAAAAACAGTATTTAAAAACAAATATTATTTGCATAATTAATTAATTCAATTTAATTTATAAAGCACATTTTAAAATGACAGATGTTGAAACCGAAGTGCTGTTCAAGGAATCTAAAACAGAATAAAACAATAAAAAAAAATTTACACCCTCAATCAAAATACAAAGAATACAAATAGATTTACAAAGAAGATTTAAACATGAAAACGGTAGAGGAACTTAAAACAGGAACGAGGAACTGAGTGTAATAACTGGCTGGATTATCAAAGGGATCTAGAAACAGTGTAATGGGTGAGAGAAGTATAATATACTGAGGAGCGAGTCCATGCAAAGCTTTAAAAACAAATCGCTAAATTTTAAAATCAACATGGAACATAATCGGTACCCAGTTACGACAAGAAAGCACAGGTGTGTCGTGCTCACGTTTTTTAGTGCCTGTCAGTAATCTGGCTGCCGCGTTTTGTACCAATTGCAAAGGATCTACGTCTGTTTTAGGCAAACCCAGATAGAGCGAATTACAATAGAATTACAATAGGCAAGGCAAGGCAAGGCAAGTTTATTTATATAGCACATTTCATACACAGTGGTAATTCAAAGTGCTTTACATAGAAGAAATTTAAAATAATCAAAAGAAATATGAATAATTAAAACAGTTTAGAATAAAGAAATTAAAACAATCAACAGAAATAAGAATAATTAAAACAGTTTAGAATAAAAAATTAAATAAAATACAGTTCAAACAGTCGGACACATACAGTGGCACAGTGCTCATTCAGTAAATGCAAAACTTTAATATAGAAGCATGAATACAATAAAAGCATGAATATTAGTTTCAAGATCCCTCAGCGCTAATCTGCTTATCAAAACACAGAGTGGAATAAAAAATGACACCAAGGTTTTTTTGACACTGTTGCGCACATTAGAAGAGAGGGACCAAGCTGACTGACAATGTCAGAAGACAGAGTTTTTGGGCCAAATAATATCAACCAATTCATCAGGATTGACACAGGAGGAGAGGGCTTTCACAGCATTTGGGGTTTGGGTAGATACATACGTCATTGAATGTCCGGTAGTATAGGAGTCAAAACTTCTAGAAAAACGCAGTGAATAATAAGATTTGGAAAGAGTTCCAGCCAGCATAGTCAAAAACCACATCAGAAATAGCAGCATCACACATTTTAAGATTAGTCACTGAAAAACCAAGAGAAAACAAGTCCAAGGTGTGACCCTTGTGGTGTGTGGGTCCAGAAACAAATTGTACAAAGTTAAGTGAGTCCTAAAGACATGATAAAAAAAAAAAAACCTATTTTTAGTAGTAAAGGTTTAAACTGCTTGCCATAGCTTGCTTGTTGTCTAGACTGCTTTGTTGGTTTGGGGTGTTGTAGTTTGTGATCGCTTGCAGTGTAGGTTTTCCGCATTGAATGGGTGTCTGTAACATTGACACCACATGTGCTTTTGTTTTGTTTATTGTCTGGTAACATGCTGGGCCAATGGAGAGCAGTAAATATCATGGCGGAAGCCCTGTGGCATCATGCTTTTACCACAGATGCTTAATCTTTCCCTGCTTGTCTTTTTGTGTCACTTGCCTCAATGTCTGTATCTTGTCAGAAGAGATTATTGCCAATATATCAGATAATTGGTTGGTGCAACTGCAGTGATTGACAAGTTGACATGGTCTCAAAGTGTTTTGCTTTCCACATATCAGAAAATTAGTTTTAAAAGTGTTACAGTGGCTAGGTTTTGTTTGGTAGTTTGTAAATGCATTGATTTTAGGTTTTACATTTTTAGGTGAGATACGAGAAAGGACATTTAATAAGATTATTAAAAGTCACCATGAAATCAAAATTGACAATTCCTTTTTTTTTAGGAATATTGCAGTATAGATTAAAAATGATATATCCATGCACATTGATTATGTCCTCGTAATCTTTAATAAAAATAACTTCCCCTCTCTTGCAATGACATCTCATCTCTTCTCTGATGATGTGGGCATTTACTGGCACGAGGGCGGGACGACCTGTCACTCACATGACATCACGCTCTACATTTTTGTTTGAGAAGCTGTTTCACATGGATATAGCCTATGTCACAATAGGGAAGAAAAAACTATCGCAACTTCTATTTCATGCTGACTTTAATTAGTTTACAATTTCATAATCTGTTTGAAATATAACTCAAACCTTTATATGAATGTGAAAAGTGTTGCATAGGCTTCCAGTTCTTGTGTGGATTTCTTTGATCTTAAAAGCATTTGGAAACTCTACATTGGTTGTGTACAGAGTTTGGAAGATATCAAATGCATGCGTTACGCGTGTTTAATCCTGGAATTTTGGTTGAGACATGAGTGTTTCTTTCATAACTCACTTGACTGAACAGAAACAGATCTGAAAAGATTTGGACGAAATCATTTCTAATGGAAAATTTGGATCAATCTCTCTCATTTGTTTCTGTTTATCCTGTAGAGTCAAATAAACGTAACTGATGAAATTGTTTGGTGAAACGTCACAAAACCTCCCAGCCAGTTTCTTCAAATAAGCCATGAAGGTTTTTGTATCAAAAGTTTTGTCTTGTTCTTTGTCTTATTGTGGGAAGTGAGAATTTGTGTTTGTGAGTAAGAATGAAGATGCAGGGGCGGACAGTGGCGTACAGGAAGTTTTGCCGTAGCCATAAGAGGTGTAATGCAACGCTGACAGGAAAGAGAGCAGCGACAGGTGGGCGGACTGAAGTGGAGAACTACCACACGGGGTTTATGATATGATACTTTCATTTATTATACCATGGCTCAAAGTGAAAACAGATGTACTAATATTCGATTTTGTGGAGGGCCAGATTTTTTCTAAGGTTTGTTTAAATTGTTGCAAAATCAGTTATCGCAATTGGTCGATAGCAAATGATTCACAGCTGAACTGTTTTGCATGGAGCATATGGTTTTGTAAACCACGGTTGAAATACAGTCGCTAATGAGTTTTTAATGTATTTTTAGCGTTTCGTTCATTTTAACATCTTTGTTTTATTTGGGGCTTGCAAGATTCTGCATGTTATTTTGCTTCAGGATCGTAGTTACACTGAGCTGTTTGAATTTGTGCTGCGTTGTTCTTCAGAGTGTAAGTTATTTGTTTCTTTGTTTTTTTTTGTTACATTTTCAGATTGGAAAACAGTTGAATTCAAAACTGCATCAAGAAATTTTCAGTAAAAAAGCTAGCCTTTGCACATTATCTTGATATATGCTTCTGATTGTCATATTAGATAAAGAAGTCTGTCAAGAAGGCTTGACGTCATATTGCTACACTGCGGGCAAAAAAAAGACAATAATAAGAAGGGCCAAGCCACACTTTTAGTGGTCTTTTGATGGTCTTAATCATTTTAATCCCAAATCACTGGTCAGGAAATTAGCATGAATTGCACAAATACTGTAGATAAAGTAACACGAAAAAGCCTTCCTCAACTTGCAGACAGCTTTTTACAGGAAGAAGAGTCAGTGTTGTTCCCCTCAATGTTAATGGCTTCAAACAGTTCATAAGTAGTTGAAAAATGCCTCCCAGTTAGTTTGAGTTTAATGTGAGACCAAAGTTTCAAATCTGGACTCTGCCCATGGACAAAACATGAGCCTAATGGACTTGATGGTTCTTAAGCCTATACTTGGTTGTCTTTGCAGTTTGGGCAGGAGCATTGTCTTGTTGAAAAATAACATCTGATCACTCCTCTTTACTATGACAACTTTTCAATTGTGGGAAGCAAGTCATTCTGCAATATTCTTCTGTACTCCAAAGCATTAAATGACTCCTCACAGTGAAGTAGCTCCCCAATACCAGCAGCTCAAAAATCTCCCCACAATGACACTCTTCCTCCATGCTTCACTGTGATGGAGATGCATTTATTTTTATATTTCTCAACATGCAAGTGATTCATCACTCCACACACAACTTCCCATATTCTGACAAGAACCTAATTCCGCCTTTGATGTTTTTCTGAGACTCCAATATCTTTTTAAGTACCGGTAGTGCATTTGCTTAAATGTAGCTGATTTTCGTGACCAATAATTTAAGGTTCAGGCAATTAAAAGCTTAGTTTAGCAATTTTTATTTTATTTTTTGCCTAGGAATCTACAGAAAATCTGTTCATCATAGCATACTAGCATACTTGTACAGTGCGGACTACATTGAATACTGTATCCCACAATGCAATGCACTTGACCTGTCCTTCATTTTCAAAGTGCCACAAATGAACCAGGTCTACTTCTTGGCTCATTATTGGATATGACTGTAAACGGTATAGAAAAGGACACAACCACATTTTTTGCACATTAAAAATGCAAAAAAATGAGGTCATTTGACAACGTGACAAACATAATAAAGTAATGTGTAGCATTTCATAATGCATGTTTCACATGTACTGTAAAATGTAAGGCCCCTTCAAGTTTCACTTCAAGTGAAATCGAAGAATGAACTTGTGTGATGTTATTTTTAACAAAATCAGGCCAAAATGAAGTTCATTTCGGGAGTTTAAAACAGCTTGCCAAAGGAAACTTTCCGGAACAGTTCACTCCAGCTGGTGAACACCTTTGAACTACCATTGGTTAATGGCAATTATGTAATAGGTAAGTGTGCATGGAGGCTCTGCCTTCATTCACATCAAAATCTTTTCTGGTTCATTTCTTCTGTTCAGTCCCTTGAGGTGAGACGTCCGTGAGTAAAAACATTAACACACTGGAGAGTTGCTTTATACTAGAAATGAAGTTGCAATTCTAATTGAAAGTGACACTGTTTTTTTTTTTTTCATGTTTAATATTTTAAAGCTGCTTGCTTTTAAGCAATCTATTCTATAAAGTGTTTTATAAATGAACTTGACTGGAGTGACGAATTTCAGAGCTGGTTCAAACATATCCACATCGCTATGATCAGATGCTTTCTTGAATGCTGGTTTCCCACTGCCGTCTTTTTTTGTTGTGTGTTTATTGTGTTATTGAAAGGGGAAGGACGCAGCACATATTTACATATTCACCTAAACGCCACTCTTAGCAATGTGGTCAGCATTAGGTATATATTAGGTATATTACGTATTTTAACTTATTTTTACCCCTAAGCGAAGAACGCAAAAGAACTTTGCCGTGAGTAGCCTATATCACGGTCTTACGTTGGTCGAAAACGTCTATTTGCAGACTAGAAGATAAAACATAAATTCATGTTGTAATATCTATATTGTAGGGCTGTTGGAACGAAAAAATCAATACTATTCGAATGGTTTTTTTATGAATATTTTTATTTTTTTTAATATGCAATCTTGCCTTTCTCGTCGCCTTGGCTTACGCGTACACGCATGTGAAAATGAAATTCTTTTGTTTCGTCAAATGAACTATAACGTTTTTGAATCGTAACACAATTGTGCACATTATCCACGCTGTATCCTCATAACAATACTGTCAAAAATGGTAAATGTTTAACGACGTAAAAAGCGCCCTCAACCATATTCAGCACGAATAAAATGTTTATTGTAATGTTAGATGCCCTCTAGTGGACAGAACGTGTAACAACAACCACATGCTATAGTGGCATTGGCAATCCATAAGCCTGTGTAATGTCGTAAATATTTATAATGGGATGAATTTGAGCATTTAATATTCGAATATTAAATAAAATAAGGAATGTAATTCGATTAGTATTATAGAGGAAGATTGACAGCCCTACTATATTTAGTGAATAAGTTGTGAAATAAGATAAGGAATAATTTACTATGGGTTGTTGAATTATTCGAAAATAATCCACACCCGAGGTGGTAATGCTGCCTTGGTGCAAAGTACCATAATTCAAGTATCAGATGTTGTATTTCAAACATTTGTCAGGTTTTTGTCGTAAGACGTCTTGTGTGTAGGACTAATTTCTTACACGGCATCCCATGCCTCCGTTGCTAATTCCTAAAACGTAATTTTAGAGCTAGTAACGGAAGTTTGAGCCATTGATAGCAGACTAATGGAGTTATTAATGCAGTTATTAATAGAGAGAGAGAGATTAGAGATTGTGTGAATTACCTGTGCATCTCCCAACAGTGTTCAGCAGCGTCTAATAGCAAAACTTTAGGTTTATCTGCTTCAAGAATGGCGCCGTTATTAACTTTCTAGTAAGAAATGTCATGTAGCTTTTAAGTTGCTCAACTATTTTACTGCTAAAATCAACAGCCCCGTAGCATAAGAGATGTTTATATGAGGTTTAATTTGTGCAAACAACACTTTTTTTTAGTTGTTTAGACTAACTTGATAGCTCGATAAACACATTTTTGCATATGGTTTGCATTAACGAGAATGGGAGAGCAGAGCATTTAGGGAAACGGAAGGGGAATAAGGGAATGTAATTTGGGACATGGGTTGGCTTTGACGTTCAAAGAAACCATGCAGGCCAAATCCAGATTGGCTTCTCTTTCTTGAATATACAAATCTAATGTTGTGCCTGCATCTCTGTGGTTCTTTTCCTCTGTCAGTTTCTCTCTTATATCAATGTGACTCTATGTGCTTAATGTTTCCGGCAAAATAAGTCCTCTTTGTTCATAAACCTTTACAGACTGCATGCTTCTCTGGCCTTGCAAATCTCACTGGGCTCATTTCAATGTTTCAGGCTCCACCTATCTGAAGATTCTCACAAACCATTATTATGAATATTAAGGGTTTGCATTGTGCTAGTGTCAAGGTTTTATCTCAAACAGAAACTGTCAGGGGTAAAAATACTAGTGAAAAAAAAATTCTATTAACTAAGCAATAAAACCATACATTTCTAACATACTACAAAAATGAACCAAAAATAAATAGATTTGCAGCAGACAAGATTTTATTTTTATATTTTCAGTTTACATTTTAATTTTAGTTTATGTTTTAGCATTTTTATTTTTTTGAAAATAACTATATTTGGCTTTGTATTTATTTAATTCAGCAATTTTAATTCAACTTTAAGTTGAATTAAAATGAAAATGATTTAATGTGGTTACCTGGCAAAAGCAATTGTTTTATTTCAGCTTTATTTCAAATACCAAAACAATACTGAAACAATATTTAATAGCCTAGTTTTAGTTAATGATAAAACACACTCGTTAAAAAATAAGAAAACTTGCAAGTGAGAGTGAGAGTTCTCTCAGACATCCTTCCTCACCTTTAAGGCTCATTTGGATTCTTTCATTATGCAGAGAGAAAGCAAACTACTGAACAAAAAAAAAAAGAATAGAAAAAAACCCTCAGATGAACATAAACCACTAATTGGTTCCTCGTGTGCACAGGAGTGCACTTGGCCTGCTCACATTGGCCAGATAGATGTGGCACAACCGACAGAAGACATCAAACTCTCGGATAGAAACTGGCTTGGTGTTAATGAAAGGCTATGTTTAGTTATGACTGTCCGCACTAGTAATTGCAAGTGATCAAACAAGATTTGTGTGTCCAGACATGTCCAACTTATCTCCATGGGTTGATTTGGTAATGATGTAGGCATATCCATGTAGGCGTACCCACTGATGTGCCGAGGCTTTCAAAACGATTGCAGGAAAAATGGAGGTGCATCATCTCACTCTCCAAATAAGCGGCATGTTGAGTCGCGGTTCAGAACTCCTCCATCGCACAGGAAAATGACGAAATCTTTGGATATACCCCACTTGAACACCGTATGAATACTTCTGGCATTTCGGTCACCAGTTTTCATGTTAAGAGTGACGCAAAAGACAGTTTGAAATCCAATTTGAGCAGCCAAATTTTTCTGGCAGGCTGCACATAACCAAACTGACCGACCTTTGGCCAACAAGTTCAGATCCTGTCACTTTTAGCTTATAGAGTGCTGCAGTTTTAGAACCAGAAGCATGAGGACAAGGAAGTTATCAATGTCCTCATGCTTCTGGTTTCTAGAATGACGGTACTCTAAATTCATGGAGGCCAATTTAAGCCTTTTTACTTCTCGGTGCTATCTCTACTGTTCTCGCCCACTCTTTTCTTGGATGGCAGACAGACTGTGCCACATAATCGCCGCCTTGTAAGTTACACTGTTACCAGCCCACTGGCATTTTCTGCATTTCTGTGTTCTGGCTGGCTTGATTTTAGTAGCTGCAATAAAAAAAAAAACGTATTTCTATTATTAGTGCTTCTTGACCATAATAGCAAGGTATTTAGGACTACATTTAGATAGCCGTGTAGCAGTTTAAAGTGCCCCATTATGCTATTTTAAAGGTTTCTAATTTGAGTTTGAAGGTCTCCTTCTATAGATTAATGCATTCAAGGTCAAAAACCACTTTTATTTTCTCTAAATATACATTGCACATCACCTCATTTCTCAAAGAGTCTGAAACCAGTTCATTCAAAGATCCAGTCTTTCTAAACCCCATCTTTCCAAGAGTCTACTCTGCTCTGATTGGCCAAAAGGCCCAGTTTGTTGTGATTGGTCTACCACTTAAAGCGCACGTCAGAAACAGACGCCTATTACCATATCTAAATTTAAGATCAGGAGTCTTCCTCGCCACTTGACACACAATGATACGAACAGGAACGATGGCGTCTGTATTTCCGTATAAATTCCAGTGTGAGTCCTGATCCTTTTGAAGTGGATTCACAGCAGTGAAAACATCATTTTCTCGACATTTCGACAAGCTCTTCCAGTCTCAGCTACAACTACAACTGTTTGAGGGTCAAAGTAGACGTCGTTCGCTGACAGCCAATGAAGAGCATAGACTGGCATTATGCAAATTTGTTACGTTGTTACTTCAGTATGTAACAAGAAGATAGACTGGAATTATTGACAACTCGTTTCAGCAGTTCAGAATCAATTCTAATTTTAGACAATAACTTTATTTGTTTGACCTTTGATATTTAAAACATAGCAGACATTTTACATTCAGAAACAGCCATATTACACACTGCATTGACGGTAATATTCTAAAAAGAATATTACGGCACTTTAAGAAAGTGACCACAAAGAAACACTGTGACGTTGTTGAAATGCAGAAATGATTGTATCATATCTGAGCTTTATTTATTACTGCTGTATGCTAAATCATTCATGATTATTGCTCGAATACTTAAGGTTAGTGATTTGACCAAACCCCAGGTATTAAACTTGGGCTGAACTTGCACTGTTTGTGCTATGGAGATATTATGATACTTCAAATTGGACAGCTTTTTTTTTGCTGTTACTTTTCTGAGTTTTCATGCTTGATTTTTCTCATGGTGGATGATAAAATGTGCAAGAAATCCCATAGACTGACTGGATGGACAATATCATAGACACTTGGGGTGGGCTTTTCTGACTTGGGCCAGTAAGTAACCACTTAACCACCCAAAATACCTTAGCAACTTCACTGACATGCTTAACAACCACTCTGAACATATTAGAAACATCATATCAACATCACATCTGTTCATGTAGAAGTAGTTATGAAGATTTACACCACTCAGAATGTGGGAACTTCACAGATTAAACGGGTGAATGGATTAAGTTAGTGTGGAAAGATTGGATTCTTGAGACATCTGTCTCTCATTATAAGCCACTTGTAAGTTCTCATTCAAACAGGTGTTTAGACAGTATGGTGAGTTATAGTTTGGATCTGTATATGTTGGGCATCTCAGTTGAATCTGTATAATCCCCACACACAACTAAAATGAAAACTTTACCATGCAAAAATAGAGCACTTCTTTGTTCCTTTCTTTTGATTACGGTCCAAACCAGTCGGGTCGTATTGTGTTACACTACAATTCGCTGTACTGACACAGAATGTACTTGGCAACTCTGACATTTTGTTTTGTGACTGCATTGAATCTACCACAGAGAGAACATAGGTGGTCTTAATGTTGGAAACTTTGACCTGTTTGTACTAGTTGTGCCTTTTTTTTTTTGCGTTTAGGAAAATTGTATGGGATGTTTAAATGTGATAATTCTTGTACTTGTGTTAAATCAAATAAAAAAAATTACTTGTATACTATATATTATACTATACTAATACTATAGCTCACTCATAAACCTTTCTATAACTTAGGTCTGTTATTAAAGTAAATACTCAGTGTATAAAAACTGATTTGATATCACCATGGAATGACAAGTTTTGACATCTTGGCAGATCTGCATTACAATTATCCCTGTACTTTAAGATCTTAAAAGTCATTTGCATCTGCTTGTCTTCAGTCTGTCAAGAGACTGTCGGACCACATGGAGTTCAGCCAGAGGTTGACTTTGATGTATATATACTGTAGATCTATTGCCACATCCTAGTTCATTTTTTGTGTGTTTACTCTGTAAAATTGAATGGTCCATGCTGCCCTGTATTTGGCAAGCATTTATAGTTTAACTCCCTTTGTTAACCCTTTTGTAAAGTAAAATCTTCTAGAAAAACACTGTTTAAAGGAACGGGTGACTCAAAAAGAATAATTGATTATACAGAAAGATCTACAGGTTTGAAACAATGTGAGAGTGAGTAAATAATGACAGATTTTGTGTGTGTGTGTGTGTGTGTGTGTGTGTGTGTGTGTGTGTGTGTGTGTGTGTGTGTGTGTGTGTGTGCGTGTGTGTGTGTTTGTGTGTGTGTGTGTGTGTGTGTGTGTGTGTGTGTGTGAACTATCCCTTTATAGGGAGAAAAAAGTCTTATTTTGTCCACAACTGTGACTCGTCGCCATATTCAGTCATAAATTAAAGTTATTTCATGCAAACAGGGCTATTACACGATTTGTAGCATTCATTGCGCTTCATGGATCTCAGGCTCTTTTAGTAGATTCACTATTAGTCCATATTTGTGGCAGCTGTGCACTCGTAGCACTTTGGCCCTGGTTGAATCTGTTTGGTGTGTTTGTGGTTTTGGACGCTGGTTGGTCTTGTGAAACTGAAAAACATGCTAGCTAGATGAGATCGCCCTACATCTTCAATGAACCCATTGTGGGAAGAGAGCAGAGGAGTCATGGTTCTTGTCCAGAGGCATTGAATAGCCCTGTTTATGAGTCTCTGTGTGTGTGAGAGAGAAAAAGAGAAAGTTAAAGTAATGCGTGTGACTTTCGGCTTCATTTTATTTGTCCCTGTCTGAAAGTGCACAAAACGCCTCATGTTGTGGTTCAGGAAGTCTGGACCTTTGGTTGTGCGCACTTCCTGTTGTATTTTAAAGAACTTGAGTCGGTCATTAGCAGCAGCTTGTCTCGTCTTGCTTTTTTTGAGTGAAACCAGTTTATACCATGTCAGACTATAATTTACACTCTTAGAAAAAAAGGTTGAATGAAGTTCTATACAGAACCCTTGCATTCTTTTAGTTTTGAAGAAACTTTATGCCAAACAGGTTCTATTTAAGGAGAAATGTCTTAAATGATTGCATAATGCCTGAATGCTTGTTATTTCAGATTTTTTTCTAATGGGAAAGTGTGTTTACAAGCTGTTTCATAATTAAAAATGTATTAAAACTATAATGATCCAATGATGGAATCCCTAAAAGTTTTTTTTATATAGCTCCTGATAGAACCCTTTAAGGTTCTATATAGAAAATCTTTTCTTCAAAAGGGCTTTTCACACTGCGCTTAACCCCGGGTTATCGTCGTTCTAAACACCACTTTTAACCCGGATAAAGTAGGAACGTTTCATACTTGTAATTTAGAAGCAGGGTTAGCACTGCTTTTGTGGTGCCAAACTTGTATAGTGTGAAATGATGCAGTGTTAGAATGTTAAAGCTAAACGCTCAGCAACAGACAACCAATAGTGTACATATTTGCATGCTTTGTACAGTCACGTAAACACTGCACATTGTATATAAACGGTAAATTCAGCTTTTGAGAGGAAAAATGTCAACTGCTAACAGAAAACGCGACAATTTGAGTGAAGAAGATCCCATTCTTACATTTATAGTCCGAAGTTTCCATTCTGTATAAACTCTATAGTACAGTCAGCAATAAAAGGATGCGCAGCCGCAATGCTGAAGCTTTTATCTAAACAAGTGACATGCTGCCTTCGCTTTGTCCAATCAGTGACATTGACCCTGCAAATATGCAAATAAGAATGTTAACCCAGGGTTTAGGAATGTAAAATGTGAATCGTCCATGAATATCCAGGATTAAAACCCTTATGAAGTAAGATAACCCAGGATTCAGTTTACCCCGTGGGTTAGAATGACCCAGGGTTAACTATTTCAAGTGTAAAAAATTCCTGTGACGTGTTTACTGGCACGAGGGCGGGACTCACATGAGATTGACCAATAGCAAACCACAACCATCCAATCAATTGCCCATGATCAAAATCTGTTTAACTCGGATACATGTCACAATAGGATGGAAAAGACCATCGTCATTTAAAACCTCTGGAATGTCTTTCCCCTATTTTGCATAAATGTAATCATAATTTTTGCTTGTTTAAATACAGACTAAAGAGAAAGTTGAAATTATTATCTGTGGTACTCGACAGAATGCTACAGATGCTGCCGATGAGATTGCCACAACATTTGTATTTGTAATTTTGTTTTGATGCCACAACATTTGAATAGCACCTTTGAATAAACTATTGTTTTGGTCTAGACAGTAGCCTAGTTGCTGGCTCAATTATAGTTCACTACTGTAGTTCAGTTCTGTGTATAATTCTGTCAATAAAGGGTTATCACTGAAGAGGAAATGCTTCAGGATTGAAAAATCTTGCGACAGAAAAAGATTAGTCAATAATTCCAGGTGATCAAAGTGTAATGAAACGGGTGTGTACTGTGTAGGGGTGAGGCCAGTGTGTGTAGTGGAAATCAGAACTGTGAGTGTGAGTGTTTATCCCTTTGATGCAGTTTATCAGCCATACACCACAACATCAATGTGAAAGACTTCTCTTGGCATGTACGATTGAAAAGTCTACTATTTATTTATGCACTTAAATAGTGGTCCCTGATATGGCCATTGCTGATATAGGCCTACTGTATATATTATATTAAATGTAATGATGGCAAAGTAAATGTACAAAAATTGCTGAAAACATTATTTACACTATTTATTATTTGAAAAAAGACACTGTTAACAAGGCTGTTTGTGGATGAATTTGGACTAGTAAAATAGGTGGAATAAGCTAATTATCATCCTAGTGGTGGATATACTTGCTAAAAGATTATTTTGTCAACTTAGTTGGCATAGATAATTTGGGAGCAGACGTCACAGTTACTTTAATGCAGTTGTAACTTGTAAGTGCATTGTGGTGGCAGAAAAACAGTGGTAACGAGTGGAGGAAAACGGGCAAGATTCACGGATTAAGAGAAAATAAAAGTCTTCTTGAGCTTTTGGATGTCATAATCGAGATGCAAAAAAGATTATCTTTATTTTTACAGAATACTGTAATTGAAGATGGCCCGTTTGAAGCAAAGCGCAGACGTTTATGGTAGCAACTTAGCAAGCCATTAGGCTAAATGTAAAGAATGAACTGAAGAAATCTGTGACGATTAACCATGTGAAATAAACATCAGAGATGCTTCGCTGCAAGCTACAACTGCAGGAACTACACTAACTATGGTGATGCAGAAATTCTTTCGAGATAGTGTTCCTTGGAGCATCCACGTTGTTGAAACCCTTCTGCATCGTCAGCAGGGATCTCAGGGTCTCAGGTGTTTCGCCCCTTAACCTGAACTCCTCTCCTGAGTGGGGCAGCGAAGACTGACTAGCCTTCACCTGCAGAAGGGTCCCAACTGTGGGTCCCAACTGTGAACACACAACTGTTCACACAACTCGGCTGGTCCAGCTTTGTCCCTGGTGGCTTTATTCAACTGTTTAGGCTCCAGGCCCTCTCTCTGGAAGAAGTAGCACACCGATTTAGCTGGGAACCCACGGCACCCGACTTCAATGGGGTAGCTGCTTGCATGCCACTCCTTTAAAACAGGTTTGTCAACCAGATCTTGGTACTTGGCTTTTTTCAGTTGGTGGGACGTGGCTAGTCTCTCTTCCCAGGGCACCATGAGCTCAGCAACTATGATGGTTTTCATGCTCCTGGATAGCAGGACCATATCTGGTCGGCGGGAGGTCACTGCCACGTCTTGTAGAAAGACAAGCTTCCTCTTCAGGTCCACTCTTAGCTCCCAGTCGGAGGCTCGTTGCAGGATAGAGGGTGGGTTCTTGGCCACCGTGATGGTCTAATGAGCCTTGTCTCCTTCCTTCACAAAGGTTATGGCATCAGGCGGATGGGCCTGTTTGTTGTTGTCTTTGAGTCGCTGCTGTTCCACCCATTTGGTCGATTTCCGTGAGAACCTTATCAAGCCTCCATCTGTACCGCCCTTCTCCCAATGCCTTTGGACAACCGGTCAGGATGTGGTTAAATGTACAAGAGGCTACTCCACATTGGTTGCAAGATGGGCGCAGGAGAATACTCAGCTTCTCTTGGTCGGTCTGTCACAGTTCCTTCCACGACAACGGTCGCTCCTGTGCCTAGTCTCACTGCGTCCATCGACCCTGAGAGGCAAGTCTGATCGCTTTCATTGACGCTCCTCCTCTGCTGCCTTACACACTCTCTGCACCACGAGACCTCTCCTGGCTCTGGTATCAGCCCTGCTCCACCTCTTCTCTCTGTAGTGTCCAAGGCCCAAGCGTCCCTGGCATACACCGCGCCCATGATTTCCTAGTGTTTCCAGTAGGATTCTGCTTCCATCACGGCTTGCTGGGGCTTTCACTTTCTGCCACGTTTGATTTGATTACCCTACCATTAAAGCATGAATTTTAAGTAAACAATAGATCTGCATAACATACAGTTACAGCATATAGCTAATGATATTTAAACCTATAACAATTTTCATAGATGAACAACATTTAAACGATAAAAAAATTTATCTTACAGTTTATACACTGAATAAAAGTATAAAAAAGGTAATTTTGAGTTTATATCACAATTGAGTTTAAATCTCGCAATTAAAATTTTTTCCTCACAGAATTGAGATACACTCAAAATGACCTTTTTTATACTTTTATTCAGTGGCTTTCATAGACTGCTACTGCTGATAACTGTCACTTTCTGCCATAAGATAGGCTCCGCCAAAAAAAACATGTCATCGCTGTTACACCCAAATGGTCTGTATGACCTCAAAGCTATTAGACATGACTCCAAACTGAAACCATTGAGTAAAAAATTTGATTTGAGGTTTTAATGTGTCTGGTTTTATGATAAGTGGAGGAACCTGTAAAGTTGCATGTAAATGTTTTTGTTTGTTTTCAAGTGGCCTATTGTAACAGAGAACAGAGATATATCCCTGGTTAAATACTACAAACACGTTCTATTTATTCAGTATGTCGAGGCCTAGAGGGCTGAACACTTAGGTTGTAAGACTCTTAATGACTCTCATGCAGCTTCTATTACATTCCAGGATTTAAGACATTAAAGGGGTGGTAAAATGCCATTTTCACAAGATGTAAAATAAATCTCTGATTTCCCCAGAGAGTGTGTGTGTTTGTGTGAAGTTTTAGCACAAAATACCCCACAGATATTTTTGTATAGCATGTTAAAGTTGTCACTTTTTGAGGGTTTGCAAAAACGCACCGTTTTGTGCCTGGCCCTTTAAATGCAAATGAGCTGCTGCAGAGGGCAGGGTTTCAAGAGCTCGTTTTAGCACAAAAGTGTTAAACCTCATACACTTATTACATTTTGCAGTAAGAAAATGTATCCTTTTAGGACCATTAAGAATCTTTGCATCTCTTCTGGGAGTTGTTGTCTTTCGTCCACATAAGCCAAAAATAAATTTTCTGTCTTTTCTCAGTGTAGAGAGCTCCAAAACTATAATTTCACATTTCTTCTACATAAATGACCCATTTTAAATACACATTCATCTTTCCAGAGAAGTATCCCTTTAAGTAATTATACGCAATGGTAGTATATGTTGCACTGCCTTTATTTTATTTTCTATTTGATAATTCATTATTATTATTATTTTGGTGACATTTGTCCCAGATGTGTTCTTTGTGAGATCTTTATATTTATGCTTTGTTGTTTTCATCTAGATGATGTGTCGGCAGAAAGCAGCACAGGGTGTCCAGACAGGCTGTCTTTAATGGAGGTGCGCCTCCAAGCACAGGAAGATGAAATAACGCTACTGAAGTCCTCATTGGCCGATGCCTTACGCAAACTCCGCCTCCATGATCAACAGATACCCCTGCTTAAGCAGCAGCTGATTGCTGGTAAGAGGTTTCTTAATGATTTCAATGCGCTACTGTAAAGTTGCATTGTTTTTTTCTAAATTAAAGTTATTGTTGTATAGAGACTTCATGTGTGTGTGTGTGTGTGTGTGTGTGTGTGTACAACATCAGTGAACCCTGCTGCATCCCGAGTGTTAAATCATTCCTGTTACGTGGATGGAACCTCTAAACCTTGCAGACTGTCTACCAGCTCTCTTGATGGATGTCACCTGACATCCAACAGGTACAGATGACTCTGGGTAGTGTTATTTACTTTAATAATTATCTTAAAAGGTAACACAGAATGGCTAGCACAGTCAACTCACAGTCACACAGTTATTTGTTAAAATAAAGTAAACTGTCATCTTCAAATGAAATGCAGTAACATCTTGCTGAAGTTGCAGATATGCTTGACGATACTGAGAAGAGAAAAGCTCTGTGAAAAAAAGTCTGGCTGCCCACGTGTGTTTAATACAAAGAAGCAGAGCAACATTCCTTGGCAAACTTCACATGTGGGACATTGTGGGCACTGGGCAACATCCAGGGAAAAGGGGAAAACTGAAAAAAAAAGCTGTTTGTGTTTATTATAATTTTTTGTTACTTAAATAAGATTTTCTTATTTGTATGTCAGAAAATGTAAATTATAGTTCCTCTTTTAAGTTTACCACAGGCCTGCATTATTGTATTGTGATTAGTTTGAACTGTGCCTGAAAGGTTGTAGGTTTTAGGACTGAACCTTGAGCTATTGCCATGGTGCCATTGAGCAAGGAACTCTGGTTCCAGTACCACTGGCTAGTGACAAGTAGTAATGAAAGGAATAGTTCAGTCATAAATTAAATTTCTGTCATCATTTACTCACACTCATGTTGTTCCAAACAGTTTGACTGTTCTTCTGAAAGCAAACAAATGTATCAAAAGAATATCTAGAATTGCCATTTCTGTTTAATATATTAATTCTCCCAGTTTCTGTTAATAAAGTTTGAGAACAAGCAGCTTTGTCATAACTACAGCAAAAATGCCAAAAATGTTTTGGCTTACAGTAATTGGGGAGGCCTTCATATAATGTGTTGGACAACAATGTCAACAAATCAAAAAGGTTAAGAACCACTGCCATAAACATTACATTAAAGTAGTCCAATTGAAGTTTTAGCAGTCCTTTGAAGTCATATGATAGCTTTGTGCGACAAAGAGGCTGAAATTTAAGTTGCTCTTGCTTGTTTTGAGTTCAGAAATAGTGCATCAAATGTCTATGCTTCTCTCTGATTGGTCAATTGGTTCTCTGAATGAGAAGACTATTTTCAGACAATTCTGGGTTGTTGGAGGCATAGAGGGCATGAGCTCCTGCCCCTTTAATCGCTAAAAGTAATTGTTGTATTGCTGTGCCCCCCGGAACGTGATTTTACCCCAATGTGTGTTCCATGAAAAGAAAGTCATAGATGTTTGGAACAACATAAGAATGAAAATGATAAAACATTTTGGGTTGTTATTCACTTTAACCAACAAGTAGCATTTTTTTCCCCAACAGGCAGCATTTTGAGACAATGTTTATCTCAAACACAATTAAACACTGTTTTGTTTGTGTATCTTTAGCCATATCTCAAACACAGCTGAAAATGGGGAGGGCGGGGATAAAACCATTTCCAACCACAAACCGAGCACTAGTGACATGTGCACACAGACCGAACCGTGGGTCCCAAATCACAATACCGTCCAGCTGGCCCTGACACGGACCAGCCAGAGTCTCTCCTTGGAGGATGCATTACCTGAAGGCATCCCTTTCGCTGATGAAACCACAACCAAGCTCAGGGGAGAGGAAGACGGCGATGAAGACCAAACCTGGAGCTCCCTTGTAGAAGATGCCATCCAGCCCACCACAATCAGAACCCTCCAGCAACAACTGAGCAAAAGCAGCGAAGACAGTCAGGGTTCATGCCCTCAAACCCCAACGTCCTGCTCCCCGGCACCCCCAAAAGAGCCGACCTCCATCCCACACGGAGGTCCACTCTCCTCCATTCGGGAGGATGAGAAAACACTGTGCGTTGACCCCCAAAAGTGGAGTCAAGCGTTGGCTGGCTGCTTGAATTCACTGCCTCTGGTTTTGGTTTTAATCCTAACAATAATGCTTGCGTTGCTGCACAAACCAAAGTTACAGCTTGTTGAGCCGGTTTTGGCACCCAGATTGGGCTTTATTTACATACAAGCATGTATGGATAATCATTAGGAGCGTGCAATTTAGGTCAGCTCTGATTTTACTTGAGATGTTTTCAGTTTTAGGGTACGAGTTTTTGACAAAGTTTCGAGTACAGAAGACAACGTTGTCAAAACAGTTCCCGTTCACACGGATCTGGGAAAACGACTAAAAACGCTTTATTATTCATTCCGTGCCTGTAGTTGGCAATGTTACTTTGTAAAGAAAGTCACCTGTGCACATTTGCATTCTTCTTCAGAGCGGTGAATACAATCAAGACAGATGGCGAAAGCATTGAGCGTGCAATGCTCATGACGTCACCGTTTCCACAAATTTGTGTTTTTGTCATTTACACGGAGAGGATAACAGTTTCATTTTCAAAAACTAAGAAATGAATAGATTACGCACCTGATCTCATTTTTAGATGTTTTACCGTACTACTACTACCATTACTCATTCAAAACATATGCACTGAAATCAATTGAAAAAATAAGTTGTAAAAAATACTCAAAATAGTATATATAATATATATTCAGGAGAACTATTATACTATTATATTATATGTATTAAAGTACATATAGAAACATGGTTCCTGTTTATTTAAACTGAAAAACTTTCAACTTTAAAAAGCATCACTTTTTTATTTATGTTTATGGATTTGATCTACATTTTGAGCTACAGTAATGTATCGTTACTTTAGTAATACCAGAGACACAGACGTTTGTATCCCTAAGGGCAATTCAGGAGGACGAATTTGACTGTATACTTCTGGCATTCATTCATCTCTTTTAAAGAACACAGCTCTGTGCCAACAGAGTTTTACATTTGTTTTTGAATTTAGTTCATGCTTTGACTTCTTTGGAAATGCATTGTGATTTGTTGGGGCAGATGTCAGAGTTCTTGTAATTTTAGCTTTGAGTTTTTAATAGGAAAGGGGTGGACAGTTGGCAGCGAGTGTGTGTTCAGTTGCAGTGTTGATTCAGCTAGGTAAGGCATGCTTGTCCGTTAATACGGTTGCAAGGATAGTGCATCATTCCTCAATAAATGCAGCTGTATTATTGTGTAATCGAGACCCGTCGACTCCCCTACAGGTGAATACAAAACATATGAGATGTTTCTAAACTGTAAAGCTTGTCAGTGTGACAGGAATGTCGAAATGTCTGAGTATATGTGTCAGAACAGCTCCAGGGAATCTTGGCTGTAACATGGTTTTGCAGAAACACAAAAGCTTATGATTGAGCCATGCATTAAAATCATACTAACCCATCAAATAATCTCACTTAATCTAACAAAATAAAACAAATCTCTTGATTCATTGACTGATTTATCTGCATGCATGCTTTGGGTGGTCTTTCGGTGTGTGTAACTTCTGTATTTCTTGGTTCCCACATATGGAATGTTATAATTCTTGTGGGTGGATTTTGTTCCATGTAAACAGCGCTTTACAGATAGTTAGGCTATGTGCCGTCCCTTCTGGGTATCCTTGCATGGATATCAAGCAAAAAGGTTATCGAGTCCACGCTAGCTAGAGTGTTACGGCAGATTGTTTCGCAACAGAGCACCAGACAAAAACAATAAACAATTCATGCTTCGTTAAAGATTCATGCTTTGTTTAGTTTCAGCATGAGGGAACAGTTAAAAATGTCTAAACGTGACCAATCAGTGTATGTAAATATGCTGTAAGAATGTTCAAGGGGTTTACGAATGCACAGCATGAAATCTCTACCCAGAATGACATACTACTACATTATGAACTGAACAGTGAACAAGATAATGCAAGATTATGTTGACAGAAGGTTGAAAATGACCTACAGTGGCCCCTGAGGTTCTTGAAGACCATTTCAGATGGTGGTCTGCAACTTGTCACTCCTCTGCTGGATTAGCACTGAATGAAAACAATTGTGTGTTTTTTAAAAACATTTGGTGCAGACAAACTCTGAAACTAATGCTGTACCATGGACCACACTGACACGGTTTGAAAGTGCAATGCTTGACAAGTTCCATGCCTTGCTTAAATAGACACTGACCATTTCCTAAAACTAAGTTAGGAAACAGAATCTACCTTGTTTTATATTTCTGTATTATTGTTCAACATAAATATATATATGACTGAAAGAATAAAATAATACAATTAAAATAAATAGAATAAAATAAAATGTGTATGTGCATGCTGTATATTTATATATTCAGACACACACTTATTTATATATATATAAATTATAATATTATATTATAATATTGTGAAATATTATTATAATTAAAAATTATATTTTAAAATATCACACGATTCTTCAGAAATCATTCTTATAAGCTGATTTGAAACATTTCTTTCATGTCAATTAATTTTTGTTTTTTGTTTTTTTCAGAATTCAAAAGAAGTCAATTCTGAGCAATTTAATGTATCCTAGTATTAATTTCTTTAAAAAAAAAAAAATATCTTACTGACCCTGTTGAATGGTAGAGTAGATATGATGGAAAATGAGACATGATAATAAATGACCACTTATTTTATACATTTTATAAGACATTTGTGCATTATCTCTAAGTTAGCAGCCTGACTGATCGCTAATTTCGTCTACCACAAACAGTGTTAAAAGTGTGTCAGGGTAAGGCTTCAGCATTATTTAAAGAGTGGACAGTCCCCTTTATCAGCTGCGTTTCACTTCTCTCTCTGTCACCGCAAGTATCATCATTGATCACATGACCACAGTTATTTCCTGTTTAATGTAGCTTTTATTGGATGCCTCTAAGGGTATTCAGAAGAACAGGAAATAGGGTGTGCTAGAGGAAACAATCCCTCAGTGAGCACAGACTCATACTCCCTCACACAATAAGTATATGGTGCAAATTCACTGAGACTCAAACGTTGCATTAACTCTTTGATTTCTGATTTATTTGCATGGTTTTCTTGTGTGTGTGTCTGCATGATTGATTGATTCTGGGTGATTGTGGGTAGTGGGTTTAATAGGTGCATTTGCATGCTGTCCAAACTTGATGGGAAACTCAAATCACGCTAAGCACGTTCTGTGACGTTCATGTTAACATGCTCGTATCTGCATTGATTAATGCTTGCATGCACTCTGTGAATCTGATTTCATGCCTCATGGAGTAACTGACTAATATCTCGTCTTGGAAATCAGGGTCAGGAGGAACAGTGAGAGAAGTAAGGACTCCCAAGACAAGACCAAACTGCGGCTTTCTAAGAAAGCGGCCTCCTCGACAAACTTACTCACACGGTCTCCAAGCCTGGAGAGGTGAGAACCACTTTTTTTTTTCCAGTTCAAGCATGCTCTACACTTATCACTCATAATAAGGGAATATTTCAGAGTAAATAAGTAAGTTAAGCTCTATCAGCACCAATCTATGATGCTGTCGATTACCACAGAAAATCGTTATGACTCATCCCTCAGTTTATAGAAACAACAGAGAGATTGTTGTGGTAATGCAAATACAATAGATATCTTTGGAGCAAGTCTATCAGAGGTTTGTAAAAGAAAAATAGTGATGCTCTTATTGGTCAAGCATTTACAATAATTTAAGTTGTAAATTTGTCTAAATCATCCTTTACAGTCGATGAAGTTTGTTCCATGTAGGTTTGGTTGTGTTATGTCCGTCGTTGCTTGGATATCATGTAAAAAGGTACTGGGTCTACCAGGTTTTTCAAGTTTTATCAGTTGGCCCTTTGGAGAAAGGTGTGCAGCCCCTTAGGCAACATGTAAGGCTTCTCCATTGTGCTTAATTTTATTTTATTTATTTTTTACTTAAAGTTCCCCTATTATGCTATTTTAAAGGTTCCTAATTTTGTTTTGAAGGTTTCTTACAATAGATTTACATGCAATCAAAGACAAAAAACACATTTTCTCATAATATACATTGCAGCATTGTCTCTTTTCTCACAGTGTCTGAAACGGTTTAATCAAGGATCCATTCTCTCTAAACTCCTCATTTGCACTAGCCTACTCTGCTCTGATTGGTCAGATTTTTATGATTGGTCTGCTGTGATTGGTCTACCCCTATTACCGTATCTGAACTTCAGCTCCGGAGGCTTCCTCAGTGTTTGATGCGAACAGTAACGATGGCATCAATTTTACTGTATCAATTTAAGCGCGAGCATGCAAAGTGGATTTGCTTTTGCAGCACAGAAAACTGCCATCTCAACATGTTAAAAAAAAAAACTCTTCCAGGCCTCATCAGCTACAACTATTGTGTTTGAGGGTCAGAGTAGATGTTGTAGTAGGACACAGGCAGCCAATGAAGACCATAGGCTGGAATTATGCAAATGTATTACAAACACACGTAGGTTTGTAACTGGATGTGAGACTGGAATTACTGATCACTCATTTTAGGCAGTTCAGTATCAATTCGTTCTTTTAGGAGACAATAACTCCAGCACTTTGATCTTTAAACCTTTGCATACCTTTTACATTCACGAGCAGCTATATTACACACTACATAAAAGGTAATATTCGAAAAAGCATAAAAGGGGCACTTTAAGTAGGATGAGTTAAAAATTATTTAGTACTAATTGACAGAATGCCACAGATGCTTTTGACCGAGATTAAGTTATATTTAATATTTGAATGCATTTCACGAGAACCTTATCATGAAATTTCTTGTAAAATGGGTTTGAAATATCTTAATTAGTTTCTATAAACATAGTAATTTATTTTCTTAACTGAAGTATGGTTTTTGTGATGAAAATAGCTAAAGAAGCTGGCATCCCTTTAGAAAAACAATCAAATTTCTTGTGGTACTGAAGTGATTGCAGTTTTAATATATTCTCTGTTTTCAGTATGTTAAATGATTCATTCATTCATTCATTCGTTGATGTGTTTGTCTTCATAGCCGGGCAAAAGACCTTATCTCTAGCACAGGTAAGGCATCTCTCACTTCATCTCTCCTTCTTTTTCTTCATTATTCTTACCTCAGCAGCCTAGCTGTGTCATAATTCAGACTTGCATTAGGTCGATGTTTTCCCATTTTTACCTACATTCCAGAGGTACTGTACTGTATATAGAGATTGTCAGTTACTTATTATCACACTATTAATGCAGTTTGCATGCTCCTTTCGATTCTCATGCCTTGCGGTGTGTTCGATTACTGGAAAAGATGTCATGTGTTTGGAAAACAAGATCCTTTAACCTTTCTGAATGTCATTTTATCATGTAGTCACTGTCTGTTCAGGTTCATCCAATCAGGATTGTCCGGTTACAATTTCTTGTGTAAAATGTTTTTACCTCAGCCAAAGAGAAGGAAAAAGAGTATATTAAGAATCAACAACATAATATATTTTAATCTCTTATCAACACCTCACACAATAATAATGGGAACAACTTTTAACCAAGGTGGTCTCAGCCCACCCAGGGACCCACTAATACAATAACGCTTGGTTTTCTCATAAAGCCTATTTAATCACTTCCATAAATAATATTATTGCAATACACTGATTGTTACATGATGTACCTTTACCATGGCCTGGTTATATTGTGCCACTGTATAATATGAGGTTATATGCAAGTGTGTTATACACTATACAGAGGCAACCCAATCAAATGATGAAGCAGCAGACCCACTGAAGATGATATTATACGTTTTTAACGTAAATACAAAAATCTGCTGAAAAATAACCACATTTCAAAAAATGATATATTTATATATTATGTTAATAAGTTTATATATGTTATATATGTTTATATATAGACTACCTTTCAAATACTTATTTTTCAAAGAAGGCTCACCAAGGCTTCATTTATTTTATCCCCAAAAAATGCAGTAAAAACAATAATATTGTGAAATAAACCATTAGCCATTGCTCCAGTCTTCATAGTAGTGTTTCCAACTATTTTATGCGCATTTTGGGATATTGTATAAATTAATCTGGATCAAAATGTGCATCAATTCTAAAGATGCACATGAAAATTAATTTTGTTATCCGATAAGAAGACATGCGCATAAACTACGATGGAAACACATTTACTGAATAAATCCCTCAATGCGCAACAGAAAACTCTCGTGACTTTGACTCAACAGTAGATGTGATTGGATAACTGGACCAACCAGCGGACCAATCACATCGCACAGCATCTCAAATGTTGGTTTGATTATTCTGAAATGCCTGAGCCAAAGCCTGTCATCAGAATGATTTGGTTTAATTCCCTGTCAGAAGCGTCTCACATGATTGTTCACAAACACCAGCATCCGAACGCAAGGGAACATGACGGCGTTTATTGTTTTCGTCCGCGCACTCTGAGACGCAAGTCACTTATGATGTGGGAAAGAGTCACAGTTTCTTCCCCGGTTGCAGCATCTTCCATTTTTATGAGGAAATTGCGGCAATTTCTCAGGAAGTGGCGATTTCGTTCTCGAACACATAGGATGGAAACTGTGCTTTATTCACATATATTTAGTGAGATATTCCAATTTGCGCACAAGTTAAATCCTCAACTTTTTACAGGATTCTTTAATTAATTAAAAGTTCAAAAGAACAGCACTTATTTGAAATCGAAATCTTCTGTACCGTTATAAATATCTTTACTGTCACTTTTGGTGAATTGAATGCATCCTTGCTGAATAAAAGTTTTAATTTCTTTCAAAAACAGTCTCAGCCGACCTGAGACTTTTGAATGGTACTGTATCCGTCCACAGACCCCTCCAGAGGCTTCATAAACCCCAGACTTCAAATTCTAGATTAGAGAACAGATTCTGTCCAAAATGCAATGTGATGCAGTGAGGTCACCGTGCATATAAACATGTATGAGTAAGTGTTAATGAGCACAGGCGAATTTTAATTACCATAATAAGCCATAAGTGGTCTCACGTCTAGTCTTTATATATTTATTTGTTTATTCATTATGCATGTTTCCTTCAGCAGTGAGACACAGGAGTGCTTGTGCTCACACTGGAAAGTTACTCTCGTCGGTTATGCAACCGCACCACTCGACTTTTCTGACCAGGATGATGGATGTGTGTTTCCTTTTCCCAGCGAGCCAGAAATTCACACCACATTTTCACAGCACTGCCTTGGCCTTCTCGTGTGTGTGCGTGTGGCGTTTTAATAATTTATTCACCTGCACACTTTACTGAATGGGAAAAGTAAATGGGGGGAGTTTTATTTGAAATATCGTGACTGCGCTCAACATCAAACATATGTTGTTTTTCCCTCTGGGATCAAACTGACACATTTATGGAATGTAGTTTCGGCGTCACCTGGGCAACATCTCTCTGATAACACTGACATAGCGGCCCTGCATGAGTCGTATATAGTTCAAACTCACTTTCTCTGGTATCAAAACAACCCATATTATACTGGATAAAAGATCTTCAGTGGTTAGTGATGTTTTGATGCAAGCTTTGCTTATTGGTTTCTGGCTGTTGCTTTTATTGTCATTCCATCGCAGTTGACACGCAGACTGACTTGCTTGCCTCACTGCTTTTAAAAAGCCCTGTTAAAAACAGAATTTTCCCTGTCGATCCGGTCCAAATCCAGAGCCAGACAATGACAGCGATGAGTCAGAGAGGTGTTCTCGTTGGAGCTCCCTGTAGAGCTAGTTGGAGTGCAGTTGGGCTGCAGGAATTCAATAATGTGTTTTGCAGATGCAGAGATCATGTTTGTTTGTGTTTTATCTTTTAACAGGTTCTCAGGGGTCCAGGAGGGGAACTCAGAGTAGGTTTCTATCATGGACTGGATTCTTACTAATTGTTGCCTAAAAACGTTTGCGTAAAAAAAAAAAAATTGTTTTGTAAAGTGTAATAATATGTTGTACTCTGAAAGTTAACAGATACAAACTATAGTGCTCATCGTACATTTTTCACATTTTCACGTTGTGCATTCTTGTGTCTCAAGTCACATTCGTTTTGCTTACAGGTCAGTCAATCAAGATGTTTATCCGCGGACGACCAATCACCATGTACATTCCTTCAGACATTCTGAACTACGAGGAGCTGAAAATTGATCTTCCCTCACAGAAACTGGATCTCGACTGGGTGTATCCTAAAACAGTTCTTTTGTTGTTGTTTTTTTAGCATTTATATTTTTATTAATGTATTACATTTGAAAATAAATTACATTAAAAATGTATTTACTTTCATGTAAATTATAATTATTAAGTAATTATAACATAAAATAACTTTTCAGCAGTGGCGTAATACAGTCACTCCTACTAGCCACTTTGGCGGGTTGGATTTACATGAATTTTTCAATTGTAGTCTTTTAAAAAGGCATTTGAAATAATAAACTAAGTGCAATGTAGTGTTGTCAAATATATATATTTTTGATACATATCGATACTGAAATATCTGAAACGCTTCAAATTCTCATTTTCTGCAGATATTTTACAGATACACGATACCAGCTGCGCTTTCTCACTTTCTCTCTCATCTCTCTGACAGCAAGTTGACACACATACCCGCCCCTCTTTACTCACTCATTTAATTGGCTCCTGATGAATATTGTTGGTGTTACTGGGCTTGAGTTTCTGCGTGGGATCGCACGTATTGTGCATCGTTTTACTTATTCCGCAGATTTTGTCCTCACACCCAAAATGCGCACACATAAAGCCGCCTCACAGTACTAAATTAAGTTATTTTTTGCTGCTTATTGCGCTTAAAAAGTCAAATAATCTCAAAATGTCGGTCTTTGCAAGTATTCACGTAAACACAGTCGGTTATGTTTTAAGTGAACGTAAACAGTTGGGGAAAAAAATGCATGTGTGACAGTGCGTCAGGTCTTTAAGTGACAGCAACCTAATATACCTGCTGCCAAATTATAAGATAATATTAAAAAAATCTATATGGCAGTTTCCCCCATGGTATCAATGTCAAAATTGTGGCCAGTGACTTTGGAAATGGCTGGTGAGCAAAGTTAATGTCAAGCCCTGCATACATACATGCAGGTGAAACTCGAAAAATTAGAATATCGTGCAAAAGTTTATGTATTTCAGTAATTCAAATTAAAAGGTGAAACTAATATATTTAGTATATATAACTATATACTTATACTTTTCAGAGAGCCAACATTTCTGTATTTAAAATCCTTTTTTATTGATTTCATGTAATATTCTAATTTTCTGAGATTTGGAATTTGGGGTTTTCATAAGCTGTAAGCCATAATCATCAAAATTATAACTTTTACAAGGTATTCTAATTTTTCGAGTTTCACCTGTACATACTATATGTATATATATTTTTTTACCTCACATGGCCAGACACAGTAAATTAGATTTCCTTTATATAATACATAGCTACTAGCAAATGTTCCTTGATCCTTTTATTTCCAGCTATGGTTACAGGGGACGGGACTGTCGAGCAAACCTTTACCTGTTGCCGTCTGGAGAAGCGGTTTATTTTATTGCGTGCGTGGTGGTCCTGTATCACATCAGCAACCAAACACAAAGACATTATCGCAAGCACACAGACTGTGTCAGATGGTGAGTTCAGAGAGTAATTTAGATGAGCACAGAGAATCTTTTCTCTGATTAATATGTCCTTACTTTTTCTCGTACTTTTTGGCCTGTAGTCTTGCCATCCACCCGGACAAGGTGCGTGTAGCATCTGGACAGACGGCAGGGGTGGACAAAGATGGCAAGGTGAATACATCACATTCCACTGATTAATAAGATTCATATGTTGGTTGACATTGATTAAAATCATGAACAAATTTGAAAGAAATGGTGCAAGTCTGTTATACATTCATGAAAAAGAAGAAAGAAAAAAGGTTCATTTTATGCGTCAATTACCTGCTTATGTTTTTTGTGCGCTTATGTGTGTTTGTCAGCCTTTTCAGCCCTTTGTGCACATTTGGGACTCCAAGACGCTAGTGACACTGCAGCAGATCGGCCTCGGCACATTTGAGCGAGGTGTCGGATCCGTAGCATTTTCCAATTCAGTGAGTATTGCCTCCCATTTTGCATTCTTTCCAGTTGAAACACAGCAGACAGAGAGAATAGAGGGCTGTTCACATGTGCAAAGAATATAACATATAAAAAAGAAATGAATAAATCAAATATGTAAAATAATACTGTAATCAAGGATCCAGACTTTTGGTCTATGAAGCATTTATAGACTAGACACATTGACTTTTAGCATGTGACAGTCTTTTGGAATAGTAGCATTTTAATTGTAAATAATCAAACATTGATCATACATACATATATCAATGTTTATTTATTTACAATTAAAATATATTTCAATATGTGTATTCCTTTCTCTTTTTTCTTGCTATAGGATGCTGGTACATTCCTTTGTGTGATTGATGATTCCAATGAACATATGCTTTCTGTGTGGGACTGGAATAAAAATATAAAGCATGCTGAAGTCAAGGTCTGTTCACACACACACACACACACACATAAATGCTCAATAGTTTCTACCATTATAATATCTACATAAAGCTACATGGATCAAGTTTACATTCTCATTTTTAGTAGGCTAACAATATTTTTTTCAAGTACATACACTGTTAATGCAAAAAAAAACAAAAAAAAACTGTGACCCTTTGTCCTAAATATTTCTTCTACTTCTGCACGAGTAGTTTGAGCGGGGTTGCTATGGGAGCAGCTAAATATTTTACAGTAGATTTGTGTGAGTGATTGCATGCACTTTAAAGACTGGCCATTTGTATGAAGTAATTTTTCTTTCTCGTGTTTTATTTTTGGGCTGTGCTGCTAGTAATGGATTTAGGAAGTAGTTGGACTTAGAATAGCATGACGCTTTGTCAAGGGAGTTCTGTTTGCTGACTGAGTTAGTCTAGATTTTCATCTCAGTGTGAGTTGGTTTATTTTTGCAATGAGTTAAATATCATTCAGAATTTCACAAGCATTTCAGAGGTATGTTTGGTGAAATTCTGGAAACAATAAGATGACTACCCAGAACATGGTTGCTGTACAAAATTAAAGAGCCTGAACAATTTAGAAATCATAAGCAGTGACATTATATTCTGCTGAACTTTGAAGAGGTATTTACAGTGTCTGTATTGCCCTTTTTAATAATACAGGACAATTACAGTAATTTTCTGTCATTAAACTGACGTGAGCTGAAGATTGACTGGATGTTTATAGTTGAATTGCAGCTTTTCTCCTGTAATAACACAGAGCCACTGGCACAGTCATATATACTGTGGAAAACTATATGTCTTCACTGTGTGCGTGTGTGTGTGTGTGTGTGTGTGTGTGTTTGTGTGTTTCAGAGCACTAATGAGGCCGTCTTGGCTGTAGAATTCAGCCCTACCGACACCAACAACATCATCTCCTGCGGCAAGTCCCACGTCTACTTCTGGACCATGAGCGGTTTCACAATGACCAAGAAACAGGGCATCTTTGGCGTGAGTCCTTATTTTGCCACCAAGTTGTCTGTCCTCCACTGTAATTTCAGTATCATGTGCGTTTCCATGCACGGAAAGGGGAAGAAATTATATCAATTAAAAACTCACAATACTGTGGTACTATGGCATTTCCATGTGAGATCATTTCACTTGGGTACTATTTTACAGTAATATGCTGCATATCTAGTTTTAGATCATAAATCCTGTCAAGATCAACTCATATTTAGAACCAAATATGAATATGTTTATAAGTGATCATTAAGATTTTTCAGATTTTCAAAAATTGTATTATGTGTTTGAATCATCTAACCCTAACTTTAAAGGCTTACATTGAGTAGAGAAGCGCTTCATAATGCATTCAGCTATGTATTCACTCTTTGTTTTATGGTATTTGATTTTGTTTATTGTGTGTTTAACAGAAATACAAAAAGCCCAAGTTCATCATGTGCTTCGTGTTCAGTCTTACGGGTGATGTGTTGACGGGAGACTCTGAGGGGAACATTCTCACATGGGGGAAATCAGCTGCTGATATCAAAACATTAGGAAAAGGAGCAAAAGGTGTGCAAAATGATTCTTCACAACAGAAGAAATTATCAAACACTTCTTCTGTTACATTGCAACTTTCTTAATCATTAGCAGATCTCTACATAAACATCCATCTTTCACATATTCAGTTATAATGTTGTGATGATTAAATTCATTTGTAGTATTTAAAGCTATTTATTTTATTTATTCCCCTGGAATTGGGCTACGTTTAAGTTGTTGCCATGGGTTGACGTACAAAATCAGCAAAGAATTTGGCCACTGACAGAGAAAATCATATTGGGCTAATTTTGGCCTTTACATTTAAAACTGAGGAATAAAAACTGAGAATTTGTGCTTTATGGTAAACAACAGTATGCCACAGATGCTTACTAAAATATGGCTTTAATATAGTCTGTTTTCACTGTTAATCTCTTCAAATGTACTAATCCAGCTGTTCTGCTCTCCCCGCCTGTAGAGACATTGCAGATCATGAAGCAGACGCGTGCTCACGAAGGCAGCGTTTTCACGATGTGCCTCCTGCAGGGTGGCGCTTTACTCAGTGGTGGAGGCAAGGACCGCAAGATCATCCGCTGGAGCGCAGACCTTGCGCCTGAAAGAGAGTGTGAGGTGAAACAGGAGTCGGTTTTATCTTTAAAACTGCGTGTTTGTAGCCATATGAATATACGAAAGCACGGTGTCGTTTAAAAATCCAAAACTTCTTGAATGGTCTTCGTTCTTCTAGATTCCCGAGAAATTTGGTGCAGTCCGCACCATCGCAGATGTAGATGGAGAGGAGCTGCTCGTTGGCACGACACGAAATGCAATCCTGAGAGGAACGTTTTCCGATGGGTTTGTGGCCATTGTACAGGTAGATGGATTGGATTCATATGCAAATATACATCGTTCAGTTGCCACTAGTTTTCTTAAAGGTGCCATGTGTCAGAATTGAGGTAAAAATATCCAAAAAATGAGCTACACGCATCAAAAGAATGAGAAGAAATAAGGGGGATGATGTCATTAAAAAAATGACACCTTATAGTGCTGCCGAGATATAAACCTGAATTAGCATGCTAAATTACTAGCCCCGGCCCGACAAGTGTCATAATACCAGTTTCGGCCATGGGAGGCGGTAATCGGTCTCTTGTCATAACCACCAGCCAAACTGCAATACACGAATAACTCGCACGGCTTGTGGGCGTAAGTTACTTGAACCTGATGTTAATCGTGTGAAAAGTACAGCCCACTACTACATTTCAGTTCAGGGAAGAGAGCGGAAGAATGTCTGAAGCCCTTGGCAATAGACCCTTACCACCACCACAACCACCCGCTGCAGGGAAAAAACCGCGCTCGTAAACACGAATAAAATCTGATAAAAAAAGGAGCAGAACCAGAGTAAACATTGGCACTGCTTTCCATCGCTGGAGACAACTAATGGACATGAAAGAAATGAGGTTCGACTCCGAACTTGAAACATTTCTCTTTTTTTCTTGCCAACTACTACGTGACCTATATTATGTTTATTAAATGGCTTTCCTGAGGTAAATCTGACATATTCTCCAGCTATGTTATTGACCTCTGCACGCTGATTTAAAAAAAAATTATTGGTCGATATTATGTATGAGGAATACATTTTGGTAAGTAGCAGCATACTGTATCTTTCAACAGTGTTCGTGTTTTTTTACTATTAGCTAGTAGAGATGATCGGTTCACGTGAGCTAGGGATCTGTCGTGTAACATTTACAAGCGCCAAAGGTATTTATTGTTTGAATTGCGTAATAAAATTGACAGAATCTGAGAGCTGAGATTTTTTTTATATCATAACTAACCTGCTCTCTCTGTCTAGTCTGTCGGTCTCCATGTCCTCTTTGCTTTGCGATTTTTCTGTGCGTGAGAAAATTAATGTGAGAGCGTGTGAAAAGTGTCAATTGCGTGTGTCTCACGGTGAATTCGTGAGAGTTGGCAGCTCTGAATGGCGCAAGCTTGGTCAACATCAGCGAACGCTGTCTGTCAAATTAATGTAATTCAAACTAACAATAAAAATGTAATATGAACAAAATGAATATGAACATATTCACTGGTAAAGGTGAAGGGGAGTAGCTTGAAGATGTCATATTTAAAAATCACTTGACATCAACCAACGTTGCTCTGGAGTCAAAACGTCCTCTATTGGGAGTTGGCTCGGCTTCTAGGGTCGTTGTGAAGGTAGGGGCGGAGCCATAGACTGTAAGGGCGGAGCATAGAGACTATGCCGTTTCTCGTTTGTTACTCTAGAGTAGACCAACTCACTTTCTGGAGGTATACTGCCCCCAACTGGTATGGAATGTGGAGTATGAATTGATTTTTTGGCGAACATTACGCATTACACATTGCACCTTTAAGCATTTGTACCGGATCAGCTAGTTTTGATCTTGTAGTCCTAAGTGAATCTAAAAATGTTCAATTCATTCAATTGTCAGGGACACGTGGATGAAACGTGGGGTCTGGCCACACACCCCTCCCAGAACATCTTTCTTACCTGTGGAAATGATCGTCAAGTGTGTGTGTGGAACGCAGAGGACCACAAACTGGACTGGTGCACACCACTAGAGGTCAGAATGGTCACAGAAAATTGAAACTGTAATTTAGGGCACACTAAGGGCACGTTTACATTATAGCGATGTCCTAAAAACCTTTAAAACCCGACCCCTGTTCACACTAATCCGAGAAAACGGCTAAAAACGCTGCGTTATTCATAGTTAGCGATGTCACTTTTTAAAGAAACACTTATTACGTAACACGCATGCACATGACGTCACTGTTTTCACAAATTCATGTTTTTGTAGTTTGCACAGATAATTGCATTGTTCTCAAAAAAACTGTTTTCAAAAGTTTGCATTTTCAGGCCCACAAAAGGCCATTGTTGTGTAAATGAACTATGAAAAAGCATAAACGGTTTTGCAATTTAAAACGGTAAATGGTAAATGTGTAAATGGCCTTTAATTGTTTGGCATGGATGCAAAAAAAATTGGTTATCTGAAAAAGTATTTGGTAATTTGATAATATGGGTGTTTTTGAGATAAAGAAAACAGTTGGCTGGTCATGTGATCTCAACACGCTTACATTGCCACTCAAAAGTTTGGGGTTGTTAAGACCTTTTAAGAACATTTTTACAATTTAAAATAACAATTTTCTATTTTAATATTTTTTGCTGTTAAAAAATTTGGGGTTGGTGATATTTTTTTTAATGTTTTTTAAAAGTTTTTAAAGTCTCTTATGCTCACCAAGGGTGAGTTTATTTGATTAAAAATACAGTAAAAACAGTAATAATGTATTATTATTGTATAATATTGAAATAGTATTACCTTTTTTAAGAAGTATGTGTATATATATATATATATATATATATATATATATATATATATATATATATATATATATATATATATATATATATATATATATATATATATATATATATATATATTGAAAAAAAAATTCCAGTTGATGGAAAAGAAGAATTTTCTGAAGCCATTACTTTAGTCTTCAGTGTCACATGACCCTTCAGAAATCAAACTTCTTTTTTCAAGATTCTTTCATGAATCTTTTGTAACAATATAAATGCATTTATAGTCAAATGATCAATTTAATGTGTTCTTGCTGACACTTTTTTTTTTTTGAACAAAGTAGTTCAAATACAGTTTTAGTGCCAGATAACACAGAAACCCATATGAGTATATAAAATTGTAAACATTTTGTCAGTGTTATTATTGATTTATTAAGGTGGGAAACGTGTGCATATTCAAACACCCACACAATATTAACATAAATGTATTGCAATGTGTAAATGAATTCGCAATTATTCATTCATCTCTCTAGGAATCTGGTCTGTGTGCTGATTTCTGCCCAAATGGAGCTCTTGTCTCTGTTGGACTGAGTACTGGAAGGTAAAACATTTATTTACAGCACAGCCGATAACAATTACAGCTTCAGTTTTACAGTGAGCTTGTGAAATGTTCCCTTTTTAATGGCTTTCTGGTGGTTTTAACCCCTTACCTATATAGATGGGTTGTACTGGATCTGCAAACCAAAGAAGTGGTGTCAGACCTGACTGATGGGAACGAACAGTTGTCTGTAATTAGATACTCACCAGGTCAGAGGTCAACAAAATCACTGTACAAAAAAAAAAATATCTATGGCCTCACTCTTCCTTATGTTTCTAGCTTGTTTGTGGAATATTGGGCATGTGTTTTAATGTGGTCTGCAGTTCTCATAAGCCTGTTAACAATCAGGAACTTTTATTTTACTACTCACCCAAACTTAGATGGCAGCTTTTTGGCTGTTGGTTCCCATGATAACTTCATCTACATTTACAACGTCACTGACGGTGGTCGACGCTACATGCGATTCGGAAAGTGCACGGTAAGCAAAGCATGCTGGGACAGTATCCTAAATGATGTAAAACTGATTATGGTGGTTTGTTGTTTATAGGGGTTGTGTTAAAGTGTCAGTCAGTCATGCAGATATATCTCTTCCCTAAATGTAACTTCAGGGGCACTCCAGTTTCATTACTCACCTCGACTGGTCCAAAGATGGAAAATACATCATGTCTAACTCCGGCGATTATGAAATTCTATACTGTAAGGCTTGTGTGCATGATATACAGAGACATATTCATAGACAATGAGAGATATCGTTTAAAATGCATTTAAATGTTTATGTTTGTGTAAAAAGGGGACGTTGCAAGCGGCTGCAAGCTGTTGAGGAACCGGTTTGAAAGTAAAGATCGAGAGTGGGCGTCCTATACCTGTGTTCTTGGATTCCATGTCATGGGTGAGAGAAAGCATTTTATTTTTTATTATTGTTTGTTATCAGTGTTTTATTATCTTTGCTGACTGATGTTTTTTTATTACTCAAAAACTTTGAGTAAAACAGACCACATGGAATTGTTTATATATATATATATATATATATATATATATATATATATATATACAGTACTGTGCAAAAGTCTGTCTGAAACATTTTAGACACTTGCTATAAAATGAGGATGCTTTCAGAAATATTGTCATAAATATATTTTATCTATCGATTAACTTCTATTAAAGGTTGTATCAGTGATTTCAGGCCCAAAAATAAATGATCACCTTCACAGTCACATTCTGAGATCTGCACACAAAAACAAATGGGTACAACCACCACTCAAAACCAAAATAAACAGTGTTCCAACCAATCACCGACAGGGGCGGGTGTTGTGAGGTTTTGCGCTCGTACACGGCTGGACGCGAAGTCGGAGCAACACCCGCCCCTGTCGGTGATTGGTTGGAACACTTTATTTTGGTTTTGAGTGGTGGTTGTCCCATTTGTTTTTGTGTGCAGATCTCAGAGACGCGTTTTTTTTTTGACAGCCTGCTTATGGGGCGGGCAGCTAGCGGATCGTTAGGAAAGATTAGATGAATGTGATCATTTATTTTTGGGCCTGAAATCACTGATACAACCTTTAACTAAATCAAATCAGTATTTGGTGTGGCCACCCTTTGTGCTTAAAACAGCTTTTGTCCAGGTACACTTGCACATAGTTTTTCAGGTAGCTTTGCAGGAGCATTTTTTCAAGCGTCTTGGAGACTCAGCAGTTGATCCATTGATTCATCGTTTAATATTCGCTATATTTTGGAAGAAAAAAAAAGTTACGTAGTGTACCTTAAAATGTAACTCATGATGAGTAGTAGTATGTATGCTATGCACCAGCTACATGTGCATGCAGTATATTCCACAGTGTAATAAAATGTAACTGTCATGCTGTCTAGGTGTGTGGCTCGAGGGATCAGATGGGACAGACATCAATGCCTTGTGTCGCTCGCACAATAAGAGTATGGTGGCAGTGGCCGATGACTTCTGTAAGGTTCATTTGTTCCAGTATCCATGTCCCAAACTAAAGGTCAGTCACCGCCACTCCCATCGAACACAGTCAATATTCATTGAGAGTCAAAGAAATTATCATTTTAAAATGGAAATAAAATTAAACATTTTAGACTCTGTATGCTTAACGTTGTATTAAAATGTCAGATACTGTATGTTATGCTGAGTTAGAAAATGCAGATTCAAAATTCTCATATTTGCTTAATCAGATCAAAAAAAGTGTTTGCTTATACTGCAAGACATCAATCATTTATTCCCCGATTTCTCTGTCAGGCTCCAAGTTATAAGTATGAGGGCCATGGCAGTCATGTGACCAACGTTCGTTTCACGCATAATGACAGTCACCTCCTGTCATTGGGTGGGAAAGACACCTGCATTCTCCAGTGGCGAGTTAAAGGGACGGGGACTGGAGACAATAAGGAACATCTAGCTTCTTCCTCTGCTGTCCGCTCTTCCTCTAGTTCTCCAGAAAATGGCACATAGAGAGACAGATACCAGGAATCAAGAGAGCGAGAAACAAGACATGAAGATATTCTAGGAAATGAAACAAGGATGAAATATCTTGTTGCACCATCATAAAGCATTTGGAAGGTTATGCCAGCTTTTGTCACAATGTTTGTTTGACCATTGACAAGTCAGATATAATGCATAGCTATTCACTACCTACATATCTTCGTGAACTGACTTTACCCTGTTGAGGCTAAACTAATGGCCAAAAAAAAAACATATTGTGTCTGATATTTGTTTTTGGGGTTCTTTTTTAAAGAAATGTCATATTGCACTTCAAAACCAAAAGGATTATATAAAAAAACTAAAGAATTGTGTCGGTAAAAAGAATGATGAAAAGTATGTTTTATGTTCTTAATGCAAAAAATTTTTTTACAGATTTTTCTCTTTTAATTTTGGGGCCTTGAGAGTTTTTATGAATTTCACACATTTGGCAAAATGAATAAATCTCACAATGGTGAAATTTTTGTCATTTCAATGCATGATGAGAGAATGATGTATTAAATGAAATAAAATAATCTCTAGTTTCCACATTTATCATGCTTTATCATTTTCAGTGTACTTCCAAATTTACATGTGCTTGTTTACTTCATAATGCTTTTCATGTGCTTATTTGAATAAACTGCTTTTTTATTTTTGTCATTAAATACTACATGCATAATTGTGTCATTACATTATTAACCATAAGTCATGTGTCTCGGTGAAGAATTGTGTTAAGAGCAGGATAATCATTGCTTTATTAGCTGTCAGGAAAATGTCCTCTGTCCAAAAACTTCCAAAAGACTGGTCTTGTATGGATCAAGTCAGCTTTTCTCAGCTTGATAACAATGTGAAATTTTTGTTATTTTTACTCAATCAATAAATGTTCAAATAAGAACGCTTTTTGTCTGTGTGTACTTCCAGTTTCGCAATTAATGTGATTCCAGAAGTGAAATAGAGTTTTAGTATCACGCAACGCCACCTAGTTAGAGTTTATTTAAAATGTGAGACTGTGATGCCGGCTGTAAATCGATAGAGGGAAGTATTGCACCAGTTTTCACTCCTAACCTGATTCTGCCTTGTGTTCTCAGATGAACACTGCTGATAATTTGAGCGACGTGCTGTATCATACAAACAAATGTATGCATAAAATATAGAAAAAAAAATTTGTTGTATAAATTTAATGTATTGATCCTTTAATAGATGTCAGTGTGTTCCTTCAGCTAGTAAGATACGGTTGATCTAAACTACTTATTGATATCTTCAGATCAATTAATATAATAGCTACGCAAAACAAATGTGTTATTCTTGATTATTGCTATAAAGTAAAGAGTGATTACAGGGGACTGTATGGAGAATATACATTGTGTGTGTGTGTGTGTGTGTGTGTGATTTATTGTAACCTTTACACTGTTTATATATGATGTTATCCATTTAAGCCCTATATTATCGATCTGAAAAGTGTATAGTGTAATATATTATTTTGATATCATTATATTAACTACTGCTGTAACAGTATGTGTCGTTCATACATAGTAGGCTAATTCGTGTACATAAAATTCATAATAATTAATAATAAAAAAAATCAATGATAATCAATTTGATATATAAAGTGATACAAGTCCCGCCACATTAGCTTGGTGCCCCAAATGTTCCCCAATGTGCTTCTTAGAAAAATAAAATTTTACGTAATATCTTCATTTTAAATAAGCGGGAGCTCAAGTTTCTGTCTTACAGGAGTTTGCCGAATTCTAAATGACGTTAGCTTCCGAAGATGACGTTGGAGGGGTGCGCGCGCGCTCGTGTATGTGTGTGTGAAACAGAGCGGAGGTGAAGAAGAGGAGGATGAAGCAGGGAGCGGAGGATGGGAGGAAGAGTGGAGTGAGAGAGAGAGAAAGAGAGAGATAGGCTGGCTATCAAGGGCTCGTGTGAAGTGTGAATGTCTGAGAGGGGCTTCGATGGGAGTTTTATTGCAGCGCCGAAACAAAGACGCGATTTTTTTACCATCCGGAGAAACATTGTAGCGGAAACTTTAAACTTTTACCCGCCAGAGCGGCAGCGCCGTGCCGGGTCCCGGCTTTGTCTCGCGACGGGGGGAAGTACGCCAGCACACGCGAGAATCAAAAGAACCAGCACCAGTTTTGGATACACATCTTGTCTACACGACGAGGGAATCCGTGATTATTGTGTTTGTTTAGGAGAGTGAGAGAATGGCGGCCAACATGTACCGAGTTGGAGGTGAGTATTATTGTTGAGGCTAACACTAGTAGCAGGCTCGCGGGGGTTAGCATTAGCATTAGCGCGAGCGGCTGTTTCCGCCTTAGTTACAATGAGCGGAATCCCGTTGCTAAGCGAGCTAGGCTAGTTTCTTTACGGCGGCTTTTGGGTTAACTAAATTTCATTTATTTATACATGAATTAAAGGTCACTTTTAAAACGATTTAGATATAAAAACTTGCATTGGGTCGCAAACTCTTTCGTAGTTTTAATGCAAGTAATTAGCCGGCGCAAGCAAATGAGCTAATTATGAGGAAACCCGTCCGTTAGTTTATTCACTTATGATGGTTTTTACTCACTTTCTCAAGACTTTCATTCAAGTTTTTGTCGTACACGTTGCCTGAACCGTGCCATTCTGTCAAACTTCTGACAGCTGAATTATATGGAGTGTATATGGGAGTCTCACAGTACGGGATGCAAGGACTTTCGGTTTTGTTTCCTGTTTGAAAAGAAACTGTCAAATAATTGTTCATTTATACTGATATCAGGGGGAAATTTGGACATTTTCAGCTTGAACCTAGATTTGGTGCTCGTGAAAAATAGTTTAGAGAAGAGAAACGAATAGTTCGGTTCATACGTGGGAATATAAGTGCATTTATGGATCGTGAATTATTTCTATGATCATACACATGCAGAAGGTGCTTATGTGATTTGAACTGATATTTCATAGTTGCATTAGTAAATCCAGCTACAGCTATCTCTACTGTATGCTGTCATCTATTGTCAGATATGCTCATCCTCACTGTTTATTGAAATGCATTTTAACGTTACCTTTTAATATTGCATGCGCGTTAACGTCATTGACTGCAGCGTGACATGGTGTGCATTATTATAGTGCTTCTATTTTCTTAAACCCGGAATCGACTGTAAATAGGTCACGATGATCAGGCTGTGTTGCTTTAGCAGATGCTGCTGATTGATGCTTTAGTGCAGTTTGATCAGGCAGGGTTTGATGGGAAGTTCTGGAAGAAAAACTCCGTTATTACACGCTTGTCAAAATGTATTAGAGATTATCAAGACTGGGTTCAGAGGGACAAAATCGGAGAGCTTTCTGTTCCTCCATTGACAGCTACGCAACTACCACTGTGACTCTTCAAAAAGTTCATAAAACGAATCCATATAAATTGAGCGGTTTAGTCCAATTTTAGTCCGCTTTATATGATGAACAGATTCAGGCCTTTATTCACACATTTAAACATTTATCAGCGAACATAAACCGAAGCTCAACCGAACATGATGAACTTGATGCGTGATAACCAACCTCATTGGTTCTTGCTGAAGCTCAAAAGTGCTGCGTAGCATGAGAATGGCTTGAGCTTCCGTTTACAACAACTGATGTGTGTGTTGATGAATGTTTATGTGTGAATAAAATCCTAAATTCAATCTGTTCATCATGTAAAGCGATTGAGTCTCTTTGGAAAATTTGGACTAAATTGCTCAATTCATATGGATTAGTCTCTTCGTGAACTTTGTCAAAGTGGTATTTGAGTAGTCTGTCTATATAGGGGCAGAAAGCTCTTAAATTTAATCGAAAATATCTTACTTTGTGTTCCGAAGATAAACGAAAGTCTTACAGGTTTGGAACCACATCAGTGTGAGTAATCAATGATTGGGTGAACTAACCTTTTAAGAAGCTGGTTATCATGCAATGTTGGATTGTAATGTAATGATGTTTTTTTTATGGTTTGCCAGATACTTCAGTGCATTTTACTGTGCTGTTTACTAGTGTTTTGGGAGGTTTACACAGTCAGGTACTGCTTTAAGGTCATTGAACTTGACCTTATATTCTGGCCCAAAGCCCTTGCATCCCTACATTTCACCTCTGTGAATCTGAAGCTTTGTGACTCAAATGCTGTCCCAATGCTCTTTTTATTTTACCCATCAGAGTGTGTGTTTGTCTTTAGGCTTTATAGAATACATTAGTAATAGAACAACATATCAGCCAATATCTGCTGAGTAGTGCTACACTGATATATTGGCCAGGCTGAATTATCAGTTTGATCTTTGGCCATTTTGAGAAAGTCTGATTGGCCGATATCCAAAAGTGTTTAAAGTCTGCATGAAAATAATTTTTTATTTTATAAATGCACGTTATTTATCTTATTGTGAAAAAAATAAAAATAAATTTACCTCGTAAATTTTTTTTAATGAAAATGTTATGTGTTTTTTATATATTATATGATATGTAATGAAAACCTTCAGTGAAACAACAGACTTCTAGTGACGTATGAAAGACCTCTCCAATCATTTAGTCTGTTTCGCCCCTTTATTACTATCAACTGCAAGCTCCCATTCAAATCTCCCTCCATCCAATCAACCATAATTTCTTTTTCATTAATCCTTTTTTCTTGGATGTACAGAAGAAAATATCTGTCGGTACTTCTGTCACATTGCAACTTTATATTCCACCAACTGCCTTATCAATGGATAATAAACAGTTTCTAATTTCAGTCTTTTTAGTGAATTTTAAATGTGTAAAATAATAATTCATTTCGCAAGTTCTTTACGGTCAATAATTTGAATGCAAACTGCCGTTATATACCTGTCGACCCTCTCGGACACTGGTGTCTAGATATCATTGATTCGTTGTGTTCCTCATTTGTAAGTCGCTTTGAATAAAAGCATCTGACAAACGAATAAATGTAATGTGAATGTAGATATGTTTATTGACATTGGGTTTTGAGAGATCTATATTGTTGATTGATCTATATCATCTTTGTCTGACTGGGACACTTGTGCCTCTGAACTCTTGGTTTGAATGTCGCTCTCCTATTATGCAAACATGGCACACTGTTCAGTAACTAGCAAATGTTACTGTAACAGTAAGCATGCTAAAGGATAAGGGCTTCCTCTCCTCCTTTGTGGTGCATTAAGTTCAAACAAGGCAAGATGCAACTGCTCTGTTTGTCAGCAAGAGAGAATTGAAGTGTTTCAAACCAGGACTATAATTGAGACGGTTTTGGTTCAGTGAATCTTTCATTGTTTATCATGGGGTGTTAATTAAGACTTCTAATAAAGATGCAAAGAGGATACTTGTGTAGTGATGCAGGCAGAAAATTCATATATCAGGTGACATTGTGTGGTCCGGTAAATAAGGATCCTGCTCTATATGAGCGCATACTGCTAGACACAGATATGTTTATCATATCAAACAACACAGTGACTTAATTTTTCCGATGCTTTACACTAGTGGTTAAACATTGCATTCAAGTTGTACATTTTATCATTCATGCATTCCCAGGAAATTGAACCCCAAGACCTTGACGTTGCTGGCACTATATGCTCTACTGTTTGAGCTAAAGGAATGTAATGCATATTAATGATAACAAATGAGATGCATACAAATGCCGAATTGAAATGAACACTTATTTTACACTAGAGAGATTCAAAATTCACTAAAACCTTTGGAAACGGGAATGGTCACTATCCATTCGCAGGACAGATCTTGAAATGTTCAAATGAAGATCGCAATTAACTTACATTCTTGTTGTTACCCAGCCCTAGTGACAACCAAGCAATTTGTAAGTTGAAATTTTTCATCTCAAACTGTGTAAACACTTATAAACCTGATTAAAAAAATTTCAGCATCTTGACCAGCCCAAGTCATCAAGTAAGGGATGATGTACGTCTATCCAGTTGTTGTCGCAGAATACACCCCGACAGGGTGATCATGACTTGCATCAGCCTGAAGGGGTTTATTGGGCAATAACAACCTGCCAGATGTACATTACCTCGCTAATTACACGGCTTCTTGCCACATAAGTAAATAATTAGACATGAAATATTGATCTGGGACAAAATATTTTATTAGCTCACCGAACGCAAAACTTCCACAAGGAAAAAACATTTCTAGCAATATAGCGCTGCTGAATTCAGTAACCCGGATGAGCCGGTGTTATCTTTTTTTCAGTGCGATTGACCAATCAGAATCAAGTGTTCCACAGAGCCGTGTAATAACACTGGCTTAGCAGATGTTGTGAGTTTAAAACGGGACTGGGTCTGTTTCTCTGACCAATGACAGAGCAGGGGATTGTTCAGGAAACCTGTTTGAAAACCATAGTTTTTGATATTCTGTTTAGTAATGCTAGTAACGCAGAAATGATGCATTTCACCTATAGGTTTACTTGTATGCTATTTTTGTCCTTGTCAGTATCTCCAAGCCTCAGTGGATTTTTAGGGGTCTCTGAATACCAGATGACATGAGCTAACAAAACAGCACATCCCTGCTTGAAGAGCAGATGGCTAGACCCTGTTTCTCCTTAAGGGAAATTATTGATCCATGTGGCTCAGTCTCTCTGATTGATGAAGCTCATGAACTTGGGAGAGAGACCTCCATTTTGATGTATCCCTTGTGGCACAGCTTAAGAACATGGCTGAGTGGAGGCAAGAAAAGAAAGCTTTAGTCCGATCAAAGATCAACCACGTCTACCAAAACGTCCAGAGCTGACCAACTTGTAACAGAAGAGAGAGAGTGATTACATAACCGAAGTGATGTGTACAGGCTGTTGACCGTGCCTCATGGTATGTGCTCTCATTATTGACCCATACCGTTGCTCGTGTCACTTTCTGTATGATTATGAATCTCTTGCAAAAAACGCAAATTATTGGATTGTTCATGTGTTTAGTGATGGAATCTGTATTTTTCCCCACATCTTTAGATTTGAATAGACTACTTTCCTGTTGGTAGATGAAAGCATTATTCAAATCAACTATATTCCTGAAAAGGGTTGTGTAGAACTTGTGTGAATAACAGGTGTTCCTGTTCGTTGGAGTAGGAATGATCATTAAGAATGCACAACATATTGGAACCATATCACTTATTGGCTGATATTAAAGACAAAAAAAAAAAAAGACAAAAAAAAAGGATTGATCAATATTGGATATTTAATTGTCATGCTCATTTCTCCTATTTTTCAATTTGGGCTACATTTGCTACATTCTAACAGGCACTGAAAGTTACGTTTTGTCCCAAATGACGCACTGTACGCTATGTTATGTGCTTATGCATAATGTACCAAAACGTGTATGAATTTTATAAGGTTTTGTCATTCAACATACAGTCTGAAATAGGGATGGGCATTTTTTTGTCAATTTCGATCATTGACGGGTCTCAAGCGAGTACTAAGTTATCAACCACTTGCTTAACCACCATAAAATAGGTGTCGTTTTAAAGCTTAGAAGCTTGAATAAAGGGGAAGTGACTATCACTTAACAAGTGCTTTTCATTTTGCTTAACTTTTAATTTTGGTTAACCTTTAATTTATGTGCTCTAAAAAATAAATGACTTAACACGAAAATGTGTCATCATCATACATTAACAGATAGATTTGTGTCATATATCTTAGACTTGTTAAATATCGTTGAAAAGGTCTTTACCCAATGCGCTGATGCATGGGTAAACACTACACACGATGCTTTTGTGCCACGTTTTTGTTGGTGTGTTGTGGGTGGGTATGGCCGATGTGTAGAGACCATAGACTGTGGTAGAGACCGATCACGATCAGACACTGTTTTACAGCTGGAGCGCGCTTGGATTGGTTCGATCGCTCAGATTGACAGGTTGTAATTTACCGTGCACCCTAGAATAGGAGTGCACAGCTGAAACGGTGCTGGAATCACTCCTCAACCAGGGCAGTGTTTCTCAAAAGCTTTGTGAGGTTTGATGATCGTGGAGACCATTGGTGGCAATGGCGGTTCTATGATCTACTTAGGCTTACGATGCTTTTAGGAAATGCAGGCTTGGTTCTTATTACTTGATTTTTATTCTATGTACTTTTATTGTGGAATCTACATTTATGTTCAGTAAAATCACTTGTTTGGAGGGTTTTTTGACCCTTAGTTAATGTTGTTTCAAAATAAATGGCTAGTCTACCTAATCCATTGCATGGCTTGAAGACATTAATACATTTAAAATATGTAACTACGGCACGCTCGCTTTTCCTCGTGTGTCTGCTGCATATGTTTTGCACACCTCAACTTTGCACTCTAATGATGAGTTTTATCAATTAAATTATTGTCGTCAATTAATCGATCGTTGATTAGGCTAATCATTAGCATTCCTAATATATGCACATACATAGTCACTGCTGGGTAGATCAATCACAAATTGTAGTCGTTTACTGATTCCAAATTTCATGACAAATAAATAAAAAATTAATTTAAGTTAGTAACGTAATTCATTACACATTACACTACTTTTAAATGACTTTTGACTTAACTTGTTTATCACATTGAACTTATTTGGATAATCGTGTACCATATTGATATAACAATACAAAGAGAAAGATAATATAAGTGCATTAAACATTACGTCAGGGTTTCTGTAGGTGTAACTGCAGGGGGTTTGTGAGTTTTAATGAAAAGCTAATGATTAAATAAATCATAACAAATTAAAATAAATAAATCATGTTGAAATTATACAAATTATAATGCAAATGTGTTTGAAAGACAAAAGCCTCCATTGTTAAATGACGTGCTGAGTGATAATTAAAATAAGAATGAATATTCTGATTAGAAATACAATGTTGCATTGTTGAGAAAACACTTAAAAGTGAAATGATTTCTGTAAATCCAGTTGTGAAATCCTTTGTGGCCTTTCAATTTTCCATGTAATTATAGCCACCTGACTTACTAGTGGCTGCTCTGTGTGCAGTTTCACAAAACTAGAAGACTTTCTGAATGCATATTAGCAATGTTTTTTTTTTTTAGAAAGGAAAATTTAAAACATGAAAAAGGATTAGTGAGAATCAATAAATTCTGAATTATTTATTTTACTGCCATTGTGTGAATAATGTAATTATGTAAAAAAGTAGCCTAACTAGTCTAATTACAAAGTGTTTTAAACCTTTTGGAATCTGATATATATCACACACACGTCTTTAAGAAATGAAAATCAGTGATGTGTAACTTACAGATGGTTTCTTTTGTCTACTGCAGATTATGTGTATTTTGAAAACTCCTCCAGTAACCCATATCTGATCCGCCGAATAGAAGAACTCAACAAGGTGAGTTTTGGAACATGTTCCATCTAATCAGTTAATGTGATCTTAAAGAAAAAATATTGCTTTTGCTTCCTTTTCCTTGATGCATGCATTTTTTTTCTTTTGCTTTAATTTGGCCGTAAGCTATTTTTGAACAAGCATGACTTAGCCTAGACTCGAGTCAGACCGACTGTGATTGGTTGAGCCTTTTGATGTCTGCCAATCATTTATCATACATCATCAATCGGCATGTGCAGAGATTTGAACATTACACTCTACATGGATGACTGACATATGCCAGCTCTCCGCTAATGTATTGTCACTCATGACAGCGTAACAGACTGTCTCTGTCACCTGCTCCCCTCTGTTGTGCATTGCTAATGCTCAGCCATCGTGCTGTTGTCTGCCGATGCACACTGGGCTGTTTTGAGATGAAGACCCAGCCATAAGAGACTTATATAATGCTGAGAATGACACAGGCCTGTTTCCTGGAGCAGGGATTAAAAACACTTTTATGTAACCTCATTTTGAAGGGCTGTGAAGCTCAGCAGGATGGATAAACTAATGGAAGTGAAGTCTTTGTTCAATATATGTATATATGTTAGTCAGAATTCAGTTTTGTCTTGAATATACACAACGCTAACCCTAACCCACGCCATGTTGCGTTGAGTAAGATTTCCATATTAAGAGGTTCATTTTCAGTGCTGGAAAATGAGTAGAAATGTAGTTATTTACAGGACTCACAACTAATTACTTTAGTGCTTAAATATTAATGCAGTGTCATTCAGTCCCACTTTGACTTGATGAAAGTAGTTCTAAAGTTATGCTAAAACTATGGGTTTTTACAAGTCCGTGACAGTAATAGCACTTGAGGTACTTATTTCACACATTGTATAGAGAAAATGGCTGTATGTTTTTTCGTATTTAGTCTTTCTCACACTGTTTCTTGCTGCTTGTCTCCCCCAAGACTGCCAATGGAAATGTAGAAGCCAAGGTAGTCTGTCTCTTCAGGCGGAGAGATATATCCGCCAACCTCAACACTTTGGCCGATAGCAATGCAAGTGAGTACCCAACTGTTTCAGTCTTCTCTTGAGTTCACGTCTCGTCTTCACACTTAAGATAAAGTGTCACTGTGTAGATGTACTATTTGAAACGCCAACCAGGATTTACAGCTTTGACGGGCACACTGTGAGATGATTTTAAGGCACCAAAGAGGATCAATCTAATGTTTAAAATAAGTCAGACTTGCATATTATATAGCCATGAATTTTATACATTTTATGTCTTCAATCTGAATGGAGAAGCAAATCACTAAATCCTCTGATCTTCCTATGGTTTTTGTTGACCATACTACTGTATAATTTTATGACATATAATGAGTCTCAGAATTAAATTTCTGCTTGTTTGAGGGAAAATCTGTGGAAAATTGCAGAATATCGACTATTCCTTTCTTTTTCTGAAGTGCACCAGCATGAATCGGGACAATAATGGCTACCTTTCACTCACATGAGATTGTTGCAATCAGCAAACGACAATGATCCAGTCACTTCCCAATGGACAAAATTAAGTCCCACCTTACATTTTCTTTCCCTTTCCATTTCACTCAGATATGTCACAATAAGGTTGAAAAGATTATTACAATTTCCATTTCATGTCTACTTTAAATATGGTAAAATGAGCTTAGTGTACTACACTCTTGTATTGACGATTGAGGGTATAATAGATTAGACAAAATATTTACGTATTCACTAATTGGACAGACAAAGGGGCAGTGCATTTGTAGAATTTTAAAATGACATGCATTTCTGTTCTTCAGAAATCTGTGGAGGTTTCTGTGGAGTTCTGCAGGTGTACATGCCAACAAGTCGAAAACAGAAGGACTTAGCAGAAGGACACCAATCTATACAGGCAAAAAAAAAAAAACTAGATCACTTCCATTATAATTAGGGATGGACAAGATGGTTAACTAGTCAGCCAACAGAAACAGAAGGACTTAGCAGAAGTGTTAGCAGCACATCCATTGTTTAAAGGACTTGGTTTTGTGCAAAAAAAAAAGGTTATCGATATTTTCCTTATATTATGTTGAGTAACTGTCAGTTGCCCTATTGAAATGACTTGTGCTATTGGATTCATTTCATGCTATTGTTAGTCTATGCACACATACAGCTAAATCTACAGGCCAACGCATCGCACAATGCAGAGAGTTGTGCAAATGTTCATTAGTAAACTCAACATCTGAAAATGTATGGAAACTGATGCCCTCTGTTACACTCTCGCTCGTGGTTTTTGAACACTATTACATCCTATGCAAGTGTGCTCTGTGAAAAGCATCTGATAAGGTCATAAGGTCATCTGATAAGGCTATGAAGCCGCCTCAGTGATGTATGCAGCCGTCAAATACGCCCTCGGGAGGATGCAGCCTTCGAAATGAGATGCTGCTAATATCTACTTTTGCACATCCCTAAATGTACATTCATTATACCACAGCTGCAGGCATCCCACATGTTTGATAAAGATGCTTCATCTCACCTACGTGCATGCTGCAGTGGTTCATTTTTATATAAATTCAGTGTACGTGAACTGCCGTAAACCAGTTGTAATTATGTCAGTGCAGTGCATTAACCTATCCATTCCAGAGTAGGGTCAGGTTTGGGTCGAGAAGGTTATTGCATTGACATGGGCAGTTAGTGTTCAAATCCTTTGCGGTCATGAGAGGTCAGTGTCTGCCTGGCTGCCCGTTTAATACTGAGCGAATCCTCCTCTTTATGTTGAGGCCGTCAACAGCACCAACACTGCCCTGTTACACAAGATCAGGGCTCCCATTTACATCACCACCACCTCCTCCTCTCTCTACCTTCTGCCCATCTTCCTCCTTCTACCCCACCCCACCCCTCCTGAATGGGCTCCTCTGTGCTTATCCTCAGCTGCCATCCGCCCTGTGCTCTTGGAACAAAAGAGCCTTCATGGGACCCACCGGGCCATGGCGCTCAAAGGGTTAACACTAGGTTAACACTGTCTAGCTGGTGTCTTTGTCAAAGAGTGAAAGTGTTATTAAATGCTTGTATGTGTGCGCGTGCATTTGGCTCTGATGCTGTGCATGTTTGATGGATTTGTCGTTATGTTACTTGAGCGCTTGTGTGTGTGTGTGTGTGTGTGTGTGAGAAAGAGCTTGTGGCATTTTTTTTTTTTTTTAAATGCGTACTTGTGCATGGGGGGGGTTGTTGCTCAATGGGGGGATGGGCGCCTCAGGTTTGTTGCACAGGGTTTCCCAGTAAAGCTGGCAGGGACGCATTGGCCAAGGGGAGAGAAAGGAGGGGGCAGGGCCACCGGGGTGGCAGGAGGGGTTAATGGAAAGGGGTGTGGTCTGATATCCCGCCCTCTTCATTGACAGGGTTTCCTTTGGCTCCATGCAGGGGTGGAGTCTGGTCAGATCGTCTGATAAAGTCCTGCCAGGTCTCCTCATCTTAATACGAGTATCTGTTTAAGCAATATCTCTATCGCCATTGTAAATCGGTGTCAAAAGAAATGTTTTTAAAATGCATTCAAGTCATTTTGAGTTGACCTGCAATTATAATGGTCAACAGATGTCATGAAGGATATTCAATTTTCTTCTTTCTGAATGAGTGTGAAATTGATTGCAACCATTACTAATAACCTGAAGTGATGTGTAAATTTAAGATTTGGTCTGTATGTGTGTTCTGAAAAGGGAGCTGGTTCACATCAGACCTAATTGAGGCCATTAGCATCACACTCATGTTTGTGGTGTGTGTGTGTATTTTAGGAGACTTTGAAGAGGAGTCCAAGCAGCCTTCAACCTCAGAACAGCAGAAACACCAGCTTAAGCACAGAGAACTATTCCTGTCTCGACAGTTTGAGTCTCTCCCAGCCACGCACATACGGTAAATTCACTCGTGTCGTTTACAGACACAAACATATCAGGATTGAATGATATAATCCCATCAGAACCCAGACTCGGGCTCCATATGTAAGGTATTTGATTTGTATTGATAGTCCTGTTTATACTGTGTATTATTGTTTTTATGCAGAGGAAAATGCAACGTCACACTTTTGAATGAGACTGATGTTTTAACTGGCTACTTAGAGAGAGAGGTAAGTGTCCACCTGCAGTACAAGAGCACTCACTGTATAGTTTTTCATGGAGTGTCACAAAGCTACCACAAGCCATAGTTTAGAGACAGGCCTGAACATGACAACATTGTTAGAGTGACTCACAAAATCTGTCAAAAGTAGGCATGATCATAATTAACTGGTTAACCGTTAACCGACAGTAAGAATTTCCGACCGAGTAATACTAAATAAGTAATTTAATTCGGTCTGAGAGCAATGATACGCAATGATCTCTTACTTTCAAAGCTAGCTTGCTATTGCTAACCTCTCTAAAATTGCCTACCCTTCCTTTAATTAAGTAACTGAAATATTTGCGTTTGCATATTTATTCCTTTTTATATATGGTTTCATTCTAAGCTCTTCATCTGCGTGATGTGACGATGTGTGAATCCTCATATTCTGTTGTTTATGCTGCTATTTACGCATGTAAACCTAAACCTCTCCTGGAAAACTAATTTTGTTATTTTTAATGAGTCACAGACACACATCCATTCTAATTTAATTCAATTTAATTCTAATTTAACAATCTTGTCTGTTAACGGTTAGTGATCGGATAAAGAGCTTCGTTTGTCGTTAGGGGAAAAAACCTAAAATGAAGATCCCTAGTCAAAAGGTCTATCATGGTTTCACCTTTTAGCGAACTTTCCTTTTTCCTATTTTCTTTTCTTTTTTTCATCAAAGAGCATCAAGTGTTTGTGTTGTCTAACGTGTGTTTGTTCTGCAGGACTGTTTCTTCTACTCTCTGGTGTTTGACCCAGTGCAGAAGACCCTGCTGGCTGACCAGGGGGAAATCAGAGTGGGATCCAAATACCAGGCTGAGATCCCTGACAAACTGGCTGAAGGTCAGAAGGTTTTAAATGCGTCTACGCCTTGGTATTACCAAAACATGGTCCATTTGATGTTGAAAACTTGGACATGATTCTTATTACAATATTGCATTAATACTTCAAGTCCTTGATATTTTCTGAACGTTTTTAGGAAAAGTTTCTTGTTGGATGTTGAAGGTCTAATTCAAAACAGATTTAAGTTAATTAGTAAATACAATGTTGTCCATCTCATCAGTTGAATTAGACAGTCGAGTGCAGGAGAAGCTTGAGACAAAGGTTTGGGATCCTGATAACCAGCTGAAGGATCCGCAGATAGACCAATTCCTGGTAGTGGCACGGTTAGTATTTCCCTTTCTTTCTTTTTTTTTTTTTGACTGAGCATTTTTACTTCTTTAAAATGTTATTGTGCAGTAGCATTATTTTATTTGTTTGTATGTTCATTTTAGGGCTGTTGGTACATTTGCACGTGCACTAGACTGCAGCAGCTCTATCCGCCAACCCAGTCTGCACATGAGCGCAGCGGCTGCATCTAGAGACATCACACTGGTGAGAGAATGGATGCATTCAATCACTCTCTTCCTTAACTACTCATAAAAGTGCATTCCTCATTCATTCACTCACACTGTAGGGGTTGTGTAGGGTTTTCAGAAAATACTGGTACTATGAAAAAAACGAAGACCGGGTATATTCGGTACATGCTGATAGGCGATGCTTTCAAATGCTCTCATTCGTGTTTGTTTGAGCGCTCTCTGAGCATCAGAGGTTTCTATTTACAGTGTGTTTTTATCAGTGTTGAGCAATGTAATGAGTCACAATCATATCTGTTGAGCGTGTGAATGCAGTGGCCAATCAGAGGTGCTATTGAGTAAGTTAAGTCAGAATCCGCTAAACAACGGGTTAATATAACCAAAAAAGTTTACGATTTATTGTACAATTAAGACTTATTTTTTATTATAATGGGAATTTTCACGAGAGTGCATAATTCAGTGAGCTCGAACCTTAGAGATTGACAGTTTTAGTGATTATAAAGGGAGGCTCTTCTCTTGCTTTGTTTCCCATTCACAATCTCAATACAAGTGTAGTTTTTTCTTTTCATGACATTGGTTCAACTTTTCTTTTTAAACCGAAACAATGACCAATTAAATGCGTGATTTAAATCGGAGGCTGCGATGATTGACTGTGATAACCAACTGACTAAACAAAACGGGACAATTGTTTTAAAGAACTTAACTGAGATGTTTTTGCTCTGGTACTGAAATTGGTACAGAGAACCTTGAAGTTTCACCGACCACTGACATTTTGGTACTGTGAAAAACCTACATCTGACATTCATTCACACTGTCCTGTCTGTCCGTAGTTCCACGCCATGGACACTCTGCAGAAGAACGGCTACGACCTGGCCAAGGCCATGTCCACGCTGGTGCCGCAGGGTGGCCCGGTGCTGTGCAGGGACGAGATGGAGGAGTGGAGCGCTTCAGAAGCCATGCTGTTCGAGGAGGCTCTGGAGAAATACGGCAAAGACTTCAATGACATTCGCCAAGACTTTGTGAGTTCACAAAACCATAATTGACAATTTGCTCTCACACAAACTGCACTATTTGGGAAGGTTCAAACGATTTAAATGTACATTTGTTGTTGAACTACAGTTGCCCTGGAAGTCATTAGCTAGTGTGGTCCAATTCTACTACATGTGGAAGACTACTGACCGTTACATTCAGCAGGTAAGAGGCTTTGCATGCTTTTAAAATGAACTTTTCTTCATGCATATGAATGTGTATTTGAATCAAGTTAATTGTTTTTCCCACCAGAAAAGACTAAAGGCAGCAGAGGCTGACAGCAAGCTGAAGCAGGTGTACATCCCCACCTAGTGAGTATTAAGTGTCACTGCACTTCTGAATATAAATGGTCCTTTTCCAAATATATGGCACAAATCGTTGGTTTTCTTTTTCATTAATAAATGCACAAATCCCATGTAATTTAGAGAGAGAATTACCATCCAAGAGTCTGGAGTCTGTAATGTTTTGAAATAAGTATCTTATGCTCATCTAGGCTGCATTTATTTGAACAAAAATAGTGTAATAAATGTAAAATAATTGATTTTCTGTTTTAATATATTTTAAAATGCAATTTATTCCTGTGATTCAAAGCTGAATTTTCAACATCATTACTGCAGTCTTCAGTCACATGATCCTTCTGAAATCATTCTAATATGATGATTCATATTGATGCTCATGAAAATGTTTATTATTATACATGCTTATATATGCTGCTTAATATTTATGTAAAAACTGTGATACTTTTTTTCAGGATTCTATGATAAACAAAGTATTTGTTATATAGACTTTTCTTTGTGAAGTCTTCACTGTCAATCTTGATTAATTTAATGCATTCTTGCTGAATTTAAAGTATGAATTGCTTATTGTTGAACATAACATTAGCATAGCATGAAAATTAGCTATTTATGGTACCTATTCTGGTGTACAGTTTGAAAACAATTATTATTATTATTTTTATTTTTTGCTTTCTGAAACCACCAACTTGGACTCTTTGCTGTAGAATGTTTGTGTCTGCTTTTTTGAGAATCTAAATTTTGTTTTCTCATTCAGCACCAAGCCCAACCCCAATCAGATCATGGCACCTGGAAATAAACCTGGCATAAATGGTGCCACCGGCTACCAGAAAGGCCTCAGTTGTGAAAGCTGCCATAGTGAGTGAACTCAAGTCACTGTACACATCCATGGCTTCTATAGACATAAGCTCAAACATCCTGTAAATAAAATGAGTGTATTTATCAATTGTACTTGTTACTCCTCCAGCTGCCCAGTCTCAGCAGTGGTATGCATGGGGCCCTCCCAACATGCAGTGCAGACTCTGTGCATCCTGTTGGATTTACTGGAAGAAGTATGGCGGTCTTAAGACCCCCACTCAACTAGAGGGCGCCACAAGAACTGGCTCAGTATGTGAATACTGTCTTTTTCCTTCACGTACCTATTGACAATGATTAAAAAATATTAGGGTTTAATGCTTACAAAAATAAAAAGTGGAAATATCTTGTAAGTTTCATTAATCATCTTGCTGGCTAGTGGCTAGTTTATTTCAGGCCAAACATTTTAAAGAGACTGTTTTTATTTAATACTAAATGGAAAACAGAAAATTACCAAACCAAACAATGAGCATGATGTATCTTTCCAATAGGATGCAGCTCCACGTGGTCACATGACCCGCCAGGAGGTACAGGGCATGTCCCCGTTTACCAGCAGTGCGGGAAGAGCTAAACTTCTGGCTAAAAATCGGCAGACCTTCATCCTGCAGACCACCAAACTCACTCGAATCGCCCGTCGGGTGTGCCAGGACATCCTGCAGTCCCGCCGAGCAGCCCGTCGCCCCTACGCTTCCATTAACTCCAATGCTGTCAAAGCAGAGTGTGAGCAAACAGTTGTTGTTGTTGTTCATCTGTGGATTTTTATAAAGGTTTATTGCTTTTATCTCCAGATTCTTTTTGACTGCCTCTTTTTCTCTTTTAGGTATGATAAGACTTCCTAAAGCAGCAAAGAGTGCTATGAAGAACCGCACTATTCCTCGACCGTCCCTCATCAATATAGTTAAAGAATTGGGTATGGCTGTAGCATTACATCAAAACTAAAATAGTGATATAAAAGCGTTGTTTTAACAAATTAAATTACACACATCACCTTTTAAAGGGTTAGTTCCCCAAAAAATTTAAATTGTCATTGTCAATTACTCACTCTCATGTCATTTCAAACCCGTAAGACTTGCATTCACAAATTAATATATTTTAATGGAATCTTTGACAGCTACACAACTTCCACGTTAACACTTCAAAAAGTTCATAAAGAGATCGTGAAACTAATCCATATGAATCAAGCTGTTTAGTCTGAATATTCTGAAGAGACTCAATCACTTTATGATGAACAGATTGAATTTAGACTTTCATTTAAATATAAACATTGATCAACTCACACATCAGTTGTGGTAAACGGAAGCTCAAGCATGGTCGCTTGACGTGCGAGAACCAACGAGGTTCATTCTCGTGCTACGCGTCACGTTTGAGCTTCAGCCAGTTTTGTTCTCGTGCGTCAAGCAAGTACAGTTGAAGTTCTATTTATCTATCTATATGTGAATAAAAGCCTAAATTTAATCTGTTCATCATTTAAAGCGATCGAGTCTCTTCAGAAAATTCGGACTAAACCGCTCAGTTCATATGTATTAGTTTTACAATCTCTTCATTAACTTTTTGAAGCATCAAATTGGTAGTTGCACAGCTGTCAATGCAGGGACAGAAATCAGTCAGATTTTATTAAAAATATCTTCATTTGTGTTTCGAAAATGAATGAAGTCTTACGTGTTTGGAACAACATGAGGGTGAGTAACTGATGACAGAACTTTCATTTTTGGGTAAACTATCCCTTTAATGGTGGGAAAATTAGACATAAAAGTGAATTAAATTGTTTGGCACAGTGTTTCTTGAAAAAACATATTTGAGAACAGATCATTTGACTTGATTTTTGAATGTTAAGGGTTATTATGCTCTTTTCTTTAGCTATTCAAGCTCCTTTGAAACTCAAAGCACCTCGAGGTGCTCCAACACCAATCAACCGTAACCAGGTCAACCAGCCTCGAAGCGCATCCGCCCTACTGGGCAAGAGGCCCTTCGACAACGTGAGTATTCCTTACAAATTTACATGAACCTTCTCACAGGTAGAAAATAGTGTACATAGATCTAAGCGCTCTCATTGGCTACAGGCTGGAGGTCATTCTTTCTCCACCAATGGAAGGCCGTTCGCATCGGGAATGAGAGCAGCCAACCAGTCAGTCATTAAGAGGCAGAAGGTCAGTCAAGGAGATGCTCCAAATCCTGTGGTGTTTGTGGCTACGAAAGACACCAGGTATGTTTCAAAAACATCTTAATGTCATGTTTTGCTTTTACCTGGGACTAATTCCAAGTGTGTGATTCACAGAGCCCTGAGGAAACACCTCACTCAGGCAGAAATGAGGCGGGCGGCCAGAAAACCACACCTTCCGGTCAGAGTCAAACTTCCCGTGCCATCCCGGCCACTTCCCGTACCCATCTTACCTTCCAGCACCAGTGAGCCAATTGTGTTGGAGGACTGAGCGATGTTCCAGTAGACCACATCCATTGCCAGAGCATGTTAAACCCACCAATCATCAGCTGTTCTTCCTCATTCCTCGTCTTCTGTTGTCCCCCCCAGAATCCCATATGCACATCCACGCTCACGGGAAAATGACGTACCGCATACTCTTACACCAGCATACACCAGAATTCATAGCGTTTTACTCCCAGTGTTAAAGTTTAAGGGTTTGATGCCCTGCTGTCCCGTTGCTTTTTTTTTTAATCCCAAATTCTTTTAACTGTGTAATTTAAAGTGAATCATGTTCATTCTAAGATGGTGTAAAAGCACACTTTATTTTTCTCCAGTTTTGTCGTTATTTGTAAAAAATATTAACAAGATTTTTCAAGAGTTTGATTCTTGTATGTATGGAAAGTGGGATTTAAATGTGTGAAGGGAGTATGTGGTCTTTTTACCATCATTTTCTTAATTTCTTAGGTCGCTTGTGTTAAACAAAAATCACTCTTTTTCATGCTAAATAGACAAATAAATGATTGCGCTGCTCGTTTTATTTCAGCCTTTCAGGCCTAGCTGAATTGTGAAAATATGGAAGGCATTACATCAAAAGTATTACCCACAATACAACGGATCTGCAGTTGGGTTGGCGTTTGATAGCGACCTGTTTTTTCAGACAATATTGTTTATTGTGATTATGGATCCAAAAATCCTGCAGTGTAGCTACTCCAGTCAGTGATATTTGAAGGTCTTGTAGGATTCTAGCTGAAAAGCTTGTCTTAGAATGAAAACACATTTTTGATGATTTAGAAAGGCTTCTGGCTTTAGTAAAGTGGTGAAGGTGTTCATGAATGTAAGGCGAATCTAGGTTTGAGGTGGTCTCTTATAGGAGGTTGGATGTTGCAGTCAGTTTGGCCTGTTTTGTACCTCAATGATTGAGCTTTTTCCATAAACGACTTGAACAAAGCCATACAAATTTGTTTTCCACTTCTGTTCTTTTTCCAAACATGTTAACGCACTAGCATTTGTGTTATAATGGTCTTGTGGGCTACTGGGAAGCTAATTATAGCAATTGTAGATAATGAAAGAGGGAAAAGATGTTTTTGAGTTTTTTTAGTAATGACTCGACATGGGCTGATGTTGATTCATACTCCTCCCCCCACCCCAACATGAGTTTATTTTTTGTAAACTGGATCCAGTGAGAGATAGAAAAGCTGTTTTCCTTGTCATGGCTCAACTATAGGGTAATATTGATTCATATTTCCGCCTTATTAAGCTTTTTTTCTTGTCATTTCTTTTGTTTGTTTTTTTGGAGCTGAACGGTTGGGCATTTTGACAGATTTCCTGGCTTGCTGAGGTTCATCAACACAAAATTTCATTGTAAATTGTTCCCCCCATTAGGGGTTTTGTAATGTTTCTTAAACAAATGGAGCGTGCACTGCACACTAAAGACACAAATAAATGTTAACCTGTCCCCTTTTAAGTGTCACCAGTTTTTTATGAAGGGGGTTTATGACCCTACAATATTTTGGCAAAGCGTGAACAAAAAAAAAAAACATGTTAACATTGATCTCCATAATGGGAAAGAGTTGGGGAGGGAAGACTGGTTGATTTTAGGGTTTGATTCAAGGGTGTGAAGGATTTCAGCTTTGTCAAATCAACGACAAGTTTCTTTCAACTCGCTACTCAAACTTTTTTTTAATATTCCAGTGTCTCTGTATCCTTTAATGTATCTTGTGATAAGAAAATAAAGATTTTTTTGTTTGTGGTCCTAAACAGGCAAATTTTCATCTTTCTTTAGAGCAATTACATGATTTATTTGCACTTGCAGCGGACCTTATTCATGGTAGACGCCATCAGAGTTGGGTAAGTTACTCAAAAAATGTAATCCACTACAAATTACTACTTTAAACTTGTAATTTGATTACATTACTGATTACTGCATGTAAAAAGTAATCAGATTACTAAGTACTTTACTTTCAAGTTACTTTGAAAACCTATTAAAACCACAAGAATACACTACAAAGTGAAACTCAGTTCTTTCCGTAATTTAATATTGCAGACATCCCAAGTCTCCTGGAAGTTCCGGGAGTCTCCTGCATATTGATAGCGGGAGATTTTATTTTACGGGCCTTTCTGAAAAAAATATTCCAATGCCCTATCATATGGAAAGGCCTCAGGACAGGGTCAACATAATAAAGAGAATAAATGCCAAGCAGAAATGAGTGAGAAAACACCTCATATGTGCCGCTCACAGTATAAGTCTTTCCTTGCCATTAATGCTTGGATAACACGCTTAGGCATTATTATTAATAATAATAATGTCTAGTGCGGTGGCTGTGATATAAACCTACCAACGTCCGTTGTCATGAGTTTTGGAATGACTGATCGCAAGAGGAAAAAAATACGCTTAGTCCCATAACATCAGTTAATGGAAACGCCGTCATTTCGCAATCGTTTTTGATCAATATTTAGAGGGAAAAAAGAAAAGAAAAAAAAACGCAAAAGTTTTGCGCGAATCTGTAATGGAAACACGACAGCGTTTAACATAGACTAACTTCTCAGAGTTATGTTTTAGAACAGTGTTCATTATTATACTAACCATGCAACTCCGGATTGATTCTGGAATCTTCGCTGGGGGAATAAACACAACAATCCGTCCTCAACGCATGCGCATGTTTTGATTCAGATCGTGCTCGAAAAGGAGGGGCTATTCGCGCGCGCGCCTCCATTGTCAGTTTGTGAGGGAGGGATAAAATAAAGCTCTACAATAAAATACAATTTTACCCATATTAAATCTGAAAACCAATCCGTGGCGGTCAGCGTGATATTGTGGCGGGCCGCCACAAATTAATGCATGTATGGGAAACCCTGTGCCCGCAAATTAGTTAAAATCTCCCGGAATCTAGAACGAGCGAGCAAGAGCGCGCATGCGAGACAGAAGAGATTGCGCTCCAAACCGTGTAGCGCGCGCACGGCGGAGAGGGAGTGAGCGAGAGACCTTGCGTGTGTGTGCCTCATGAAGCGCTTTCTCCAGTAATTCATTCAAGCGCATGCTCATTAACTGACGCAGCCGGCCAAACGTTATTAGAAATGCATTTTACTAAATATTTTTTTCTTAACAATACATTTGTAACGCAAGTAACTTAATTTTATTGACATCAGTAACTGTAATCAAATTACATACATTTTAAATGTAATGAGTTACATTACTGCGTTATCAGGAAAAGTAATTAGAATACAGTAACGCGTTACTTTGTAACGCGTTATACCCAAGTCTGGACGCCATATTGTTTCGCGAACGAAAACGAGGCTTTGGATATCTGTATAAACCTTTCTGGTTATGTGCAACAAACTTCCAGTTTGCAATGCTTCCGGTCCATGTCTTTTAAACGTGCTTCATTAAATAATGAGCTGTTTTACTCAAGATGCCTTAACGCTACTAAAGATGAGCAGAACTACTGCTAAATGGTTTTTTTTCTCACTTATATTCGAATATTAAAATGGCGTAAAACGCCACCAATAAAAAAAAAAAACTAGCTAGGTTGACTGATTATCTTAGAGTAGATAGCTACCACAGCGTCATCAGTTCTGCCGTTAACACATTTTCCGACAAGCTGATGCGATAAGACCATACGGTTTCTATTAAAATTTTCGGCTTGAAGCTAGTATCCCACGTAAAATGTATTCTCTTAAAATATGCGTAAACCAAGTAACACGACAGTAATCTGATTGAAATCAAACAAGTAAACTAAATACAGGAATATAAAATGTTTCATTACTGAGATCATTAGAGAATCGACAATAACGTCCGGTCTGCTGCTCGTAAGAATCTGAATATGTAGGCTATTACACCCAACACCGTCTATGAACACTACAGACGAAAGTCCATATATTCAGCGTGAAGATGCATTCATTTTATAGACACTCCGTACAGACAGCCACACGGTGTTTGTATCAGAAACAGTTTTGCAACTGTACATCTGACATTATCAGACACAGTTTGACAACAACATCTGACAGTACCAAAGACATTACATTAGACATCATGTCCTCAGAAAACAGAGTAGCTGAAGTTTGACATCAACAGCAGCATCTCAGAGAAGAAGATGGTGTCTGGGTGAGGCAGTACACTGTAAAAAATATTTTAGCAATTTAATTATTTCAACTTATTTTTTTAACTAGATTGTCCAGACAACAATACATTTTAAGTTTTCTTGTCCTCAACTTATCGAAATAAGTTAGTTAAACTAAAAAAAACCCATGCAAAAAGATAACTCAAAATAATGAGTTAAGTTTTTTTACAGTGTAGTGGCAGTGAACACTGAGAACACCAGCCCACCAGGTGCGTGTCAACGATCAAGTGACTACAGGGCTTTCAGTCTTACTAAACCATTTCCCTCAAAGCATTTTCAAGCTGAAGCGTCACATATGCAAATGTAGAGTGCACCGGACACCTGTCACTGAGGTCTGGCCCAATGTCTTCATAGGAAAATGAGTAAATCTACAACATATATGACTTGTAATACCAAACCATGTGAGAGTAATAATGCAATCCTATGAACAGGAATCAAAACACAATGCAGTTGTTTTTTGTCACTGTCAGAATATTACCAAGACATGAACATCATTTACTATGGTGTGCTGGCAATGGAGAACATTTGAAATCAGCAATGACTTATTCCGAACAGCTTCAGAAATCATCCACAAGACTCATCCACTAACCCAGAGAGTACGAGCGGACACACATACACATTTATTATCTATCATTTATCCTTACGTGACAGCTGTAAATTAGTTTTTTGAGTGTCTTTGTTTTTATTTCCTCAGATAAGGTGTCAGTGCGCTGCATGGAGAATGTCAGCAACTCCGCCACTATTTTTCTGGCATATCTGATGATCCATATTGTTGGAGGATGATGCCATTGACCATGTTTAACAGACAAGAGATGGGTCAGGACCAACAGGGACTTGAAGCAGCTGATAATCCTTATTCCAAACCTCTTGACGTAGTGGAAACAGGGCCGGTTCTACATTTTGAATTGTGAAAATTTATGTTGGAGCATATTTTTACAATCCCCCGGTTTCACAGACAATATTTAAGTCTAGTCCCAGACTAAAATTCTTGTGTGAGATGTTTTAACTGAAAGCAACTTTCAACTTTCACTGGCATATCTTAAAATATGTCAGTGCCATTATTTTGTATTCCCACCATTAATGTTTTTGTTTTTTTACCAAGTCACGTTTATAAAAGGTTAAATGCCATAATTTGAAATTAGGCCTAATCCTGGTTTAGTCTAAGCCCTGTCTGTGAAAACGGGCCAATATTACTTAATATATTTTACCTTAGTTAAAGTTTATCTAAAGAATGAAAGGTCATCTGGACCATTTAAGCATGCTATCATGGCCATGACCTCGTAGAGGTTTATATTGCCATATATTAAAAACTACAAACATGGTCAGGTCACCCCCAGGTCCGAACAGACCTAATTCAGAACCTCAAGTAACAAATTAAGGAGACCAAACCAATACAGGGGGGAAAATATTTAAAGTCAAAATTTACAGTGTGCCTGCTATGGACAAATACTGGTTAGACATCAGCAAGCTTCTTCTAAACTGCAAAAATAAAAGGGTGTCTGCGGGCATACAGTTGGTTCAATATGTTTGTACGATTTTGTAACTTTAAATGATCTAAACTATGTAAAATTGAAAATGTATATTTCCACAAAAACAAAAAACCTTCCTATGACAAAACTGTGGAAAATGTGCTGTGTGAATTAAGCATGAGGTCTATCATTGAATGAACTGTACGCTACTGTATAAAAAATAAATATCATCACAGCCTCTACTGATATAAAATCATTAACATTTAAGTTTATTAATGGGTGGTCAAAGCGCATTAATATAAAAATCTATTATGATTTAAGGCCACAGGCTAATCCATTCAGTCAGTTTTCCATTTCAAAAATATTCTATTTATAACTTTAATAAAAGCTATAAATATAGCAAATGGATTTTTTTTTTAAAAAAGTTTTTATTTTCAAATATCTTCATTAAGTTTATTTTTATTGTTTCCTTTTCAAATTCCAGTTCAGTGGGATAAGATTGCAATGCTCGATTGCTTATTGTGTGCGGACTGGAGTAAATGTACATCCTCATCTTCTAAAGCCTCACAATAAGCATAACACAAAGACTCACAGACAAACGCTCAATTAACAGCCTGAGGTGTGATGCGGTAATACAGGATGGGCCTGGGTGTATATTCAGAGTTTGCTCTTTGAAGTCGGCTAACAAGTTCCTTATCAAATGTTTATTCCAGTAAATCCTACAAGGCAGCGGAGATATCCCACATTTGATCAAATTCAAAACACCAGCACACAGCAGACAAAAGCGTCATCGCTTCCAAATTAGATTGACGGCCGCTTACGTCAAACCTGATTGGCCGATTCGAATGTTCACGCTTCACAGCTGATTCACATTTGAAATGGAACGCGGGAATGGAATTCGGCTTTAAAACCAATGGCAGAACTGTTGTCGCTACGTGGGACTTGCCAGTCACAGGGTTTAGTCCGCGTCTTCCACCTGGAATAAAGCAACGGAGTCGAGTGTTTGTCCAGAGTTCAGTCAGGTGTTTTGGTTGCTTTAACGTCACTTTTTGAACGACACACCCCTCGTTTTATTGAGCTGCCGTTGAGTTTTGTAAAGCAGTCCGAAAACGCACAGCAATGTTTGAGGTAAGTTGTTTATTTTTGTCTTGCTTTAAGATTCATGCATGGCACCACTTGTTTTGATTTTATTACTAAAATGTCTTTCACATAACAATGCTGTAACTGTAATATGAGTCACTGAAATTGCAATTACAACTTCTAGTTAAATGTGAATGTTTTATTTGAATGGTCCCCTTTGAACATTTCTGTTGACTAGGTAACTTTGCAACTGCATGTCAACTAACCATTAGAGTATTAGTAAACGTAATTTTTTTTTTTTTTTTTTTTTTTTTTTTTTTGTGATGCTCCTCCAACAGACACTCTACTGACTATAAGTAACTTTGTAACTACATGTCAACTTATTCTAACCCTACCAGTCTACTAACACTCTAACAAGAGATAGTAGACCTGTTGGTGCAACATTACTTCTATACAACAGAATGTGTTAAAGGACCATAAAAATAAAGTGAAACCTAATGTTAAAATTACTTAATGTACTGTGGTTTCTAGGCAGTGGTGAAGTGCATATTAATATTATGATTGAATGTTTGCTATCTTCCTAGTCAATGGTGAAATGATAATTTGAAACCCTAAAAAGAACCTTCCTTCTCTTTCTAGACCAGTCAAGATGACCTGTTTCTGTTCCCTACTGAAGGCTTGAATGAGGCTTTCTTCCCTGATGGTTTAGGGCGAGGGAGCCTGTCCCTTGCTGAGGCTTTGCTTCCCCTGGTTGAGTCTCCATCACCCCCTCCGATGACCCCCTGGCTCTGCTCCACCCGCTACAAGACCGAACTGTGCAGCCGCTATGCTGAGACGGGTACCTGCGAGTATGCCGAACGCTGCCAGTTTGCCCACGGCCTTCACGATCTCCACGTACCCTCCCGCCATCCCAAGTACAAAACCGAGCTGTGTCGTACCTACCACACCGCCGGCTACTGTGTTTATGGCACGCGTTGTCTGTTTGTGCACAACCTTAAAGAGCAACGGTCAGTCCGTCCCCGGCGCAGGAATGTACCGTGCCGTACCTATCGTGCGTTTGGGGTTTGCCCTTTTGGCACCAGATGCCATTTCCTTCATGTTGAGGGTGGCTCTGAATCAGACTGTGGGGAGGAAGAGCGAACCTGGCCGTCTCCATCACAATCCCAAGAGTGGAAGGAAGAGCGAACCTGGCCGTCTCCATCACAATCCCAAGAGTGGAAGGAAGAGCGAACCTGGCCGTCTCCGTCACAATCCCAAGAGTGGAAGCCTCGCGGTGCCCTCTGTCGCACCTTTAGCGCTTTTGGTTTCTGTCTGTATGGCACCCGTTGCCGATTCCAGCATGGGCTTCCCAATACAATCAGAGGAGTCAACTTGAACCGCACATCCTGGCCTCCTCAGATGACCAACAGAGGATCCATTTCCCCAGTCTCGGACATGTGTTCGTCTCCATCTCCCCCTCCATCTGCTATGGCCTCGCCGGTGTTCCCCGATGGCTCTGGTCCAGTCACGCCACCATCAGTGGAAGCGGTGGCCAACAATGCATTCACCTTCAGCAGCCAACATCTGAATGATCTGCTGCTACCTCTGGCCCTCAGGCTCCAAATGTTGGAGAAAGCTACCAATGCTGGTCCTCAAGACGCTCTAGTGTGAATCCTGTGGTGGGATCCCAGAAGTTAACCTCTATAAACTTTTAACTGTGATTGTACTGTGCCAAATTTATATTTAACTTGTTTTTATTAGTAAGTGTACAGCCTCTTTGCCACTTGTTTTTAACTGCTTTTGAGATGGACTCTCAAAGTGTTTGCTTTTATCTTCTTAATTCAAGTCTGTCTTGTACTTCAGAGGCCACTTATTTTTGATAGACTGAACTAAGCCTGTAATTGAGACTTTGTTAATGCTGTGTATGTGTATATGACTGATTTGACTATGAATGTTTCTAAGTAAGTGATTTTTTTTAAACTAAATGACCTAAGTTATTTTAGTAACGTCAGCATCTTTGGATCTCAATAAAACTTCCTAAAGGGATTTGTTGCGCTATTGTCTTTTCTTGAAATGTGACAAATGGTGAACCTTGAAAGCTGCCTTGTCTGAACTGTAGTTATTGGTATGTCTGTTGACAGTAGGCTACTGTGACCTTTAGGTAAGGATTAGAGATGGTAGCTACTACTTAGATTGGGAATTTAAAATGAAGTAATTTCTACCTTTTCAGTGAGTAGTGGAAATAGATGTAATTACTGATTGAATGTAAGGCCTTTCAAGCTATGGTGTGTTTAAGGTGATCTTAATAGACTAAAGTGAAGAACAATTATGGACGGTAAGTTTCACATGCCTCACTTGTTTGTATTTGACTCACTACGAAGTTTTGGTTTAGTTCTGGCTAAAAAGGAAGCACGATCCAATCTGGGCCACACTTCAGCTGTTCACTATGCTAAAGGAAATTTGCTGACTGGAATAAGTTAAACCATCCAATTTTCTGATCAGGAAAAAAAAAACTGCCATGTCAAATGTAAGACTTATTTCAAAATATAATTTGGTAAATAAACTACTTTCCGCGGACCTTCTCTACACTGACTTGGTGACAACCTGGTAGAAAATGCAAACTGCAAAAGGAAGGGGTCAACGATCTTTACTGAACCGATTCAGAAGACTCGGTTGCTACGGCGAATCAAAATCGCCAGCGTAAGAATGCATGCGCATGCGCGAAGCTCACGGCCAATCAGGCGCTTCCTTCAAGTTCACCGGCGGTGTGTTGTATATAAACAGTATGGAAACTGGAGAGCTTAGCTGCTTGTGCTAATACAGGCACATAACGCTAGTTAAATAGAAAGTACCTTGCATTTACGAACTGAAACGTCACCAATCACCATTAAGAAGGTACGGTGTATGATTTTTAGCCCCATTTTTATGACAAGTGTGCTAAGGCAGCCTTGCGAGAAGAGTTGTGTAGCTAACGTTAGAGACTGATGATGCCACGCATTCTTGCCGCTTTAGCTCTAAACCTTTAATGTACTTCACAGCGTATTTATTTAGTGATCTCTCTAAAGGGAAGATGGCGGAGGAACGGCGCTTCGCCGAGGTGCCCCGGGAATCCATCAAACTGATGGCCGAGAGCACCGGAGTGGAGCTCAGCGAAGAGGTGGCAGCTCTGCTGGCTGAGGATGTGTGTTACCGACTCAGAGAGGCAACACAGGTCACATATCAGTTCATGTTTTCATCTTGGGGTGTATAATACATTATATTTACGTGCATTGCATGTTACCGTATAAAGCTTTTTGTTCCATGCAAGCTTTTCCACTTCCATGATGACGTCTGTCATTTGCAGTGCAGATGTTGTGCAAGCATTGCATGTTTCAATACATGATGCACGTGTCTGATTATTCTTTTAAAACAATTCTGATATGTGCTGTTAAGAAAGTTCCCATCTGAAGCTTTTATGACTGTTATGTGACACCATTCATCATGAGTGCTTTTCGTGTTTTGCCTGCTTTTATACACCTATAAATTGTTTTAAAGCTGTGTGCTTCTGTCTGTAAATTGTGACATGGTCACAAGTTTTTATCTTAAAGGGATAGTTCACCCAAAAATGAAAAATCAGCCCATGATTTACTCACCCTCAAGTCATCCTAGGTGTATATCACATTCTTAAACGGAACTATCCGTTTAAGCTTCTGTTGATGTATTGGATGTGTTTTATTCCTCTAAACAAGTATTTGTATGGAAAGATGTTGAATATTCTGCAAAGAAGCAACCCAAGTCTGTACATTTCATCAGTTTGTCCCTCTACAGAACAGCTCACAGTTTATGAGACATGCAAAGAGAAGGAAACTATGCGTGGAAGACTTCAATAGAGCGCTACGGTGGAGCAATACTGAGGTATCTCTTTGAAATTGTTTTTTAATGTAAATGTGCATTATGGTGTTGTTTGATACACTTTAACATACGGAGAGCAACATTACACTTGCCGTACATATTACAGACAGTTTGCGGCTACGGTGCGCAAGACGCCTTACCGTTCCGTCCGCTGAAGGAAGGAGAGCTTTTCTTTGTAGAGGATCGGGAGGTAAATCTGGTGGAGTTGGCACTTGCTACCAATATCCCTAAAGGCTGTGCAGAAACATTGGTTCGAGGTAAGACCGGTATCATTAGTGAAATTGACTCAAATTTACAATCTTGCCATTTTTAAAAAGATTCATGTAGTCTGTTTTGTCTCATCTGCAGTGAATGTGTCATATCTTGATGGGAAAGGCAATCTCGAATCTCAAGGCACAGGTAAACCTCAAAATATTTGAATTGCTGCTTATTTAAAATTATTTGTCAGTTTAATCTGTATCAGGTCTCGGCTTTTTATATATAGTGAAACTCCTTTTATTTTAATTTTTTTATAATTTATTAATTATAATACATTTAATTTAAATGCCCTAACAAAACCATTATATACTACACTATATACTATCTCTCAGCTCTATTCTGTGTTGGTTTTATTATAACATAACAGCTTGTTTCTTGTTAGTGCCCACTGCGGTTCAGTCTCTATCAGAGGATCTCCTGAAGTATTACCAACAAATAACGCGAGCCATTTTAGGAGAGGACCCACATCTCATGAAGGTACCTACACTACCTTTCAAAAGTTTGGGGTCAGTCATTTTTAAAATTATTATTGGTAGAAATGTTTCGTGAGCATTAAATCCACATATTAGGATGATTTCTGAAGGATCATGTGACACTGAAGACTGGAGTAATGATGCTGAGAATTCAGCTTTGCATCACAGGAATAAATATATTAAAATAGAAAAAAAAATTTTTTTTAAAGTGTAATAATACACTGAGCAGTTTTGTTTTCTTTTCAGTATAATAATGTTTTACTTTGTCCATCAGGTGGCTTTGCTAGACCTCCAGTCCAATTCAAAGATCGCTGCCCTCTTGCCTTACTTCGTTTATGTCATCAGTGGGGTACGTTTTGTCCAGAAAGTAAAAATGTATTCATTAATTTTTACCTTGTGTAATAAAGCCTTTTTTGTAATTGCAGTAAAACTTAGTGAATCTTGTTACATGACCACTGGCTATTTGAACCATATTATAATCTATGGCCCTGTTTACACCAGGTATTAAAATGCGTTTTGGTCGATCGCATAACAAGTGAACGACGCTAAATACAGGCGTAAACGGGGTCTAAAACTTTTTGAGCTTGTCCACTTTTGACCACTTTCAGAGTTAGTAGAAAACGCATTTGACCGGATTGCTTTTGTAGTGTAAACTCTCATGTGATCGAATGCTTTCGAACAGCAACAAAAGGCCGTCTGTTCTCAGTCTACTGACCTCATGTGTAAACAGTATGAGAAGCGCACTCGCCAGACGGGATTTAAACTTTGTCGACTGAAGACCTAAGTTTGGTTTGAAGTTGAAAAATGTACCAAGCACAATGTTCTCTCACCATTCCTGATTTCTAACACTCACTCACTGTGTTCGACGTGATCTTGCGGCTGTCAGAGCAGAAATGAAAGCTGCTGCTCTCCGTATGATTTTCTGTCGTCTCCAGGTGCCTTTACATTTTCTTATGTAAATTACATGAGCTTATTTTATCCATTAGATCTGAAAAAGTCCATGTATTTACCCACCCATAGACCCTCCCCTCATAGAAATCAGGACAGAAGTGGTTGTAAGTGGACAAAAGAGACGGATTAAAACACCAGGTGTAAACAGGAATGTGTCTCCCTCGTCTACTTGTGATCCGATCGACCAAAACGCATCTTAATACCAGGTGTAAACCGGGCCTATGATTCTCTCTTTTTCTTAGGTAAAGTCGGTAAGTCATGATCTGGAGCAGTTGAACAGGCTATTACACATGGTGAAGAGTTTGGTGCAGAACCCGTACCTGTATCTGGGCTCATATGTGCGAAGTCTGGTGTCTAGTGTCATGTACTGCATCCTGGAGCCTCTGGCTGCCTCCATCAACCCCCTCAATGATCACTGGACCCTGAGAGACTACGCAGCCCTTCTACTCAGCCATATTTTCTGGTATTTCTTGAGCATCCAGTAAAATAAATATTTTTTTGATAAACTTTAATTTATCAATTTACCCTTTTCATAAAAGTGGTTTGACTGGTGGTTTTCCCCATGTTGACCTTTAGGACACATGGTGATCTTGTGAGTGGGCTGTACCATCAGATCCTTCTGTCTCTGCAGAAAGTTCTGTCTGACCCAGTTCGACCTCTCTGTTCCCACTACGGCGCTGTAGTGGGTCTGCATGCTCTCGGCTGGAAGGTAAACCGCAGACAGCACAACACCCACAAATACATTTATTACTCCTAAATGTCATACTGTTTGTTTGTTTGTTTGTGTGTGTGTTTGCCACAGGCTGTTGAACGTGTGCTGTATCCTCACCTCCCTGCCTACTGGGCGAATTTACAAGCTGTGTTAGATGATTACTCTGTGTCTAACGCTCAGGTGAAAGCAGACGGCCACAAAGTCTATGGAGCCATTCTGGTAATTAAAATACTTTAGATATTGACTATGGTGCACAAGTTTCTTTTCAGGATGTTGATATATACATTCATTGATTTATTCAAGTACATTGTTATATTTTGAAATGCAGTATGCAGTGTCCATGACACCTTCTATTAGGGCTGCACAATTTTACATTTTTACATATATATATAAATATATATATATAAATTTTTTTTTTTTTATATATATATTTTTTTTTATTTATATATATATATGACTACTTAATTACACTATAAAATAAAATACTAAAAATGATTACAATATGAAGTCTCCACAATATGAAGCCAAAACATTATTTTCTTTTAAAATATATAATAAAAAGTAGTAGTAGTAATAATATAGTAGTAAAAATTGTTAAATTAAACTACATTAAATTGGCTTAAATTATTATATAATCAACATAATAATTTTACTGTGAAATAATATAATAGTATTACTACTAACTTAAAATATTAAACAAGAAATATTACTTTTGTAATGTGTCACTCTGAAATACAAAAAGATATATTTTAGAAAATACATACATTTTATTTTACAATCTGTAAAATGACTATATTAATATTTATTTCATAGCTGTCTAAGGTTTTATTTTGGTGGAAAACCTGATTTATAATCGTCTATTACAAATTTGGGAAGATGGTTGGCCCATTTTGTGTTTCCAAATGCACATTATAATCGACCCAAACAAACTCAGCGCTTGCAAAGATAGAGGTTTTGTGTAATAGCATTTAGTGCAAACCAAACCCCTCTAAGACACTGAGAACACTAGATTTATGAGCTGCTTGCATGTAAAAGAACACAGTGCCGCTTCACTCTGAAACAAGCAGCGCATATATTTATTGAATTAAATTGCAGCCTGTAGAAGTCAGCCCAACCCTAATGTCTCTCATCACTTTATCTCCTGCCTGAAGGTGGCGGTAGAACGTTTGCTGAAGATGAAGGCACTCAGTTTGACCTTAGCAACAGAAGGAGGTGCTGCTGCTCTACCGGGCACAGCCTCAGGGGCTGTGGGGTTCAGAGAAAGCTCACCTGGCCTCAGCCCACCTCCTGAACCCCTTTCTGAACCTCCTCTCGGCATTGCAAGTCATCTACAAGCAGGTGGAGCTGGCTGCCCATGGGAAGAGTGGACTCCTGTATCTCTTCCTGCCATGTACTGTGAACTCTACTCTTTTTTTGGAGACAGTCTGGCTGTTCGCTTCAGCACTGACCCGCCACTAGCTGGCGCCCCACCCGCAGGTCCCTGCCAACCACTAGAGGGCAGGAAAGAGCCAGCAAGTGTTGCCCCTAATCTTGAGAGTACACGCAAAATGCCCCAACTCACAGCCAGTATGAACATAAGCCCTCGGCAAGATGGAAGCCCACGCACGGAACCACAACCACCCAGCCTGGCTGCCACCGCCCCGGGGAGGTACGAGTCAAACCACTTGAGTGCAACAGTCAGGTTCTGGAAGTAAAACTCCTCTTCATTTTTTCCATAGGAGAACTGATTGTTAATGATAACTTCTAAACCTTTAAAAATAGACCTAATGTGAGCTACAAGGTTGTTAATCTGTATATGCCGTAGAATTCTTGGTGGGAAACTACACTACCCATGATTCTGCAAATAAATATCCACCAATCAGAGAGTCGCACAAGCAAATTGCACCAAAAGATGTCATAACAGAGTCAGTCTCCCTATTTATATCAGCATCTTTACATCAAAAGTACATATCTCCATCGTTTTTGCAATGCATCACAGGATTGTAGTTGTTTCCCTTATTATATCTTTTATCTTTTTCTGATATTGATTTATTTTTTTGATTCAAATCAAAGTTTGTAAGATTGTGATTCACCTCGTTACTGGTTGGTTTGGGTAATGGCTTAAACAAAGACGAATTCTTTTTTTTCTTTCTTTTAATCCCTTTGAGGAAAATGAATGGGAAAAATTCTTCCGGAACCAAGGCCACTGAAAAAGTGGGCAGGCGCTGTTGCACTCTGTTGACCTTTTGACCTTTAAGTCCTGCCTTAAAGGGTTAGTTCACCCCAAAATTGAAATTCTGTCATTCATTTTTTACCCTCATGTCGTTCCAAACCCGTAAGACCTTCGTTCTTCTTCGGAACACAAATGAAGATATTTTTGATGAAATCTGAGAACTTTCTGTCCTTTCATTGACCGCAATGTCATTGCAACTTTCAAGGCCCAGAAAGATGGTAAAGACATCGTTAAAATAGTCCATGTGACTACAGTGGTTCAACGTTTTGTGTGCTAAAAAAACTAAAATAAAGACTTTATTCAACAATCTCTTCTCTTCCATGTCATTCTCCTTCGCTGTTGAAGTAGTAAAGTGTAAACGCTTCTGGGTTCTACGTCAGAATGTCGGCTCATTATTGGCTAGCTCCTGGGTCAGCATTACACACATGACCAGTGTCGGCCAATAGTGAGCCGACGTTCTGACATAGAACCCAGAAGCGCTGCACTGTTTACAATACGTCACCAGCGTAGGAGAATGACGTGGAAGAGAAGATATTGTTGCATAATGTCATTAATTTGGGGGTTTTTTGCGCACAAAAAATATTCTCATCGCTTCATAACATTAAGGTTGAACCACTGTAGTCACATGGACTATTTTAACGACGTCTTTACCACCTTTCTGGGCCTTGAAATTTGCAATGACGTTGCTGTAAATGGAGGGACTGAAAGCTCTCAGATTTCATCAAAAATATCTTCGTTTGTGTTCCGAAGAAGTGTAATGAAGGTCTTACGGGATTGGAACGACATGAGAGTGAGTAATTAATGATAGAATTTTGGGTGAACTAACCCTTTAAATGATACTGACCAACACTACTTTAGCAAGTCTTGTCATTTAAAACGCTTAAAATTGTTTAGCGAAGGTTCAAAAGGTCAAAAGGCATTTTCTCACCGGTGGTCTCTTTTTGTCCCGTGTCTGCAGATCTCTTACCCGCTCTTCCTCCTCCTCATCTTCCGTCTCACGTTCCAGGTCATCCTCATCACGTCCAGGACGTTCAACCAGCCAATCCCGAGATATTTTCCCTAAAGCCCGTTTTCCGCCGCCTCAGGCTGGACCTCCGGCATTCGCTTTCATCATTGGTGGGCGGCAGATGGGACGCCGCTGTCAGGGACGCCGCTTCCAGACGAGCTTTACTCCAACTCCGCCTCTTACTTCCCTCCCACCTCGTGCCTACGCCCACAAGCTTCCAGTCATCGGGAGGGTCAGCAAACCTGTGCGCCGCTGGACGTGTTCCCATTACTCGCTTCATCTGCCTCTTTAAAATCCAAGGGCGAAGTATGTGACGGTTAAAGAAGCGTGAACTCAGTGACATCTCATCTTTTGACTGCATCTTAGTAAATACACATGAAAAATTCGATATGCTCTATGCAAATTAGGCAAGTATTATTTTAAGTAAATTTTGAATGAATATCTGGTGTTTTTACTCTTATTCTTCTGATCAGTAGCATTAACTTTGAATTATCTCATAGTTATGTCAACATCTACTTCAAATAGGATAATGGAACATGAAACCAAATAGAGGTGAAGATTATATTTACTGTATTTATAGTAGGATGAATCTACAGACACTGCTATACAAATGCCTTGTTTCTTAGGGTATTTATGTATGTAATTCTTCTTTTTTTTTTTTTTTTTACATGTTGAACTTTTTTGTAATGATGTAGGCCTATAAAAATAAATACGTTATCTAATGTACTCACAATATATTTTTATTTTGTATTTAAACTACTGTTTATAATGCCAAAGATTTTACATTTTTAGGCCTGGTAAAAAGCTGCATGTTAAATTTAAACAATCATTTCCTTATGATCCCCTTTAATTAATTAATTAAGCAAAAACTAAACAAAAGCATTACCCTAAATGAGTTGTTAAAAATTTTATATTAAAAAGAGATATGTTTCTATTGTTCTTGAGAATAATTCTGAAATAGTTAATGCATTATATGAATTAAAATGTATATGTTTTTAGAAGGACTCTTATGTTGAAATGCAAAGTTTCTTGAGGGAACACACACTATATGTAAAAGTATTGCGAGTGAACGCAATAAGCCTTTAAATATATATATTTTTTCTCCTATTTCTTATTTTTCCCATTTCCCCCTTTAGAGCAGCGAATCCCAACCTTTTTGTCCCTCCCATTGTTCGCAACTAAATAGTCATGTGAAAAAGAAAGTACACCCTTTTGATATGTATCAGACAGGACATAATACATCAGGTCCTTGATTGGTCTTAAAATTTGGTAAATACAACCTCAGATACACAAGACATATTACACCGGTTTATTTAACAAAAACTAGGTAAAAATGAAGAAGCCATCCGTGACACCCTTACTGCTTCCATATGGTAGGTAGTAGTCAGGCACTTCTTATCAAATGTCTTTGATTAACTGATCATCAGTAAGTGTGAGCACATTCTATACAAGCAGAAGTTTTGGTAGTTTGCTGGTCTGGAGCATTCAGTTGTGTGTTAACACCAAGGAGGAAAGACATCGGCAATAGCAAATGTTGCTGCCCATCAGTCTAGGATCAAGGCCATTTCCAAATAATTTGAAGACTATCATTCTACAGAGTGAAAGATTACTCAAAAATGGAAAACATTCGAGACCCAAGGTAAAAAAAATTCACCCTAAGGTCAGACTGTGCAATGCTCAGAGAAACTAAAAAAAAAAACTAAAAAAACTAGAGCTACACCTCAGTCTTAGGCCTCAGTAGGCATGTTAAATGTTAAAGTGCATGACAGTTCAATTAGAAAAAAGACTGAACAACTATGATTTGTTTGGAAGGCTTGCCAGGAGAAAGCTGCTTCTCTCTAAAAAGAAAATGGCATCAAAGTTTTATCTGAAAAAATCACAAGACTTCTGGAACAACAGACGAGCTAAAGTGAAGATGTTTGGCCATAATGAAAAGAGACACATTTGGCGAAAACCAAACACAGCATATCAGCACAAACACCTCAAACCAAAAAAGTTTGGTTAGGTTTAGGTTCTGTTGTACTAGACCAGAGAAGGCTGATGGTGTCACAGATGTCTGCAAACCTGTTGCATTAAACTTTCAGTGTGGTGTTGAACTTTCCATGTCAGAGCCCAGGTTTGGTTACACATGCAGCACCCCAAATTCTACCGTCCTGAGAGAATACACAAACAAAACTAGTTTAATAATGGCTATTTTTGCGGATAAAGCACGGACTTTTCTGCGTCCTCGCGCGTTCATCTTCCTGATGATGGCGTATGGCCTCTTTATCATCCTCGGTGCTGTTGTTTTGATGATATTGGAGCAACCAGAGGAGAATTTACTCGTTCAAGAGGTCCGTGAACTAAAAGCTAATTTTTTGACAGAAACCCCGTGTGTTGAGGAAAGCAGTTTGGACAGTTTGTTAAAGGACGTGCTTTCTGCGAGTAAACGTGGCGTGGCCGCGCTGAAATCCGACAGCGTTGAATGCAACTTCGACTTTACGTCGTCGCTGTTTTTCGTCATTACCTTCCTCACGACCACAGGTGAGCAGTCAGATAGCAGTTAAGATGTTGGCTGGATGGTTGAAATTGAAAACTACCGCAATGAATTTATTGAACACAATTCACAAACGTTAATAGTAGCCTAACCGCTATACGCATCTAATATTCCAATTATCTTATCTCACTTGTGGACGTGTTGGACCAATGTTTATTAAACAGAATTGCCAATGTGTACAGTGGTTTTTACAGCCAAGATGCGACAGTGTGGTGTTGTTTTTTTGTGTGTTTTTTTTACATTTAGCTTAGGCCTACTTATTTATTTTTCTTCCTTTCTACTTTCGAACAATCCTTTTATTTGAGTAGCCTATACAGTCAACGAATGCACGATGTAGCCTAGTTTTGATAAAAATAAATAATTTTAAATATTAAGTTTAGTCAAGCCGTACAAAACATGGCAACACTCTTCAACCAACCGGAACTCTAGTAAGTAAATTAATATTAGGCTACTCAGTAGGCTACTTATTTGAGTACAATGTAACTGTCACCTTAAAATAACCCAAAACATTTTTTTATCATTTAGAATTTATTTATCCTTTAGAACTTCTTTTAGTATACAATCAACCAATGCACGTATAGTTAAGTTCAAAATAATTATTAATATTAGGCTATTTAAGTCTACACGCTCAATACAGCCTACAAAACATTTGTTTATTTGTTTATTATTTTGAATTTATTTATTTGTATGATTGAGCATATATTGTTTCTTAGTCAACAAACCAAATGCATGTTTGGTTTTTATAGCTTATTACTTTATTTTAATCTCAATATTTAAGTCTACACACTCGATACAAAATGTATTATTTATTTATATTTTAAAACTTGTTAAATCACTCATATTTTTTATTCGTTTGATTCAGTCAACTTAGCAAATTATTATTTATTTATAGTTTATTTTTTTACATTATTTATTTTTATCTTAATATTTCAGTCCACACTCAATACAAACTACAGAATGACTGATAATCGATTTGATTTGTTTGACATTGATTTGTTCTACCAGTATAAGGTTAATTAATACTGGGTAATTTTGGCCCTCACGTTTGTTAATAATTGTTAAAAAGGAAAGATATCTTAAAAGTCCCTGATATCTTCACACTTTATACAGTTTGCACTGTATAATTTATTTGCAGGTTATGGCACCACTGTGCCCCTTTCGGATGAGGGCCGCGTGTTCTGTGTTGTTTACTGTCTTGTGGGCATCCCATTCACCATGCTGCTGCTGTCCTGCCTCACTCGTGCCCTTCTGCCCCGGGTAACACACACTCCTATTCAGAACCTTCAAGTCTTCTGGGGACTGTCTCGCAACCATGCTGCGTTGCTGCACTGCAGTGTCCTTGCCTTTTGCACAGCGACATTGTTCTTTCTTCTACCTGCTGGTGCCCTGTGTCTGCTGGAGAACCACTGGAGTTACCTGGAGTCGCTGTATTTTTGCTTTATCTCACTCAGCACAACTGGACTGGGTGACTACCTGCCTGGGAGGACACAAAGCCAAGCAGCACGTCAGGTGCTGGAGTTCGCAACCTCCTGTAAGTCCCAACACTTCCTTTTTTTCTTCTTTTTTTTTTTTTAAACATGTTGGATTAAGCATATTTTTTTTTTCTTTAATTTAAGTCAACAAACCAATGCATGATCTAATTTATTAATTTATTGAATCATCATTTAGGTTACCTGATGCTTGGGCTGATTGTCCTGCTTGTCGTCCTGGAAAGCTTCTGGGAACTCCAGCAGGTTCAAGCCATTCTGCATTTTTTCTCTGGACCAATGTGGCTGGGTGAGCTGAAGGGGGTGGGTTTGGATGAGCTTGTCCTCAGTGGGGACATGGCAGGTCCAGAAGAGGAACCTCATTACACTCTTCCTATATCCACAATCTCCCCTACTTTCTCAGACTCACCTGCCACTCCAACAGTAGAGCTGCCACCAAACTTTGACATGCCACCCATGGCGACCTCCAAAGAAAACGTTTCCCCTTCACTAAGACCAAACTCCTCTCCAGGGGCCGGTTGCATGAACGGCCAAGACTAGTCTTACAACTTGGTCACAACATTTTTTTTCTCTAAGACTGTTCATAACTGTTTCAAGTCAGTTATATAAAAACATACATTGGTCTAATTTGATACTAGAAAGTAAAACTGATTGTCCCTTGGCTCACCGCTACTTGGTCATACTAATACTTACAATCTTACCATATGGGGTTTATGTTTATGCAACCGGATCTGTGTCTATCCACTTCCACTACCACTACATAACTGATATAACGAAACTGAACATTGTAAAAAGTATAAATGTTATCCAACAATGGTGTCCCTCCATAATATGCAATACTTGCTTTAATAACTAGAAGCTGGCAAACACTAGGTGGCCCTATTTGTTTATTTTACGCTTTGGGTTGTTCTGAGTGGTACATGCATTTATATTTATAATCTGTTTAATAAACAAGTTACATTTACAATGCAGATTATATGAATATAAAAATATATATATTCAAAGATGATGAATTTATTATTCATAAACCAATATTGTCAAACATGCTACTAGTCAAAGTTTGGGCACACTTACTCATTCTTTATTATTTGTTTAATTTTCAATATTTTTGAAAAAGAGTAAAGTGTAATTACTGTTGACAAGTTTGGGGTTGGTAAGAATTTTAAATGATTTTGAAAGAAGTCTACAGAGCCCAAAAAGTACTGAGCGCCTAAAGGGAAACGTTGCGCTTCGCTTTGTTGCGTTCGCTCACCAAACTTTTGTATTCTTCGAGAGTGAACGCAAAGTTTCTCGGGGGAACGCAAAACCTTTGTGAGAGAACGCAAAAGCATTGGCAAATAATTCTCTTTTTTTTTTTCTTCACCATGTCCCTTTAGGTGCTCTGTACTTTGTGGGTAGCAGAAGTTTGTTTCTGCCACAGAATAAAACAATTTAAAAGATAATAGTGACTTTTTATCTCGCAATTCAAGAATTCTAGACATTTTTTTCTCAGAATTGTGAGATATAAACTGGCAATTTCATGTTAAAAATTCTGAGAAAATAGTCAGAATTGAGACTTCACTATGGAAGTCAACTATGGAATCTTGTTTCCACCACTGAATAAAAAATAAAAAAGGTAATTGTGCCTTTATAAGTCTGAAATTTGTATCGCAATTATGAGTTTATGTCAGAATTGTGACATGTAAACACAATTGCGAGAAAAAGTCAGAATTGCGAGAATTTTTACTTGGTGGAAACAAGTTTATATAGGTTTGCGAGCAAATGCAAATTTTCTCAAGGAACGCAAAACATTTGCGAGAGAATTATACATTTTTTTTGAAGAATGATATTTTGATATTATATCCCTGATATTTTGAAGAATGTTGGTAACCAGACAGATGTGGGGCACCATTGGCTTCCATGGTATTTTTTTTCTCATACTGGGAGTCAATGGTGTCCCACAACTGTTTGGTTACAAACTTTGGTTAAAAACTTTTTGGTCAAAATATCTTCCTTTGCGTTCAAAAGAACAAATACATTTTTACAGGTTTGGAACAACCTGAGGGTGAGTAAATGATGACAGAACTGTCCTTTTAGAATTTATTTGACCCCATTCAGCCTCTTAAAGGGCCCCAATCATGGATTTTTGAAAATGACCTTTCATGTAGTGTGCAATAAAGCTCTAAGTGAATGAAAACATCCTGCAAAAGTTTTAAATCTGAAAGTGCACCGTATATAAGGTTATTGTCTTTCAAAAGTAAGAGTCGACTCTGAGTCAATGAAATGAATTGTTTTTCAAACGTGTCATAAGCCGTTTCGTCGTGATGTGAAGACGAAACATTAGCCCGCCCACTTATTGCGCGAGCAGACTAGGGTGACCACCCCGTTCGGCTTTGCGTTGCACCGCACAGCATTTTCACCCCTTGTCCCCGCACGTCTCAATCATATCGAGAAAATGTCCCGCATTTTCATCAGTCTGTTGATTTTTAAAATTTTTTAACTTTTGCCTTATTAAGAAAGCATTTTATTTATTCTTTTTGCGGCGTCGTTTTTCACCTATATTTAACAGCGCTTCGTCAGAAGTGCAAATACTGTACAACAGCCGTTTTTTAAATCCTATCCAATGCTTGAAAGGAAAGGAGTAGGCTAAACACGGTCATTATAGGTTGTGACGGCTGTCAATCAAAATGGGAAGCGGTGATTTGTTCCAAGTGTTCCTTGTCAGAAAACAAATGGATAATTCGATAAATGAAAATTTAACAGAATTTATCAACTTGTTGCCTGCTGGGGTTGTAAAAAAAACCTTGAACGTTTTTGGTTTAATATATTCTTAATATATTAGACCGTCAATGATCTAATTTCATGTTGTTTTTTATTTGATTTGTTCATTATTTATTTTGTTGGATTTTAGTTGGACTTGGTCAGAACTGTTTCAAAAATAGTTATCTGCATGATGCCTGCTGCCTTTGGCCTCAGTGATGTTGAACTTAAATGACATCTAAAATAAAGACATGTTATGTTACATTGTGATGTAATTTCCATTTCCATTTCCATTTCCAAAACTTTATTTATCCCCATGGGGCAATTGCGAGACCCGTAGATTAGTACAAATTAATCTTTCATAATAAAGATAAAAATAACCTTATATATTAATAAATAAATAAAAAATAGACAGATATCAACATTGTCAACAAATCCAAGCAGCATTTACCAATTGATATCGACAATTAATTCACATACTGGTACTGGTAATGGTGTGGAAGGGACTAAACAACAAAGATTTTTTTATCAGCTGAAAGGCAGAATGCAAATGTTTAAACTTATAATCGTCCCACATTTGGTTTGTTTGATGGTGGTCACCCTAGCGCAGACCCAAGGGAAACTTAAACCTCAATCCGGCAGCTGATCCTGTGGATACAGGAGAGATCATGTCGAGGAGACGCTGTGCTCTACAATGTGACGGTAAAGACTTTTTTTTCCACTGCCCAAGGACGAGCATGTGAAGAATCTGTGGTTAAAATGAATCTTTACCATGATACTACAGCAGTATAATCTTAAACTTGTCCTGTTACCTTTATTTTACTGACGACTGCTTCTCAAATATGGAGTCAGCTAATCAGCTGTGAGTTGATAAATTGATACTGTCTATCAATGTAGGCTACCTCAAACTGAGTAGTGAATCACTGAAACGTCCTGCTCGAGTCGTCCTTGCGATGGAGGTTCGGGTTGAATTAATGGTTTTTCTAATGTTTCATCATCGGACTTGCGCTCGAATTGATATGGTAAAATCAACGTTTTAGTTTACGGTGAAGGAAGCCTCAGGACACTGAGGTGTTATGGCAATGGGATTTTTTTTGTTTTTGACGTGTGCTGTATGCAGTAAACCAATCACAACAGACTGAGCTGTCTGGCCAATCAGAGCAGAGTAGCTCGCGGAAAGGAGGGATTTAGAGAGATTGATTGATTTGGCGAGTCGTTTGAGAATCATTGAAAATCTGATGATATGCAAATGTATATTATGAGAAAATGAAACCGTTTTTTGATGTTTGATGCATGTAAACCTGTTGTAGGAGAGTCCAAAACAACATTAGCAAACTTTAAAATATCATAATAGGGGCCCTTTAAAATAAATCTATTAAAATTGAGATGTTCGTGTTTAACATGTTGTTCTTCAAAGTTACAACAGGGAGCAGGTGTGTGTGTGTGTGTGTGTGTGTGTGTGTGTGTGTGTGTGTGTGTGTGTGTTTTTGTGTGGGATGGTGACTCAGAATCTGTGCCCAGCACTGCCTCTCCTCTGCCAGTCTGACATAAACACACTCTGCAAATGAGGTCATACACTACTATTATGGTCTTCAGTCATTTACTGTCCAATTCTGCAGTAGCCTACTTGTGCTGAAGCGCTCTCTGTGTGTGTGTGTGTGTGTGTGTGTGTGTGTGTGTGTGTGTGTGTGTGTGTGTGTGTGTGTGTGTTGCATATAGGCCAGGACTGAAGTAAAGCTGCATGGGTAATAAAACATCAACCCATTTTTAGTCACTTGAATGAAATGGTTGTTTAATAAGCTGTAATTTTAAGACCTAAGAAAGGTTAAAAATAGCAAGTTAGTAAAATTGTATCCCCTCAAATTATCCTAATGGCAGAACTGCTGACATCTGTTAACAAACCCAGGACACGAGTCCTTGACCGAAAGAGGCGTGACATGAACTTCCCAGAGGAGTTGGAGAAATGATAGGGGCTTCCCCACTTGTTTACTGTGAGGACCATGAAGCATAAACAACATGTTCTTAAACCTGCTGGCCTCAAACTTTTTAAATCCTCAGCAGGTCTTTGAACGAGGTACAGCGCTCATTAAATCAAACTTTTAACATTCAAATAGCGTTAACACATTTTTCACCAATGTAGCTTGCCTGTATATTCATATGACCTTTTTACCAGTGTCTAATGGTTTCACACTGTCAACTGCTCTTCCATTCAGATTGACAGACAGCAGGTGTTACATGCATGTCTATATTTATCATGGTGGTTTAAATGTTATCTCTGATCTTGAACAGATGGAGTAACATTAGAGAGAGAGAGATGTATTTGTAACATTAAAGAGAGAGAGATGTATTTCAAAAGATATATATACGAAGTATACGGAAGTATACGGTTGAAAAGTTTGGGGGTCAGTAAGATGTTTCTCTTTTTAAGTGAATTTTAATTAAATGTCTTATGACCATAATATTATTGTAAAGCTTAATTGTCAGCATCATTACTCCAGTCTTCAGTGTCACATGATCCCTCAGAGATAATTCTAATATGATCATTTTCTTCTCAAGAAACATTTCTGATTATTATCAATGTTGAAAACAATATATATTTTTGTTTTTCAGGATTCTTTAATGAATAGAATTACAAAACATTATTTTAAAAATGTATCATTTATTTGAAATGGACATTTTTTAGTTACAATGTAAATGTCTTTACCATCACTTTTGATCAATTTAATTCCCAAACTTTTTGTACATTTTATAAACCGCGAGGGTTTAGGGATGAAAATGTGCTGTATTTTAAGAAATGTATACCAATGGCACTCTGATTTGTTTAGGTTTGTCTTTTTTTAGAACATTTCCTGCAGTTGGTACTTGGGCATGGAGAGGTCAATGCTACAGGAAAACAGGAAGTACTGAGACAACGACACGCTCAACTAACAGGAAGTGTACAGCTGTGAGCAGGAACCTTATTCGTGATGCGTGTGAGTTTTCATTACGTCTCTCTCTTTCCTTTCCCTATCCATCTTTCATCTCGCTGTTATTCTTGGATTGATTAACAATTCAAACTGACTTAATTAATCTGTTGTCATATCCCAGAAAGGACTTCAGAAGAGAAATTGCTTATAGAACAAGTTAACTGCACCAACTTGACCATTTTGCACCCTATTTTGGCATGCTTTATATTAGGCGTTTTGGATTGAGGACCTCATTGGATTTATTTGGGGCATAATTTTCAATGACTACTACAATGCAGAGCTTCAGAGATTTTTTTATCTTGCTTGACGTGCAAAGATCTCCTTGGTTTTGGACTTGACAAACTTTTGGCACACTTACCAAAGCTACTGATCAGCTGGGCAAGTTTGAGCCTGCCCACTCACACTGATCTAGAATCAGCCCAGATCATGATGTCTGCGAAACTGATCTCAGGTCATCATAATAACGTCAGGCTACCTGCTGCACATTATACCTGCTGTTTTTGCCACACCTAAACATTGTTCAAACAGAATGACTGTGCTGTACTGAACAAGACCTAACAGTCAACTGTATCAGATGTAGCCTACAAGTAATGCAAAATAATATTTCCCAGTTAACATTAGTTAGCGGTTTTATGCTATTGTTTGAAGCACAGTAAAAACTGCTCACAAATGGTGTCCTTTAACCTTCAACAGAGTTTTAAATAGCCTTGCCAACCTCCATTCTCTTCAACAAGACAAACTGCTTCCCACGGCAAGGCAAGAAAGCACAATTAAATATTAGGCTACTTCACCTTACCCAGCAGGGGAGATCTGTGCTATCTTACTCGAGCACATGTTTTGCTCCTCTTAATATTTTTTATATTTCATTTAACATGCATGGCAGTGTATTGGAACCCCATGGCAATAAAAAGACTAATTTTCCTAATATAAAAGCCTAATATAAATTTTATAGTAGGCCTTGCCTATATCATGTTTCACCTAATGTTGATAGTATCATTTGTACACTACAGTTTAAAATTTTGTGAAACTGCAAAATAATTATTAAGCACAAAACAATTAATGATATGCTGTTCCTTTATATTGTTTCATGAGGCCAAAAGTTGAAATTGGCATGTTTCACGGCGATGCAAAAAATAAATAAAAAAAACGTAATAATATTTTTAATATAGGCCTATATATTTAGGCCTATATTAGGCCACTTATATAGGCTAGGCCTATATTAGATTACTGTTTACTCAAAATCTGCATTTTAGTTTGCAGGCCAGAATTTCCAAGACCGGAAGGTGTTTGAAAGCAACAAACCGCATATAAAGCAAACATTTATGTATTGGACTTTTTAATCAGAACCTCAGCCATAATAGGCCTAATATGCCTATCAAAAGGTCTACATTAATAGTGCCGGATAAACTGCTATTTTTCAAAATATAACACTTGGATAATTTAATAAGCCAGTTGGATAAATGACTGAAGCCTGGTGACTCCGCGTCGCTGTTCTCCCAGTCCCAGCCACTCTTCCATGGGAGTGCAGGATATGTCAGTTCATCGCAAGTGTTTGGTTATGTTTCCTCTGATCTGTCTGCACTTATCTTCTTTGACATTTGGAGCATGTGTGTGTGTATGAGGCGGCGGTGGCGCGCGGAGCTGCCATCCCTGAAACATCGGGGCTAGGCGAAGTGACACAGCAATTCCCACGATGTATTTTTAATTCACCAGTCTCTTCTGTGAGGAATCGTCTAATTCTAGTGCTGTAATCATGACATCGGTTTGGAAGAGACTTCAGCGCGCTGGAAAAAGAGCGTCGAAGTTTCAGTTTGCAGCGTCTTTTCAAGAACTCACCGTAGAGTGCACTAAGAAGTGGTAAGAAATGCGATTTTTCTTGTTATTGTCATGTATTGTTGTTATAAATGTATAATAAATACAGTATAATGTGTTTAACGTTTCTTTTAAAGTCTGACGTAGCTACAGTGACACCAGTTAAGCGATATAGCCTACGCGACGCTATAAAATTAGAACGCAACGCTCCCATTATAAACAACGAAGCTCGTGCGCTTGAAGTGTAGGCATGGTGTGGTTTACTGAGTGGTATGGTTAGGTAAAATTCAAGAATGAACAGTCTCAGAGGGCTTGTTTACTCTGCCAAGCACTTTTTTTGTAGTTGTAGAAGTAGTAGTGAGTTTTGTTTTGAGTCACTTACTAGGCTACCTTCGCTTACTTCCGTTTTACTTTCAGTTCTCCGGTTCCACTTGAAGCGCATCTTCAAGGACAGTCATTCGTAGCTTCCTTAGACACTTTTGATGGCAGATGGGAGGGTCCTGCAAATGTTGATAAATGAATTTCTGACCACTTACCACAGCCATGCATATTTCCATACAACCTTGAGGGTAGTCTTTCTCTGTGTATTTCACTATATAAAAAAATAATCAAAAATTGGTTAGCTTTTGTTTAAATTGAAGCTCTTCGCACTCAGCTGCAGAAGGCATTTGCTCAACTGCATGAAGTTTTAAACAGCTTTAAAGGTTTTTCCTTTACTATCCTGTCCAGTTTGTTCATTGAGAGCAGTTTATTTTTTGTCTAAAACTATTTTCAAGCATATGAATATGATTTTAGATTATACGATTTTTTAGATTTAGTAGAAAGATAAACTCAAAGATAAAGTCAAGTGACTTTTGATTGGCAGTGTGACAAGTCCAAAATGACCTTGCATGTGACACTTCTTCTATGTCTCAATATGTTGTGATCGTGTCCTTTTTTAATGCATTGAGATTATTTCAGATTCAGCCCCCGCCTCCCCGAACAAGCAACATAATTTAATGTGCATGATCATCACGACAGTGGATTATTTGGTAATCGATATGCCATTAAAATAATGATTGTTGAAGGATAATCATATTTATAAACAGTATTGATGTGATCCTCCAACACAGACAGGAAACTGTCATTTTTATTTAGAGGCAGTAAGGAAAGAAATCGTTTTATTATTATATCATTAACATTATTAATGATTTGTCAGATAATGCTCTTGTTCTCTGCAACCGATAATTTCCCAATAGCAACTTTTCCAGGTCTTACCTTATACTCAAACATGTGCAAGTCCATACATTTCATGACACAGTCTGTGTTAAGAAAAATGTGGCTAGTTTAGAAGAATTTGCAGTGTGTGGAATGACTGGATTAGAATGATTAGAAAGTATGTCGATGCTTTTTTAAATTTAAATTTGTTTTTTTTTATGGAAAAATATGCATCAAGCCATGAAAGCATAAAGGGATATTGTATCGTGTAGTCATGCCTTTATTGTTGAAAGAAGCAAGTGCATGTTGTCTTTTTTGACTGTTGAGACATATTTTATACATTACAGCTCAGATGTTTTGGTTTGGTAAGATTTTGTTTTTGAACTCTGTTGCTCACCAAGGCTGCATTTATTGAATAAAAAAATAAAATAAAAAAAAGTGATATTGTGAAATAATATTGCAATTTAAAATACCTGTTTTCTATTTGAATATATTTTAAATGGAATTTATTCCTGTGATGCAAAGCTGAATTTTCTGCATCATTACTCCAGTCTTCAGTGTGATTCAAATATGCTGATTTGCTTCTCAAGAAACATTTCTTATTATTATCAATGTTGAAAATAGTTGTGCTGGTTAATATTTTTGAGGAAACCGTGATTCTTCCTTCAGGATCATTTGATGAATAGAAAGTTTAAAAGAACTGCAATGAAGTGGAATAGAAGACTTTACTGTCACTTTTTTCTGTCACTCCATTCCATGTTGAATAAAAATAAATAAAAAACACAAAAAAACATAAAATAAAAAAACCATACTAACATTAATGATAGTGTATTTTATGGAACATTGAGTAATATTAGCATATTTCAGTATAGGGGGAGACCTGGGATGAAAGTAGCACCATTTGTTTAAGCCTCGGTAACTTGGTGGTTGTTTGTGCTATATCTCTCAATATTTGGTAAATGGTACCCACATTTGTCAGCTACAAATATAACTCTCTTGCACATTTACAACACAATCACAAAATATGTGAGTTAATGTGAAACGCAAAGAGTTTTGTTGTTACAACCTACCTCACTGGAGTGAGTTGGAACACAGGCTGGGGAAAGATGTAACAATGAGAGCTAATTTGCTGAAATAAGATCTAAAATTATGCAAGAATGTTTTTGAATAATCAGTTTTGAATAAAGTGAGCAATTTAAAGTAACACAAAACATTGTATAGTATTTCTTTAAGGACTTTAAATATTGCCATGTGCGTTTGTGTGTGTGCTGCATTCGTCACATAACAGTTCGCTCACTAGCTATGTTGCCATCCACCTATTTTATGTGAATTTTGGGAAATCGCATAAAAAAACGTTGGATGTAAATGCCGAGATCTGCATACATTCTAAAAATGTGCACAAAAAAACAACGTATGTGCTCAATCGAGGCGAATAATGCTTTTATCTGATAAGAAGACGTGCATAAACTATGATGGAAACATGTATACTACATAAATTCCTCAATACACAGCAACAAATTTGTGATTTTGTCTTAACAGGGGATGTGATTGATGACTGGAATCATCATAAGGGTTTGGTTGTAACATTTTAATGAACTGTTACAACTATCCCCACCCTAACAGCCATAACTTAAACCATTAGCTACCTGTTAGCATGGGTTTGAAGTTAGCATGAATCCAAAGCATCAAATTAAACTAGAGGAAAACTACTTTAGATGCAAGTCAAATAACTGTATCTACAGTGTAATGATTGCTAGGCAAAAATAGTCTTGATAAAATTTGAGAAATATTTTTTTTTTGTTCATAAAATGTACAATGTTTCTCACAGTAACATGCTACTTCTCATGGGAACGCAAAAAAAGTAATGCGAGTGTCTAATATTGATGGCATCGCCATATCTCTTTTCTGACTTCAAACTGACAGTGTTAACTGACCCGTGTTACTTACAACACTCCCCGGTCTCCCCCTCTTCATCAAAATGTAGGCGATTTGATAGATTTGACCAGCTTATGTACTGATGTCATCTGACTTCTGTGGCCATTGACAGTGTGTCTTGTGTAGTCATATGACTTAGTGACTCCACGACTGACCTCAGAACAGCTGTTTGATTCTATCAGTTAAATGACCCGGCTATGTGGTCAGTGTTACAAGACTGTCTACAACTGAAACTGTCCCTGTAAGTTGATCTTAGTGTTATTTTACCTAACATTAAAAAAAGAATAGGCACTTGTTTAAACATTGCACCATCTAGGTAATATACCAGAAGTGTAAATAGTGGGCATTAAACTTGATTCCCTTCTTATGCAGTTTTAGAAAGGTAGCACACAGTGCTTCAACAGCTTTATATCAATCCATGTGCCATTTCCCTGTCTATTTCTGTTAACCCCATGACTGTCATCACGTCGCTTGGCCTCTTGCCTCCATTCACACAGCTGTTGCTGACACTGACCTGCAATACGAGACCCAGAGGCCCATGATTCTCTCTCTCCACCTTTCCTTTCCTTTATTATGACTTAAAAAAGCATGTTAACATGCATAGACATAGTCTACTGTCCATCGTTTGGTTTTCATCAGTTTGAGGAAATTATTTTATAAAAGCACGTTATGTCCCTTTTATTTGTCTGATCAGCACTTTTCCAGGTGTGCTATTGAGTGATAGATGTAACAGGTGGGTTGCATGGGAGGCCTGGAAACGGTTCTTTAAGGCAAATCACGTAACTTATATCCCCTGAATGATGTGAGATTAGCATAATTGCATAGTCATTTGCATGTAAATAGTGTATGGTTGGTCATAGTTTGTACTTTTGTGTTATTACATTAATAATGCAAACAAAATCAACATTGTTTCACTTTTGTCATATGTTCAAAACTAGTACTCAAGCATTGCTTTTGAGAAATAGATTAAAGGTCATTTCACAACAAAAAAGAAAGTGGTAAAAAATGAGTCGCTGGAACCAAAAACACTTCCATGAGGAAATGGCGTAGAAGTTAAACAGCTAATCTTAACATTTTAGTGTGAAGAGAGACCACACCCTTCATTCAGAGAGAGAGAGAGAGAGAGAAAGATAGAGAGAGATAAGTTTGACAAACACACTGGGGTAAAGTAGAGCAAGTCTCAGGTTATACTTCCCTCAATCAGGGAAACCCGCCTCACACCTCAGTCACTGTAGCTTACAATTAACTTGCACTTCTCTTTTGAAAAGGTAATATTTTAATTGTTAAAATAAGTCAATCTATTCATTGTTATTACTATTTTATCTTTGCCTGATGTCCATTTATAATGTTAGTTGTAAGGGGGGGTTTTTGCATCAAAATTTATGCAAATCAGGAATTATGCAAAAATAATGTTAATCTCTGATTTTAATCATACAGAATAGGTATTGTTGGCGTTTAAATGTGGGCGGCCAAGTATTCATCCGTCTGATGTTAGAAAGTTGTGGAAGAATAGAATGAAGCATTGTTTCAATAAATGGTCTATGAGAGAAAGTTTTGAGATGAAAATTACAGTGTTTTCAGTGTACAATGAACTCTTTTATCCTAAAAGATTCCTCAAGATATGACCATATAATTTATTTGTTTAGTTATATGCTGTGGTGCATTAGAATTTTGGAATAGACATATTTTGATGTGTAAATTCACCCAAAAAGGAAAAAATATGTCATCAATTATTCACCCTCATGTCATTCCAAACCCTTTTGTTCATTTTCTATAAAAATCTTTTAAATGAAATCTAAAAAAAAAAAAAAAGAGTTTTTATACAGTTTAGCGTTACAAGGACATTTAACAATAAACATTTATGTCAATGTGCCAGTTTAGCCAACTTCAATTTTCAACTGTAGTCCCTGTTGAATCCCACAACGGGGATGATTTCTGTCCGTCCATTGACAGCTACGCAACTATCACTTTGACACTTCAAAAAGTTTATAAAAAGATTGTAAATCTAATCCATATGAATTGAGCTTTTTAGTCCAATTTTTTTGAAGAGACTTTATCGCTTTAGATGATGAACAGATTGAATTTAGGCTTAAATTCACATACAAACATTGTCCGTGTTCGAAATCGCCCCCTATACCCTCATTCACTATTCCCTACATTACTCCACTAATATTGTCCACATGAAGGAGTGTATATTATGGGTATTATCTAGCCGTTGAGCGTACATCGTTTGTACACTTGTTATTGCGGTGCATTGTGGATTTTAATGAGTGCACTCAATTATGTCCACTATGGTTTCGGACACCACTACAAATGGCTGTCGGCTCAAATAGTGCCCTATTTAAGGCTATAATTCCTGACATATACAGACAATGGACATCAGACGAGAATGAACCTCGTTGGTTCTCGCTGAAGCTTAAACGTGCTGCGTAACACGAGAATGAACCTCAATGGTTATAAACCGATACATTTGTATGGGTTAATTTCATGATCTCTTTATGAACTTTTTGAAGCGTCAAAGTGGTAGTGGTAATGGAGAGGCCGAAGTCTCTGATTTCTTTCAAATATCTTTATTTGTGTTCCGAAGATGAACAAAAGTCTTACGGGTTTGTAACGACATGAGGGTGAGTATTTAATGACAGAAATTTCGTTTTTGGGTGAACTAACCCATTCAAATTAGTCATGTTGTGGATGTTGGCCTGTCTTGTTGGCCTGTCATCCCATGATTGGTCTTTCAGTTACTTTTAAAATATTTATCTGTGATTACTCACTCACATTGCACACAATGTTGGCCTGTTAGAACAGGAATAAGTGTGTTTTACTTGCTCTTGAAGAAACTGCAGCATTCCATGCAATGAAGCTGTATAATGCTTTCCTGTATGTGGGTCAGATGAGTAACCTAATAACCAAACTGAGTGCACATGATGGTAGTCATTCTACATGCTTAACCTCCATAAAGAAAAACCCTAGCAATACCCTTAAGTGTATGACTGAAAATCATAATTATAATTTTATGCGTCATTTCAAATTTCAGTTCTTTGTAAAGTGCAATATAGCTTCAAGCAATGTTACATGCTCACTAATCAAGCTAAATGATTGTATGTTACATGTACTTTTAGTTGTGTTTCTGCACTGTGTACTTGTGTTATATTGTTGGTTATTTGTCACTCACAGGCAGCCAGATAAACTGCGCGTGGTTTGGACCAGGCGAAACAGACGCATCTGCACCAAGGTAAGAGGATGTGGGTTTTTACTGTAATTGTTTCCACATTTCTAAATTTCTCAAGTACTATTTAAAGACACGACTGTGGTTATTTGACGATTATTCATCTACTACAAGACACATTCATCCAAAGTGATACAAATAAGATACAAAGTGATACAAATTAATCAAAGGTAGTGCTAACAAACCAATTGAAATAGCTAATGTTTTAGTAGCTATTTGAATAATAAAGATAGAGCACTACTAAAAGTGCAGAACAGCACATAAGTTATTCAATCATGTTTGCGGTTATGTTTAAATTGAATCTTGCTATTAAAGTCAGGATGTGTTCTTTAAATTGAATCTTTATGGAATTTAAAGAAGAGGAATATAACTCTCAGTATTTGTGCCATTAGTAACCGCATTGAAAATATTGACAAGTGTTTGCACAGTAGAAGGAAATACTCCCTCCGAGCACACACAAAACAATTGGTGGCAATGAGATGCCATTATACTTTCAACACAAATAGTTCTGCTAGTTTCACAAACACAGTGAAATGATTGCATTGAATTCTAATCCTTTCATACATCATGGTTTTGTGCTTGAAAGAATATGCATAATCATTGTCCATGCAGTTTGTATGTTAAGACTTTGTTTTTTTCATTGTGTAAACACATGTTTGGCTATCACCAGCTGTGTTAATAGTAGTATTCTCATTGCGATCATCAGCTTCATGGCTGGCAACCGGGGATCAAGAACCCATACAGGGGGACTGTGGTTTGGCAGGTTCCTGAGAGCGTGGACATCACAGTCACACTCTTTAAGGTACAGCAAGCATTACAATGGTTTCAAAATAATTCCATTTACACCACCAATCAAAAGTTTGGGGACAGTAAGATTTTTTTTTTTTTTAAAAGAAATTAATACTTTTAATTGGGCAGGGACATTAAATTCAAAACTGACAGTAAAGACTTTTTTACATTGTTACAAAAAAGCCTATTTCAAATAAATGCTGTTCTTTTATATCAGAGAATCCAGAAATAAGTCTCACAGTTTATACAAATATGTTTTCAACATTGATAATAATAGTATATAATAGTTTATTGAGCGTCAAATCAGCATATTAAAATGATTTTTTGAAGGATAATGTGACACTGAAGACTGGCGTAATGATGCTGTCACAGAAATAAATGACATTTTAAAATATATTAAACCGGTAAGTGGTTATTTTTACACAATATTATTATTTTTATTGTATTTTTGATCAAATAAGTGTAGCCTTAGAAAGCATAAAAGAGTTCTTTCAAAAACATAAAAAAATTCTTACCAACCCTGAACTTTTGAATGATAATGTATATGACAGGAAATGTTACGGAGCCCCTAAAGGGACATGGTGATGGAAAGAAATTATATGCCAGAACTTATATGCCAAAGCTTTTGCATTCTCTCACAAATGTTTTGCGTTCCCCCGAGAAACTTTGCATTCGCTCACTAAATGTTTGAGAAATCGCAAAGTTTCTTCAGAGGGAACGCAAAAGTTTTTGCGCCCGAACACAAGGTTTCCTTGGGGAATATAAAACTTTTGCAAGAAAATGCAAATGCATTGAATTTCTTTCCCCCTCCCATGTAATATTTTTTTGCACATCAGCGAAATGTCCCTTAGGCCAGGGCTCTGTAAAATGAAGGTTATTTGTGAAAATTCTTAAATATACTAATAATAAACTTAGGTTAAGTTGTAAACCTGAATTTTGTCATTGTTATATAAATATTATTCAGATTCATGTCTGTTTTCCATTATTAAAATTTGAAAACATGAGGTGAAATAATGAAACCACCGTCAGCAATTTTCACTTTGCCTTTAGGATCCAAATGCAGATGAATTTGAGGACAAAGACTGGACATTTATCATAGAGAATGTGAGTATGTCTAATTTGTAATCTCACCCTGTTTATTAAAGGTACTGTTGCGTTTTTGCAATATGTTGTCCTATCAAGAGACAGCCTCGATTTAGCAGTACACTGTTCTCTTTTTAAGCAGTCTAACCCCGTCTTATCTCAACATCCACAGGAAACGAAGGGCCACCGAAAAGTGTTAGCATCAGTGGATGTGAACATGAAGAAGTATGCGAGTGCTACCCCGGCTCAGTTTGACCTGGTGCTTACATTAAAGCCTCTGTCCGTGAAAGTGCTGGATGCCCAGCTTAAACTCACCCTGTCCTGTATCTTCCTGAAGGAGGGCAAAGCTACGTGAGTTCAGATGTTTTCATTGTTCCACTAGGAATGTGTGTTTCTGATCCTAGATCTGTGTAATGATGTGGAAACATCAGTCCAAGCACAAGCCACATACAGTGTCAAATACAATTTTATTTACTTTACTGATCTAGTCTGTTTTAGAATGCCAGTTTCTCGAACAAGAAAAAATATAGGACGGGAAATGATTTTATCCAACGGGAATTGATAAGATGGTTGTGGTTTGCTATTGGTCGTTTCTGCACGAGAGCGCTCTCTGGCTTTCAGATGGAGCAGCATTTATCACTGTTCACAGAGCTGTGCTTCACTGACAAGCTGCACATAAAAAATTTCTGCCTTTGCCAAATCGCATGCGGTTTAATTCCGATTAATCGTGGAGACCTAGGCTAACGTCACTGCATAGTAAACAATATCATGCCTACTCACTATTGCACATGAGTTTGTAAAGTAAAATATTATCCATATAGAATCATAATTTACTTAAAAAAAATTATGAAACCATTTATTTTCAGTTTGTGATGGAGCTGCTGTCAGATCCTATACTGCAGACTGCTTCATTTTTCAACAAAAGTTTATTTGCGAACTCTCCATTAAACTGTGCCTCTTTGACAAAACAAAAAGCTCAGAACAAACATATAATCCTCAGACTCAGACATGACACAATTAAAATAAACCATTCCCCCTGTTTCCTATGCTGGATCCTAGTCTGTAGAGACGCAAACACGCATCAAAGCTAACGTTCTTTCACTCTTCTATTTGTCCTGTTGTCGACAAATTGATACAAATTTGCTTTAATTGATACAAAGATCTCATATATCAAAATATCAAGGCAAATTTGATTTGATTGAATTAAAGTCTACAAGGGCACATGAGTAAAAACTATTATCTGCGTGGATAAATCATTTATAATGAATACTACACAATTATGATTTCATGGTGACTTTAAGTCAGTGGTTGTCAACCAGGGGGCCTCAGCAAAGTTACAAGGTGGCCTCAAGATGAATTTAAAACCAAACACACATTAGAAAAAATTACTAAAAATCAAGATATTTCTTGTTTTATTCACACTCTTAACAACTAGGGTTCCCACCTCAGTCTTAAAAAAACTGGATACATGAGAAAGTCCAAGTAAAAAGGTGTGATTTCAAGAATATTTCAATATTGTTGTGGACAGTGGGGGGCTTTGGAGTCAAAAAGGTTGAGAACCACTGCTTTGAGTATTAGTGCTGTATTGTGTATTCAGTGATGAAGACATGCAAAGTCTGGCGAGTCTGATGAGTTTGAAGCAGTCTGACATTGGAAACCTGGAGGACTTCAATGACAGTGATGAAGAGGAGGACAAAAGACTGAGTGCAGCAGTGAAAATGGCCACTGCAGTAATAGGTAATACTGACATAAACACCCAATCTTATGTTCACATACTAATGCAAGTTTAACCTAAAACCAGAAGTTTGGAAACAAGTTTAGAAACAGGCATTTCCTGTTCTAAAAAGACTATTTGCAAATTTGTATGCATTGTTTCCTTTTTTTATGTGAATCGGCTGGGGGATAGATAGCCTGGTGGTTGTCTGCTGTTTTTAGAACGGCTGTTTTTGGTCGTGTTGAGTTGATTTAATGTCTGCTCTAGTTTAATGCTGTATTTCAGATTTAAAAGTACCTTTGGCCATGACAAACATAGAATCTCAAAATATTTAGTCTCATTCACATTGTAGACTTATTGTCATTCTTTTCTCAAATGGTCTCTTTCTTTTTCCTTCTGTCGCTCTGTTCTTTTGGTCTGTGCTCAGCTCCTCTTCCTCCTGCTAGGAGAATACATGACAAGGCCTGGAGACCCGCTGTAGACACGGGTCCCTGTGACACAGGTAGCTTACTAACTGCCCTGGCTGCTTTTACCACTCGTCAGTGTCACATTTCATTTCCTTTAAACTAGAATTAACATTTTAGTTTTGGTGTGAGAACATTCAATTGAAGTATTATGGGGTGCTAAAGTAACATTTTTTATACTGCTCGATTTGTATCATGAAGGTTTTAGATTAGGAAATGATTGAAAAAATTGAAGCTTGATAGTGATAAATGTTGGCTGATATCCATTCATTTGCATTATTTTTAATCCATCCATCAATCCATCAATCCATCCATCCATCCATCCTACAAAGCCAAAGTTTGGGTTATTTTTAAGTGTATTTTAGTTTAGTTGTGTAAATTAAACTCAATATTGTTACTACTCTTTAAAACCCATAACCAAAGATCATGAATATCACACCAACCATTTCAAACAGAATATATTCTTGTTTCACGTCAGCTTTACTTTTATCAGATACTGAGAAATGCATTTTCTAACTCGTGTTGCTATCCAGCATTTGGGTAGACTGGATTCTTGGGCTTGTTTTGTATGTCAGAGTCAGAAAGTGGGTGAAATTGCATAACACATTCCCATGACCTCAGCATACCAGTGATCATAACTTTGTGAATGTGAGAGTTTATCTGAGATCTGCATCTCTTCCTGGTTTCACTCATTTTCTTCTCTTCTGAATTATTCCTTGCTCATTTAAGTTCCTCCTTGTCTTTATGGAATAATTTTTTTGTTTTTGGTCAGCTACCTCTTAACTCTACTTAAATAACTACACATCGACTCTGTTTTTGTCTGTTCCTCTCCATGATCATCATTTCTCTCAGCTCATTCTGAACCGGATCGGATGAGCTGTTCCTTCATTACGCCTAACGTTCCTCTCCAGAACCCCCTGTCACGCACCACTCTTGACCCTTCTGTCCCGATCCTCTCCACTTCCCGTGTCCAAACCCTCCGTACTTCCGGCAGTGTCCCGCAGACACGCGCCTCCCCGTACGCCTTCACTATACCTGCATTCATACGCGCTCATCCACCTGCCCTGCCCAAAATCTTCCATCCGCCGTCTGGCTCAGGTACAAACACTCATCCACCCGGGGCAATGCTGCAGACATCACAATCTGTGTGCATCTCCATAACTCATAGATCACCCACAAACTCACTCTACTGTGTTATTACTTACAGTACATGTTTTCATCATTAATCTTTTTAGATAGTTTGGTTTAAAGGTGCATTAAGCAATTCATTACAAATGATTTTAGACCTAAAGAACTGAATATTACCATTTTTGCCTTACAGAGTAAATAAAATAACTTTATACACCTCAGTTTAAAAGTTTGGGGTCGGTCAGATTGTTTTATTGTTTTTTAAAAGAAGTCTCTTATGCTCACAAAGGCTGCATTTGTTTGATCAATGTTTGTTATATTATATTTTAAAATGTAATTTATTCCAGTGATGGCAGTGCTGAACTTTTCAGTCCAGTCTTCAGTGTCACATGATCCTTCAGAAGTCATTCTTGAATGCTGCTTTTGTGCTCAAGATTATTATTCTTTTTTTCAATTTTGAATGTTGCTTTTTTCAGGATTGTTTGAATATAAAGTTAAAAATAAACAGCATATAAATATATATTAAATATTTAAACATAAATATTTTGTGACAATAATAAATGTCTTTATTGTCATTAGTAGTATTAATTAATACATTGTATTCATTTTTGTTTCTTTAAATAACAATCTTACTAACCCCAAACTTTGGAACCAAGTGTGTGTCTCATAAAGTCTCTATATCTTGCAATCACAACTTTATATCTATAACTTTATATATCTTGTAAGTTTGACTTTATATCTTACATTTTGACTATTTCTTATTTTTATTTTGAATGTATGCTGAATATCTAAATAAAATTCCTGCATGAATAACTGCATAAAATTCGAAAGAACGTTATTTTTAAATAACGTAAGAGACTTAGAAATTAGAAATGATTTTTTTCTGAAATGGCTCCTTATTCTGGATTCGTTTTTTTTACATACTTGACTTCTAGGTTCATTAAAAGGAGTCTTAATTGACTTTTGGAAAACTGCCCCATAAAAACAACAAATGGATTTTATGGCTGCTGTTCAATGAAGCAACAGCCTGATCCCCATAGCAACTGATGAAGCACCCCGTGAATTTGTTCATCAAACCAGCTGTATATTAAGCTCCTGACTTTGACCATTCTTGCTCTGTCACAACTTGATCTAATGAACCTATTTACTTTAATATAATGCGTGTTTTTACCTTTATTAAAACACACACATCAAAAGATTTACAAAAGCTGTAGCTTTACTTTCTTTTTCCTTTTTTCCCCCTCTACCTCTCATCATCCTGTCGTTTTTCCTTCTTCCTAAGTTGCTGTAACTGTCCCTCAAAGGCCGCCTGGAGGTCTTGCTAACTCTGAGTTACTGGAGAGCAGTCGCTCTGCTGAGGGCGGTTCAGTCCCTCTCCCGCAACCCCTCTCTTTTCTTCCTGGGATTAGCATACCCTTCTCTCGTTCCTCTTCTTCCTCTGCTCAATCCTCCTCATCCCCTCAGCAGACCCCTCTTCCTGATGTAACCCAGACAGGTAATGAAAAGATGGTGGCTGTAGCTTGTAAATAATCGTTTTGTAGCTGGAATTAAAGGCACAATATGTACGATTTTTGGATTAAAATATCCAAAAACCACAAGAAAAGTGTTATATGTTTTGTTGACTTGTGTAACTTTTCAACAATGTTTAAATCCAGAGAAATCAGCTATTTTAACCCGTGTCAATGCGTCGCCCGTCAGTGACATCAAATCCGCGCCACCCTTGATTTCCGTTTTTACTTCCGTAGAAACCATGGAAACACCAAAGAAGCTTTAATATATTATGTGTTTTATTAGACAGGTGAGCAACTGTTGACACATCCATGAACATGACTTCTGCCTGAGTCTCGTCGGATAGCTTTCCATCGGCTGTAGATTCCACACTCATTCATGGCGTCATCAAGCTACGCCTTTGTTATTGTTTTGAATAATCGACCTCTAGCGGCAAAACTTACACACTGTGCCTTTAACTGTGTAACATATTTTTGCTTATTTGCACTTCCATTCTATCTTGTTTTCTTCATTCTTCTCCTTTCTGTCTCATTTGTTTCTCCCCTGATTTAGCCACTTTATCTGCTGCTCGTAGCAAGACCTCGAGACCTCACAGCTTCCCCTCTTCGCACTCCTCCCCTTCTGTTTTTGACCCCTCCGCCTTTGAATTTGGCTCCTCCACTCATGGTTCAATGACTCAACCTGCACCACGGGCCTCAAAAATCTACCGCGCCTCATTGGCTGAGCCAGGCTCCGCCCTCACAAAGCCCTCGAGCATGCCCTCTGCCACTGAGACAGGTACATGGGCAGATGTTCGTATTTAACACCATTTTTAAATGAGATGGAATTTTAGCCCACACTTTTCATATTTAGTACCTTGCATTCTAAAAACTTATTCTAAAAAGATGCATATTTGCTGTTAGAACTTCATAAATTCAAAATAAGAGATTCATGGCTTTTAGTCCATGTCTGATAGCTTTAAGGCTTGTATACTCCTAAAACTTGAATCAAATTTGACCAGATACACTACCGTTAAAATTTTTGCTTCATTTCTTCAGTGTCACTTGATCCTTCAGAAATTCTAATATGCTATTTTTTCTCAAGTTACATTTCCTATTATTATTAATATCAATGTTGAAAATATTATGAATGCGTAATATTTTTGCGGAAACTGTGATGCATTTTTTTCAGCATTGTTTCATTAAAGGGGTCATGACATGAGAAACCAAATTTGCCTTGATGTTTTGGTATTTAAGAGGTCTTTGTACCATTAAAACTTCCTGCAAGTTTCATAGCTTAAGACGTCCTCCCCATTACAAACGAAGCATTTATTTAATCAAGCTCTAAATACAGCTCGTTGTGGATCCATGGTACGAAGTGACGTCACGGTACGAAGTGACGTACCAGTCGTTTGCATATGACCGCCTCAAGCGCAGGACAACTACGCCTCATTTCGCATCATCGCATCGTTGTTGCGCGGCTCGCGCCCACAGGTGTTCAGTCGACGTGCAGCGAGTGGGTCTGTTTAAGAAGATTGTGATGCCATGCAGATGTGCTGTTCCTGGCTGTGGACAAACAACATGTTTGAATACGCTGACGTCAGGGAAAAATAGATGCAGTTTCTTTTTTGTGGACGTCCCAGTCACGGCAGTGTTCATTTAAGCGTGTGTTCTCTACATTTCAAGGATGACTATTTTGAGAACAAATCGCAGTATGATGCTGGCTTTGCCAGAAAACCTTTGCTTAAAGATCAGGCCGTGCCCACTATTCAGGGCCCAACAACGATGCCGCAAACTGTAAGTAATATATGTCATCTTAAAACTACTTTTTATGCATAAGCACTGACGTTAGCCATAGCCAATCATAACAGTAGGCGTTAACACTGAACTCTTAAAGGGGAAACACCCCCAAAACAGACTGTTTGAATCAGAGGATGAGAAACAGGCTGTGAAAAGGTCATAAATCACTAAATTTTAAAAGGTTTTTGTCCAAAAAACTATAGTAATACTATAATTGGGAACATAATAAAACAAAAAACAAAAACCATGTCATGACCCCTGTAATAGAAAGTTCAACAGAACAGCATTTATTTGAAATAGAAATCTTTGGTAACATAAAACATGTCTTTTTGCTTTCTTCTCCCTCTTTTTCCCCTTGTATCCCTGTCTATTTATACTTTAACTCTGTCATTCATCAACCTCTGTTATTTACCATGGTCAACACAAGCATCTTGGCAAAAAGAGTGGAGGTCTCCCAAGCTGCACCCTGCTCTGTGTCCTGGTCCCTTCACCTCTGCAGAACATATTAACCCACAGCGCCATCCAAACTCAATTAAGTCCTCAGTTCCTGCATTGTCTTCATCCCATGTGCTTCCTCAACCAATGGACGTTTCTGCTATTACTCCCAATCCTGGTGTAACGTCTCCCAGTGTAGCTCCTTCCTCTGAGATGCTCAATGCGGAGTCTGTCTCTACTTCTGGCTCTCAAACCATGTCTGCTGCCATCCTCACTCCTCCTTCTGCATCATCGGTTTCTCTCTCCATCGCTCCTGCTGCCTCATCTAGTTCTCGGCCCACCCCTTATCCCTGTGTTTCTCCTCATCTCGCTGTTTCTGGTGCTCCTCTATGCTCCTCTCCTGATGTGGGTCCTGTGGTCACAGCATCTGTTGTCTCTGACTCAGGTAGAGAACAAACAAAGACTCTAGGACGACTGTTTCTAAACTCGTTCGCAAGTGTTAAACTAATGAAATGATCGGTTTTCATCTTTTGAGTTTATGATGAAAACATTAATCTGCATTGTGAAAGGGTTTTGGATGCCCTTTCAGTGGAGCATGAATATTGTGAAAGCTCTAATCCTCGCTGTCTGAGTCATCCATAATTCATATTTTTAAAGGAATATTTTATTAAAAAAATGAAAATGGTCATTTACTCACCCTTATAATATTCCAAACCTGTTGGCGTTTGAAAAGAAAGGAATTTAATGAGCCTATGGCAGTAAAGTTATGACAAATTATGATACAAAAATATGTTGAATCGCACAAATTTTTAAATCAACAACGAAAAACAATGCATTGTATCAACAGTGCTTGCATTTTAATCAGTGTTAATTTACTATTATTGAGTTACTATTATATTTTTTATATGTATTTTCTGTTTTCATTTGACTTAAAACAAGTATTAGTAATTTAGTTTTTAGGTAATTTTTGTGCTTTGTATTTATTTATTTATTTTTATTCTCAGAAAATGAGAAATGTTGCTTTGGCAAAATAACAATATATATTTTATAATGATTTTAGGTTTAGTTAACTATAAAAAGCCTTATTTTGATGCATTGCACTTTCAAGAATTGCATTTTTAGTGGCTGCCATTCAGCAAGATGTTATATGGAGGTATATCGCCAGTAGTTTCATAAATTCAACAATCAGTAGTCACCTTCCAAAATTAAATTCCAAAATAATAATTAATAATAATAATTAATAAAAAATAATTGAACAAATTTAAAATGAATAATTAATTTAATATATATTTTAAATAAACGTTTTATTTAAATAAACTTAACTTACTTTATATATATTATATAATTTTTTTCAGTTCATTTTATTTTTCTTGACAAATTTGCTTCCAGAGATTCAGTGGATATTCAGCGTTGCACATCTAGGACCTGTAGAAATAGCAGTAGAGTACAGATGCATAATCTCCATCTACTGTTAGTCATCCTTTGTATGCAGGTTTAGGTTTAATTTGTATTTTTTGGGGTGAACCCAAACCTTTTCATTTGTTTCCTCTCTGCACTCATCTCATCCTTCTCAACCTTCCTTCCTTTGTAATCATTCTCTCCTTTTTCTATCATCTTCCTTTCTCATCTGGTCATTGCCAACCTCAGAGCCTCTCCCAGAGGTCCAGACGTCCGAATGGAGACATCAGGTTGTGCCCACATTGGTTAGACCTAATGTGCGCAGGCCATTCGCCCTTTCTCCTGTAGATGCCCCAACCTCTCCTTTCATTCTTCCTTCACCCTCTTCCATGATCCCTGACCCCCACATTTACACCCAAACATCCACTGTAACCCCTGTTATTGCCTCCATCTCAGTCCCTTCCTCTGACTCACTCACAGGTACATAGGTTGGTCTGAACCTTTATCTGTTTCATTCTCATTCTGTGTGTGTTCATATAGTCATTGTGTGTTTTACATTGATCAACAGATTTAAACATGGCTTGAGCTAGTGAGATCTGTTTTAGATTACACTCCAACATTGCTTGCATAACAGCACAGGGTCAGAACGGCCACACATTCCATTCTTCCCAGTGGATTGCATACATCCATCCATCATAACTATAAAACTGCTAAAAACAGTCAGTATTTCTGACTAACTATTACAATGTTTTTGATACTAGCCACATTCAGTTAAACAATAGTTATTTTAAGTCTAGTTTTTGAGTAATACTGGTATTCTAATGTTGCTTTTCCCATAAAAATACAGGAGTTTCAATAGTACAAAAAGATAAATGAAACTGGGTTATTAATAACAATCAGATCATTCATATGCAATAAGTCTTAAATTACATGATGTTATGCCCCCTGGAGGACAAAAAAAAAAAAAAAAACTACTCAGTAACACCCTTTACTGTTCAAAAGTTTGGGGTTGGTTGGTATTTATGTTCACCAGGGCTGCATGGATTTGATAAAAAAAATACAGTGCAAACAGTAATAATTGTGAAAGATTACATGATTAAAAAAAACTGTTTTCTATTTTAATGTAAAAAGTAATTTATTGCTGAATTTTCAGTATTATTAGTACTCCTGTCTTCAGCGTCACATGATCCTTCAGAAATCATTCTAATATGCTGAAAAGAAAGATCAAAATAACATAATTGATTTGAAATAGAAATGTTTCATAAAATTATACATTTCTTTATTCAGCATTCTTTAAAAAAAAAAAATCTTACTGACCCCAAATATTTGAACATATCATAAGAGATGCATGGTTCACATGATACATTGATAAATTAGGTACGTGTAATTTGTATGATTTGGATTTTTAAATTCTGATCTTGCTAGCAGATGTGTACCTTAACAAACTTGTACAAGGCTTGAACTTTCTCTCAATTCCATATTGTGTGCTGTGTTAACTTTAGAAGATGGAAAAGATAATGCATCAGTAGAATGCTTGTTGAATGATCCCTCATCTTTTGTGCTTAATATTTTGTAAAAGATATAACAAATTATACTGTATATTATATTATATATATTATATTTCAGAGACACACAGACAGTTAAGTGTACTACCAGAAGAGGAATATCCCAATACTGTGTGTACTGGTGAGTTTTCACTACAGCTGCTCTTATTGCTATTGCTCATTGTTTTTAAATAAATAAATAAATAAATAAAATAAATCTCCCTTGACGTATTAGTAATTATTTTGTGATCTCTGTGAATATCTCTGCAGCTGATGAGAATGCAAGCGCAAATCCTTCAGATGTTCCTCAGAACCATGAACTTCACCCTCGCAGAGCCGGAGTCATCAGTATAGCCAGCCAAAGACCGAACAACTCTATGGACAAGCAGCGGCCTGTTTTTGGACTTGAGGTTGTACGGCCTGTAAGAGGGTGAGTAATATGCAGAAAATTGGTTGATGTCAATTGCAAGTGCATTGATGGAGTGAAGTTGTTTGTTGACACCAGCAATGCACTGACCATTTGGTACTAATACCTGGAATACTTTAGTGTTGCATTTACTACTATGGATGACTTTATTGTGAACTTTTTGAAATTTGGATGCAACAACCTAATGTACTTTTTTATTTATATTATTATTTATATTATTATTTGATTCCATTCTTTATTTTATATATTTTTTTCTTTTCTTCTTTTATTGTATTTCAATTCATTTATTTCTTTAATTTACTTAATATATATATTTTTGTATTTTATTTTCTTATTAATAATATTTATTATTTTTTTATTATTATTATTTTCTTATTAATATTCTATTTTATTTCATTCTTTATTTTTTCTATTATTTTATTTTATTTTATTTCATTCCATTCTTTATTTTTTTTATTATCCTGAATGGGTTTTCCTGTATTGCATACATTTTTATGATCACTTACATTTGTGAGGACTTTATCCTGGCATTAAAACCAAAATAATATAAATTTAGTTTAAAAAAATAAAGCTACCCACAATGTGACTAAAGCAACAAACCAGTTTCGAATTTCATAGAAAGGGTTATTGACACTTTGAGGCCATTGGGTTTCTTTGGTGTAAATTCAGGGTTAAAGTCCCTTAATTTGCTTTTTTTATTAGTTTGCATGTTAAAACACAAGTGATGAATGAATGAGCATTGTTATCTTCATGCCAAGCGAAGCATGAAACAATTGTTGTTTGAAATTGGTTTAGTTTGCATTTCAGCATGGTGTTTCATTAACACTATTCATTCAGAGAAAGGTAATTGACATTGGCTTATGGTGATGCCATGCAGTATACTTTAAACTTTTCCTTGGTATCATCTCAGCACACCTCATCAGTTCTGATGTGTTTTCTTCTTAGACCAAAGAGTATGACCTCTCTGCTGCCCACTGACTATATGTCACCCAATGTCACTGATGTGCCACATTTTGAGCTGCCAAAACCAGAGCTGTCTGATACTGATAGAGTATCCACTACTGCAGCCCTCGAAACTGTCCCAGAACCTGCTGCAGCCCCTACATTTGCCGTCCCATTAACTAAGGTCCAGATCAATCAGTCAGAGATTTCACAGAGCTCTGCTGAGCTGGCCATTTTCCCCTCAGCTGCACATGAGCAGACAGAAGACAAGATGATTCCTTGTAAAGACAAAACAGAGCCGTTTCAAAGTAACTTTCAATCAGCGGAACTACAAGAGCAAGAAGAATCTGTGCCACAGCTGCTCTCAAATCCAGAAATGTCCCAGTCAGATCAAATTGATGAAGGGTAAGTATGTTCTGCAACCGTCCGTCAAATTTGCTAGCATATTACTGTGTTACATTTTATGCTTATTATGCTATTAATATAAACTGTATGTGTTGCTGTCCATTCGCTTATTATTAGTCATAAATCCATTTTACATCCTCCCTCTGATCTCTGTTCTAATGTCCCTGTCCCTCAGCGCCAAAAGCATGGCCGCTTTGCTGCCCTCTTGCCCAAAAGTATCACATTCTCCTCGGTCACCATCCATATTGGCTGATAATACAGTTGAAAATCAAAAAGGAGACTTGTTTGTAGATGGACTACCTAGAATGAACCAGGAATTCAGTGTTCTCCCCATCTGCAAGAAAGCACATGGAGAAGAGGCTGATGTCGACAGTTCTCTATCTGTTCCCAGCATGATGCATCTTCTTCCAGCCTGTCCAAAAACTGCTTTTGTACCTGGGATGCCATCTATTAACTTTCAAGACACTAAGTGGCCTTGGGAAGGGTCTGTGAAGATACTGAAAGAGTACATTCAAAACGAGAAACCAGCTAAATGTATTCAAGATATGGATTGCTCATTGTATGACCGGATCCTTGTGGAAAATATGATATCACTACATTTAACTTGCCCAAGAACTGCCAGCATCCCTGGATTCCCATCTTTGCCTTACAATATGGTCAGTCTTCTACCATTATGTCCAGATGTCTCTGTGGTTCCAGGTTTTCCTTCAAGATATCCATTCACTTGCACAGATGAAATCTGGCCTAAAGAGAATTTAGTATTTTATTTAAAGAAAAGTAAGGAACAGATTTTGCCAGCATCTTCAATGAAGGTGGATTTTGAAACTGCAAGAAATATGGTTGCATTGAGGTCATCTTGTGCTGAAGCACCCAAGATTTCAGGATTTCCATCTGCTCCAAAACTAGTTACACCAAGTATGGTCAGGATTTCACCATGTTGTCCTAGAGTTTCCTGCATTGCTGGATTTCCATCTGCAAAAGAACTTGGCTGTCAAAATATTATCCAACAATGGCCATCCAACAATGAAACATTTCGGATAATAGCACAAAAGAACCAGTCGAGTTTGCCTCAAGTTGTAAACATATTGAAAGAGGACCAGTTAACCGGGATAGTGAGCTTAGTACCATCTTGCCCAAGAAAAGCGAGGACTCCTGGTTTTCCATCTGCACCAAAACGAAAACAAGACACTATATTCTGTAAGACAAAACTCCTACCTTCATGTCCAACAGCCTCTTGTGTCCTTGGAATATCAACTATACAAATTATTCCAAGCACATCAGATTCACTTAAGGAGTGGCCAATGGACATTAAACCATTTTGGATGAAGACACTAACATCTCAGCCATGTCATTTAATCTGTCCATATCCAGCTCAGTATGAAGTTACAGAAATCAAATCTATTTTTAACAATATGCTGTCATTGATACCATCTTGCCCTAGAAAAGCAAGAACACCTGGATTTCCTTCTGCACCGTGGCTTGTGCCTAAAACACAAATAACGTCTGGTACTCTGTCAACATGCCCTCAGACAGCTAAAACTCCAGGCTTCCCCTCTTTAGACCCAAGCAAAATTGATGAGGCTATGGTAAATAATTGGCCTTTTAAGGAGAAAGCCTTTTTTGTGAGAAGGTGTTTGCCAAAGTTCACATCTGACAGGTTGAACATTTATTATCAGAACAGAGAGAGTTTTAAAGAAATGTATGCTATTTTGCCAAGTTGCCCAGAGAAAGCAATTGCTCCTGGCTTTCCATCTGCACCAAAGCCCAAATTAATGTTTTATCTCTTCCCTTCTTGCCCAACATTTTCAAATGTGCCTGGGATGCTATCAAGTGTAATATCTGAAGTGGAATTACAGTGGCCTGAAAATGAAAGGCCATTATGGGTTAAACAATTAAGCAGAAAATGTCACTCCATGCAAGCCGTTCCACCTCAGTACAGAGAAATGAATGATAAAGCTATCATAAGGGATATGGTAGCTTTGCGCCCAACTTGTGCAACCAGTGCTAAATTACCCGGCTTCCCATCTGCTCCAAGACTAAAAACTGAGAAGAAGGCACCAGATATGGTTTCCCTCATGCCATCTTGTTCACATTTTACAAAAGTATTAGGTATGCCATCAGTTGATTTAGGAAATGACGCAATGAATTCAAGTGCATGGCCTGTGGATGCAAAGCAACTGTACAGGAGGACCTCCAAGAATGAGTCTGATATGGTATGTTCTTCCTTAATAAACTTGAATCAAACGTATGACAATCACCTGAATTCAGACGTAGAAGACATGGTTATGATGCTGACTTCCTGTGCAAAGAAGTCCAGTGTCCCTGGCTTTCCATCCACATATTTTGAATCTCCACATATTCTTTATCAGACAAATAATAGCCAAGCGTCAATAGAAGATGTTTGCCATAAACAAGAAACTTCAACTGTGCTTGGTCCAGCAGAAATAGAAATGGACCTGTCCAGTGCAAAACAGTCTGGGAGTAGTTTTGCATTAGACAAGACCAAGGAGAATGTGAACTTTTGGGCAAGGTGTGAGGAAGGACAAAAGGGAATTCTGGAGCGGGGGTAAGTTCAGAAGTTCAGAAGTTCATTTTGTATTGCATATCAGTGGATAGTGCATGAAATACTTTGACACTTGTTTCTAGGAAAATGCATTTCAGAATGTGGCACTCCATGCCAGACATGCCACTATTACTGACTGTTGAGGAGAGGTGAGTTTTGCAAGGAAACATAAGATAGAGTATTAATTTATTGCTTTGCCTTGCCCTAATTGCAAATCAGAATGTTTCAGTCTGCATAACATTTATCCACTGTTGTCTTAAAGGCATAGTTCACCCCAAAAGAAAATATACTGTTCCAAACCTGTATGAATTTATTATTTAGTCAGTAGACCCTACATAGTTAATAATAATAATAATAATTAATTACATTTATATAGCGCTTTTCAAGGTACTCAAAGCGCTTCACATATGGAAGGGGGGATTCTCCTCAACCACCACCAATGTGTAGCATCCACCTGGATGATGCGACGGCAGCCATATTGCGCCAGTACGCCCACCACACACCAACTTACTGGTGGAGAGGAGACAGTGATGAAGCCAATCAGTATAGGGGGATGATTAGGAGGCCATTATGGGCAGCGGCCAAGGGGCAAATTTGGCCAGGATGCCGGGGTTACACCCCTACTCTTTTCCGAAGGACATCCTGGGATTTTTAATGACCACAGAGAGTTGACCCTTTCATTTTTGGGTCAACCATGCCTTTAAAAATAAATGCATAATGGTGTGAAAACTAGGCACGGTAAATTATGCATAGTGAAGACAATTTAGGCCTGCTGTAGTTGTCAAGCCCATCAGTTAGTTCATGAAGTGTTCAGGAGGACACGTTAATTGGCTGCCAGCAAATGGAATGACGCATGCAGTCTAATTGTCTTGTATTGTCATATGACATCTGATTCTATACTTATTTTTCTCAGCTGTCAAAGCATACATGCTCAGATTCCACCTTCTGAAAACGACGTAGACACTCTGACTGAAAACGTGGAAGTGGTTGAAGGTTTATTATGGGCAGCACAAGACAGAACAGAACAGTTTGTTGACACTTTACAGAAAGAAGAAGAGACGGAAGATCACAATAGTCTGGTCCCTTCTACAGCAAAAGATCGACCTACAGGACTGCAACAAGAGTGTGTACCAAACATGGTAGATCTTCTTCCATCATGTCCACTGTTCTCAAGAGTTTTTGGATGTCCATCTACAGCGCTGTCAAGCAAATGCAAAACAGACCTAATCAACTGGCCAACTGATTTAAGTATAATTTGGGATGAGCCATGTAGATCAACAAAAAATATTTTGTTTATGCCATATTTGGACAAATCCCCCTTTGAGGCAAAAATGGTGTCCCTGACATGCACATGTCCAAATGAAGCAAGAATTCCTGGCTTTGCATCTGCTAAAAGACTCACAGAGGCCCCATGTCCATCTTGCCCAGAAACATCCTTTGTTGTTGAGACATCTTCTCAGACCCCAGTTCCAGAAGAAAAGAATCACGAGAAGTGGCTGAGCATTGAAACATCATTATTGGAAGAACTTCCTGAGCCAAAGAAAGTTTTAGACATAGAGTATTTAGAGATCCCTGTTACTCAATCGTGTGATAAATTAGACATTCAAGAGTCTACAGTTGTTGATTCTAAACAAAGGGACGATTCCAAGCCTGCAAATGAGATATTAAACTTCATTTCTGAAAATGCTGCTCAAATTCCAGATTCTACCTCTGCAACCCAAATTGAGCCAAATATGTTGGAGCTTCTCCCATCCTGTCCGGTGATTTCTAGAATCCATGGATGTCCGTCTCTAAGGGTCCTTGAAGGCAAGGAGTGCATTAGTGATCTAGCAATAATCTTTTGCTATTTACTCAAAGATAGACAGACTGGTATTTTTGATCCCAGTACAGATGAAAAAGACTCAAAGATTATAGCTCTGGCACCAACATGCCCACAAGCATCATGTATTCCTGGCTTTCCATCTAGACCACATCCTAGGTCACAGATGGAGCCGAACATGCAAAACATTTGTCCCTCTTGCCCAAAGGTTTCAAATATAGCTGGTTGTCCGAGTATCCAGATCCCAAAGACGTCAAATTGGCCTATGAGTACAGTCATTTTGTGGTCAAGTCAATTAAAGAAACTGCCTGTTGTTTTTGACATGGACAAGAAATGCAAAGAAAATGGTAATAGAATGTATGCTCTGGCACCTACATGTCCATCAGTGGTCTGTATTCCAGGTTTTCCATCTGTGCCCGAACCAGTAATGCTTTGCATGCTTCCAGCTTGCCCTGAGAAGTCAAATGTTATTGGATTTTCTTCTAAAAGAGAGCATTTAGATTGGTCTATTGACAAGAAAACATTGGGCAATGCATCTTTTAAAAAACAACCTGTTGTACTTGTTGACAGAGTAGATTGGCTTAGTGAATTAACTAAAATAATGTTTGCATTGGCTCCAACCTGTCCATCAAAGGCAAGAATACCAGGATTTCCATATGCACCTAAGCGCAAAGCTACACTTCCTCCCAATATGGTTTATCTTCATCAATGTGTTCCGAAGGCTTCAAGAATCATGGGATGCTCATCATATGAGAGAATAAACACAGGAGCATGGTTTGCAGATGAAACACCCCTGTTGGAGAGGCCATTGAAAACCAGATCAGAACTGCTTTTCCAGTTTAGTTTAGCAACTCCATATGAAGAAATAGACAAATATATTTTGCAGAAGATGTGTACACTAGTGCCCACCTGCCCGAGAGAAGCATGCATACCTGGTTTTCCCTCTCTTCCTCAGGTTAAAGTGGAGGGCATCTATCTCAGTAAAGAACCAGACATAGTCAATATTTTGCATTCTTGCCCAATGCTTTCTTGTATCTTAGGTGTTCCTACAGTAAAAACTATGTTCATAGAAGAGTCTCAAGAAAGGATATGGTCCGCTCAGAAGCCCATATGGGTCAAACCTCTTAAAGAAAGACCAGATTTCTTTTTAAGTTCTACAAAGAATTATGAAGAGTACTCAAAAACGATGTTCTTGCTTACTCCTACCTGTCCTAATAAGGCCAGCAATAATGGGTTTCCATGCTCAGAAAGGCTAAAAAAAGAAGAGCATGTGATGACGTTTGTCTTGCCATCTTCTTCAGAAGCTTCATTCTCTGCAAATGATGAAATAGGTTTCAATAACCTGGCCACTGAAGTGTCATGTTCTCCAGTTGAAGCAAGGCTTCCTGATTTCCCACATGCTTCTACATATGCAATTTTTCCATCAAGTCTACCACAAGAAGACATTGAATTTGAGGCCAAATTTACTCACATTGAATCAGAAAGAAATCAATCACTGGACATAACAGGAACTGGTAAGATACCCAACATTAGAATGAGGCTTGAACATTGAACAAAACGTATTCTCAGAAATGTTAAGATTTTTTTAAATGTACTTTTTTTAAAAGATAATCTTAAAGAAATAGGAAGTTTTCACAAGATGCCCTTGGTTGAAGGGTGAGTTACATAGCATGTTTTTTATTTGTGTTTTGTTGCTGCATTTGAAATAGATTTGGACATTCTTTGATTTGCTTTACGTAAATACAGACAACATTTCTTTTAGTAGTTATTTTACTTATATTATAATAATTATATTATATTATAGTGACATTGTTTTGGCTTTATAGGAGCTTTATGCAAGCTTGTTCATGTAAAGACAACACCCATTGTGTCATTCAAAATAATCCAATAAAACATGCCTCAACATGATTTGAATTAACTTTCATTAATTCATTGATTTCATTGAATTTGATTCACTAACACTATTATATCATCTCACTGTATGTTGTACCCTAAAATATTTGGGTGCATGAGAGATACGCATGGTGCATGCGATTTGCATCACAGACCCTGCAGACTTTACTTCTAACTCGTGAACTATTCTGTATTAGTATTGAAAACCATCAGGAGAAGTTTCTTCTAGAGGAGCAACATGTTGGGGAGCAGTCCACTAGTAAAACCCATGATACCGCAGAGCCAGGAGAGACTGCTCTAATGTTAGGATGGGAGGTTTTGGAGGCAGATGATACTTCCACAGAAAAAGAAGAATCTTCTGGTCTTGTTCAGAGTATAGTAGATGTCTTTCACAGAGGGTAAGATAGAATAACATAACTGAGTGAAAACATTGAGCATGTTGGGTTGGATATTTTTTTTGAGAAAACCTTTTTTTTTTAGTTTTGTAAGATTTATATAAATGTAATTAGAAATCAATAAAATGACTCCTAACCATATACAAATGTTTTCTTTAGTTAGAGCAATTTATTTTCATTTACAGTAATATGATATTTTGCAGTTTATTTTTTGGAAAACCTTTTTTTTTTTTTTTACTTTTCACATTTTAAGTGTTGCTTTCTTTTAGTTATGAGACCGTTGCAGCAATATTGCAGCCCTCTGGCTCTGGATCGGTAACGGACGCCTTAGATCCTCCCAACAGCCTTTCATCCTCTGTGGATCCCAAGGGCAGCGGGACTCGCGTAGCTAGTGGATGTTATCATTCATTGGAGGCAGCAGAGCCTGAGGTGTTCGATGCTGCTGAACCATACATGTGGCGTTTGGTTAGTGGTTGTTCAGAAACATCACTGTCATCAAAAGAATCTGAAAGCTGGTTTGTTGAAGATGAAGAATTTTGCCTGATGAGGAAGTGGCCCCCCTTGACGGAGGCTGACCTTCATGAGATAACTAAAGGACAGGAGGATAACACATGTGCTGACTCCTTGATACAAGAGGGTACAACTTATGTTCAAGGGGAAACCTGTAATGATGAGATTGTGACAGAAAGTAAAACGTTTGAGACATTAAGGGATGAGGTGTCAACCACAATATTTCAAGAGGAGGGGTGAGTTCATCAAGAGTGTTGCATTCAAACCCAACAATGACAGAGTTCTGCAAACAACAGCATGGCTATAATGTTTTATTTTATTTTAGCGGTTTCCTCTTCATATTTGCACACATTTTGCAGTGAAATGGCTGTAAAAAAAGTCATTAAAAAGAAGTTAAATTCTGCTTTTTGCCCTAAAGGTGCACTGTGTTATTTTAATGCCCTTAGTGGCACAAAATGGAATTGGTGAAATAATGATTTTCAAATCATGCCATTGGGTGACATGAACTATTTTGATAGAGCCACAATTTTTACTTACTGTTATATCTGCACATATAACTCGGAAGAGAAAGTATTTTAAAACCACAACAGCAACAAATACACTGCACCCTTAAAGACATTTGTTTGTTTAGCTAAGATTGTGATATACCTGCTGTTATTACAAAATCTGCACCTGTTGTGACTTTAATTTACTCGTTGCATGTTGCAAAGGTTGTAATTTCTGATGGCTGTGCTTTGAGCTGTGGTAATGTTGCTTGATAAAAAACTATGTATCAGTTGGCTGTGGTTTATAAGTGTGTCATTGGAAAGCAGTATTCATTACTGATCTCAAAACAAAAATAAGTGTAGTGATACTGTATTTTTGTCCTTAAGGCCACAACATATTGTACACGAAGTCTCTCTTTTCATCCAACGGACTAAGGATGAATTGCTGGAGGAACAAAAAACACCTATGTCTTTACCATTTTTAAAAAATCCTAATAACCCAAAGACTGTTGCAGAACAGACTAATGTTTCAACTTCAGAAGAACCTTTGCCACCAAGAAGGAGCAAGAGGCAGGATAGTCTTCAAGAGAACGTTCTGTTATCAACAACAGTTTCCAGTCCAGCTGAACCAAATGCTCAAAGGGACAACATCTGTGTTATAAAACAAACTGGACATAATTCTCAGAGTACTTCACACAATGTACAGCAAGGTTCAGCCCTCACCACCATCCAAAGTTCTTCAGTTACGGCAGATGAAGGTACGTCTTTAGAAACGCATGTACCTGTCCCATTGTCACAGACCAAAAAACGTGAAAGTGCTTATTTTCCTGATGATACTTCAGTGAAAGAAGCAGCTGAAAATGAGTTAAAGGTATCCAAAATTGAGATTTGTTCACCAGCACCCAAAGAGAAGCCCACACCCCAAGAAATTATAGCATCGTGTCATAGCAACAATGGAGAAGATGTTCCCCTATTGCCTCCAAAAATCACACAATTGTGTGCTCCTCAGAGGCAGAAGAGTAAAGCTCAAACCAGCATAAATGATGCCAATGAAGAGTTTGAAATAAAAAGCAAGTTGTCTTCTGTCATCAGCAATATGTCTCAGTCTGAAGAGACAAGAAAGACCCAAGCTGGTAATGAACTGAACATGAAAGATCAGGTACAGCTGGATTTGAATGTTCCTGAGATGTCTGAAGTGAAAATGCGAATCAAATGCATTGATCTTCCAGTTCCAATGCCACGTGTGAAGAAACGTCTCAGTGGTTCTTTTACAGATGATCTTCCCTTCCCTTCATCCACTCCTCCTTCTGAAGCAGATTCAGATAACATTGCTCTTCAAAAAGAAGACCAACAGGATTCAAGTCTGCCAGTGGCAATGCCACGTATAAAGAAACGTCTCAGTGGTTCTTTTCCAGATGATCTCCCAGCCGCTTCATCCACCCTTGTGTCTCAAGCAGATTCAGACAACATTATTCTCCAAACAGAAGACCATCAAGATTCAACTCTGCCAGTCCCGGTGCCACGTATAAAGAAACGTCTCAGTGGTTATTTTCCAGATGATCTTCCAGCCCCTTCATCCACCCTTGTGTCTCAAGCAGATTCAGACAACATTATTCTCCAAACAGAAGACCATCAAGATTCAACTCTGCCAGTCCCGGTGCCACGTATAAAGAAACATCTCAGTGGTTATTTTCCAGATGATCTTCCAGCCCCTTCATCCACCCTTGTGTCTCAAGCAGATTCAGACAACATTATTCTCCAAACAGAAGACCATCAAGATTCAACTCTGCCAGTCCCAGTGCCACGTATAAAGAAACGTCTCAGTGGTTATTTTCCAGATGATCTTCCAGCCCCTTCATCCACCCTTGTGTCTCAAGCAGATCCAAAAGACCATCAAGATCCAACTCTGCCAGTCCCGGTGCCACGTATAAAGAAACGTCTCAGTGGTTCTTTTCCAGATGATCTTCCAGCCCCTTTATCCACCCTTGTGTCTCAAGCAGATTCAGACAACATTATTCTCCAAACAGAAGACCATCAAGATTCAACTCTGCCAGTCCCAGTGCCACGTATAAAGAAACGTCTCAGTGGTTCTTTTCCAGATGATCTTCCAGCCCCTTCATCCACCCTTGTGTCTCAAGCAGATCCAAAAGACCATCAAGATTCAACTCTGCCAGTCCCGGTGCCACGTATAAAGAAACGTCTCAGTGGTTCTTTTCCAGATGATCTTCCAGCCCCTTTATCCACCCTTGTGTCTCAAGCAGATTCAGACAACATTATTCTCCAAACAGAAGACCATCAAGATTCAACTCTGCCAGTCCCGGTGCCACGTATAAAGAAACGTCTCAGTGGTTCTTTTCCAGATGATCTTCCAGCCCCTTCATCCACCCTTGTGTCTCAAGCAGATCCAAAAGACCATCAAGATTCAACTCTGCCAGTCCCGGTGCCACGTATAAAGAAACGTCTCAGTGGTTCTTTTCCAGATGATCTTCTAGCCCCTTTATCCACCCTTGTGTCTCATGCAGATTCAGACAACATTGTTCTCCAAACAGAAGACCATCAAGATTCAACTCCCCCAGTCCCAGCGCCACGTGTAAATAAACGTCTAAGTTGCTCATTTCCAGATTATCTCACTGATCCCTTGACTTGTCCACCTCCTCCTGTAGATTCTCTTAACGTAGAAGTCGTCCTTCTCTCAGACAATAAACAATGTTCCGTCGAAGTGCCCATGCAGGTGAGAGCAGAATCAGGGATAAACAGCCTTGAGGATTCAACCATTACAATTGCAAAAGAACTAGAGCTAAACAAAAAGGAGTCTGGTTTAGATCTCACTGGACAGATAGTACCTGATGTGACGGATAACAGTGAAATACACAAGACTGGTGCTCCACTTGGTGAACATTGTGAGGAAAATGGGGAGACGTCTCTTGTCAAAGAGCAACAAATTGAAAAAGATCAAAGTGTTGAGGAAGAAAAGGATGCTGTACATTCTGGAGATAATGAGGTTGATTTGAGCATGGACACTTTAGATGACTCAGGCGTTGTCTTAGATGTGTCTGGGTAAGTTTTGTAGGACCGACTGTTGTCCCATTTGTAGACATTACACATGCACATTTTTATTTTCTATAAGTACTGTAACTGGTCACTAGAGGTTTTCTGTCTTTTGAACGATAATGTTGTTTCCTCAATGTTGGGGTTTCAAAAACAATGCCAATGTATGGTTAATTTAGTCATTAAGGGTTTGGGTTTGAAAGAAGGGTTTGTCTTAATGAAAAAAATGAAAAATGTAAATAAAATAAATGAATGTATGATAAAGATGAAGACATTGGTGCTTGTTTGTTTAATTTTGTGCTTTGTGAAACTAAATCTGAACTTATTTTTATGCTTGAAAGAGATGTATTTAGATGAGTTGAATAGCTTTTGCAATATTGATTCATTTAGATTGGATGTAGAAATCAGCAGTTTTGTTTAATATTTCGTTTGTTTCTTTTATCTAGACAAGAAGCAGCTGAAGATTCATCAAGTTTTCCTGTTCCAATGCCTCGCGTGAAGAAACGTTTAAGTGCCTCTTTCCCAGAAGATGTCAGCCAATCAGCCAATCAGCTTGAGGTTTCAGGAAAGGCCAATACTGAGCCCACGGTGCCTGTTCGTAATAAACGTAGAGCTGCAGCAGATGCCATGGACCTTCAGGAAAGTTTCACAGCTCACACATCGCCGACCAGTGAAATAGAGGTTGTTGGATCTACTGCTTTTTTATTATGTTGATTGTCACCATTGTGATATTAATGAGCAGGTGGTTAATTTGTTCTGTGTTCAAATCCAGATTATGACCTTGGTGAATTCAAGCCAGTCTCTGTTGGAATGGTGCCAAAAGGTCACACAAGGTTACAAGGGTGTGCGAATAACAAACTTCAGCACCTCGTGGAGAAACGGCCTTGCTTTCTGTGCCATCCTGCATCACTTCCATCCAGATAAAGTGTGGGTGTTTTAATGTGGAAGTAGGCATAAATGTTAAATGGGTTTGATCAACTCAATCTTATTCAATATCATGTTTGTTTCCTATTTTGTCTTTAGGAACTATGAAATGCTGGATCCTTATGACATTAAACGCAACAACAAGAAGGTTATCCACCCCTATTAATATTGGATAATGACTTCTTCCCCCCCTGTGCAGGAAATGGTAAAAAAATTGTGAAAAATAAAGATTTTTCTATTCATAGGCGTTTGATGGATTTGCTGAACTGGGCATCTCCAGGCTGATAGAGCCCACTGACATGGTGCTGCTGGCAGTTCCCGACAGGCTCATCGTGATGACGTATCTCAACCAGATCCGCACCTGTTTCATGGGCCAGGAGCTCAGTGTCATTCAGATCGAGAAGAACAGCAGCGAGTCCAGTTATGCTGTTGGTGAAAAGAGGGAGGAAGCCGATCCTGAAGCCGCTGCTCGCTACTGTGCCGAAAGGCTTCAGAGCAGCGGACTCACTCTCGAGACCAATGGAAGCTTCCCTGAAAGGGAGGGAAAGGCCGGTGCTTTGGTTCCACCTCCAAGAACGAAGCGTACGCAGGGCCTGAGCCAGGCTGGAGGTTCAGGGTCTGCACAGCCTCCGGTGGCACCACCCAGAACTCACGCCTCAAAAGCTTTTTCTCACGTCAAGGATGCAGATCTTGTAAAAAAACGCAGATCGAAGCTGCGGGGAGAGTCACTGGATGAGCCCGAACCGCACGAACAGCAGAGCAGTACAGAGGTAAAACATTAAAAACATGCTCTACTAGTCAAAAGTTTGAGATAAATAAATACAACTTTTTTTAAATGTTTTTTATGCTCACCAAGACATGTTTTCTATGATGGCAAACCTGTATTTTTTTAGCAGCCATTTCTTCAGTCTACAGCATCACATGCTGTAAATCACAAATCATCAAATCAGCCTATTAAATTGATTTCTGAAGGATCGTGCGATGCTAAAGACTGCAGTAATGATGCTGAAAATTCAGCTTTGACATCACAGGAATAAATGGCATTTCAAAAGAAACATTTCTTTTAAATTGTAATAATATGAGAGATATATTGTTTTTGAAGCTGGGTTCTTTTGTGTATAGCGTACTATACACTCACCGGCCACTTTATTAGGTACCCCATGCTAGTAACGGGTTGGACCCCCTTTTGCCTTCAGAACTGCCTCAATTCTTCGTGGCATAGATTCAACAAGGTGCTGGAAGCATTCCTCAGGGAGTTTGGTCCATATTGACATGATGGCATCACACAGTTGCCGCAGATTTGTCGGCTGCACATCCATGATGCGAATCTCCCGTTCCACCACATCCCAAAGATGCTCTATTGGATTGAGATCTGGTGACTGTGGAGGCCATTTGAGTACAGCGAACTCATTGTCATGTTCAAGAAACCAGTCTGAGATGATTCCAGCTTTATGACATGGCGCATTATCCTGCTGAAAGTAGCCATCAGAAGTTGGGTACATTGTGGTCATAAAGGGATGGACATGGTCAGCAACAATACTCAGGTAGGCTGTGGCGTTGCAACGATGCTCAATTGGTACCAAGGGGCCCAAGGAGTGCCAAGAAAATATTCCCCACACCATGACACCACCACCACCAGCCTGAACCGTTGATACAAGGCAGGATGGATCCATGCTTTCATGTTGTAGACGCCAAATTCTGACCCTACCATCCGAATGTCGCAGCAGAAATCGAGACTCATCAGACCAGGCAACGTTTTTCCAATCTTCTATTGTCCAATTTCGATGAGCTTGTGCAAATTGTAGCCTCAGTTTCCTGTTCTTAGCTGAAAGGAGTGGCACCCGGTGTGGTCTTCTGCTGCTGTAGCCCATCTGCCTCAAAGTTCGACGTACTGTGCGTTCAGAGATGCTCTTCTGCCCACCTTGGTTGTAACGGGTGGTTATTTGAGTCACTGTTGCCCTTCTATCAGCTCAAACCAGTCTGGCCATTCTCCTCTGACCTCTGGCATCAACAAGGCATTTCCGCCCACAGAACTGCCGCTCACTGGATGTTTTTTCTTTTTCGGACCATTCTCTGTAAACCCTAGAGATGGTTGTGCGTGAAAATCCCAGTAGATTAGCAGTTTCTGAAATACTCAGACCAGCCCTTCTGGCACCAACAATCATGCCACGTTCAAAGTCACTCAAATCACCTTTCTTCCCCATACTGATGCTCGGTTTGAACTGCAGGAGATTGTCTTGACCATGTCTACATGCCTAAATGCACTGAGTTGCCGCCATGTGATTGGCTGCTTAGAAATTAAGTGTTAAGGAGCAGTTGGACAGGTGTACCTAATAAACTGGCCGGTGAGTGTATATATCTTTTCATCTTTGTGAGACATTATTTATCAATGTTCATATAACTGGTTAATCTGTATAAACGGTATTATATTACTGAGCTGCTGTACATTATGATGTTTTCACCCAGACTGCATTAGTCCAAGCAGAAACCGAGGCAGCCAGAGGAGGTTCAGAGTCCCGTAAGATTGATCTTTTTATTAGAGATTTATTAGACTTTTTTACACTGTCAAATTGATAACCTAGGCTAAACATTTCTGCAGAGTGTAAGAATTTATGAAAAAAAATCTGTTTTTGTATTGTTAAACTATTGTGAAATGTTACTGACTATGTTCTTCTGTCTTGCTTGTACTGGAAACATAGAAATTGTTGAAGAGGCCACTGCAGGAGACAACCAGGTCATTCATTGATTTTCTATTTGTGACTTGATGATTAACATCAGTTGAAATATTGCCTAAATTAATAAATCTTTCATAGTTTTGTTTATACATGTTAGCTCCAGACCAATATTTGAAAAAGTTGCAAATGCGCATACATGGGTTTGAGACTTTATGATGTGTATTTCTATTTGCAGGATATCAGTCAGTATGTACTTGGTGAGATGCAGGCGCTGGAGGCTGAGCAGAGGCAGATAGATCGCAGAGCAGACATTGTGGAGAAGAAACTCAGAAGACTTATGGAATCCGGTAAGTCATTGAGTACAGTAGTCAGAGTGCGTATTTTTACCAAGCAACTTTCTTCTATAGCTTAAGAAAACATAAATCATAAAAACAACTGTGCTGTTTAAAGGTGCAGTAAGTGATTTCTGAGAAATGCTGTTGAAAGTGGATCGCACCTGAAGCAGCACAACACTCTTGTAGCCAATCAGCAGTAGGGGGCGTGTCCACTCATGATGCGGGCGGCAGAAAGCGAGCAAGAGGGAGGTTTGAAGAAAGACTATAGTCAAGTCCAGGGCCGAGGGGAAGACAATCCAGCGCTCTGGGCAAAATAGAAATATGCCGCCCCCTACGTTCATTTTTTTAAGTGAATTTTTTTATTTATTTATCACATATTGACCCATACTTTTGACTTAAGACAGGTGTAATGAATTAATACAGTTGACTCACCATTTAAAAGAGGATCTTTCTTGCTTTGGCTGCTGCAAACTAATCCGTCTCTGGTCATAATATATTATACTTATATTTATCACGCAGTAAAAATGCCCCTCTCCGCGCCCAAAACCAGTCGTCTATGGATGACAGTCTGAAACAAGGACTGGTTGGGACGTTGTTCTGCTCCACTTAACAGACGCTGAGTGAAAGGAGAATTTTAGAATGACTGGACATTCATTTATACGACACTTTATTCAACAGGAAGAACAGCTCGTTCCGCCCGTCATACGCCATGTGCAGTCCTTTCAGTTTCTGTCTTCAATCCGATCAAGTGTTAACATTGCTTTTGCTCAGTTTCACAGAATCAAGATATGCTGTAGTTGTAATGTTAGCTATAGTAACAGTTTGAGTGTCATTGTTTGTCTGGAGCTGGTGTGCTGCATGCTGGAGACTTACAACGAACAGTTTGTGTTCTTCTTTGTCGTTTGTTCATCATCTTTGCTTTATTTTTTCAGAAGCATTATTTTGCTTCACTTCAGCTTTATTATTTTTGTGTAAACCGTTTAAACCATTGAAACCACCTTTAAAAGGTAGTGTAGACTACTGTTCAAAAGTTTGGGGTCAGTAATTTTTATTTTATTTAAGAAATTAATATTTATTTCAGCAAGGATTAAAAATGTATCAAACGTGGGAGTAATGATTCCTGTTTCAAATAATTGCTGTTTATTTGAACTTTCTATTCATCAAAGGATCCTGAAAATTCCTTTTTTTGCACAATTGTTTTCAACATTGATAACAAGAAGAAACTTATTTTGAGCTCCAAATCATCATATTAGTGGACTGGAGTTATGCTGAAAATTTAGCTTTACTATCAATTTAATCAATTTAAATGCTTTTCTCGTGCACTTACAGGCAGTGATCGTGTAGAAGAAGAGATACTCATTCAGGAGTGGTTTACCCTGGTCAACAAGAAGAACGCTTTGATCAGGAGACAAGACCAACTACAGTTACTGTATGTCTTTTCACACTTATTCTCAGTTACTTTGTGTGTACCACTTTACTCATTTAGATGATGGCCTCTAAGGGATCATTTGAACATTAGCATTCCTTCTGTGTGACAGACAAGAAGAGCAAGATTTGGAGAGAAGGTTTGAGCTGCTGAAGAAAGAACTGCAAGATCTAATGGCTGTGGAAGGTACGACTGTTGGTAAAATGGAGAACTATATCTCTAAGAATCGGTGAAATCACTTCCACAACGTCTTTTCTGATCCTGGAACATCATTCCAAACAACCAATCAGATTTAAGGGACAAGTTTACAGTTTCTGTCAAGTTTAGACTTACAATCAGGGTTAGGTGCTTTTACATCAGTGTTATCCACCTATCATTTCCATATGATTTTAGGTATAAGTTATGGGTATGGATAGGATTAGGACTAAATTTTCAGGCAGGGATGTTGTTCCAGGATCAACTAAATATGTTGATCCAGGAACATGTCTTACTTGGCAAAATCACTGACCGACCGAGAATATACGCATCTGCATGTTTTTATACATATTAAAGATGTTTTGCCACTCATAAAGTAGTTTCAACAGTAGCATGTGGCTAAATATCTTCAGTATCCATATTTTTGTCTTTCTTTTGAAGAATGGAAGAAAACCCAGGCTCATAAAACCAGAGAGCAGCTGTTGTTGCAGGAGTTGGTGTCTTTAGTCAACAAGAGGGACGAGCTTGTTCATGACATAGATGCCAAAGAGAGAGGGTGAGGTTCATTCAAATAACATTTACTCTTTACTATCTTCTGTGTAAAACAGACAGAACAGAGTTTTAAAGGGTTAGTTCAACCAAATATGACAATTGTCCCATCCTTTACTCAAGCCATCGTATCATGTGTATATGACTTTCTTCTTTCAGCCAAACACATTATATTAAAAAAATATCCTGGCTCTTCCCAGCTTTATAATGGGAGTGAGTAGCCCCTGAGATTTTGAAGCCTGTAAAAATGCATCCATCCATCATAAAAATAATCAATACGGCTCCAGGGAATTAATAAAGGCCTTTTGGAGCGAAGTGATAGGTTTTTGTAAGAAAAATATCCATATATACAACTTTATAAACTATAATCACTGGTTTCCGGTAATGGCCGTACGCGGGTCTAGTTCTGGCGGAAGACTGATCTCTGACTTATTGCCATTCTTTCTTTTTCTCTCCTTTTTTACTTTCTCTGTGTTCTCATCCTCAAGGGCTCTTGAAGAGGACGAGAGGTTGGAGAGAGGTCTAGAAATGAGACGCAGGAAGTATGGAAGTCGGAAAGAGAAGTGTGTGTTACAGTGAGGGATGTTTTTATACAGGACTGTCCCTTTAAACACTGAGCTGATGGACTATTGAGGTGTGTGTGGACCAGACATTACAATATATGACAAGGAGACTGTGACTAGATTAATCTTCAGTCCTCATGTTGAAAGGTTTGAGCAGCATGAATGCTCATTTCAGATAAATTAAGAGTTGTTTCCTTTTAGAGACATTTTAGTCTCAGAATATTTCGTTTGAAAAAGTTAAATAGAGAGTTGGTCAATAGTGTTCTGACAACACTTCTTGTTTTACGTTTTCACTAAAAAATAATACAGTACATGTGGCCTTTGCAGTGTTATTTACTTCATTATTTAACTTGTACAAGTCATTTGCTGCACAGTGGTTTTAAGATATTTCATGTCAAACTAGGTAAAATATTATACGTTTGCGGAGTTTAAAAGAAGGATCAGGGAATTTTAACGAGGAGATTTTATTCTGTTATGCAAGTCATATGTTTAAATAACCTAAAATGCAGCAAAAAAATAAATTAATTAATGTCGACAACACAGACAACATTCGGCACAAAATATCTCCATATATTGCCTGATAAGATCCCTCACCAAATACTGTTACAGGAGTTGCCAGATCTATTTTCATTCATTCATTCAGGCCCTTAACGTCGAGAACGACGATTGGTATGGCGCTTCAGTCTTCTACTGTCGAGGAAGTCTTTGTACTGCTGGCAAGATCTTTTGACAGGACTTATGGAGGCGTGCCACATTGCTCCTATAATAGCCTATAATATCATAGGACATGTTAAATGCATAGAATCGTTCAAAGAGAGTGTGTGTGCATGCACTTTGAGTGTTCGAATTTTGTTTTAAAATACCTGAATGAAAAAAGTAATTATTGGGATTATAATTATTATAATTATGCAACATCATTATTCAGAATGCAGAAGCAGATGTACTCTCAGCAGTGAATAACCACTTCACAAGAATTTCTCCCTTAAAGTGTGTGGTGTGTCTACGTGTGTGTGTGTGTGTGTGTGTTGGTTATTTTTGAGTGACTGGTTGTTTTAGAGGTTTTTCAGTTCTTTGCATTGATATTATCTTTGGCCCTGTTTACACTTTGTTTGAAATGTTATTATTTGATGTTATTTGTATTGGGTTGCACAGTGAATTGGTTTTGAAAAGTCCTGATGTCAGCTATAGTTGACATGTCTTTGGGAAATAAAATTGTTTTAAGATTCTTTTGCATCCAAACTTGGTTATGACTGAACAAAACATATATGTAGAAAAGTAGACTACATGTTTACAAGTATTCTGCAGTTTAGTTTTAAAGGAAGCATGTAGTCATCATCAGTACGCGCAGAAATTCCCAAGACTCCCAGCGGCTCTCGATTCCACAGAAAGTGCAGATTTAGCAGAGAAGTTGCTAACTAGAAGCAGTTAGCAGAAGTTTAACTAGAGGTTTCACTTCATAATCATAGGCGAGTTCTCTAAAACTATATATATATAGTCTATATATATATATATAGGGGGGAATCACATTATGAAATAAATGTTTTTCTCCAAAACACACATTTTGTATCATAATCACCTAAAGGATTATTAGGAACACCTGTTAAATTTCTCATTAATGCAATTATCTAATCAACCAATCACATGGCAGTTGCTTCAATGCATTTAGGGGTCTGGTCCTGGTCAAGACAATCTCCTGAACTCCAAACTGAATGTCAGAATGGGAAAGAAAGGTGATTTAAGCAATTTTGAGCGTGGCATGGTTGTTGGTGCCAGACAGGCCGGTCTGAGTATTTCACAATCTGCTCAGTTACTGGGATTTTCACGCACAACCATTTCTAGGGTTTACAAAGAATGGTGTGAAAAGGGAAAAACATCCAGTATGCGGCAGTCCTGTGGGCGAAAATGCCTTGTTGATGCTATCGACTGATTCAAGCTGATAGAAGAGCAACTTTGACTGAAATAACCACTCGTTACAACCGCAGAAAAGCATTTGTGAAGCCACAACACGTGCAACCTTGAGGCGGATGGGCTACAACAGCAGAAGACCCCACCGGGTACCACTCATCTCCACTACAAATAGGAAAAAGAGGCACAAAACCATCTTACGAAACATCTTTACAAAAAAAAAAGCAAGAAAAAAAACATTGCTTAACCAGGAACCAGAAAAGGAACTGAATCATTAATGATTCCTTTTTTCTTTTGACACTGAATCACACAGTTAAAACGACTTTTGCCTTTATCATATTATCATATCAAATTATTTATAAATTCGTATTATATGAATCAAATGAAAATGATATATCAGAAATTAAACTGGATTTATTTGAAAAACAATCATAGCAAAAGTCAATATGATTTATTTTTTAAACAATGATTCATTTGCGTGGGCTCATGAACTCATTAACTCTGAACTGAAACCTTCGACTATTGGGAAGTAAAGGGGAAAGAATACAAACCTCTATGCTTGACAGTGTAAAGGGAGAAGACTAAAATGAACCTGGTTTTCAATATATTATTTAATTTTTTTTGCATTTTATGGATTGTCACCAGAGCACAGCTAACACCAATCAGAGGTAAGACTGAGGTTTCACATGAGTGCTTTTATTATGGAAATGAAATAAATAAATATAATTTTTTTTTTTTTTTTTTAGAAGAAATCTTTGATTCAAGTGAACAGAGCAGACTACAATGGACATTTTCACCACCAAAATCTGTAAGTGCCAGTTTATTTAGTTTATATTTTAAATAGGCTAATGAGTTATTCCACAAAAAGGTGAATTTTTTTTGTTCCTATAAACAACGATTTTAACAATGAAAGGCTGGTATATTTAACTGTTTTATAATAGGCTATGCATTTTCTCAATACTTCTACAAAATGTCCATGCCTAACTATTTTATATATAACAGGATGTCTGTAGAAATATCAGGAATAATATCTTATGACCAGTATACAGGTAGTTGCTAGTATGGCTAAGGTAAATAAACTGTCAACTCCATTTTTTAAGCTATAATTTAAGGAATAGCTATCATTTTATATATATATATATATATATATATATATATATATATACACGCATATGAAGAGCCATCTATTAACATCTAAAAAACTTATTTTTCTGATAAAATGTTAAGAAAGAAAATTACTCTTTTCACAACAAAAAAATGCACCCATTTCTGGGAATTACCCTTTTTCATAAATATTTGTATAAGCTACTTTTATTACTATTTGTTTAATTTATATAAATATAAATTCAATACACTATTCAAATGTTTTGGGTCAGTCATGTCATGTCAGTCAAGGTTTTTAGTCTCTTGTGCTCACCAAGGCTGCCTGAATTTATTTAATAAAAATACAATAAAATAGTAATATTGTGAAATAATTAGATATTTTAATTATTGTTTTAAAATGTAATTTATTCCTGTGATCAAAGCTGTATTTTCAGCATCATTACTCCAGTCTTCAGTGTCACATGATCCTTCAGAAATCATTCTAATATGCTGATTTGCTACATTTATTACAATTGCCAATGCTGAAAACAGTTTCTGTAAATCGTGATACATTTTTCTTAAGATTCTTTGAATAGAATGTTAAAAAAGAACATCATTTATTTGAAATAGGAATGTTTTGTAACATTATAAATGTCTTTTTGATCAATGTAATGCTCCCTTATGAATGAAAGAATTTCTTTCAAAAAAGAAATAATCTTATTGACCTCAAACTTTTGAATAGTAGTGTGTATATTATGTACAGATAATAGACGAACTAAAACATGTTAACAGATGAATTATTTAATATAGGTAAATGTTTTTTTTTTAAAAAGTAATCAAAACAATTTGCTTCTCTTTTGGTCAATGTAAGTGGAAGGAAACACAAATGCAGCTCGGAAAGGATTATGCACACTCTATCTACCAAGCTTGTAACCCCGATTTCAGAACAAATCTCAAAACATTATGGACCAACTGGATCTCCAAACAAGATGGCCAAGAGTTTCTACTTGACCTAAGTTTTGCCCAAGAGGATCAGCAGCCTCTATATATCTCTGTGCGAGAATCTAACCAACCTCAGAATCAGTACTTTACAGGACCAAAAAGACTTGCTTTCAGGATCACAGTCGGGCATCCATTTTCTGCCGATACTGTTCCTCGTGATGAGAACCTGAGCCATGCCAAGGACCTTCATTTGGGAAAGATCTCTCAGAAAGGCTTTCACCTGGGATTTTCTTACAGCGGTAAGTGCACTTACATTGCTTCGATCCAGGTGTTCGTCTTGAAATGTCCCGCATTTGCATGGAGACAAATGGAATTTGAGGAAACGGTAGCAGGAGGTTTGAGGAGAGGAGTGTGTGTGAACGGTTCTGTGGAGATCTCTAGCCCGCAGATGGAGTGTCAATCAAACGGGACATGGGGTCCACCACCGCAGGGGTCGTGTGTCTGTGGTGCAGGATACGAAACTGACGGAAACAGTTGCAAAGGTAAAAAGTTATTTATTAGTCAAGCATCTTGTGTTCAATCTAAGCAGATTCTATATTTATGTGGGGGAGGGGAACACACATTGTGTTTAGAATTTATGTCAGGTAAACATACTTATAGCCAAAATGTGTATCGGCATGAAACCATTACATCAGAGTGAAATGGCTTTTTAAGCAAGAATACATTTGTATGGAATTTTTTTATTTATTATTGTGCTTGTTTAAATAACCACCCACTTTTTATGTTTGTAAAAGAGCAGCTTGGTCTGATTTTGCTTTTCTTTTTTCTGATTTTGCTTTTCTTTTTAGAAATTAAGAATTAATTTACTACAGCAACTACAAACTACCCATGTATGTTTATGTGTGTGTTTCAGGAAGAGATCCATTCACAAAGCCCACTCATACCCTAAAACCCGATTCCAGTCCTGTCCCAATAGCAGGTTCCATACATGTTCCAATAGCGGATTCCAGTCCTGTCCCAATAGCGGATTCCAGTCCTGTCCCAATAGCGGATTCCAGTCCTGTCCCAATAGCGGATTCCAGTCCTGTCCCAATAGCGGATTCCAGTCCTGTCCCAATAGCGGATTCCAGTCCTGTCCCAATAGCGGATTCCAGTCCTGTCCCAATAGCAGGTTCCATACATGTTCCAATAGCGGATTCCCGTCCTGTCCCAATAGCAGGTTCCATACATGTTCCAATAGCGGATTCCAGTCCTGTCCCAAAAGCTGATTCCAGAGTGGGACTCTTCCCTGTCCTAACTGCTGTTCTCGTGTGTGGCGTCCTGTTTCTTCTCATAGCTGCTGTATTCGTCTTTGTAAAGCATCACAAGCTCAGGTAAAATTCTTTGAAAATGCAGATGTTTATCCATTTACAACAGTCTCCATTCTTCAAAATTTCTGGGATAATGGCAATGTCATCCTGCTTTTATACTAAATATTTGAATATTATCACTGAGATATAATGAAACACTGTACACTGTATTCAGATTATACACACTGTAATGCAATGGTGAGTGAGGGACTTTGTTTTATTACAAATGCAAAGTCCCTCACTCACCATTGCATTCTTTATGGTCTGGTGGGTTGGACAGCACTGACCACCCGCAGAAAACAGCACTGGTATATTTTTACATATAAAGCCATGCTAGGTAAACTTCCAGCTTACCTCTGTACCCTCCTCTGTCTCAGTTTATCAGCTACGCTCCTCCAAGTGGTTGCTTTTTAATGTACCCAGGGTTTTGACAGATCTGGGGAAAACTGCATTTTCATACTATGCACCCTGGGCATGGAATAATTTGCAGAAAGATCTTAAACTAGAAACGTGTATATTAATTGATAAATTTAAGAGCATCATAAAGAATGTGGTAAAGGAGACATGTGGTTGTTTTTCTTGAGGCCATTGTGTTTGAATAATTTTTGCATGATTGTATGTATGCATGTATGCATGCATGCATGGCATAGCATAGCATAGCATTTTTTACTATGTTGTGTTTATGTATGGCTGCTACCTTGGCTAGGTCTCTCTTGTAAAAGAGATTTTTGATCTCAATGAGACTTCCTGGTAAATAAAAGGTAAAAAAAAAATAAAAATGCACTGATTTTACGGGAAGGGAATGTGCATAATATGTATGTGTGTGTGTATATATGTTTGCATACAATATATTGGCTGTTTTGTTACTGATTTGTGTATGTGTGTTTTCAGTGGGGGTCAACAAACACAGCTCATATCCAGGTCTGGTGTGACTCAATATCGACGTCCTAAACAGGAACACACAGCTGACTCTGAGCTAGTCAATAGTGAGTATTCATCGGTTTCACCTCTATGCATGAATAGACCTACTTAGGATAAGTGTTGCATAAAATGTATGAATGTTGCTCTTTCATAACTCAGTTCAGTTGTGTTTCACCTAAAATTCCTTAAGAAAAAAAGAAATAGAAACAATTCTATGTAGGTTTTGGCCTATATAATTTGGGCTATAAAGTATTTGTGATCACAGTTGTCAAAGTTCTGTTTGCACATTTAAAATAATAATTTTCATGCAGTTCGTAGGGAGGGCAGCAAGAATGAAGCAAATCAGAGTGGCGAATATGGGCCTCATCCTCCCAGAAGTGCAACACATGGAGAGGGAGCGTCTCAGAGTGATTGTGGATATGACCGATTGCATATTGACCTTCAGCAGCAATGCACAAGTATGCATTGTAATGCAAGTATTAGATTAATGCATCTGTTTATGCAAGTATTAGAATACACAGACCTATATTATGCACTGGTGTGGACATTAATACAGCTATCTTTATAGTTATCATTCTTGGTGTGAACAGGCCATAAGAGTATATAATCATAAAATGATTAGGTGTATAATTTGGTGAGAAATGTTCATTTTAAATGCAGACTTTTAAATGCAGGCTTTGGTATCTTGGCAACTCTGAGCACAGTTTAAGACGGATCTATCATATTTTAGATAATGTGTTTATTAACCCAGACATTATTATCATCCTTCACTCTCCATTTGTTTGTCTCTGTCAGTGTCAGGCTCAGTTCAGATGTTGGAAGAAACGAGTGATATGTTGTGCGGTCTTCGGGATGTGCTGGTGGAACGTACAAAGTTGACAATGTGTCAGATACTTGGGAAAGGTATAAACTGACTCAAATTTGCCCTAGGTCTCTTGTTAGCAGTATTATACATAGTAGGGGCCAAAAGTGATGTCCGGCATAGGAGAATTGACATCTTCGCCCTTTATTCAAATGATTAAAAAGATTTTTAAGTTTAAGATTGTAAGCATAATGCGTAGATGTTTATGCTTATTTATTTATTTGTGATAACGTGGTGAAACATGCCACATTTTTGACCAGGCTGTCGTACAAGGAAATTATGAACACATGCAATTTTAACATATTTTTCTCTATTTTGATGGTTTATTCAATCTTGTTGGGTCATTAAAAACAAATCCACAAACCAATCCACTCCAGACATCACTTTTAGCCACTACTGTATCTGAAATCATAAATGACGACCAAAAATGAAATGGTATCTATTTTCACCTAAATTAAATGGTAACCAGTTATAAGACCGAAGATAAACTACTGTTCAAAAGTTTTGGGGTTGATTGGAAATTATTTCCATTAAAAAAACGCTCTTCTTTTCAACTTTATATTTATTTAAGAGTCATGATGACTGTCCCAAACTTTTGATTGGTAGTAGGCCTATACTTCCACATAAGTTATAGAAAAAAAATGTAAAAGATTTTTAATAACTGTTCTTAAGTTCTTTTATTTTAAGTTCATATTTAAGGAACATTTTAATTGGAAACAGTTTGAGTGTAATTTTTCTGCAAATTAATTTTGGATTCTCATACTGGAATTACTGTATCTGCAGGAGAATTTGGGGCCGTTTATGAAGGCATATTTTCCCCTCAAAAAGGACAAGATATCAGAGTGGCTGTGAAAACCTCAAAAGGTGTGTGTGTGTGTAGTACAGAGAGCAAGTGACAGTTGAACATTTCTGATAATACATTAAAAAGTGTTGTCTTTATTTAGAATTAAGCACTAGCTTGAGACGTTTCCATCCACAGTTATTAAAACAACCTCTTTCATGCATAATGTCATTAAACTTTCCTGTTGAATTGTAGAAGCCATCTACAGTAAAGAAGATCTGGAGTCCTTCCTCAAGGAGGCGGAAATTATGAAGCAGTTTGATCATGTGAATGTCGCTAAACTGCTTGGTATGGCTCTGTTAAATGACATTATTTACTGTTTGGTATCTAGGCTAAAATGTATAATTTATGTCTAGCTGGAGAGGAACATTTTGGGTAACCTGATTTCAAGTGGCACAGACGTTTCCATGGCAACTGGTCATCTGTGGCCAGTAGGTCTGTCCAAGCCAAGGGCAAAGTGTGAACTTCCACTAGTTCCCCTGGTGATGCCCGCAGCTGCACGCCAACAGTGGGGTTTGGTTGACTTTTACCTCCTGTGTGTCTTCGACCTGCTGAATTATAGGGGGGGTTGCACCATTGTAAGAGTTAAATGAATCATGGCAACGCTAATGTGTAATAATGTAATTGGCATCTTTCCAATACTGGGAGCTAGATTTACTGTACATGCATCCATCTTATTTTTCACCTTATAGGCTAGCACACTAGCTAACATATTGATACTAAAAAGTCAAAACACTTCTTTAACTGTTCCAAAATGGCTAAGACTTGAGCGGTCGAATGTGGCATCTAAGTGTATACACATATCTATGATTTAGCGGCTAATAATGAATAGGAAGTATTGCACATTCACAGAAAATATCTTAATTTCACGTTGCAAAATAAGGTGGATAAGACAGTATTATCGTTAATAGGTCCATCATGGAGTTTCTCTAGAGATGAACAGATTTCATGAGGTTATTTTATACTTGCGTCCAATAGGGGTTGCACTAGAGCGAGATCCAGAGTCCTCCATCATAGTACCACTTGTTATTCTTCCATTGATGAAACATAGAGACCTACACAGCTTCCTCAAAGCAACCCGCTATGGAGATGTTCCCATGGTGAGTCTTGCATACCGAGAAAAACAAATTTGCAACACCTTCTTATCGACTTGTCCTTTTGACTGTTGTTTTTTATATAGTGTTAATAGTAAAATAACCAAAAATCTGATCATATATGTTCCTATCATTTAAACGGATCTCTTCTCCTCAGTGTTTGCCTTATCAGAGACTTCTACATTTTATGATTGACATTGCTGCAGGAATGGAGTATCTCAGCCTTAAGGGTTTTTTACACAGAGACCTGGCTGCCCGCAACTGCATGTGAGTCCACAGGAGGGCAACACAGGGCACATTTGACAACAACATCCTGTTAATACTTCCATTGTCTATGAGAAGCCACGCCTAATGAACAAAATCTCCCCATTCTCACCCATTGCTGGGGTCACTTTCACAGGTTGGGGGATGACCTGCGTGTGTGTGTGGCTGACTTTGGCCTGTCTAAGCAGATCTATTCCAGTAACTACTATAGGCATAAGAACTGGACTATTAAATTGCCTGTAAGGTGGATGGCATTAGAGAGTGTGTCTGACAACATATTCACCACCAAGAGTGATGTGGTCAGTCCTTTATTTACTCATCCAATACAGTATTAAAGGGGCTATAGCCTACTGTGTGTCGATTCAGAAACCCTTGTTAATAGCGACACCGGTGGCCGTTAAGTGAACTGCAGTCAGAAACTTCCACACGCAACATACGAGAGACTGAACATGGATGATTCAAGGCCCCGATATACGCACGGCGAAGCTCTTTTTCATTCTTAGCTTATAAGTAAAATTAAAGAAGTCGAAAATACCTTTGCAGCGACATACTGTTTATGAACATCTGTTCCGACGCCGTCCTGCTGAGAGCCACGTTTAGATGAATATGTAAATAAGTGCTGCATCCTCTCAAAAACAATATAAACACACAACAAAAACGACAGCGGTGAGAAAACAGCAGTTCAGAAAGCATCTGATCATAGCGATGTGGATGTTAGCACAAGCTCTGAAATTCATCGGCATCATGTCAAGATGAAGTTGCCTAATTAAAATACACTGTTATGATAATTTGATTCTAAATTATATTTGAGACCTTAGACTAAATAGATGTGACTATGTGGAACTATAGTTTTAATTCCTTTTCTTTGCATGACAAATTGACATTACAGTACAGAATAGCTCTTTCGGCAATAACATTATCATTGTAAGCCTATTCATTTCATGTGTCTGAGTGTGCAAACGTCACATATGATTTTCCCGGTAAAAACGTCACGAGTCTTTCACATTAAAATCAGTCTAGAGTCTTTCATAGATAGGCTCTTCTTTTTTAAGTTTTGTTACTAGCTCTTCACACATTGGCAGTAAGAAAGCAATTACTACATTAACATTCTTACATATAGATGTAGCCCCTTTAATACAGTATGCCTACTTTTCAACACTTATAGTTTTGTGTACTTTATGTTATTATAAATTCACCACTGGTGAATCTCACAAACCCTTCAAGAACATGGGGTACATCACCCAAAAGCAGAAAAAAACTATTTTTGAATTATATTTTTGAATATTAAACACTGAGCAGATTAATGATTATAGCCTATATATTCAACGGTTTACATTTTACAAACTTTTTTTTATTTTTTACTTTTTAAGAAAAATATACCTTTTGGGTGGAAATTGTCCTATAAACAGACCTATTTCTTAAGGTTAAATGAAATATATTTTTTTGAAAAAAAATATGACCCAGACATGTTTTTTTGTGAGGTTCACCCACCAACATCCTTTTAATTTTTATTAATATTTATATAATATTTTACTAATATTTTATAAACTGTGATCTTCCTTATGTCTCACAGTGGTCTTTTGGAATAACCATGTGGGAGATCACATCCAGGGGGAAGACGCCTTATCCAGGGGTCTCCAATCATGAGCTCCTGGACTTCCTGGAAAAAGGACACCGTCTCACACAAGGGGACAGTGACAGTAAATTGTAAGGAATTTGCCTATTTTACAAATATATATTATTAGACTATTCTGTTTATCAGGAAACTGTGACTAAGTCTTTACCAACAATTGTGTGTTGCAAGACCGACAAGATGAATCAGGGTTAGTAAGAACATCTGTTCTAGGAATCCTTCGTCACAGCAGTTATGTGCCTGTGAAACTGATCACTAAATCATATCATATAATAATGTTTTGTGCATGGTCTAGAAACCTAAATGGCAAGAGTAGTTTTTAACCCGCAGATATGGAAGATGATTCAGTCTTGTGGAGCTTTCTGTGATTTATTTTTTTCCTACATTTTTCCTTTGACTGTTTCTCTGTCAGATATGAGGTTATGTTGAGCTGCTGGCACAGAGATCCCTCTCAGAGGCCAGGTTTCGGAGAGCTGGGCCAGAGCCTCAAAGCGCTTCTGTCTGATCTTCCACCCCTGAAGGCCAGCAGGGAGTCCCACTACATCAGCCTGGGGCTGGAGAAGGCCAGCGGTCAGCGGGACAGCACAGAGGCCCTGGAGACTGAGGTGTAACGCACCTGTTGTTGGCTATGTGTCCCTGGATGAGGAGGGACATCTGCTGTGCACTTAAAGTTTGTGTGATCCACACCAGGCCACATTAAAGCTTTATGATGAGATTTCAGTTCTTCTAATGACATACAACTTTGCATATACAACGAAATATCATTTCCATTAACCCTTTATTGCATAGTGTTGCCATATGGCAACAATTACTTTATCTTAATTTTCTAAAATGCTGTGATATAAAATCTATGTTTCTACAGTTAGTTGTGAAAAGGGGGCATTTACTTTGAAGGAAATACAATTTATGAGGTCACATGACCAGGATATTTTGTTTGCCAGTCCTTTTTGCTTATGGACATTGACATGGAAACATCACTGTCTGGGGCTCCCCAAGATAGCCTTTCATTCCAAATTTTTTGAAAGTTTTCATCAAATAAAAAATTTAAATTACTATCTGGGGTCAGTAAACTTTAATTTGTTAACAAATAAATTCAATTTTGATTTTATACATTTTTTGTAATATGCTAAAATACATTTGTTGCCATATGGCAACTACATGCAAATATGGAAACGTCCTGGTCCATTCAACCTAATGGAGTCCCATTGACTTACATAGCATGAAACTATACTCTGAGACTATGTTTACAATTTTTGCTTATATTTTAAAGGTAAAAACATTATAATGTTTTATATTTTGTGATTTAAGCTATTTTGTAGGTTATCTGTAACATATTATCCCATTTTCTCCATAAAAGATGCATCCAAGCTACTGAAATTATATCATTTCAATATTGTCAATTATCAATTGATCAATTATCAATTTCGATATTATCAATCCAAGCATTGTTGAAATTATATAATGTTTTTACTGTATAAATGTTTGTTTAAACATTTCACTAAGTATGAGATGGATTTGTTGAGTCTTGTTTTAAATAAAATGAGTTTTTTTTTTAAAAATGTGGATTTTATGGTACTTTCCACGATTGCATATTGTTGCCATACGGCAACAATTTACCAACGACCCCCCTTTAAACTTTTTATTAGATTTTTTTTTTATATATCTCTTATTTAGCTTATTTTAAGTAATAAAAACATGCAAAACATTTTTTACGATGTCTAATTAATATTCCATGCAATAGAGGGTTAAGGAAACGAGAGAACTGTTTTTAATTCATTGCGATTCATATTTTTATTTTTCTATTGCACTGTAAATGTTGTATTTTTGTGATTTGTATATCAAAAGATACCAAATGTTGAAAGGTTTGGAAAATGCCATACATCACAAATTAAACAGCTCAGGAAATTGTAAGTGAGTTTAAAGAACTTCTTTTTTTTTGACAGTACGATCACAGCGAACATTGATATCTGTGTTTTGTCGCTGCTGTTGAACCTGAGAGAGCAGTTGTCTTGTGTAGATAATATGAAACGGCTTTTCAAACACACAGTATCATTACTTTCTTACAATAATTCAAATTATCACAGAAATAGTGGGATAAAAGTTTATAGTTTTGATATAAACACTGATGTTGAGGAAAAAAATGGAGTAGATCATCTTTTGAAAGTGACTTGGTGCTTCAAATAAAGATTGTTTACATTGTTAGACCAGTCGGTAGCGACAAGACTTCTCAACAAATATATTAGTCATTGAATCGTTCATTTAAGAGATTAGTTCAAAATCACTGATTCATCCATTTATGAAACCATTTATGAAGCCATTATCACGCATAATGATTTAAATGGTTTTTATTTATTTTTTATTAAAATTAATTAAATATATTTTTAAATAGATTGCAGCAGTTAACATTTAGTCAAATCTAGTAAATTACAAGTTATTTTGTTCAGTTGTCAATTCAGAATTGTGAAAAATAAAAAGTAACACTTCGCGGTCAAAAATAGCCATTGGAAATTAATGGCATTTTTTTTTTTTTTTGCTTCAATTTAACCCCAATGCAGAATGCACGGACAAAAAATTTTATAAAGTGTTTTGAATCATCACTATCCATTCCTCATTTTGTTAGATATTTAATTATCAAATATTGAGTAAAAACAAATGCTTTCCATTTCTTTCCTTTATAACAGAATTGTAATGTTTGATTGTAATCATAATGCAAAACCTGATACTTATCTAACAAAAATATGTCAACCTTGACAGTAAGTAGTGTTTTAGAATGTCTAAATATATATCTAAATGCAAATCCTAAAAAAAATAAGAAATTATATCAAAAAAAAAAAAAAAATTGTGAATCCAAAAGCCTCTCTATTTCTTTTGATTTTAATTTTTTGCGCCTCCAGGTGGCACTATTCTCACTTTAAAAGAGAGAGAGAGACAGAGAGAGAGAGAGAGAGAGAGAGAGTTTTCTAATTCCCAGAATTTCTAAAAAATATCGAAGATGTTGACATCATAATCCTCACTGAAACCTGGTGTCGAAATGATGCGCTTACCTACTGTCCCTCAGGCTACTATGAAATAATTGTGCCCTCAGTCAAAATAAGTACAGTCCATCGTGGACGAGACTCGGGAGGAATTCTAGTGTGGTACAGGGAGGATCTGGCCAAACACATTTCTACAACTAAAATTGGAAAATTTCATTGCTGGTTAAAACTAAACAAAACTGGCATTTCTACTACAGATACATATCTCTGTGCCATCTACATTCCACCAGCAGAATCCCCTTACCATGACGAGGAATACCTCAACCACATCCACACAGAAATCAGCCATTTCCAGGCCCAGGGGAATGTGCTGCTGTGTGGAGACTTTAACGCGAGAACTGGATCTGAACCTGATGACATAGATCCAAAGGGTAATGAATATGTCTTTTGCCAAAACCCCCCGAGTCTCACAAGAAAACTTCCACCGAGAAACAGCCTCGACCAAACAGTGAATAAAAGCGGTATAGAGTTGGTGCAGCTCTGCCGGGCCTCGGGCCTGTACATCCTGAACGGCAGGATCCGAGGGGACTCTTTAGGGAGGTTCACGTGTTGTTCAGGTCTTGGAGCTAGTGTAGTTGACTATGCCATCACTGACATGGACCCATCCTCCTTCAATGCATTCACTGTCAAACAGCAAACTCCGCTTTCTGACCATAACCAAACTAACATCTATATTAGAACAAATCACACACCAGAACAAAACAGACTGGAAACCTGCCGAATGTCTCGGGTCCAGCAGAGATACAGCTGGGCTTCAGACAGCGCAGACAAGTTTGTCCAAGCCCTCAGTTCTGAAGAACTAAAAAAATCTAATAAATACATTTATTAATAAGAAATTCGAAACAACTAAAGATGGTGTTAATTCGGCTACAAATGAAATCAATTACATATTTTAAAAAGCAGCACAGAGAAGTGAATTGAAAAAGAAAGGCAAAAAATACACTAAAAATACTCCAAAAGATGCAAAATGGTTTGACTCAGACTGCAAAACATTAAGAAAACAAATTAGAAAATTATCAAATCTGAAACATAAAGAACCAAACAACACTGACATAAGAACTGAATACTTTTCAAAACTAAAAATATATAAAGACACAATTAGAGCAAAGAAGCAACACCATCTAACCAAAAATATACAAGAATTAGAAAATTCAATAAATCATAATCAGTTCTGGGATATGTGGAATAATCTGAGCACGGCAAAACCACAAGACCTACCAATACAACATGGAGAAATTTGGACAAATCATTTTGAAAACTTATATAAAGAAATCCCATCAAACCAACTCAATGACAATTATAATCTGACCAAACAAATTTTACAAACTTATGAAGAGACAATTAAAAATAATCAAAATCCACTTGACTTCCCAATTACACATGAAGAATTGGCAAACAAACTCAAAAACCAAAAAGGTAAGAAATCTTGTGGTCCTGACAATATTCTCGGTGAGATGCTGAAACACAGCACACCGGAGCTGCAGGCGGCTGTGCTCAAACTATTCAACACTGTTCTTAGTTCAGGCTGCTTTCCTGACATCTGGAGCCAAGGACTTATTACCCCAATTCACAAGAGTGGAAATAAATTGGATCCTAATAATTTCAGAGGCATTTGTGTGAGCAGTAATCTGGGGAAGTTATTTAGCAGTATTTTAAACAATAGAATTGTAAGCTTCCTTAACGAACACAATGTCCTGAGCTCGAGTCAGATTGGCTTCGTCCCAAATCACAGAACTACCGACCACATTTACACCCTACACACCCTAATCAATAAACACGTAAAACAGACCAAAAACGGAAAAATATTTGCATGCTTTGTCGATTTCAAAAAAGCGTTTGATTCTATTTGGCACAACGGATTATATTATAAACTTTTACAAAGTGGTGTAGGGGGTAAAGTCTATGACATTATAAAATCAATGTATTCGAACAACAAATGTGCAATACGAATTGGCAACAAACCCTCTTCACCCAGAAAAGAGGAGTGCGGCAGGGCTGTAGCCTGAGTCCAACGCTGTTCAACATCTACATCAATGAGCTAGCGGTGCAGTTGGAGCAGTCTACGGGCCCTGGACTCACTCTACAGGACAGAAGCATCAAGCTCCTGCTGTACGCAGACGACCTGGTGCTGCTGTCACCCACTGCACAGGGACTACAGCAGCACCTGGACCTGCTGCAGAACTACTGCCAGAACTGGGCCCTGGCAGTCAACCTCACAAAGACCAACATTATGGTCTTTCAGAAGAAGCCCAGATGTCAGGAACACAGATCAGTCTAGGCAGCACCGGCCTAGAGCACACGATGCAGTACACTTACCTCGGCCTGGTCATCACTGCATCGGGGAGTTTCAGTGTGGCAGTGAATGCTCTTAAAGATAAAGCTCGAAGAGCCCTATATGCAATTAAGAAGAAATTCCAAAACACTGAATTACCGATTCCAATCTGGTGTAAAATCTTTGATAGTGTAATCCAGCCCATTGCGCTGTATGGAAGTGAGGTTTGGGGTCCACTCAGTGATCAGAGCTACACTAGATGGGACAGACATCCAACAGAAGCCCTACACACAGAATTCTGCAAAATGATACTAAAACTACAAAGGAAAACACCCAATAATGCATGTAGGGCAGAATTAGGCTGATTCCCATTGATTATTAATATGCAAAAAAGATCCCTTAAATTCTGGATGCATCTAAAATCAAGTCCCACAGAATCGCTACATTTTAAAGCACTGCAAACCCAAGAACTGAACCCTGAAAAGAGTCTCCTCAGTCAGCTGGTCCTGAGACTCACTAACCCGACTAACCCTAACCAGCCTCAGACCAGCACCGCTCCTCACACACACATCAGAATAAACCAAACTACCAAACAGTCTAAAAATACATATTTGGAACATTGGGATCAGGAAACCAAAACACAAAGTAAATTACAATTCTATCGAAATCTGAAATCAAATTATGAATTGGAAGAATATCTCCAGAGTGTGAGAGACACAAAGCAGAGACGGATCCTGAGCAAGTACAGGCTGAGTGACCACAGCCTAGCCATCGAGACCGGCAGACACCGGAAGAGCTGGTTACCCCGAGAGCAGAGGGTGTGTGTTCACTGTAGAACAGGAGAGATCGAGACAGAGACGCACTTTCTCCTTCACTGTCACAAATACAGCTCAATCAGAGACCTCTACTTCAATAAACTCAATAACATAATACAGGGCTTTACAGCCATGACTGAAGTAGAGCAGATAAAGATCTTACTAGGAGAGGGACAGACCGCAGCACTGGCTGCCAGATACGTGTATGCGTGCCACAGCCTGAGAGACAGCAGGTGAATGTGTGTGTGTGCGTGTGTGTGTGTGTGTGTGTGTGTGTGTATGTGTGTGACCTCAGTGTATCTCCCTAATGTCCACCACAGTGACCCTCAGGAATGTGTGTGTGTGTGTGTTTATGTAAAACACTGTGGTATCAAAATGTTCACAGATATTCTAATCTGTTGCACTGTTCACTTGTACAATTAACTTAATTTGTACATTTAAATTTAATTTATGTTATAATATTTGAGTATTTTGATGTTTTTATAATTTTCCAAGCTTTGGCAATATTGTAATATATACAGTCATGCCAATAAAGCAATTTGAATTGAAATTGAATTGAATTGAGAGAGAGAGAGAGAGAGAGAGAGAGAGAGAGAGAAGGGCTTCACTCATTACATTTATTGAAAAAGAATTTAAAAAATATTAATTTTAATGAAAAAAATAGCTTATACAATTTAATAAATATTGCATAGCATCATAAAATCCCCTCAAAACTCTAAATAATAATCAAAAAAATATTATTGAACAAAAATATATTGCATTGATTTTCCTATTTCATATATGTACCAAGAGTGACCCAGAAATGAAGGGGCTCAGAGAGTTAAACAAAAATAAAGAGACCACAGACACACACTTTGTCTATTTTGTCTGTTACATTTGAAGTCATTAAATTGTTATGAGGGGCAAATGAGCAGTAGGTAGATGCTTGTTTTATAACAAGTTTTGTGTAAAATTCTTTTTAATCCAATTTTTGTTCACTATGTTGTTGAGAATAAAAGGTGTCCTGAAAATATGATACAGCACCTTATGATGCGGGGAATTTAGAAATGTAATTATATGCAATATATATATATATATATATATAAAAAAAATCCAAGTTGAAATATTTCCAGAATATCTTGAATCTCTGGGTTGTGTCTTTGAGATCAGTCCGTAATGCCACGTCATCTGATGTCACTGCCGCACCTGCGCAGCCATCTTGTACTTCGAGCGAGGGGCAGATCGGAAGGAAGGAAGAAAGCAGAACAAAATAACAGTGTTTTGCGTTATATGGTCAGTAATGTCCGTCAAGTGACTGGATCAAACGAGAAGACAGTGTTGAGGTGTGATTGGAGGGGGTAAATCAGAGAAAGCGGCCCCAGTTTCTCGGTATTCCAGACGTAACGTACAAGTCATCCTCTTCATCATCATTATCGCGTCTGCTCGCAGAGAAAAGAGTCCGATCTCCTGCTGAACACAACGACAACGACACAAACACGCCATGAATCCAGAATAGTGAGTATTTGACGCCTAGACTTGTGTTGCGGATGTCAGTGTTTTGTTTAATCATGAAGCGTCAGTGCGAGTAGCTTTGTCTAGCCTAAACGGCTAACAACGTCCGGTGTTTTAACTGCGAATTCAGAGGACATTTACTCATTTAAAGCCTCTATTTAGAAAGTTTCCTCCTCTAAATGATGACATTGTCGTTCATTATTAAACGTCTTAAATTAAAAACCGCCGCTATTTGGTGTTTATCGCACGTAATTTCAGTTGCCGTACTGCGTGACGTAATTTTTGGTGTGGTGTGTTTCGTTGCGACGGAGTGACGTCATAAGTTTGTAGTGAGCCTGAATCCAGCTGTCAAAACAGATCTTGCATATGAGCGCATAATTGTGCACACACGGTGTTTTGAACCATACACGACTCGAGCTTGTCATTGTGAGGCACTCAAGAGTCATGTGTTTTTCATTAGGCCTGTGAATTGAAAGTCAGCGTTACAGCTGGAAGAGGTCACGAAGAGGAGAAGCTTTGTATTTTTCCTGATTTCTTAGTAGCATGTGGTCAACTTATTGGTCTGTATAAATGAATACGCGTTATGAATTGAAGTTAATTATGAATATTGCATGGAATACCCAGTGATGGAAAACCCGAAATTTATTGCTTGCTATTCATATCCATCAGCAGTATTTCAAATGCTAATTCACTAACAAAGAACACAAACATGTTTCCAACACTCCCCTGTTTGCCATTGGTCAGTTAAACAGATAGTCCCGCCTCAAGCTCGTGCCATTGGTTGAGCCGATGTTGTTCTGTCAGACCCTGTCAGGATTCTCCAACAATTTCACTTATTTTCTGTATTGTGGATGGCAAAGTTAATACACTTTACAATGTTAAGAAGTACATCCAAGTTGCCTTAATTTGTAAAAGTCTATATTTGAATTGTATTAGCCTATATCAAAATATATCTGGATCATCACTGGCCATTGACATTTGAAAACCCACTACTATCCAGTTTTTTATTGCCAGTGCATTGTTAAAACAATAAAATGAATGCTTTTCTTGTCTGAGATTAAGGTTTTTCTTATTGTTTGTACCTTGTATTCCTCTTGATGTAGACTCGGTCAAGATTGCTTCACGTGATAAAACTTTTCTCAGCTCGTCTAATGTTAGTACTTGATCTCAGAAACCGTTGCGACAGACAGTGTCATCGTTGGAATTAGATTCTCTCAGCTGTATTTCGAGCTGGTGGCAGGGGATACTTTGTTTATGCTGATTTTGTTTTGAACCACCTTCGCCATCAGTTCTTGGAAATGGCAGTGGATTTTGCAACTTGTACTCTGATGTAGTTGTCTTTTCAAACCAGTTAACATTATAGCAATACTAATGGCACCTATTTATTATATCAGTTGAGAGCCAGATGTGGTGTGCTATATGATTATATTAATACTATGAGATGTAGTGTCATTAATATTTCAACATAACAGGACTAACACCATTCCTAAAAGTCCGTTTACACACAGAACTCTTGACAATACAAACATATTTGCTGTTGGCCTTACTGTGTGTGTGCAAGAGAATTAGTTTGTTCACATGAGTTAAACAACCTGTTAGATCTGCCATGTATAATTAGGCTATCATCAGTAGTATTGCTGTCATTGATAATGAAAAGCAAAAGTATTATGAATTGTTTTCCGTAATTGAAATGAAGCTGAAATAAAACATAAATATTAGATGGAAAAAACGTAAATGTATATAATGTAAACAAAAATTTGAATTGTTTGAAACCAAATTAACTGACAAGTAAAAGTATTCATATTTGATGAATTGTTTTTTAATTTACACAACAAAAATAAGTTGAAGTTCTACAGTAATCAAACTGAAATAAAAATAAATTAAAACTAAATAGAAATATGTATAAAATAAAAAAAGCTAACAAAATTACAAAAACTTTAAAATAAAAAAATCTAAAAGATAAAACCTAATTCAAAATATCAACAAATATTATAATAGTAAAATAATGCTAAAAATAATTATACAAATAATTCTAAAATAACACTACTGTTGTGATGCAATAAAATGTGACTAAAGCTGTAATATAAAGCTCACTTAAAATTTTCCACACCTCATGTTGTCTGGGATTTTTTTCTCTACTGAAATGTCTCAAGATATTTCTTCTGCAGAACAATCCGAAAACTCATGAAATAACAGTATAACCCACTGAAGTGATGTATGTCTGTCCCTCACAGCCTCACTTTCATTCCCGTTAAAAATCAAAGATGCCGCTGCTGTGAATAAAGTCAATAATGTGATAACTAATCTGACTGGTGAATGTCATAAGAATGTTAAATTTGTTCTGAAATTGTATATATTCCTGTTGATGTATTTTAATAAATTGCTATTGTGTTTCTTCATTTTAGTGACTACCTGTTCAAGCTGCTCCTCATCGGTGACTCTGGAGTTGGAAAGTCTTGTCTTCTGTTGAGATTTGCTGTGAGTAAAGGCACAGATGTCTTGTTTTGTCAGCTTTTGCTGCCAAACATCAATTAAAAGATGTCATGCAGTCTATGAATGCTATATAGTTGACTGAATGTATTTATAGTATATTATTTATATCCACAAATGTAAATAGGCACACTGCGCAGATTAGGTTTCATCCTCCTTTGTGTGTGTGTTTTGATCTTGCAGGATGACACATACACCGAGAGCTACATCAGCACCATAGGCGTGGACTTCAAGATCCGCACGATTGAACTTGATGGCAAAACCATTAAGCTACAGATTGTAAGTCCATAAGTTACACACTCAATAGTAATTTTTCACAAGTTCTGCAACAGCATGACAGACCAGTACATTATGATGACCTTGTTTCTTGGACCAATAGACAAATCTAGTAACTCGTTACATTGTACATGTAAAAAATGGGGCCAAATGCTTTAATAGAACTATAAATTTACTATAAATGATCTTCTTTTTCTTTCTTGCTTATTTTCTTTCTCTTTCATAGTGGGACACTGCAGGGCAAGAACGATTTCGAACCATCACCTCCAGTTACTATCGAGGGGCTCACGGTATCATTGTGGTTTATGATGTCACGGATCAGGTGAGACATCATCAGATGTTCTCCTTCATTATTTGTCACAAATTTAACAAGGCACACTTTGCAGCAGAATCAAAATTGAATTACTGTCTATAGTGTTGTTGTGATATACCGGTGTTGACGATAACCGTGATATTTGAAAAATAAAAATATCTCTATCGTGTTAATTCTGGGTGTTGGCATAGTCAAGTCACCTTTGTTTATATATAGCGCTTTATACAATACAGATTGTTTCAGAGCAGCTTTACAGTCATAACAGGAACATTATGCATTTCGGCTGTTGTTCATCTAAAGTCATTTCAGCGTTGATTCAGTTCTGTTGTAAAGATCATCAAATTAGTTAATTTCATCTAAAAAGCATTTCTGCAAATACATTGTCATCGTTCAGTTCTCATACAGCGGCGTCAGTACAGTCAGATCAATAATATTGTTGAATATTAAATGTCCCCAACTAAGCAAGCCAGAGGCAATATACCGGTATTGGCGATAACCATAATATTTCAAATGAATAGTACACGTATATATGATAATGTGCCACGTAAATGATCAAGCGCCAGTATCTGGTTCACTTCCTGACGTACAGTAGGTGTCGGTATAGCACGCTAAGGCTGGTTGCCACTTGTCATAAAACACAAGCAGTCACCGAGTGCAGCTGCTACTGACGCGTAAAAGCATGTCGTCGGATATGACAGATGAGACCCTATACCCGCACTGCAAGAAAGTTATGGCTCGCCGGTGTGGACGTTTTTTTTGGTTCCGTGAAAATGACGCATTAATCACCCTAGTATGCAGGACTTGCCGATCAACAATACCACCAAACTGTTCACCAACCTCTGTCTCTGTTATCTTGGCCACTGTACAGAGAGTAATGTACCATTTTTTTTGCTAGTCCTGAAACAGGAAATTAACCGTTAACTACTGACGCCTTTCTGTGTTTTATTATATTTACTTCCCTGAGGGCTTTTCGTGTGCTCATTCGGACAAATATTTTTAGAGAGCAGTGTTTTTTGTGTGACGTCTAAAAAAAATGGAAATTTCAAGTCACATAGATATTTACCACATATTTCTGTGGTACCGATGCTGTGCAAACTGTGCTGATGTTATCCTCAGAAAACGTCTCTTACTTGATGACCTGCTTGTCAAAACTGTTAATATTGTTAGTTTATCATTTATGTACTATTCAGATACGTATTAATATTTTTAAAGTTAGTTAACAATAACAACATTGCTTTATCATCACATGAAAGGTTGAAATTGAGTTATTTTCTCTGTCCTGCTCTCTAAAGGAGTCGTATAACAATGTGAAACAGTGGCTACAGGAAATAGACCGCTATGCAAGCGAGAACGTCAACAAGCTTCTGGTGGGGAACAAATGTGATCTCACCACCAAGAAAGTAGTGGACTACACAACAGCCAAGGTACTAATCCATCAATATAGACTTGTCTAATCTGTGTTAGTGGCTGAGTTTAAATCTCTGTTCCTTTTTTATCAAAACTAGTGACCTTTACAAGCCCAATTGCTTCCCATTTTTGTGACATTGGTAGCATAATACTTTCAATCACTAATCCTGATTTTCATGCTAACTGTTGGAGATTTGAATAAACCCCCAACCTAATAAAAACAGGCCAAAAAATCCCATTGTCTTGCAATGAAAGAGGGAACCAGACTTGTTTAGAGACCAGAATATCATGAAGACTTGGCAGTGAGTTAATTTTGGTTTTGGCCAGTAACCAACTAGCAACCAACCAACCAGAACACCCTAGCAACAACATGGCAATGCATGAACAGCCACTCAGAACATTTTAGCATCCACATAGCAACACCCTCACAACCACTTACAACACTTTATAGTGGGAAATTATGAACAGACATAAACTACTACAATTTTCTTCAGGACAAAAACTTAATCAACAGTCTTGAATACAGTCGATAAAGCTTTTTGACAATTTACTCTTTCCCCACCGTTGACAGAATTTTCCAGGAAATCACTGTTATACGGTGGGGGCGCCGCTGCGCATCTTCAGAAAGAGTACAGAATCTTTAGATTAAAAAGAGAAGAAGCATTGTTTGCGCATATAAATCAAAACTGACTAATGTTACTGAATTAAATGTTGCGCCAGTCCTCATGAAATCAAAATGTAAGTTTTTTTTTAACTTTTAGTATGAATGTTAGCCTACTGTTATCTATAAGCTAGTGTGCTCCAAAACAATGACACAATTTGTATTTAGAAGATTTAGCATTTCAAACTTAGTCTCTCACTTCTGCCAATAAAGATGATTTTAAAGACATCACTCTGCACTTCAGCTTCTCATCAGATTTTTTGTCCAGTCAGATGCTCTCTAGATTCTTTCTGAAGCTACATTATAAATAGATGCTGAACCTGCTGCTGAAATTGGTCACTTGTTCACACATTTACTATTTTCTACATGGTGCACTATATAGGGGACAGGGAACGATTCAGACAGTGTAAATATGCGAATGAGGTCTGGTTTCAGGTTAGTGTCATGCAAACCACGTTTTCATCATTAGAAACAGCACTGTCGAGTAGAAGAGATAACATCATGCACTCTGCACCAACATAAGACATGCTTATGATCACTGTGTTGCGTTAGCAAGTTTCATATTACATCTAAAAGGGGAATCAATTAAACTGTGGCTTTCATAAGCTGTCAAATGTGGTTTTGCAGAGCTCAACGGCTCTGACTAGGCTGTAATAAATGAAAGATATAAATGAAATGCTATTGGCTATTTTAAAAAAAGGGGAGGAGCTGCTCTGTTCCACCCTGTCTTCCTGTTTCAGTGGTAATTACACCAACACACCGAATACCGCTGCGCGTTTCAAGGCACTTCAGTGGGCCTTTAAGGCCTGTTCACAACAAGAACAATAACTATAACTGTATTAGTGTCCAACTCCTTTTTACAGAAGTGCCAAGCATGAGGTTGGGCAAAATAAAAAAAGCGTTCTGAAGTGTCTCACTCTGGTTCTTTTTACCTGCCAGGAATTTGCCGACTCTTTAGCAATCCCCTTCCTTGAGACGAGCGCTAAGAATGCCACAAATGTGGAGCAGGCCTTCATGACTATGGCTGCTGAGATAAAGAAGCGCATGGGCCCTGGAGCCACAACTGGAGGAGACAAGCCCAACCTGAAGATCGAGAGCACTCCTGTGCGGCAGTCTGGCGGCGGCTGCTGTTGAAGAGCCTGAGAAAACACACACACACACACACACACACACACACACACACACACACACACACACACACACACACACACAAAACCATCCCTTTCCCCCTCAAACACATTTTCTCACACACACCAAAAAAAACAAAAACAGCATTCTCACGGGAGGAACCACTGCATTAAGAGCCAACGTCTAACAGCCTTATGGCTTCATTTATGACATCATAGTCTTCATGTTTTTATTATTATCCCCTTTTGTAAGACACGACACCCCTTTTTCCTCCCTGTGCACATGAATAACCCCGCCCACATCCAGAGTCCCGCCCCCTGTACTTAAAGTGGAGCTTTGGTACAGTCATGTGTCCATGTACAGATGTCTATAATGAGAGCAGATCTAGGGGCGATTCTCAAATCCTCCTTTTAAACGACTAGCGAGGTTAACTGCGTTAAGAAAGTGAACCTATCTCTAGTATTTCTAAATCTCTCTCATACATTGTCACTTGAATGAGGTTTTGCGGGCGAAAGCATGGTTTCCGAGGCTGAATCGACAGGAAGTCAACCGCATACAAAATCGGCAATATTCTCTACTTGTTCTCATCCTACTAGTATATTATTGTTATTATGGTGATTTTTAAGACTGATTTTTTTTTTTTTTTTAGGTTTTTGTTTTTCTAATGAAGGCTTGTACAAAGGCTTACTGCTGTCAATGACATTGTTGGTTGGGGAACGATACAGATAGAGTTGGGTTTTTGATCATAATCAGGATTACGGGGGTCTAGGCTTCAGGTTGGTCGATGAAAGCTACTGTTCCCTCTATTACCTCAACAACCTCTGCTATTTTTGAGTGTTCGGCCATCGCAAGTTCAAAACGAATGAACGAACACCATCTTGACTCGCGTTGAGGTCGTGTCCTCCTGTGGTCAGCAGTTTTGTGGCTTTGGTTTGAAACCTCACTGTGTAATTTTACCATCACATTGAGCCAGACTTCAATTAGAGCCTTTAGTCCTCACTGCTGCCAAAAATGGTCCATCATGCATTTCGTGTGCTTTGTGTTTATTGACGCACGGTAAATATATTTGCATATTTGTAAAGGGCCTTAATTTCGCCACCAATGAAAGCGTGGTAGTTCCATGGATCCAGTTCAGTGTGCTGTGTGTTTGTGTGGGAATATTGTGTATTACATCTAGGAGTATTGGGATTGACTGGTCCAGTGTTGGAGACCGGATATGACCTCCCATGTTCTTTAATGAAAAATATTCGTACACGTAGATTATAGCTTTCCAATCTACTTACTGATGGACCTTTCTCAAAACAAGGGTGTCATTCAGATGTTGCCTTTGGCGATCCAAGAGGTCTTTATGAATCCTACATGGCAACCTAAAGCCCCTCCACATGGTTCCATCTCTTATCTGCAAACTGCAAATGATTGGCCTGATGACTGTTTTTGATCTGGCTGTTTTATCATGTACAACGTGGATCTAGAAAATGTAGATAGTTTGTGAACTTCACTAGTATTAGTGCGTCACTCGGTCTTAATTAGGATAGTCTTGCCATCGTGACATTAGATCACTTACTTTCACTCACTGAGCCAGTGTAATTGTTCTCACACCACTAACATCTGCTAATGCTAACCACTAATGTTGTGTGGTGGATTTGCTTGTGCTTTTTGTAAGTGAACTGGTATTGTCGGGTTGGAGGGAGCAGTAGCAGGGATATGGGTGCGCGTGCAATGGCTGGGGCGGCGGGACGGGCAAGGGGCAACTGCAGAAACTGCGTTTGGGAACATTCCTTTGATTTTTAAAACCGGGTCCGTTGTGGATCCTGCGTTACATCTGCGTGAAAATAAGCAGTATATGAAAGTCTCATTTAAACCCTGCGCTTATTCACACTAAACAAGTGCTTTTTTTGGATGCATTCTGTTTTCTCAGATGGATTGCTGTCTTTTGATCTATGAATTAAGAGTTTTGTGGTAATGTGTTGGGTTAGAGGAAAGATGAAGGGGTATGGGTTATGGGGTTGGGGGGTTGGGGGGGGTTGCTTACGAATGTGCGTCTTTATTTTTACTTTTTACCCATGTCATTTGCACATCTCATTTATTTGAATTAAGACACGGCGATGGTAAAATGGCAAGCAGCTCTTTAGTAGTTTCCCTGTCTAATATACACGCTCTTTCTCTATCCCCCTTTTGCTTGCTCATCCCGGTGCTGTTTCATAGCTGGGTTTGATCTCGTTTTCTCTTCTCTGTACATATTATAAATATATATAATAAAATGATCAACATGAGACTTAAAGATTACTTTTCCTGCTTGCTTTTCTGTTGTGTGGAGAGTAATATTGTGTTGGTGGTGAGGTAAGTATCACTTCCTGTGCTAGTTGTGGTGACTGATCATTTTGAAAGTTGAATCTCATAAAAACCTGTAAAGAACATGAACGTGGCCTGTTTCACCCCAGAATCACAAAATATTCATGTCGATTTTAATTTAAAAAAAAATTGTCTAGGCTGAATGATTCACAGTGTAATGTAGAATGTAATGAAGACCATTATTTAGAATAATGAGAATTATAGACAACCTCAACATTAAAACATCTGGATACATTATAGTAATGAGAATTGGGTGAGGAAATGTGTGGATAGTTGTCATGATAGTAATGTCAGAATGTAAAAGAAATTAATTTAACATTTTTCTTTTTCACAAAATATATATTTTAGATATATATATATTAAAATGTCTATGTCTCTATGAAGTGTGTGCATATAGATTATATATGTGCATAAAACATATATACACATATATTGTGTGTGTATGTATACATGGTGTGTGTATATAATATATATATATATATACACACACACACACACAAACACAGGGGAAACTCGAAAAAATTGAATATCGTGCAAAAGTTATCATTTGATGATTATGGCTTACAGCTTATGAAAACCACAAATTCAAAATCTCAGAAAATTTTAATATTACATGAAATCAATAAAAAAAGGATTTTAAATACAGAAATGTCGGCCCTCTGAAAAGGATAATCATGCATACGTATGTAGTTATATATACTAAATATATTAGTTTCACCTTTTAATTTGAATTACTGAAATACATGAACTTTTCCATGATATTCAAATTTTTCAAGTTTCACCTGTGTGTGTGTAGATATATATATGGATGTATGTGTGTGTGTGTTTAAGTTTTTAGTAATCAGCAGTTTAGTAATTTATGATTTTTCATTTTTATTATTTTGTAATATTTCTGTATAGCTTTAATTTTATTAAATTATTATTTCTCTAAATTATTTTAATCTAATATTTATTTAATTTCAGCTTCATTTCAATTGCCAAAAACAAATTGGTAACACTTTATTTTACCTTGTCCTTGTTACACGTTACATGCCGTTACTGTATTAATAACAGTTAATTATGCAAAATTACATGCAACTAACCCTAAATCAAACCCTAACCCTAATTTTAATAGTAAGTACATGTTGTTAACTAATATTACTTGGTTCTTAAATGTGTAGTTACACCGTAACAAAGACACCTTAAAATAAAGTGTATCCAACAATTTCAATAGCGAGTTTGCATGTTTTCCTTTGCAAGCATGGGTTTCCTCTGGATGCTTCAGTTTCTCTCACAATCCAAAAACATGGAATAAACTGTTGGTGAATTGGAAAAATACTGAGAATGTGTGAATGCGGCAGCTCTCCTGCGACCCTACAGAGGATAAGCGGTATGGAGAATGGATAGATTCATTGATTAATGTACTAGTTAACAATAACAACACTGTTCCAGAAAGACAGTATACTTTACATCATAAATAGAAACCATTTGATGTCATATTTGATTTAGTGATGGATTTTACTACATCTTGTGTGCTAGTTTTTGTCTGTGCACACACATTTGGAGGGAGGCGTGTGCATGTGTAGAAGGGGTGAGCAAATGACCTTGAGTTATTTATAGCCAGTTAGAGTAGCTGCAGTCAGTATGCAGGATTGTACCGTTCTGCTCAGACTCCCCAGAGAGAGAGAGAGAGAGAGCGAATGCAGCATCTCTCTCTCTAATTTCTCAGTGTGCCAGCTCATCAGAATCCCTAAGTGAGACCCTGAAAAATGTAAAGAGATCTGAGCATTCCTGTATAGTTCATTTACCATTACACACACACACACACACGGATGCTAAATTTAAACTTGTTTTCTGGCTGATAGCTTTGCCTTTTTCCTCTTTATTTTTTCTCGCTTTCTCTCTAGCACAACATTTTGCATTGCTGATTATGTGAATTTCACTATCAAACGCTTGTCTGGGTCAGATTTCACCCCATAGAAGAAAGACATAAGCATAAGCTATTTTTAGGACTCTTAAAGGGATAGTTCACCCAAAATTGTCATCATTTACTCTCAGGTTGTACCAAACCCATTAGACTTTGGTTAATCTTTGAAACACAAATTAATATATTTCAAATGAAAATAAGGTTGTTTTTTTTAATGTAAATAAAAGCCTAACATAAATCTGTTCAGCATATAAAGCAACCGTATCTCTTCACAAGATTTAAGATTAAACTGCTTGATTCATACGGATTTGTTTTATGATGTCTTTATGACATTTTTGGATCTTCTAATTTTTGGTTACCTGGACTTTCAGTGCAGGGACAGATCATATTTCATTAAAAATAACTTACTTTGTGTTGCAAAGATTAATCAAAGTCATATGGGTTTGGAATGATGTGAGGGTGAGTAAATGATGACAGTTTTTGCATCACAACATTATTTTCCAGACAGTTTGCCCCTATATTCTCATTCCTCCGGTAATGTAAAAAATACAATAAAAAATATGAACAAACATGGATTTCATAAATTCTTAATTTCATTCATTCTCAAGTATATGCACTTATTATTTTTTCCCTGATTAAAATTAAATAATTGTTATTGCATTTCCCCCTGCATTTTTTTATTGTAATAAAGTTAAACGGACTAGAATGGTCTGAGAATTAATCGAGAATAATGGGTCTGAACTTTAATTCAAATTTCTGGATTTCTGGGAAATGTGCTTTTCCTATTTTTAATTTCTCAAATGCCACAATGCAAAGTCTTAATGGTCCTATAATACTATTTTCCTCATGATTTAGGGTGTAAAACGTGACCCGGATATGTTTAACCCAGTTGCTGAATGCTGACTGCAGTTGCTTTGTCAACATATTACACGTTATATAAATGAAGGCCTTCCGAGAAGACATTACATATGCAAAACTATGCCATTTCCATTCACTTCTTCTTACACACAATGATTCCATGTCTTCAACTTTTATTTCATCACTTTTATTTACACATTCTCCATCGCATAACAAAGTATATTCCCTTTTTGTCATCCTTGCCTTTTTCACAAGCTCTTCATTTTGTGTCCATCCTCCACAGTCCAAACTCTCAGTTTCTGTAATTCAGTCTCAACATCTCACCGTTCCTCTCAGTCGACGGGCCCCTGGAAGATGAGTTTGACGTGGCCTTGTTCCCCCGTCAGCCACGTTCCACAGAAAGGACAAGCAGCGTGGAAGGCATGCGTTCCGTGCGGCAGTGGGATCTGACTCCAGCCTTGCACCGTCTTTTCCGAGCACACGTGACCGCAGGGGCAGAAAGCGTGTGTCGGGGGCCCTGCATCCAGGTACAGGCCCCCTTCGCACCCGAGCCAGAGGGGCACGTAGGGACCAACCCCTCTGCACATGGGACACTCGCGATCTCCGGTCGTAGCCGGAGCCGTGCCTCCACCAGAGGATCCCGCTTTCTCTTTACGAAACCCCCAGTTGTGGTACCCGTGCACGTGTCCGCAGTTCATATAGACCCAGGGCTGTTTCTTGTCGATGGTGGCACGCTGTGCCAGGCTGGGGAAGGCGAGCGTGTTGAAGCCCACGGGGCACTGGGGACGGGCTGCGTTTAGTTCCTGACGTAGAGACTCCAGCTGTTTGAGAGTCGGGGTGTGACGAAGACCGCTAGGGGTCCGCCAAAGCAGAGTGGCCCCGCAGAGATCGATGAGAGAGCCATCCTGCAGCATGTTTGACTCGTTCTCGACCTGTGAGGTAAAGACACACACATGTATTCACTCAGGACATGCTTTGTGTTCCACAGAAAAAAAAATAGAAAACAAATCAGGTTTGGAATGACAAAGTTGATGACAGAATGTACACATTTGGGTGAACTGACCTTTTGAGCCTGAAACTGGCACCTAATGTGCCATACTATCCAACTCGTTTGATCATTTGTGCCATTTAACAGATGATAGAGCCATGTTACTTCAGATACTAAGCTTTTTAAAGTTAAATATAAACTCAATTGAAATAAAAAAACTAGAATGCGACAGAGCTCGGAAGTCGTAATAAAACAAGAATCAACACTGGCATTGCTTTTTGGAGATGGTGAGAACTGAGGGATTTGAAATGTTGTGAAAGCGATGTGGAGATGGTGTTTTTATTACTCAGGTGAGTAAGGTATTTTCTTGAACAGATAAACTGCCGTTTGCCGCTCTCTAACAGAGTTCATTGTAAAGCAGGGTCATTTCATTTTGGTTGTTGTATTACTGTACTGTCTAATGGGTAAAGCTAACTCTTCAGCCAGTCAGCTTGAGATCATTTCCATCTAAACTGGTTATATCTCTTATAGTAGTGAGTAATGTTTATGAGCAGTGGATTGCCATTTTCATCCACACAGTCATGCAGACCCGAAACACAACCAAAACAACGTTCTTCTGCAAAATGCATGTAGTTTTCTTTTTTTACCACAAGCGGGCCAAAAGATAGATAGTGCACGTTTAATGTAAAAAATGTTTGATTTATGTAAACTTAGATAAACTATGAAATGTTTTTGGTTTCATTTTTTTTGTTAGAAATGAATACATTTTGGACTCAAAACTGTTCTTGCCTTATTCAGAGTTGTCATGTTCGATTTGCGTGTTTCATTCGTTTCAGTTAAAGAACAACAGTTCTGGTTACTTACTTGCTCAGACATACAGAAATCATAGAAACTGAGAATAAAATACTAATTGAATTCCTGAGTCTGATGTAGCAAACAGAATGCTGAAGTGCAATTCAAATGTGTATGTAAGAAACTAGAATTAAAATGACGACTAACTGTTAACTGTAGAAAAGATAATTTTGTCAAGAATTCCCTTTCTTGGCCTCTTTAACCTCGGATTAAGCGACGTTTAAAAAGCCTTCATATTTGAATGTTAATAGGCCAAAGATAGATAGTTGAAATGCCACCCTAAGAATTGTGTAGTTGGTTTATATACACTACTGTTCAAAAGTTTGGGTTCGGTATGTTTTTTTGTAAGTCTCTACTGCTCAAAATACAGTAAAAACAGTAATATTGTGATATTATATATTTATTTATATATAATATTTACAATTACCGGTACAATGGTTTCTATTTTAATATATCTCAATAATAGTTTATACCTGTGATGCAAAGCTGAATTTTCAGCATCATTACTCCAGTGTCACATGATCCTTCAGAAATCACTCTAAAATGATGATTTGCTGCTCAAGAAACATTTATTACAAGAATCGATGTTGAAACCAGTTATGCTGCTTCATATTTTTGTGGAATCCTTGATCATTTTTGTCAGAGAAAAGCATTTATTTGATATCGAATTTTATAGTGTATTACAAAAGTCACTTTTGATCAATTGAATGCATCCTTGCTGAATAAAAGTTTTAATTCCTCTCAAAAGAAATCTTACTGACCCCGAACTTTTGAACGGTAGTTTATGTGTCAACCACAGATGTTCCGCAGTGTACATTTGACTTTTTTTTTTTACTGCCGATTCATTACTGATATTAAAGGAAATTCTCACCAGTTTTCCTCTCTGCTGGGCGGACCGTGTCTCTCGAAGGGCGAACACGTTCCCACACACTGAGATTTCCCTCCACACCCCTGGAGCCGGCTCTGATACGAACTCCCCTGCTGGGTGCATTACCAGCACCCCATTGGTTGTTAGTCCATCCATCAAACCATCTGAGGTCCTCCATTTAGCAGCTCGCTCCTGGAAATCAAGCACATCAAGAGGATTTCACTCATCTCTGAAGTATCAAGATGAACTCAAAACTGGTCGTGTCTTATTGTCAGATTAATAACGGTTTTGTTTGTAATACAAGTCGTGTGTTGTATAATAAATCACCGACTAACCAAGCTTAGAAGATTATAACGCACAGACAGACACTGTAGGCTTTCCGTTTATAGCTACTGGCTGTTACACAACACACCTACTACTTGGAGTTGCATTATAAAGTGGGAGTCTAAAATATTTATACCCGACTGGAATACAGTATCCATTCTTTCTCTCTCGTTCTCTTTCCACCTCCACAGAACAGCAGTGGGCAGAGAGCCTGTCAAGGACATTTGTATGAGGCCGAAGCCGTGTGTTGATATGTCATGCATCACTGCCGTCAACTGGACCATTACCGTCCTCGAGGTGTCCGTGTGTTTCTCAGAGTAAAAGAGAAGCGTAGATCTTCACTATTGAATTGGCTACCATCAAGGTCAAAAGAACAATTTGTAAAGCCCTGGAATGAAAGCATACAAATACTAATGGACGAAAGCAAGATATTCTTACTTCCTACAACCTTGTGTCATTTTTTTGTCTATACGATGAAAGTCAATGGGGTTCAGTGTTATCTTGGACCCCATTGACTTTAATTGTACAGTCAACATTCTTCAAAATATCTTGTTTCATGTTCTGCAGAAGTCAAACAGATTTGGAACGACATGAGGGTGATTAGGTAATGGCAGAATTTAAATTTTTGGGTGAACTGTCGCTTTGAGTCACATAAACTTGCCGATCATTTAATTAAGCGCATGAAATGTGAGTAGCGATGTGACCTGGTGGGAAATGAGTCATTTTGATCTTAAGCATCTCAGTCTGTGATAGCGGGAAGTGTAAACCTCCATAATGTGCCTGCTGTTTGTTATGAATGATATGTCTCTACAGAATTCAGCTATTTTTTTTTTTTGTATCTGCGTGTTCTAGTGTTTTACTTTCTGGTGGTTGTGAGCATAAATATGTATATGTAGATGCCACATTCAACCACTCCAGACACGTCAGCACAATGCCATCTTGGAACGGTCAACGTGTCAACAGTAAGAATCAATGATGGCACATTATTGGGCATCTTCTGATGGTGAAACCGCTGTGATTTAAATTCTCAAAGAAATAACATAACCTTTCACAGGTGAGAATGTGTTATATATGTATGAACTTAATATTACAGGTTTTTATACTATGGTCATTTTTAATAGATAATCATACATGTGTCTAACTCAATTGCAGACTCAGTCAATTTTCTTTCGAATGTTCATTGACTGTTCCAATATGGCGGATGGCTTGCGTAGAGATGCCCATAGAAATATCCTCTAATGACTTGAAATGTCACGAGATTTCTCGTCGAGGTGAAAAGCTGTCTCGCGATTAGGATAGAATATGCCACTGCTACATTTACATGACACCTCCACTGTTGATGTTTTGCTTTTTATAATAAGTAAGTGACGGGATGACTGACAAGACCATGGCGGAGGATTCGTTCCACAACAGAGCCTAAGCGTCTGACAAATATCTTATATTGTAAACCGTGAGTGAGCATTCAAACGCGATTTCAATACCCCGCATTTTGAAAGCGGCTCCCTGATGCATGCAAATATCTCCCAATATGAAAGCTATCTTAAGGCTGGGCTGTGTAGTTATAACCATCTCTTAGCTTTGTATCATGCTTGAAGAAAAATTTGGTCTCTATTTGCGCTTTGAGTACTTTGATTGTGGTTGCACTTAAAGGCCTGTTCACACCGGGATGAATTTCGCGCGCGTTATTTGCCGACGTTTAACGCCTCGTGACTAAACAAAGGGCGCCAATGTGAGTGTTCACACCGACGCGTAAAACGCCACGCGTAAAAGCGTCATTTTTAAAAAAACGCCTCGGGTTCGTTTTTTTTGTTTGACGCGCCGCGTCAAAAACTATCCGACCAATGAGATTGCCGCTTTTGCTCACGTGTCTGGAGCTTCTGAAGTTACATTAAAACACAACTTGGGGGCGCTCAAACACAAAACGGTCTTGCCGACCGGCGGCGAAGAAGATATACGCCAAGTAGCGGCTACACTGCCGGGAAGAAATAGACGAGGAAGATGCAAGGCAAGATGAATGTAGAGCTGCTGTTCTCGTTGGTGTCCGAACATAAAGAACTATATGACAAACGCGACAGCGACTACAAAAATCTTGATAAAAGAGAACTGTTATGGAGTGGTATTGCAGAGGGTATTTCTGTTTTACATTAAGCGCCATCTAATGTCAGGGAATGAATTTGCATGTTCACTCAGCTCATCGTCAGCGAAAATCGCTTGGGTGTGAACACTAAAAACGCGTTGAAAAACGCTGGCGAATAACGCGTGCTGATATTCGTCCCGGTGTGTACGGGCCTTTAGACTAATAAAAAATTTATTTATTTGATCCTTTCTATGATCAATAGGGGCTTTCGCACCAGGTAGTTCTAGGAGCTAGCCACTAGGGTGGGTCTCCGAGAACTGTTATACATAGAAAGTAGACAGTAATAAAGTTATTAGCGTATGCCGTGTGGTTGATGTCCAGTGTTGCTAGCTGAGCAGAAATATATAATCATGTTTCTCTTGGTCCCCTCAAAGTTGCGTTGGATTTTCTCCTCAGTGAAAAGATTAAGAGGTCAATCTATCACTGTTTTCCATGTTCGTAGAGTTAAATATATAGGCTTTAATCTGTGTGTTTACACAGCTTATTTTTAAATGGTGTTTTGCGTGTGTTCAGCCAATCAGCAAACACTAATGTCACTGGTAGTTCCTATACGCTGATTTCACGCAGCAGCCATTTTGAAATCGATAGTGAGGCTCCGGTGGGAAGAACCCCGGAAGTACAGATACACAACAATGCATCGGATTACCAACCTGAAGCTGCTGCCGCGATTTACACTATTGGATGTTAATATCCAATATAGGATATGTATATAGTTAGTTCCTGCTTCTTTTTTTAATTTCTGAATTATATATTAAAAAATATTTTATAAATGAATTTCACTGTATATAGTCTAAAGTATAAAAGAAATGTATGTACATTTTTTGAATAACTAATTTCTACATTAAACACAACAAAACAACATCGCATTCGCGACTCTCCTATGATTAAAGGCGACACTTCCGGTTTTCTTCCCACCGGAGCCTCGCTTTCGATTTCAAAATAACGGCTGCGTGAAATCAGCGTATAGTGCTGGTTTAGACCGACTCTGAAGTAGGAGCTAAATTAGTTCCTCCAAAAGGAGTTCCTAGAACTAAAATAGTTCCTAGTTCCTGCTGTGCGAAAATGCCAAAAAACGTGAACCTCCCTAGAACTATTGTTAAACTATGAAAATGTTCCTCCTGTGCGAAAGCCCCTGATTTGTGGAAAGGAGTTCAGTTAGGAGGTCAAAAGTTTTAGAAGCTCATAAATCATGTACAGTTCTGAGTCTGAAGAGACTCATGTGAAATCATACAGGAGAGGAGCCAGTCTGTTGAGTTTGTGGCAAAACCTTTTACAGTGCTTACTGCATATGATAATTCATACTCAGAAAGCAGAACTGAAATCACATTCATTACAAGATGATTAGTTCAAAACATTTCAAATGCACCTGCAGACTATTTTTCTATGTATTTAGTCATTTAAAAAGCGCATTTAGTTCTTAAAAATACTGTGTAAAATGTCGTCTCGTTCTCGTGATCTCAATCTCGTTTCTCACACCGCTACTGTATATATATCTACGGTTGCGAGGACATGAATGATGGATGGTTTTATCTGCTTTCACTGGCTGCTTCTCAATTAACAATAAACTTTGCTTTATCTGCAAAGATTACACGTAGCCCAAGCTACACTGAGAATGTTTACACTGATGTTAATATCAGTCTGTGATGTAAATGCATCAATTAATGTTGTAAATATAGACCTACTGAATGTAATTAGCTGTGTTTGCTAAGGCAACAAACCTGTTTAAACAAACCCTTTGCACTAAGTAACCCATCAAACACTGTATGAACTATGGACAGCAATGAGACTCTTGTAGAGAGGTGTGCTATACTTTTCTAAGCAACAAGACTCTCAACCGACAGACAACTAGAAAAATTTATATTCGCTATTGAAATTCCAATAACTTTTCAGGTCTGGAAAACAATATTTTAAATTAATATTTTTTATTAATTGGCCTATCTTTGGCCTATATAAAAATGACTATATGTATTAACATTTTAATAAATAAATGTTGTATTTCAGGTGGTTTCTCCTGACTGACAACCACCTGTACAGGTAAAAACTCATTACATTTTTCAGGAAAATGTTAAAATTGAGTTAAATTTTATTCATTTTATTTAACAATAAATCCACCTTTGACATTGTTACAAGTGATATATCAATTAAAATGTTATTCAAAAAGGTTATTGTACAAGATATCCATTATAAGATATCCAAAAAAAAATAAAATCCTCACATTCTGTAAACTAAAGTGACTAAGGAAGTGTTCACACTTGTAATTCAATTTGGGTCTCGACTCGGTCCACTTGTTTGGTGTCACCAGGGTTCGGATGGCGTTCACACATTCAAATGAACCACACTAAAATAGCAATCGCACCAGAGTTTGTCTTAATCGAACCAAACCTGCCGAGTGTGAACACTCATTGCCTATTAAAAGGATAGTTCACCCAAAAATTCTGTTTGAAAGAAAGCCTTACGGGTTCAGAACGACATGATGGTGAGTAAATGATGACAGAATTTTCATTTTTGGGTGAACTATCTCTTCAAGGCAACACAAACAGACGTCAACATGCAAAACAGTAGGAAAATAATGTGTCCTCTTTGTCTGTGTGACTTTCTTTGATATCAGTGTAAATAATCAAATTGAGCTGAGTTGTCTTCTATACTTTGGCAAAGATTCTGCATTAGAAATCGTGGTTATGATGACTTAGTAGGTCGTGTTATGACTCACCCCAAGGAAGATGTTTTTGGAAGAGTCAAAGCCCGCTGCATATATTCGTGCTGTGTACGGAGCACTACGCTCACACATGATGCGGCAAGCGTAGCGGGAGATGGTGCTCTGGGCCGACTGTCCTCCCTCTCCGTTTGCGCCCCCCTGCCCTTGTCCTCCAGTGCCACTGCCTGCTGTGTCTGTCACCACGAAGTCTATCATGCTCTCTGTGGAACGGCCGATCTAAAGACACATTGACAAGAGTAAGTGAGATATAAAAGGATTCGCCTCATTATTTACTCAGCCTTATGTTGTTCCAAACCCATATGGCTTTCTTTCCTTTGTGGAACACAAACAAACAAACAAAAAAATGTTCATAATGTTCTGGTTTCTCTTTTACGTGCAATTTAAATAACTACTTTTATGATGTGTTTTTGGTGCTTCAGTGTTCTTTTTGAAGCTTGAAAGCATCCCCATTCATTGTCATTTCCTGGAAAATAGCAACACACACTAGGGATGCACAGTATATGCTGTACACTACCGTTCCAAAGATTTGTTGTTTTGAGAGATATTTTTCAGAAACATTTTTTGTTGCCATCACAGTAATAAATTACATCTGAACATATTTAAATATGTTAAATATAATTTCACAATATTACCGTTTCTACTGTATTTTTGATCAAATAAATGCAGCCTTGGTGAGTATCTTAGGTAATGTTATTTGTTATTAATTGTGCATGCTCATTTCCTCCTATTTTCACACTGATTTCTGACACCTTACTTACATTTAATTTATATTATTGCTAATTATTTAATAACAGTGTTAGCATAATCTTCAGCAAATTTCAAATCCATCTTTCATACTGTAACATCCATCTTTCATACTGTAAGGCTATAATGCCTGAATGAATATTGATTTAATTTTTTGGTCTTAATTTTGATTTATTTTTAAGACAAAACAATGTAGAATTAAAATATTGACTTATTGTTTTTACTGTATCAGTTATAACAAAATTACTGGTTTATTATTATCAGCCTGATTTCTTTTTTTAAATACTGATGGTGATGCATCACTAACCAGTACATTATTAAAAATGGCTTCTTTTCTGTGTCTCAAAGAAAGGAAGTTATTCCGATTTGGAATGACATGAGGGTGAACAAATGATGCCAACATGTTCATTTTTGGGTGAACATTTGTAGAAAAAACAAAGACACTGTACACTGTACATTGAGGCCAAAAATATAGGAAGGTAAAGACATCCACCACTAAGACAGTATTAAATTAGTTTAAATGTATTTGTAGACATATTTAATGAACTCAATAATTAGACGTGAGCAGGCAGGTGATGTGAAATGAAAGAATCCTCTTCTGCTCACCTGAAACATGTCGGTGTTGGGGTCATGTGTGTATTCCACTATAACAGAATGACTCCGGGACAATGTGTAGGAGATGCTGTGTTGGCTTTTGTTGCTTAGGGCCTGCAAACACACACACAAAAAAAACCACACACACACACAAAACACAAACAAACAAAAACAAACAACTCTTTTACTAATGGCCTTTGTTGCATTATGCATCCTTTAACCAGTCAGAGGAACATAGGGTACTTTCAGGTTCCCTAACTTTATGCATTAACTCTTACAGTATTTAGTGGGTGGGTCCAAGAGGACACTTATGCTGGAACAGATTTCACATCTTTTATGGCTTCCAAAGTTTTTCTGAGATAATAGAGATATAGTATTTTGTCCTATCAAGTTTTAGTATTAAGATATTAAAGTTCCCATATTATGCCTTTTTGGATATTACCTTTTATGCAGTGTGTAATATCGCTGTTTGTGAATGTAAAAGGTCTGCAAAGTTTTAAATATAAAAGTATAAATGGAGTTATTTTCTCCTGAAACCGCCTGAAACAACAGTAATTTTAGTCTTACTTCCTGTACGAACCTACGTAGGTTTGTAACAAATCTGCAATATGCCAGTCTATGGTCAACATTGGATGCCCGTGTACAACATCTACTTTGACCCTCAAACACTGAAGTTGTAGCTGATGAGGCCTGGAAGAGTGTGGTTCATGTTGTCAACCTGTAGGGAAGACACTGTTTTCTGCACTGTGAAAGCAAATAACCCATGAACTTCAAAAGGATGCAGACTTGGGTTCGAATTGAACCGGTAAATTTGACGCCATTGTTACTGTTCGTATCACTGTGCATCAAGTACTGAGGAAGCCTCTGAAGCTGAAATTCAGATATGTTAATAGGCTTTTTGTTTTCGACGCACGCTGTAAGAGCAGACCATCACAACAGACTGGGCCGTCTGACCAATCAGAGCAGAGTAGACCAATCACAACTGACTGGGCCATCTGACCAATCAGAGCAGAGTAAACCAATCACAACAGACTGAACCATCTGACCAATCAGAGCAGAGTAAACCAATCACAACAGACTGGGCCGTCTGACCAATCAGAGCAGAGTAGACCAATCACAACAGACTGGCCCATCTGACCAATCAGAGCAGAGTAGACCAATCACAACAGACTGGACCGTCTGACCAATCAGAGCAGAGTAGACCAATCACAACAGACTGGACCGTCTGACCAATCAGAGCAGAGTAGACCAATCACAACAGACTGGACCGTCTGACCAATCAGAGCAGAGTAAACCAATCACAACAGACTGGGCCGTCTGACCAATCAGAGCAGAGTAGACCAATCACAACAGACTGGACCGTCTGACCAATCAGAGCAGAGTAGACCAATCACAACAGACTGGGCCTTCTGACCAATCAGAGCAGAGTAGACCAATCACAACTGACTGGGCCGTCTGACCAATCAGAGCAGAGTAGACCAATCACAACAGACTGGACCGTCTGACCAATCAGAGCAGAGTAGACCAATCACAACAGACTGGGCCTTCTGACCAATCAGAGCAGAGTAGACCAATCACAACAGACTGGACCGTCTGACCAATCAGAGCAGAGTAAACCAATCACAACAAACTGGGCCGTCTGACCAATCAGAGCAGAGTAAACCAATCACAACAGACTGGGCCGTCTGACCAATCAGAGCAGAGTAGACCAATCACAACAGACTGAGCCGTCTGACCAATCAGAACAGAGTAGATCAATCACAACAGACTGGGCCTTCTGACCAATCAGAGCAGAGTAGACCAATCACAACTGACTGGGCCGTCTGACCAATCAGAGCAGAGTAAACCAATCACAACAGACTGGGCCGTCTGACCAATCAGAGCAGAGTAAACCAATCACAACAGACTGGGCCATCTGACCAATCAGAGCAGAGTAGACCAATCACAACAGACTGAGCCGTCTGACCAATCAGAACAGAGTAGATCAATCACAACAGACTGAGCCGTCTGACCAATCAGAACAGAGTAGATCAATCACAACAGACTGGGCCTTCTGACCAATCAGAGCAGAGTAGACTCTTGGAAAGGAGGAGTTTAGAGAGACTGAATCCTTGATTGAATCGTTTCAGACACTGTGAGAAAGGTGGTGATGTGCAATGTATATTATGAGAAAATTAAAGTGTTTATTAAAATTGAATGCATGTATACCTATTGTAAGAGACCTTCAAAAAAAAATTAGGAACCTTTAAAATAGCATAATAGGGGCACTTTAAACACTTTTATATTTTTATAACCAGGCATAAAAATAGCAAGGAAAGCTTTTACCTTGGACACCAGAGGTGTGGAGACATTGTGGATGACATCAGGTTTGACGCCATTGGCTTTGGGCCGTTTGTAAAGGGCCAGCCGACTCCTCCTGCGGCCCTTGTCCCCGCTAGCTAGTGAACCATTATGCCTGCGGATAGCAAAACCACATTAGTACAATCTAAGCTTTGCAATAAAGAATGAATTAATGAAAAACACATTTGATGCTTAATTTAGAAGCAGCTCCTCACCCACTGTCTGATTTTGATAGAGCTGACAGATTGAGGACAGACTGTTGTCTTGGGGATGGCAAAAAAAAAAAAAAACTAGGCATGGATGACTTCTTTTCACTTAAGAGCATTGGCGTGTACTTAAAAATAATTAAATGGCATTAATCTATCTCTCTGTCGATACTATGACAGGAGTCATGAGCCGTCCACAAAATGGCTGATGCAGGCCTTTGAGAGTCTGTCAATGAGGAGGCGAAGCCATCTTATAATTCATCTAGACAACGATCAATAGTCCAGACACTTAAATGAGCTCTCTATATCTCCTTTCATCTCACTGGGAGGCAGTGTTAATTTTTACAGGGTTTTTTTTTTCAGATGTTGCATCTTGTGATTAGGGATGCACGATATATTGGCCACCATATTGGTATCACCCGATATATGTTCATTTTTAACGTTACAGTTATCGGCCCGGTAAGAAAATTTGGCCGATATATTAAAGCCGATAAATAATGGATTATTTCCTTCAGTTGAGACAGTTTGCCATGATGGTTTTGAATTGCTTGAAATATGATTGAAATCACTTCAAAAAGGAGAATAAGTTTAAGTGCAGAGGAAGTCTGTCATATAGGCTACATACAATTATAATGAGGACATTATAATTGTGTTCTTGGGTCATGGATTTTAATGGTAAGAATTTAGATTTTTTTAAAATCAGGCTCTCAAAAATTATAAAAGATTTGGATTTAGATTGATCGCCAATATGTCGGTTATCAGCTTTCAAATACAAAGGGTTATCGGCCAAAATCTTCATATTTGTGTATCCCTACTCGTGATTGTCCTTTAAATGTAGCTAATTTTTTGTCTATTCTACCCTTACTGAAATATAATACTTAGGGCCAGATTTACTGACAGCTTGCACCAGCGCAAACACTCTTTAGCCGTTAAAAAAACACTGTCAGCATTTACTAAAGACACGCAGTGAAAAATTAGTGCTGAAAAGGTGTGGACAGTGTTATTTTTGCGGCTGACTTTATAGCATATGCATTTGTAGGAGTTTCCCTTTCAGACGTAAAATTTATGGGAGGAGAGAGTATTTAAAATTTACTGGTATTTGAGCCATTATTTACTGCCTAAAAAGCTTTGTCTTAAACCAGACGCTAATTACTGCTCTTGGTAGATTACGTTGGTCATTATGGAAATGATCCGGCTGCGTCTGTGTTCTTTCATTTGCGCGTCGTCAGTAGATCACACGCAGAACTGTCCACTCCCATCTGCGCTTTTCTGGAATTGCGTTCTCACGCTAATTTGCCCAAGGCTAAGTTGTTCATAGAGACCAGTTGTGGCAATTGTTCTATCAACTTAGGCTTACGATGCTTTTGAGAAATGCAGCCCAGTTTAGTTAATCTAGCTCTTAGCCTGCAAAAACATCATTTTAAAATGGCTGATAATGTGCAAAATAACAAAAACATGTCAAGGTGCGATAGACTAATTTTACTTTTGAGTTCACCTGTCCATTCACTTCATTGTCTTTGCAAATGTTATTTGCATAATTATATTATGTTTATTTTAGGTTTACTGTAGCTGATTAATCTCTATCTTTTATTTTCTATTTGAATATATTTTAAAATGTCATTTATTCCTGTGAGGCAAAGCTGATCATCACTCCAGTCTTCAGTGTCACATGATCCTTCAGAAATCCTTCTAATATGCTGATTTGCTGCTCGAGAAACATTTCTTATTATTATGACAGTCTGTCAACAAACTTTTTTGTCAATTTTTTCTGCAGATTTTATTTTCCTGACATATGTTAATATATTTGAATATAGATTAAAAACAGATGAACACTTGCAGGGAATACAAACATCACTATGTGCTTTCTCTTTCCCACTTCTTGTAGCTCAAGGGTTAAACTTCTTCCCCTTCCTGGCACTGAAAACATTCACTGCTCTGCTCCATGGCTGTGTGATTTGAATGACATCTTAGTTGGCAGTCAAATGAAGTGTTTTGCATCCGCAGCTGAAATGGAAAGATAAGGCATGGAAAACCGGCTGCAGGTACACCAGGGGAACCAACCGGCCCGGATGACGTGGCGTTCATTCATCCGTGAGAAAAGATGTTAATTGAAGTCATATTTATCTGAGGGTAATTTTACCCTTGAACTCCCTCTGAACTCCTGCGTTCAGCAAAACGCTGGCTGAGTGGAGGAGCTGTAATTTAGAGAAATGGATTTCAGGAATCTGAGACAGTATTGTACAGTTCTAACTCGTGTGGGTACAGTTAAACCTGAATGATGTTGCTGATGTCAACGGTTTCATTTAATCAGAACCAACTATGTTCAGACACAATCCATTAAATACTTAATCTGCAACATCTCTTTGGAATAATTTTATTTGCAACAGTGCATGTTCTGGACTCAACAAACTGTTTGGTATAATATTCATCATTTTGATTAATTACCATTTTAATGCACAGACAATGGAAATCTAAGGCAAGAGAGTACAGAGAGTTTTAAAGCACAAATGTCTTGTTTTTTGTTTTGTTAATGCAACGGATGAATAAATTGAAAAAAAATGTATATTAGTTGACTTGTCTAAACCATTGTCTTTGTTTTAGACTTATCCTTTAGCATATCATCAAAGTTACAGGGTTTACCAGCTTTACATGATCAGGATGTAATAATGGATAGAACTTACAAGGTTAGTAGTCAATTCTATCACTCAAGTCTCATGCTAACATGCTAAACGTGGCTTGACTGGTTGTGTGTGCATTTTAATATTTATTTATTATTAGACTTTACTTCCTGCCTTACTGTATAGGCTACTACGATGTTTGCTTAAAAAAATGACATGTCGAAACGAGTTGAAATTCTTTTCTGTGGTAAATTACATCATGTCTTCATGACTTTCTTTTTTTTGAGAAGATACTTTGCTACATTGGACCCCATTTATTTAGAGCAGCAAATCAGGATATTGCAATGATTTCTGAAGGATCATGTGACACTGAAGACTGGAGTAATGATGCTGAAAATTCAGCTTTGCCTCACAGGAATAAATAACGTTTTAAAAATATATATTCAAATAGAAAACAGTTATTTTAAATTGTACTAATATTTCATAATTTCATTTTTTTTTTTTTTTATCAAATCAATGCAGCCTTGCTGAGCACAAGAGACTTCTTTTATATATAGATAGATATAGATATATAGATAGCTTAACCTTAATTTCATCCTTTCAATATTACTATAAATCCCACAGGGGTTGCTGTGGACTTTGTCTTACCCCAGTACTATCAGCTCCCCGTACTTGATGGGCTCCTTGTCCTCGGGGCAGAGAGCATCATGGGACTGAGATCCTGATCCCAGAGGAGGAGACGGCTGGTTCTTGTTGCATGATGGGCGCAGCTCCAGGGACGGAGCAGGGCAAAGAGCTTCGGAGCTCCCTTCCAAAACCATATCCACAAGAACAACTCGCAGCTGTGAGAGACAGCGAAGGGAAGAATGTGAGACTGGGATTATTATTGTTCACATTTTCTTGTTTTCTCGCAGTGAAATGACAACTTTATCTAATAAGCGCAATATGGAGAGGAAATGGAAAAACGGCAGGATTATTATCTGCTTCCCAACCCTTCCTCCACACCAGTTACTTCACCTGTAACAAACAATAATAGGCGCATCATGGATCAGCTGTTATGTATTTATGTAACGGCTGATCCTGTGAGAACAGCCTGAGACAGTGTGGCTGTCTCTGCAGTGTTTTGAAGTCAACAAGAAGCCAACCATCAATTGACAACCTGTCGGGAACAGGAGATTTAACCAATCCCGGGAGAGTAACAACCTCTCTGCAAACACACAGTCAAGTGCTCCGGTGCAAATGACTTCATTGTTGTTTTTCATACAGACTTGGAAACACAGTCATAGCAGTGGCATTTCAATGGTTCGATACTGACTGTTAGACAAATTGGTGTGGTCATTACTTTAAGTGCCTAATGTGTGTTATTTGGGGAAAAACATTGATATATATTTATTTATCTATCTATCTGTCTGTTGCCGTGTTTGTCAGTCTGTCTGACCAATGCCCATTAGGGCTGTAACTGTTCAAATTATTTCAAATGACAGTTTTTATCACAGTTTTAGGGACTCAGTTTTGGTACGGTTTGGTATGTGCTATGTTCAGGGAAAAAGACTACTGTCAAAAAAAATAAATAATAATAATTCAGTCTCTCATCTCTCTGACAGCGATTTGACACACAAACCGCCTCTCCTCACTCACAGCGATTTGACACACAAACCGCCTCTCCTCACTCACTCTTTTCATTTATTCCGGATGAATATTGTTTGTTTTACAGGGCTTTAATTTTCATTGTGGGATTGAATGTATTATGCATAATTTGACACATTCCCGCAGATTTTGTGTTCACACCCAAAGTGCGCACATATAAAGCCGCCTCTCAGTACAACATTTTGTTATTTTTCGCTGCTTATTTTGCTTAAACAGTCAAATACACACCAAATAATGTTAATATGCTGGTCTTGACCAGTATTCATGTAAACCAGTCAGTTACGTTTTAAGTGAACGTCAACAGTTGAGAAAGAAAAGCATGTGTAACTGTATAACGGATTTGTGCATCAGGTCTTAAAGTGACAGCAGCCTAATATTCCTGCTGCCAAATTATGAGATAATATAAAAAATATCTATATGACGACAAGTGTGAGATAAGATGTAGCTTAACTAAACAATTAATATTTGACAGCTGTTTTACGATAGAAATGTTAAAAAAAACAACAGAAATAATCAGGGATGCAAACTAATTAACGTTTGCCTTATTTCGCCATTTTGAATTGAAAAAATATAATTTTCGTGAATCATCCAATGTAATTCGTAACTGTCAATGTGATGAGATGAAACATTAAGAAAGCCATTTTCATCATATTAAGCATAAGATTAATTTTGAATGTGCACGTTTTGTGAATGAATAAACTACCTAGCTATTACGTAGCTTTCCTGGTAGCCTTCAGTAAACTCGCTTGTCTAATGGGCTGTTTACACGACACCGTTTTCAAGTAAAAACGTAAAAATTTTATGCGTTTTGTCTATTCGTTTACTTGAGAACGGCATTTTGGATGCCTGAAAACGCAAACTTTTGAAAACGGGGATGACGTCATGCACATCCGTATTACATGTTCAGTCTATATTGTTTCATTGCCATCTAATGGCCTGGAGGCAGAATACAGCGTTTTTAGTTGTTTTCGTGGATCCATGTGAATGGTGATCGTTTTGAGAATGGTGTCGTCTGGACGCGGAAAACTCAAAGGAATAACTTCTCCATTTTAAGCATATAGTTGTCGTGTAAACGTACCCTAAGAAAATGATTTTGACCCTGTTGAGGATAAGGATCTACCGTCTATTTTCTATTACTTTGTCTGGAAAATTTCTGATATGAAGCCTCCTTACTGTAGCACTAAATACAAAAAACAATGCGATTTTATGTTCACTCTTATTTTTTTAATTATAAGCATCTTGCCGTTCACAGTTTGTTTTTTAGCAGAAGTGTGTGTGTGATTTTTAACTAAATTAACAATATAAAACAATTATGTAAAACCTTTGCAGTGCAAAAACATTTACAGCAACTGGTTATATGTCCATCTCCTTCTTCCAGGCTTATGCAGCAAATGAATCTGAAATTCCTTCACAGGATTCGCACTGGTTTAGAGATGACGGACAGCACAGATGAGCCAATCTCTGCGCTATTATGGCACTGCATGACTGTGGGTGTGCAATGGTAAGAGGTGGACTGGAGGATGAGGGGGCGAGCGAGGAGAGGGAGGGAAATTGAGAGAGAGGACAAAAATAGAAATAGCATGGTGGTGCAGGTGATGAAGCGGAGAGGAGAAGGGATGGAGAAGGGTATGTAGAGGTGTACTACATATATAGTGCTTACAAAACAGCAGATTGTAGATAACAGAAGATTACTAGAGATGAACAAGCACTGTTACGAAGAGATTGCGCAAGCGTGTGCGTGTGCTTAGGTTTGGCAGGGTGATGGATTGCCTATTCTGTGCCACGCAATTTCTAATCAGCCCACAACCTGAGGGAGGAAAGAGGGAACGAGAGAGATATAGGAAAGAAGATCAACAGGAATGCAGGTGAAGACGCACCATCATGGAATGAGATCTTTCCAGACACAACAACTTTAGCGTATAGTGCATGGCGGTAATAAAATGACAAGCACCGTCTCTGAGCTCTACACATTATTGAGCTGCTTTTTAATAATTCATTTACTTCTAGTGCCTTTATTAAAAGACTCAAGTCCCATAGTGCAGGTACTTCGCCTTCTTTATTCCCTTCATCTACCCTTCTCAGATCACCACATCCTCCATTCGGTTCTGATTTTATGTCTTACAATATCATCTCCCATCATTCCCACAATCCTCTGCAGCGGGGTGAGCGAGTGCGGTGTGTGAGACCGTGTGTATGAGTGTGAGCAGGGTAGACAGAGAGCAAGTCTGCCTCATCCATCTATATCAGGAGCCAGATGAAGTGGCTTCTAAATATACACGCACAAGGAAATGATCTCACGAATAACTTATGAGGCTTACTCAAGGCCAGACATGCCAAACTCAATTCTTCAAAATCTATTTCTGCTTTTCAGCAGATCATTAGCTATTTCGCAGCGTTGGACCGGCGTTTTTGTGGAATACACATCTTGAATACTTGTAGGGCTGCAAAAAATTCTGTCTGCATTGTTGTTCTGTCTGCAAACAATAGTATTTCTGTTATGCTTTTACACATTTGAGATTCTGTTGTAAAGTGAATTTGTATATGTAGAAGAATGTTTTATCTGGAGAAAAGTGTTAAAGTGATGGCATCTCATAAATCCAATGGTATACAATGATATATACGTGTCTACAATAGTCTTTTATTGTTTATGATTGCACAGCTCTTGCTTCTGTACTTGCTTCTGATTGGTCAATTGCACCAATTTGTGGTTAAATATATTTGTATAACAAGCAATTTCCACAGGTTTGAAATCTCTCTGTCAGTGGTCTCTTTATTCTACACATAATAAGAGTAATATTGTTTATTTAATTGTAGTAAAAAGTGGAAACCTACAATTGTTACTACTTCTACATGATCTAACCCTTTAGTTTTATTGTTGTAATCTAATTTATTTAGGTGGTTTAGTGATGCTAAATAATATTTTTTATTCTTAAATAAAATATTCAAATTTAGATGTTCCCACATAAAACATTTTTAGATTAAGTATGTACAATCAGTATGTCATTAGTGCAAAATAAATGTAATTAAATTGAGGTTTATAGTTATAAATAGCTATTAGATATTGTTTAAAATGTCTGCTGAGTGACTGTCCATCTTTGTAACCCTGTAAGCCTGTTATATTGTATATTTATATACACTACCATTCAAAGGTCATGGGTCAGTATGATTTTTGAAGTATGAAGTATTTTTAAATGTTTTTGAAATAAGGAGGCATTTTACACAACAGCTATTTCTACTAAACACTTTTTATGGTTGCCTGACAACGCAAACTTTTGAAAACGGGTTTCAAAGAGGAAGTTGTTGAAAAGCATTTCGTTATCACCTCCATGTAGACTACAAAAACATGAATTTGGGAAAGAGATGACTTCATGCACATTACGTTTTTAGTCTATAGTCGCGGAGTGTTTCGTTACAAAGTGACATCGCCAACTACTGGCCTGGCATGAATAATAAAGCGTTTCTATTTGTTTTCAAAGATCCGTGTGAACAGGGTTGTTTTGACAACGTTGTCCTCTGTAAAGGTACAAGTTTTTAGTACAAGTCGTGTAAAGGTACCTAAAGTCTCTAATGCTCATTTATTATATAAAAAATATAGGGAAACAATAATATTATGCATTATAATTACAATTTAAAACAATGGTTTTTATTTTATATATATATAAATATCACTTCGGATATCAAATGCCAATTGTCAGGTTTAGTTTTCTGTTTCTGATCTTGTGTATAGCTAGTTCCTGTGTTCTTTGTTCCCTTGGTTTCCTCTGCTATTTTGTTTGTCACGAAACACTTCTCCTAATGTGTGTGCACTAACTTGGATGGGTTAAACGCAGAGGACAAATCCCTCACCTTCCCAGTGTACTTAAAGGTGGGGTATGTGATTTCCAAAACGGCCGGCAGATTTTGAAAATACACAACTCAAAAGGTCCTACCTTCTTTCCTCCAACGCTGGCCCTGACTCCACCCATTCGAAGAACATGGACGCGCAATCATGCACGAGCGGAAACTCAGATGCGCGAGACTCAGCCCTGGCGTCTGTACGGCGGTCTTCTATTCAATGCAGGATTCATAGCAATGTGCTTTGAGTATGCGCACGAAGGGGTCACGGCACGCGTGCGAGGGGTATGGGGGGAGGGGGGTATGGTACGACCGTTTGATTGACGGACTTACTGTCCAATGATTCTAGGTGGTCTTGGAAATGATTGGCTGGAGTTTTTCGAGTCCTGCCCGTTCCACAGATGATTAAATTTATTAATTTTTCTAACTCAGTGGCTGTAAGTAGGTTATGAATAGGATTTCAAGTGATTTTGAAAAAATTGACAAAAAAGAGAATCACATACATTTAAGCCTGTGTTTTAAGTTCAGTTTTTGTTTTGTTATTAAAGTCTTTCGCTGCATTTAGATGCAAATCTCCTCTCCCTTCCCTGACTACCCATAACACTAATTTGGTGCTCAATTAACATTTCGTATAATTGCCAATGTTGAAAACAGTTGTGGTGCTTAAAGTGCCCCTATTATGCTAATTTAAAGGTTCCTAATTTTGTTTTGGAGATCTCCTACAATAGGTTTACATGCATCAAAGGTCAAAAAACACTTTCATTTTCTCATAATGCACATTGCATATCACCCCATTTTTCAAGATTTAGTCTCTCTAAATCCCTCCTTTCCACAGGCTACTCTGCTCTGATCGTTCAACCGCTCTTTATTTCACACATCACAGAATGTTGAGTAAACATTAAAAATTAAGAATGTATTTTTTTATCATTATTGTTATAATTAATGAATTGGATGGTTTGTTAATATTTGTTAAATAATTGCTGAGCTATCTTGCTTGCAACTTCTTTGAATGACAAACAAAACAATAGAAAAAGCAATAGTGAGACATCAGAAACTATAAACAGGATTATGTAATTGCATTGCTCGTATTCTGCTCATTTGCTCGAGACAGCATGACCCGTGGACCAGCCCGTGCTCTCACACGACAGATTGCAGCGGATTGCGTCTCTGAATCCAAAGATTATATTTAGATTATAAATGTAGATTATATTAGATTATTATTCTAAAATCGATTATAGTTCGCTATCTAATTCGATTTTACCGACGTAGCCTAATCATAGGCCGACTGATTGGTCTACGGCTTACAGCGTGTGCCGGAAACGAAACGCCCACTACCATCACTGAACTTCGGTTCCAGAGACTTTATAAATCCTCAGCGATTGTACACACTGTAAAGACTGTACACAAACTCGAGTCCGATGATGAAACAAAACTACGTGTTTTGAACACCCGGTAGAAATAGTACTGTGGTCATTTTAACCACTGACTCTTCACATCCTCATCCTTTATAATACTGCACAAAGAGAATTTGCTTTTGGAGAGCAGAAGACAGCATCATCTCGACACGTACACAACACGAACCAGCTACAGCGTTTGAGGTCGAGTCAAAGTAGATGTTGTTCACGAGCAGCCAGTGAAGACCATGGTGAGCATTATTCAAATGTGTTACATTGTTATGTATGTAGCTAAGTTACGAAAGAAAAACTGGAATTACTGATGAAAAACCAATTAGAATTCGAATCGATTCTTTTTTTTTGTGAGACAATAACTTTATTTATTGTGCACTTTGATCTTTAAAACTTTGCAGACATTTGGCGTTACATTCACAAGCAGCGATATTACACATTGCATGAAAGGTAATAACTAAATAATATTTTTGTGGAAACCATAACTGCTATTTGTGTCTTGTGACATTCTCTCTCTTGTACTGCGCAATGCATTTTCCAAGATAAACAAATCAGACAAAAACGTTATGCATTTTCTACAAGAGTGCTTTTCTTGTAAATCGTTAGGCTTAATAAATACAGTACTGTGCAAAAGTTTTAGATCGGTAAGATTTTTTATGTTTTTAAAAGAAGTCACCAAGGCTGCAATTATTAAAAAAAAAAAAAAAAAAAGAAGTAATATTGTGAAATATTATTACAATTTAAAACAGCTGTTTTCTATGTGAATATATAGTGAAGTGTAATTTATTCCTGTGATCAAAGCTGAATTTATCATCATCATTACTCCAGTCTTCAGTGTCACATGATCCTTCAAAAATCATTCTAATATGATGATTTGATGCTCAAAAAACATTCATTATTATTTTCAATGTTGAAAACAGTTGTGTACAATTTTTTTTTCACAATTCTTTGATGAATAGAAAGTTCAAAAGAACAGCGTTTATTTAAAATAGAATATTTTCTAACATTATAAATGTCTTTACTGTAACTTTTGATCAGTTTAACTCATCCTTGATGAATAAAAGTATTGATTTATTATATTTCTTTCCCCCAAAAATAAAATTTAAATTCTTACTGACCCCAAACTTTTGAAGGGTAGAGTTTAATGTTACAAAAGCTTTAGATTTCAGATAAATGCTGTTCTTTTTTAGTTTCTATTCATCATAGCATCATGAAATAAAAATGTAAAAAACTGTTTTCAACACTGATAATAATCATAAATGTTTCTTGAGCATCAAATCATCATATTAGAATGATTTTTGAAGGATCATGTGACACTGAACACTGGAGTAATGATGATGATAAATTCAGCTTTGATCACAGGAATAAATTACACTTCACTATATATTCACATAGAAAACCGCTGTTTTAAATTGTAATAATATTTCACAATATTACTGTTTTTTTTGTATTTTTTATCAAATAATTGCAGCCTTGGTGTGCAGAAGAGACTTCTTTTAAAAACATAAAAAATCTTACCGATCTAAAACTTTTGCCAAGTACTGTATATGCAATACTGTGGCGATGATGGAAATCGCCTGTATGCACAGTACACTATGTTCCACATTAGCACCGTGTTGTCTTTTGCGTTGTCTATTAACAGAATAACACCATTTATTTGTTCTGGTGAGCTGAATAGACTGCAGTCTGCACCATTACAACAGTGGTGCATATTGCATAATTAATGCCAAAACACCATCTATAACAGTGTTGCTCACTATACCATATAATGTCATTATCTCAGCAGCAGCTTGTTGAATGGATGTGGTCTGCAGCAGGTGTGTGTGCGTGCGTGTGTGTGTGTATGTGCGTGCGTGTGTGCGACTCATGATGGAGTGAGTGTCCTACAGCGCTGTCTGACCCCACTGCTCCTGTCTGGACGAGCGGTTGAAAGAGCTGCAACCACCGAAGGGAGGGAACGAGAGAAAGAGCGAGAACACGTTGACATCGTCTCCCCGTTAGAGGTATCGTGATTGTGAAACATGATAGTGACCTTCAGAGCAGGGACCTCCGCAGAAGCTCTATCATTTACACCCTTCCTGTTCGAACAGCACATCAGCATTCACAGGTGCATGTCAGCAAAATCGTATATGGGTCACCTATGTGACATTGCAAAGACGTTAGTTTATGATTCAAATGGATATTTTTTCAACAATTCCAATTCTCAATTCCAAGGGGCATTACTATGAAGTGCACAAAGACAATCTATGAAGTAATAAACAATCCCTACAGATGAATGAAAATTAATATTTTACAAATGTGTCAACTTCAAACATTATTGATAATACTATTAAAAAAGCATTCCTGTAGTGCACACTAAACAGACATGTAATAATTATCCCACACCTCAACAACACAAGCACACTTCGTTGCACTTTCCCAACCTCATAAAATCACTTTCTAAAAATCCATACAAAGAGTCTGGGGGGTTGATGGGGATTTTAAGACATTAGGAAGTATTAAAAATGATGCTCTATTCGGTTAAATGAGCACTAATCTCTCTCAAACTAATGATAATTGAGAAATGTCTCCTCTCAGACATGGTTCACAATGGGAAAAACAAAATCGTTTTTCTTAATCGTCATGTTTTTTCTCGTTTTCCTAAAAACAAAACAGATCTACTTGACATTCAAAATAACAAGATATTGTGTCTAGGTTTCACTGAAAAATCATTATCCTTTTCTAGTAAATGTGCAGTATATTGTTTTAAAGATGTTTGCTGGAAATCTAAATTATTATTAAGACTTATTTTTGGTGTTGCATGTGGCTACTCCCCATCCATAAACATCAAAGAATGAAGGAGACATCTGAATCAAAGCATCGTTTTAAATGAATGTTCAATATGTTGTGTCAGACAATGAATTGTTCACTATAGATTTACAACAGGCCCCTCATTTTTAATTAGCTGTACAATAATCTCTAACATTTATAGAACAGATAATGAACAAAAATGTGAATTGCACAACAATGTGGTTAAGTTACATCACAGAATGTTGAGTGAACATTCAAAATTAAGAATAAATTTTTTATTATTATTGTTATTATTAATTAATTGGATGGTTTGTTCATTTAAGTTACAGAATTGCTGAGCTATCTTGCTTGCAACTTCTTTGAATGACAAACAAAACAATAGAAAAAGCAATAGTGAGACATCAGAAACTATAAACAGGATTATGTAATTGCATTGCTCGTATTCTGCTCATTTGCTCGAGACAGCATGACCCGTGGACCAGCCCGTGCTCTCACACGACAGATTGCAGCGGATTGCGTCTCTGAATCCAAAGATTAGAATTCTAAAATCCGAATTATAGTTCGATGTCTAATTCGAATTTCACGACGTAGTCTAATCATAGGCCTACTGATTCACCCCGGGAAACACACACGCACGCACGCGAGACGTTTAGCCTACTATAAATGAAATGTGAAGGTCTGGTAATACTTTTTAATAATGATTAATTTATAAGGTGTCACCTTGATGTAAGTGTTACACTTGCATTACTCCCATTTTAATTTTTAATCCGTGGGTACAGACTGTTTTAAAAAATGCATATCCGTTACATGGACAGATTAGCTACTAGACCTATTTGTTATTCATCAGAATCATCACTGCAATTGTATCCCACTAGAATTGAGATGCTCTTATTTATACTGAGCCATTTCAAAGCTGCCTATATGAGGCCTGGGAAGTACACAAGGGATTCCGCAGAAAATATATTGATTTAATTTATTATAAATAGTATAATTTAATTATAATTTGTATACTTTAAATAAAACACTTTGAATAAAAAAATAATTACATTCATTATTGATTTGCTTAGAAATAAAATAATAACCAACTACAGAAGAACGCACGCATCTATACATGGACACTGAAATAACGAGAAGACTGTTTAAGTGATCAAATAAAAAGAGGAAAATATCTCGGTGCCAGACCGCCAGAAGAAGGGAAACAACTATCCGAATACGCACCTGATGATGTTATAGACCCCTGCCTTGAATATCCTTGGCTTGTCAATCCCCGTGTGGCCGTAAAACTGGGCGTCGTGCTGTTAATTCATCACTCGCGGTGTTAAACTGGATGGCACGCGCATCACGTCGTGTGGTTTGCATTGCCACACTCCGTTGTCATCAGTTACACGGGAACCAGCGCGGATCTTAATCCAGGAGAAGAGTGTTTTCAGTCTAGTCCAGATACTCCGTTGTCACGCCCATCTCATCTCTACCTCGCAGTTCTCTCTGTCGGTAAAGAAATCCGAGGAAGGGTTTTGCCCTCGCCCACATCATGCGCCTCGGGTGCCACGACACGCTTAAGGCCCGCCTCCGGAAGCGAATTAACGAATCCTAATATGGTAAGAGGCTTATTAATATTCACGAGCAGAACCTTCGCCATTTGACTGTTAAAGCGCAACGTCAGCAGAGGCTAATTCATATTCAAAAATCAGGCTTCGCTATTAGAAGATTCCTCGGCGTAATTGATATTCATGAGTTAAGCGTAGGCTTCGTGATTTCACCTCAGGATGTCGTTCGTGGGGTTGGCACCACAGTACTGCTGTTACATACGCGCTCAGTGACGCTCGAGCGAGGGATCTGACAGCTCGTGGAATCCTCCGCACACTCCAAATTTAGGGATACACCTGTGGAACAGTCCTTTACACCTGTAATAATATATGCAGTGACTGTGCCGTGTCAGTGTCAGTGTCACTCACCTGTTAAATAAGACGACCATCAGCGCGATGATGCGCATGCTATTCAAGCAAGCTATATCTATTCATTTTCAAAGTTGTATATTAAACAATGTCATCTCTGTACGGTTTGCAAGCATAATAATAATAATAAAACTAGTATACATTTTATAATACAACAAATAATGTACACTATCATAATATAATTTTCACAACAGAATAAAACAGCTAAAAAAATTAACTTGTGTCTTTATGGAAATTTAAAAAATGTTTTGGGGAGACCACTTGACAATAGACATAGACATGGTAGTCAAAGTACGCATGCACCAAGTAATCTATACAGATATAATTATGCAAGGAATGGCGTAGTAGATAGTATGTTAAATATAATTATAAAATAATTTTTTATTGCAAGGTGGGGAATTTATTTATTCAGAACATATTAGGTTATAGCTTTTTACAGTCTATGGGTTAGGCTACAGCGTCCCAGTTATGAGTTTTATAAACGGTTCGTCGTTTTCCTTTACCCCGTTTAATGTACAGTGACAGTATCATCAGCAGCAGTTGTCACGAGTTGTGCATGGAAATATGGGCTGCGTTCCAGTCCAAAATTATCATGCCCTTCCTTCACTCGCTGACTTCTCTCCGTCTCGTTCACTCGGATGAACGTCATTGCACGAGTGCCCACTACTGGCGGAAACTTCAATGGGCTGAATTGGATCTAAGCCCTTGATCACTTGGAATCAGCTATGGAGTTGATTAATTATTTGATTTTTTTCCCCTTTAGGAATGTTTTAATGCAGCATCCATATGTATATAGGTGTGTTTTAAATAAATAAATAAAATATATGTAATTAATATATCATAGAGTTGTCGATTAGACGAGTTCTGCGGTGACGCCACAATCGTGTTGCATTGTACATGGAGCTGCCTGAAGTGTACATATGAAGTAGACTCGCTCCCTCGGTCAAAATCGAGGGAACGAGGGTCTGTTCATATAAACCTCCCTCGTCCACTTCACGAAGTGGAACACACTTTAAAATGGCGGCAGGGATTCCCGCGAGGGGAAGTGCCTTAGGGAAGTTCGCAAGTGCGTGTCTAAAAGTGGACTGGAACGCAGCCATGGGATATGGAATTGGGCCAGCAGGACCGTCTCGCATTGATGGCGTCATTCTGTGGCGCCAAAACAGTATCCTCTCGGCATCTTTCTGCAGAGTACCTCCGTTGTGGACACACTTATCTTGGATAAAAACAAAATCCCGTGTGTGTTGTTTAATGTGTCACCCACACTTGCAGTTTTTCAGCGCGTCTTGTGGTTTTCAGTCCCTGTCGGTTTCGCCATGAGAGACGACGATGATTTGACGACAAGGTTTCATTCCACTCAACTCCATGCTAATGTGGCGGCTGCTGTTCCTGATGGGCTTTGCTGGGTGTCAATCCTCTCTTGTTTACTGCTCGCGTGCTCCTATGTTGGAAGTTTATACGTTTGGAAAAGCGACCTACCAAGGTAACTTATGGCTCGTAGACTTTGTCTGTGTCACAAAACATACTGAGCTCCTTAACTAGACCGCTTGTTTGACTATCATCGTTCGATACGACGCTTACATCATATTATATAATTCGAATGTTCAAAATATCGTTTGATCGAATGGTCAAATACAGCTCGAATCGAACGTTCAGATTAGTTTGAGTCGAAAACATTTAAATATTGCTGTTCGAATAGAATGTTAAATATGCAGGTCGAATGGAGCGTTCTAAACTATTTTGCTATATTTCTTGTCTTTATTTATTTTGTCGATACTTTGTTGTGGCAGCGTATGTGAAGCTTGTCTTTTTCCAACTGTTTTTTTTTTCTATGTTTGTCTTGTCTCATGTTACATTAGCTGCTGTTATGCAAACAAACCTATTGCTGTGGAATGCATTAACAGAACACTGTTTGTTTGTATGGTTGTTTGCGCCCACAGGGATCATCCTGCAGTGATAAAGAGGCGCTTCACTAGTGTACTGATTGTGTCCGCTCTGTCTCCACTGTTTGTGTGGGCATGGAAAGAATTCACAGGCATCCAGGTTAGTTTGCTGCAACACCGATGTTTAATCTTTACAGTTGCTGGATGTGTTTACTGAAATTAAAATGGACAATTCTCATTTTTTATGGAATATTGTAGTATTTATCAGTGGTGGTTCTAGCTTGTATGGCACCCCGGTCAAACTGCTGGGGCGCCCGGGGAGCGATTGGGGGTTAGGTGCCTTGCTCAATGGCACCTCAGTTGTGGGTAATAAGAGTGTAAGAGAGCGCTGTTCATTCACCCACCCACATACATACATACATACATACATACATACATACATTCATTTCCTGCCGGTACTGAGACTCGAACCTGCGACCTTCAGGTCTCTCTAGAAGAAGAAATAGTAATATCTCAATGTGATTCTCCGGGTTAAATAAAGGAAATAACAAGCCGACTCTTTAACCATTAGGTCACAACTCCTCCAATGTTGACATAAATCAAAACAAAATGTTTTAGTACCAAAAAAACTTTGCAAAAATTTTATGTTGTTGTTATAATAATGATTTTATAATATCTAAACATAAATCTAAATTATAAACTCGAGAAAGGTGCTGCCATCTAGTGTCTGTAGTTGAAAATTCATGTTTTTTAAATTTTAACCATGGCACATTTTTTCATGTTATCGCTCACCATAATTGAAAATGAGAAATGTAAGTAAACTTTTAACAAAAAATTGCATTTTTATATAAATGTATATATTTAAATGATTACAAATTGAGGCAAAAAAAAAAAATCCCCCAAAATGCTTGAGTACAGTAAAAATATTAATAAAATTTGTGATATGTTTTTATATTTGTGACATTTTTCTGTCTGGTTATGTAAGCTAGCCTAGTTGGACATAAAAAAATTTTTTTGTTCCCCTATGTGTAATAGCATAGCGAGCAACATAGGTCAGGTCACCTTCATTTATATAGCGCTTTTAACAATATAGATTGTTTCAGAGCAGCTTTACAGTGATCATAGGACATTAAAGTAATAGAGATAGTTTTGGCTTTAGAATAAAGTTGTTATCCAGCTAAAGTTAGTTTTGATTGATACACTTCCATTGCAAAGATCATTAGTTATTAACTTAGGGGGCTCTAACACGACACCGTTCTAACAGAAACCCTTAACGCGCTTCGGCAACAACAGTGCCTGGTGGCTCGAGAACGCAAACCTTGAAATAAATTTCATGGTTGAAAAATTTTGAAAAACATTATCTCCGCCTAAGCTTCAAAAGCGTGAATCTGTGAAAACGCTGACGGCGTGCACTGCGTATTACGTGTTCAGTCTATACTAGGTATGCAGGTTTGAATATATATGTGCGCAGGCGTGCAGTTTTCTTTACAAATTGACCTCACTAAATCACTTGTCTGGCCTTAAAAATTCATAATACAGAATGTTTTGTCGCTTCCGCGTATCCAAGTGATCTGGAATCATTTTGACAACATTTTATCTGTACAGAGGTGAAGGGAAGGAGGCCTTCACAGGGGAGAGCCCAGTTGACACTTCAGTTTGATAACATAACAGATAACCTGTCACTCACATGAGATCACAGCAATAGCAAATCACAACAATACAATAAATTTCCGATTGGAAAAAATCAAGTCCCGCCCCTCTTTTTTTTTTTTTTTCTTGTTCGAGAAGCTGTTTACGAGTGTAACGTCTATATTTCATACGGACTTAAACATTTCAACCTATGGGAACTTTAATATGTCAAAAGGTGTTTGGTTTAGAGAGATTTTCTTAAGAGAATTGTTTTAAAGGCTAACCAAATTAATCAGATGAGTAAAAACATCAGTTTGAAATTAACTTATTTGAAATAAGGAAGTATGTTTATAGTTACAATAAGATAAAACATAATTTTTTATCATTTTACTGTGAAGTGTTTTGTTTTTGGCATTGCGCTTAATCTTATTTGATGGTGAAACATCAGACGTGTTTGATTTCTCCTATAGCCTGGGCCCTCATTACTGGCCCTTATGGGGATCCGGTTGGAGGGGCTCATTCCTGCTATCATTCTACCGCTCCTACTGACCATGGTAAGTAAAGGACAAAGTCTATACTTGGTGTTCTTTTTTTAAACAATTATTAAACAACAAGCAAACAAGAGTTTTCCTTGGGCCTAAAGCAAAGTGTTATCCAAATTCCTTCAATTTGCAGAAGAGTCTTTGCATTGGACATCTGACCTGGCAGATTGTTTGTGTTTTATTTGATCAGGTGCTGTTTCTGGGCCCTCTGATCCAGCTAACCATGGATTGCCCCTGGGGGTTCATTGATGGGATCAAAGTTTTAGTCGGTAAGCAGTCTTTTCCTCTCCCTGTGAATCTCTCTATTTTTATAATGTTAGTGAGCCATCATGATGCTAAACTATTGTAAATGATTACTGCCAGGGTGTTGAATTTGTATCCTTAAATAAATTCTCATATCGGTTTTGGGGAAGTGGAATAGGCGTCCAACTATCAATCAACTAGATTAGTCTTTGTTGCTGTAAAAGAATCATTCAGAAAGGCTGTAAATGTGATTGATCTGTTATGTTTTTGCAGACCCATGCTTCTGGACGCTGTGTCTGAGCGACATGCGCTGGCTGAGGAACCAGGTTGTAGCGCCACTGACAGAGGAGCTGGTTTTTCGGGCATGCATGCTTCCCATGCTGGTGCCCTGTGCCGGCCCGTCCACCGCAATCTTCACATGCCCGCTCTTCTTTGGTGTTGGTGAGTGGTGACTCGGGATGCTAATGATTAACCAACAATTAATTTGCTGATAATAATTTAATCCATATTACTTATTGATGGCCGATTGAGCAAGGTCATCTTTAGAGTGTGTGGTTTTGAGGTGCGTGCGACTCTTGCTCTAAAGAGGTCAAGGTTAACGAGAACAAGAAGTGGACTATCTTCCTTTTTGGTACACATCTTAATGTTATCTGTTTATCAGTGCATTTCTTGTTAGTTTTTTATCAAATGTAATAACTTTCTGACTTTTTTTGGCCATGCAGATGAGGAAAATAATATATTTAAAAATGTAATTTATTCCTGTGGCAAAGCTGAATTTTCAACAGCCTTTTACATCAGTCTTCTGTCACACAATTCTTCAGAAATCTTTCAGGCTGACTAAAATTCAGCTTTACCATCAAAGGAATAAATTAAATATATAAAATGTATTTTATTCATAATTATTGTAATGATATTTCACAATGTTGCTGTGGTTACTGTTTATTTTATTTATAATCAAATAAATGCAGCCATAGTTATATGGCATAGTTCAATAACATGAAATCATAATTATTTCAAACTGTTAACCGGTAGTTTAGACCGTGTACATTTTTATTTCATTGCAAGTTTTAATGTAATCAAGGTTGCTGCAATAATAGCAATTAAAAAACAGATCTCCAGGGAAATTATTGTAGATACTCTGCATTTGATTCCTGGTTATTGGGAACCTGAGCATTCCATACGGTTCTGCCGGAAAATCAACACACTCATGTCTTATTTATTACAGTAGGGATCACCCCTGTATTAATGTATTTGGCTGACCATCAAATTTTATTTGCGTTCCTTGTAGACTATTATTGTAATGGTAACCTTTTCTTTCCTCCGTCTGTCTGTCTCTCTCTCTGTTTGCGTGTGACTGCAGCTCATTTTCACCATGTAATTGAGCTCCTGCGGTTCAGACAGGGCACTGTCTCAGGGATTTTCCTCTCTGCAGGTAACCGAGCCATTAGTTTACCGTCATCCTTAGTGCGAGTAATGCCGCCCGCGAGACATAATTACTCATGTCTGTGTTTGTTTGTGTCCCTTTCAGTGTTCCAGTTCTCCTACACAGCAGTATTTGGAGCTTATACAGCCTTTATATTCATCAGGACAGGTGCATCTGTGATTTATCTTTAATACTGCTGATGCTGCTTATACTACTTTACAAGAGGATTAAAAGTATAAATTAAAAAAAGGTTTTGTTAAAAATTATTTTTGATAGATTGTATTGGGACTTTTCATGACAATTAAGCACATTGACTTTCGTTATGCAAAAAAATCTCATGACTAATACACTTTTTTTTTTTTTGCATTAAATTGTCTTGTATTTAATAATTATACACAACATGCTTTTTTTGTGGTATTCTCTTCATGCCACTACTATTAAAAAATATTGCATCCAGACATGATGATGATTCTTATTGTAAATTGAGAATTACAGTTAATAAGAATAACTGGCAACACTTTACAATAAGGTTAATTATTTAATGTATGAACTAACCGTGAGCAATACATTTGTTACTGTATCTGTTAATCTTTGTTAACGTTAGTTAATAATGCACTAAACTAATATGCTGTTATTTTAATTAATGTTAACAAGATTTTAATAATGTATTAGTAGTAAATGTTTAAACTAACATTAACAAAGATTAATAAATGCTGTAAAAGTGCAGTTCATTATTAGGTTATACTAACTAATGTAGTTAACTAATGAGGCTTATTGTAAAGTGTTACTTTTTATTTTGTATTACTGACAATTGATACTGATAAAACTGATAATTTAGGAAGGAATTATGCTGGGAAGGAAGTATTTGTGGTATTGCCTTTATGCTGGTTTTATTAAAAATATAATTGTGTGAAGACATGGTGATGATGATGATTCTTACTGTAAATTGAGAATTGCAATTATAATATCTGTTAGTTTGTATTACAGACAGGAATAATAATTAGGGAAGAAATTATTTAATTGCCATTAATAATATACAATGCTTTTTTCTTTGTTTGATTTCTTATTTTTTGTGACCTGGAAATTGTATTGAGCTGGCAGCATTTATTGTAGTTCTGATATAACTATTTTAGTAACAAACGAATTGTAACCGCTTCTATCTATTCCTGTTTGTGTGTCTCTAGGTCATTTGGTGGGTCCTGTGCTGTGCCATTCCTTCTGCAACTACATGGGTTTTCCAGCTCTCGGCACGGCCCTGGACCACCCGAACCGCCTCACGATTCTCTCTTTCTACGTGCTGGGGGTCGTTCTCTTCTTCCTCCTCCTCTTTTCCATGACTGACCCGCTCTTCTACGGTTTGCCCACACCCGTCTGCACCCTGACCTCCACGCACGGGTCCATCTGTTCCTGATCCATCCCTACCTCCATCCTGCGTTGCATCCATTCCTTCTCTCCAGCCATTTGAAAAGGTTTTGTTGCCGGTTTCACCCGGAGAGCGAGGGTCGGCTGGAGAACAGGTATGAAAATACACAGCCTCCGTGAGGTGCTAGGAAGAACTCGGTGGAAAGCAAAACATCCTCAGGTTTCACTGGAAGTTCTTTTTACCGTTCAGCCGATGTTGCGTTATCAAGTGACTTTCAGGCCTACGTTTGATAAAGACATGTTGATTATATGCGTCTGCATGTTTATATGACAACATTTCTGTGTGTTTATCATGAGATTGGTGCTGGGGATAAAGATCAGACACAATTACGGGTTTCCTAGGAAGATTTGTACACTGAAATGTGCATTTCTTAAATGCAAAACTCCCTATTTTTCAGTTCCGATATTAGAATCTTGCTCACTTACACATACATTGGTCTGGTGCCCTTACTTGAAGATGACAGTTGTTTTTCCAGACGTTACAGTTTTCTTTTTTTTTTACTCTTGTTTTTATTGTCTAGAAATCGCGTCACTCAATTCAGTAGGCTTAAATCTAGATAAATGTCTTTAGGTACACTATTGGAGCAATAGACCGTGGCCTATTAGAATAACAAGATTTAGTGAGTGTGTATCAGAAGTTGAATTGCCCTGAGCGCACAGCTTTTTGTGTAAGTCTAGACAGAATTGTGGCCTCAAGCACAACGTTTCAAATTATGAGGTCTTTTTAGCGCATTGGTAGGTCCTGCTATGGCCGTTTGTTCATTTAAAAAAAATAAAATAAATTTTTTTTTTCGCTATTACTGTTTATAATGTATAGAGATCATTTGTACAATTTCAGGATATTCAGTGATAGGTCACCAATGGTATTTCATTCATATTTAATGCAGAGCTAAATATATTATTTTTTACGTCAACATAGGAATTTCATTGTTAATTTAGTTGGTAGCACTGGAGGATATTGAGGTAGACTCAACGCTTGTGCTTTAGAATTGGTGGAAATTCCAACACTTTCTATTTATGACGTTACCGTGTCATAAACAAACTGCAACAACATTGAAACTACCTATATCAGAGAATTAAACCTTGAGTTCTTTAACCGATATGTTTTACGTCCTAAATCGAAATGCTAAGCTTTTTATAGATCTTTTATACATTACAAAGGACATGGTCATGATCTCATGAATTAAGTGGGTTCCTTCACCGTGAAGTGTTCGTGAAAACTCGTACCACTGAACTGCATGCTGCTACACTGGTGACATATGGATGTTCGGATGATGATTGATATAGAATCACCAAATATAACTCGCATAACTGCTTATAAGTATAGTTCACCCAAAAATGGAATTCTAACATTATTAATATTTAGTCACCCTCATGTCGTTTCTTCTGTAGAAGACCACAAAAGGAGATGTTAGTCAGAATGTTCATGCTGCTTTTTCCATATAAGTGAAAAATTATAGTTCATATGACTTGTGTGCTATATTCCACTCATTTGTGTGGCACTAATTCAAATTTACCTCATTAGGAAATTTATATAACATCATCTTTAGTGTTCTATGGAAGAAAAATCAAAATGAGGGTGAGTATATTTTTAATTTTTGTGTGAACTATCCCTTTAAGTTGGCAAATGCAGCTTGCTACTCAAGTGTAGAGGCTGCTTTGTGCAGAACATAAAATATTATGGGGTTGTTTTTGGTTTCAGTTCTCATTAAATGTGAAAGCAGAGTATATAGAGAGAGTATATAGAGCTATCATCTACTTAATATATTGGTATGGCTTGCCCTGACATTTATTATGTGTAGTGCATAGGGTCGATCATAGACCTTTCTGTGTTGTGAGAGACCATGCAAACATTTTAAGCAATAATCTAAACAGGATCAAATCAGGGATTTCCATCTAGTGCCAAGTAAGAGGTTTGTTTGGGGTGTTTCTTTTATTCATTCCCAAAATAATTTCTTATTTGACTCTCTATAAAGAAAACCTTTATCTTCACTTGAACAGCCAAAGTTATGGTAGGAATGTATCGCAACTTCTGCAAGGTACTACAGTGATCTGGTTTACTAGCGTCTAGCATTGAAATAAGTCTATTTTTAGTGTGCCATCGTGAATATGACTGTATCACCGTGTTTACACCTAGAGTACGCTGTATGTAAGCACTGTTTGCCTGTGACTGGCTACACTGAATGCCGCTTTAGTTTAGTTGCTCGCGCGCGTTACGGTCAACAGAGGGCGCCATTGTTATGTTTTGGTGTTCTTTCGTTTTCCCGTGTTTTTATTCATCTATTTATCCGTTTTGCTTTGCATTTGTAATCCTGTTATTAGGTAATTTGCTCTGATACTGAAAATACATGTTGAAGAAGGTCAACTTTAAACTTTCTGTGGAAATTCACTCATTGTTCCAGATTTGTTTGATAATTGAGATGCTGAGTGGTTAAACTGCACTATGGGATGTTGAGTTGTGATTGTTTCAGGAAAGCTGAACACACAGATGCTCTGAGGACAGGCTTGCTGTCAGCGCTGTGATTTATTACTGGTGTAACTAAAGTTCATAGTGAATGTGTCGGAAAGCTTGTCACCCATTCCTGTCCAATGTGTTAATCTCACTTTCTTTCTTTGAAGTTTCTGCATTCATTAATTTTTACTAGAGAGGGTTATTTTTGACAGTGTTCTTTCTTTAATCTAGTTAATTGCAAGCAAAATATTTGCACCTAGCTTGCGTTTAGAAGCTTTGAACGTCATATTTACAGTGAGGAGCAAGACATTCAGATCTATTTTTGCAAATGTGAAAAAGTAGCTGAGCACTGTTTTTGCTCATTGAAACATCACCTGTAAAATACGAGAATCGCTACGCCGATGAATTGAATAGACTGGTTTGTGATTACAAACAACAAGTCTGATGTTTATACTGAGAGATATATTTTATAATCAAATCTATTTTGTTGACTCAGAGAATAATGTGCATGCTTGTTGTTTTGGATTAATGTGCGATGCAATTCACTGATGGACAAATGTTTTATGACAATTTGACAATCTTTCTGGGGGTCTTTCAATCCACTCTGCAAACCTCTGCCGTTTGTAAATAAATGAATGATTTTTTTTAAACGCCTCACTTAAGAGTTGTGTTCTTTTTATTCTCTTTTATTTCTTTATCTCTTCAAAGATGCAGTGTGTAATTTCTTTCCCAAACACTCCTGCCATTGTTCAACAAACATAATCCTGCCTTAAAATACACACACACACACACACACACACGCATATAATTTATTTGCATGCTAAACTGGGATGGAAGAATATTTTTATGACATTGGAAAAGATCACTTCAGCTTTAAGTGATGTTAGAATTATGGAAGCATTTCCACTACAGGTTTTAAAAAGGTAATTGTGGCTTTATTTATTGTAATGGCAGCTTTTATATTTTATAGTTGCTTTGATATCTTACAAGTACAATGTAACTTATGTTTCTCGTTTGCAAATGTATTTCTCGCAATTGTGACTTTATATCTTACAACGTGGCTTTATTAACTTTTTATCTGACAATTTTATCCGGATATGTGCTTGAATTTGTTTCTGCTGAATGTTTACACAATGTAACTCCCCAATTATGCTATTTAAAAGGTTCCCTAATTTGATTTTGAAGGTCCCCTAAAATGGTCCCATTTATATAGCGCTTTCACAGACACTTTACACATTGCCTCACATTCACCCATTCATTCATACACCGACGGCGGGGTCAGCCATCCAGCCCCGGGAGCAGCCGGGGTCAGGTGTCTTGCTCATGGACACCTCGACACTCGGTCAGGTGGATCCACCAACTTTCCGGTTTGTAGACAACCTACATGGACCACTGAGCCACTGCCGCCCCAACAATATTCAAGGTCTGTATTTCCATATAAATTCCAGCGCGAGTCCTGATCTTTTTGAAGTGAATCAAAGTGGATTCACAGCAGTGAAAACAGCGTCTTCTCCACATTTCGACAACATGAACTAAACTCTTCCAGTCTCAGCTTCAACTTCAGTGTTTGAGGGTCAAAGTAGACCATAGACGGGCATTATGCAAATTTATTACGTTGTTACTTCGGTATGTAACCAAAAGAAAGACTGGAATTACTGACGACTCGTTTCAGCACTTCAGAATCGATTCTTCCTTTTAGGAGACGTTATTTTTAGACTTATATATTACTCGTGAAAAGGCAATGTCTGAAAAAGCATAATAGGTGCACTTTAAGAAGTTTGTCATCTCCTTTTGTCCTTGTGTTACCAGTGTTTGACCACCAGGGAGAGGTGTTATGATAAAGATTGTACATTTATGCACATTTAAGATATATTTGTTTTTAAAACTCTTTCCTGTTCATGCACCCTACTATTTATTCATTTCGGTACAAGTAAGCTGACTGCTCATCTTTTGAAATTTTTGAGCGTTGACAAAACTGGGCCAAGAACACTTGGAGATTGACAGTACCATTGTGGTTTCTTGTTCAGCCACAGTAGCATGTCACGACATGTTTCTGTTCACCCCTTTCTTTTCGATCGCGTGAATATTTTAGAGGTTGTACCCATAGTCATTCTTTGCAGGCTTGGAATTCTTCAGAAGATACAGACACCGTTAACAGAACACTGAATCACATTATCTCACCTGTGATGATTCATTTGCTTCATACAGTTGAGCTTAACCAAGGCGTTAAGAGTTTATAATCAAAAATACAGTAGAAACGATAATATTGTGAAATATTATTAGATTAATTTTTTTTTTTATATTGTTATGTTTCAATGTTTCAATATATTCTAAACTATATTAAAAACGTACCCCCTGTGTGTGTGTGTTCAATGTGATTTTGAATAAGAAGAGAAAAACCTTACTCGCCCGAATCTTTTAAGCGGTTATAATTATCATTATTTTATGTTTTTAAATCACATTGAAACAGTTTGGAGAGGTCTCTTGCTTTACGGCTCTGTATTTCAAAGCACTGACTGTTCAATGCTTTGCTTTCTTCCTCGGTCTGTTTTCTATCTCTTTTAAGCATCTGTCTTTTTCAAAAGCTTGCCCAAAGCTTTTGAACGGAGAGCTGTGAAAACTGCATTAAGCAAAACTCCATCTAGTGCATGAATTGTCATGAAAGCTTCTCTTAGTCAAATCTTAATTAAATCCAAATGAATGCGAGTGCTTATCTTGATGAGTAAAGCTGTTTTGCTTTTGTCATGCTTGATTTAACCCGGTGAGAGTACATTGTTGACATGAAGTATAAATGCAGGCAAATGAACCGAAGACTGCAATTTTTGTTGTTAATATCGACCTGTTGGGTGAAGAGAACTCTGCAGGCGACCTGAAGGGAAGAAACTGGTAATGATTCATTTTGATAGATGAACATAAACATTAGGCTTTTTGTTTTTGGCCCTGATAGAATTTGCATCTTTAATCAGGCATATTTTTGGGGCATTATAAGAGTAGTGATTGGACATTGGTTTTGTATGGTCAAAATTCAAAAGATCCTAAGTATGGAAATGTCCTAAATAATGTACTTGGTGTACTTGACTGAGAAGTTCAAAACATTATAGAGTGTCCCATTTGTCATCATGGGTTTCAGAAGGGTGCTTATACGTGCTCTCTGTGCACTTTTTGCCGAGGCTGCTCTGATGCGGCCTTCACAACAGAGCAGGCTATTATTTGTAAATGTAGCATTATGTCACCAAAGTGTGGAATCTGTGAAAGTGTAAAATCTTAGTCACCATGAAATCAAATGATGGAATATTGCCGTATTAATTATAAATGATTTATGTGTGCGCTTTATTAGTATTATTAAAAATCATGTGCCCTGATAATCTTTAATAAAAATAACTTGACTGATGATGCGTGTACTATGGGACAACCTCCTCACATGTGATCGACCAATAGCAAACCACAACCATCCAATGATCCAATCAATTACTGCTGGACAAAATCAAGTCCCACCCTACTTTTTTTTTCTTAAATTTTTTTCTTGTTTGAGAAGCGGATATGTGTCGCAACAGGGAAGAAAAGACTATTGCAACTTCTGTTTCAAATTTCATTGTTGAGAGAAAAAAACAACAACGCTAGTAGTTGCATTAGTATTAAAGCATATACGTTCAGAAATAATGTTGAATACTGCTAAATAAAATGAAATACAGTTCTAATCACTCCACAACAAATTTGTTCAATTTAACGGTTTTCAACAGAAATGAAAAATATAAGTACAGAGCAAACATAGTGGCATTCATAAACATTTAATTCTTAATTATAACACCAAGCCTAAACAGGAAACGCTTTTATTCAGAAATATGTTTACATGGAATTTTCATGCATCACCCAAATGCATTTTATGTTAAGTTGAAATGTCAAATTTATGGATTGTGATATTGACCTTGTGTTTGTCATGTAAATAGCCTAACATGGCGTTAACTTAATAAACAAACAAACAAACCAAGCCTAAACAAAACTACCCATGTATCGAATGTGCACTATACAAAAACATAAGTCACTTTGTCATATAGAAGTCGCAGCACATTTTAGATGAATGAAAATGCTTATTCTTTAAAATATGGTAAGTGAACAAATTGTCAGCTGGATTGTTCAACATTTTGGCAGAAATGAATATGTTGCTAATAAATGCACATAAATGAACATTTGGTGTATTCATATTCTCTTGTGTGCTGCTATTCATCACATAAGAGAATGTATCCATGTATTTAAATATCACACCTGGCCCTCGTTATACAAAAAAACAGGGCATATGACTACTTGTCATATTCTTTCACTTATTTCATCGTATTTGAAATTAATAAATACAATAGGGAGGACATCGATTTTTCAGAAAATGAGCCTGAGAGAAAACCAGGAATGCAGCTTCAAAAGTCTTTCACCAGGTTTTTACACCTGGAAGAGGCTATACACCATCTGTTTAAATTGGACATTTTCTTGCTTTCTCTATCAATTTCTTGCTTGTACTCTGTTTATTATATAAATACATGAATACCAAGGGAAGCCGAGGCTAAAATGCAAGTTTTCATGACTGACGTTGAAATATTCTTCCACCATAACAGTCCTGAGAGAGTTGTGGAATTACCAGTGTGGCTCGATTGAGTTTCTGCACAGTTTGGAGAAGTAGATTTCAGGGAACTATCTCTTACCTGTCTGTATGAAAGGATCTCATTGAACGTTGTCCTGCGGTGACCTTTCAGACAGGTCTCTAGAACGCTTAGATAATCTTAAAGTCTTTAGCAATATGTTTATGAACATAAGTGATTATTTTACAGTGGAAGAAAATATTAGATAAACTAAAACATCTATAATATAGTTTATTTGAAAAGCTACATTTTGGACCTGGTGTATAGTGGGCCTGAAAAATGTCACAAGATATGAAACTCTTTTTATTTTATATTTTGTTTTCACTTCATATATCGTTTTATTTTATATAATGCTTTTACATATTTTTTCATTTGATTTCATTTAATTCCTTCGAAGGATGCAGCCTCTGAATTGGGACACAGCTTATTTAACTTTTGGCCCTCTAGACAAAACTGCATGCATTTTGCGGAAGAACATTGTTTTGGTTGTGCTTCGGCTCTGCTGATGAATATGGTTCGCGGCAACACATGGAAAATCCAAAAATGATGAAATCTGAGCTTGTAAGTGCAATATTTTATGCTGTTGTTCTGACTTATTGGAAACACGGATATTTAAAAAAAAAAAAATGTTACAAAGTTATCATGGCGATTGCCAGTCTTATGGTCAAACATATTGCATATTTTTGCATATTTTTTTAATAACTGATATTCTGCCCAAAGAGTAAGAGGTTATCCTACTGCTCGTAAAACATTCGCTACTAGACTTCAGAGACATAACCAGTTTAGATTAACAGATATACAAGTTTAACCCATTAATAGACACTGTACTTTCTTAAAATTAAATTCATTTCAGCACAGCACTACAACTATAATGAAATGAGCCTTCACAATAAATAATGCTTTACAGTGAACTCTGTTAGAGCTACATATGGCAGTTTATCTGTTCAATAAAGTACCTTTCTCAACTGTTCAGTAATAAAAACACCATCTCCACATCGCTTTTACAACATTTCAAATCCCTCAGTTCTCGCCATCTCCGAAAAGCAAAGCCAATGTTGATTCTTGTTTTATTACGAGCTCTGTCACATTCTCTTTTTACCAGCAGATTCTCCACCATAGCCGGAGTTTTCTTCTTTTTCTTTTCTCTATTTACGGATATGACGATAGACACACCGGCATATTGACTTATTATTTAAATGTTAATTTTGACCAGTTTCATTGTGTACTTTTAAATTAAAATGGAAAATCGAAATGAATAGGATCATAGGATCTCTGTTCAAATTGAGCATCACATTGAGACCAATTGTTTAAAAGTAATTGTAAATTGGCTCAGAAAAGTTAATTCTGAGAAAAGGTCATAATCATTTGTTTTGCAGAAGCCAGTTGGATTGAAATGTCGTATCTTAATGCCATGGCATTCAGACATTTTTAAGTGCGACTTCATTTCTTTTCAGTTGTCCTCTAACTTTCCCATTAAATTTGAAATACTGCCTCCTATTGTGTGATGATTCACTCTATTTTTCCCCCCCCCAAAAAAGCAGCATTATACCTCTTGTGCTGTCGTATGAAAACAGATGGTGGTGAGATTGAAGGGGTGGAAGAGACAGTGTTGTCGGTAATGAAGGTGCTCTTGCTGAGTGCACATTTCCCAAGACCTTAATAGATTCACAGTCCGTGAAGACAGTTTATCTTTAGGAACTGAGGCACTGCATTTCACGGCATTCGCCGCCTGTCTGATGACAGTGCAATGAGGGAGGCGATGATGGAAGAGTTTCCAGCCGCTGTTGTTTTATGCTTTGCTGTTACAGTGGCATACGAGGCATTATCTCTAGGCAGTGTTCTTTCCCACGGAGAGAAATAATGACAGCGGCTCCGTGCGCGCCCATCGCTCTCGGTTGTGTCTTTGCCGCATAAAGTCATGTCTGTATTTCGTACATATTTGTTACTCTCTGGCCAGTTGAGGTATTGAGGTATAAACCATCCCACATGCTGAATTGGATTACCCATTATTCACAAACCACTACACCTCCTGACCCTGTCTGTTTGTTTATTAAATCATTATTTGGCTTGTTTAATTATGCCTTCAGTCCACTTGTGAAAATGCTTCTATTTTGCATTAATTTAAAACCTTTTTTCATTATAAATGATCAGCACAACGTGAGGGAAAAATTTATGAATTGTTAACAATTTACAATAGTCTGTTTACATTTTTGCTAACTTGAGTTTTTACAGAATTTATTAAATTTGTAGTTTTAATTATTAGTATAATGTTAAATATATTGTTTTTGTTACTTCATAATGCATTAACTAATGTTGACCGATACAATTTGATTTGAATTATGTATTAATTGTTGAAATTAAGAATAATAAATGCTGTAGATGTATAGTTAGTGTCAGCAAATGAGACCTTATTGTAAAATGTTACTCATGATATTTAATTATAGCATTTATTTTGCCTTACTTTCGCTTTAATAACTGCAGCACTCAAGCTTTTTCTTTTTCCATTTTTCTTTTAAAGGGGTCATGACATATAAGAGGGTTTTGTACCATTACAAAATCCTGCAAGTTTCATAGCTTAAAATGTCCTCCTTATGATTACCAAAGCATTTATTCAAACAAGCAACTTCAACTCCAAAAACTTTAAAACTTTAAATTAGAATTTCAGCTTTTCAAGATGAACTCCTGTTTGATCGACTTGTGTATCGAGCGCTGTGATACTTCACTGTCCTCATCTATGCCTGATACTATTTGCTCTTGCAATATTATTTAAACAATAGTGTGATTTAACTTTAACTTCTGGTTAGATCATATAAAAGGCTAATATTATATTTAATATTTATTTTGTGCAGAGTACAGGTGAACGTGATTTCACAGTACAACATGTTTGTTGATCCTGGAAACACAGTCCAATCAACCAATCAGATTTAAGGGACAAGTTTACGGTTTCTGTCAAGTTTAGGCTTACAACCAGGGTTAAGTGCTTCTACATCAGTGTTATTCACCTAGTATATGATTTTAGGGATAAGTTATGGGTAGGCTTAATTGATCCCTCGCTCTTGTGTATTATTCAGTTGTGATGTCGTGAGGTTATGGTCTTTGTCGTGACTGTGGTGTTTGTGCTTTTCAATGTCAGTGTTTGAGTTTAAGCTAAGAGCACCACGTTTCGTGCAATCGCACAACCTTGCTGTTATAAAACTGACAGCTAGCTCTGTTGTCTGACAATTTTCTATGTGGAATGTCAGTTTTCAGCTGAAAATGTTTCTCTTTCAATAGTTGTGAAAGAGAAGGTGATTATGGTGCCTTGTATGAGAATACAGCTATTCAACTCCATATGCTTACTTAAAGGGATCGTTCACTCAAATGAAAATTCTGTCATAATTTACTCATCCTCAAGTCGTTCCAAACCTGTGTGAGTTTCTTTATTCTGTTGAACACAAAAGAAGATATTTTGAAGAATGTCTGTAACCAAACAGTTGATGTGCCCCAATGACTTTTCCCCCCGTACTATACGTCAATGGGGTCCTTCACTTGTTTGGTTACCCATATTCTTCAAAATATCTCCTTTTGTGTTCAACAGAAGAAAGAAATTCACAGTTTTGGAACAACTTAAGGGTGAGTAAATGATGACAGAGTTTTCATTTTTGGTTGAACTATCCCTTTAAAATGTGTCGTACTATCTCATTAAAGGTGTCATATTCTCTGCAATTTTTTATACCCTGAAGTGGCACAGATTTGTCACCTAAATTCAATAAAATGTAAAGAAACTGGCCATGGGTGCTCCATAAATAAGCCAATAAGATGAAATCCTTCTCAATGGGAAACCTGAGCTATTATACTAGCTCTCCAAAGTGAACAGCATGAACATATTGGTATAATAAGAATATACTTGAGCAGTAAATCAGCATATTAAAATGATTTCTTTTAATAGAAGGATCATGTGACACTGAAGACTGGAGGAATGATGCTGAAGATTCTGCTTTGAATCACAGGGATAAATTACATTTTAAAATATATTAAATTAGCAAACAGTTATTTTAAATTGTACAATATTACGGTCTTATGTTGGTGAGCATAAGACTTAAAAGAAACAAAAAACATAAAAAAAAAATAGTTTCTTTGCAAAGGCATCTCACCTGCTTTCAAGCCATTTAGATCTATTTGCATGTCCCAAATAATTCCAAAATTGATTTTCTAATTTAAAAAAATCTTTTTGGGGATGTCAGGACTTCTGTTTTTACCAACTTTAGAATTAACCTTGAGATGCGTGACTTAAACCTGTCATATTCTCTGCACTTTTTATACCCTGAAGTGGCACAGATTTGTTACCCAAATTAAATAAAATGCAAAAATGCTCCAAAAAGAAGTCAATAAGATGAAATGCTTCTCAATGGGAAACCCGAGCTATTATCCTATAGCACTCCAAAGTGAACAGCATGAACATATTGGAAACAGATAGTGTAAGCAACATGCTTTGCTTCGACTTCTGCATTCTGAAATCAACCCATACGTTTACTCTAATTAAATTTCCCCGTTCAGTACAGAACCACGGCCTTGTTCGATCCCATGTCACTCGGAACCACTTTTCCCGTTTCCTGTGGTTATCGCAGTCTGGGTCTGCGGACGCTGTGAGGTGAAGGGTAAATCAGGAAGGCTGAACGTGGAAGGTCTAATTCCACCGTCCTCCAGAGACACTGAGCACACAAACGCACAAGTTATACTGACAAAATTCTCCTCGCAAGACAGTAACACAATACCCCCTTAAGATGGGAACTCCTAGAAGGAGCGTGCAACAGGAAAAACGTGTGTAGTAAAATCTAAATGAGAGTCAGTGAATGGTTTAAATATCTGATTAATTGTCACTTTTAGGCCATATGCGTTTCAAAGGGTCTTAAGCTGTCGAGTCATGGAAATTCAATCAAATCAATATATGTCGCACAAAGGGTCATATTTCACCCTAAAATCAAAATGCTGACACATGATATTTTGAATCAGGGGCACAGCAACCATTATTATGCTGTCCATATTCACTTCAGCATGAGATTGAATCAGTGTTCATGCCGTAGATAATCTAATATGGCTATAGACCACTTACCTTCCTTTCAACCAATAATTACCTAATTAATATTCATAAGCCAAGCTAATAAGGTTTACATCATGCGTTAGTTTTTAGATTGTTCCCATGTCCTCAATTTGCATGAAATTAAATCTATTTTTAGTACCGTTTAGGTAAATTGCATTGTGATATTTTCCAGACAATTTACAATTACAATTCTACTTTACAATTTAAATATTTTTTTCATGCAACTGGTGAAAGTAGTCATGTAATTCTGTCATGTAAGTCTTCATTTAGCAAATAAATACAATTATTGGCAGTAAAAAATAAAGTTGTAGAGATAAATGTTGTAGAGATGTAAACACTATACATGTATAATCATAATAATAATAATTAGGGGGGGGGGGGGGGGGGGGATGTCAAGACTTGTTCTGTTTTACCAACAAGAATTAACCTTGAGATGCGTGACTTCAGTCATCGTGGTAAATCCAAAAGAGCAGAGACCGTAATCACAATTCATCATGTTTTAAGCTGCCATTGGGCTCCAGCATGAACGCAAGTGGTTTGTGGTTATTGTCGTTGATCGTCCTCCACTGTGGCCTCCACTGTGTTTGTCTATGCCCTGATATGCCCACACAAATGATCCACTTGTGCATGTTCCAGGGCATAAAGTATCCCAGACACACAGAGTAATTTTTATCAACATAATTGCCATGGCCACTCATGGCCGGCCTGATTGTGCGTTCTGTAGTCTTCACACAGCATGGCGTGAGTGTGATGTTCAAAAAAATACTGATTAGAGGTGAGGAAAGTTGATGTGTAACATTTTACAATAAACTAATGAAGTCCAACTGGAGAAAGACTCAAATTGCATTCAATTGCTCCTGAGACTGGATTGTACATTACAGCTGCCTCTCGTCGTCCAATCAGTAATCAGGTGAGAAAAGTGGATGCAAATGAAGCTGGATCAGTCTGACACTTACATGCAGCCAAAAGGAGACTTATTATAAATGAATCATGTGCACTAGTGCTATTTTAGAACGCAGTTAGCTAGAAAATAATCTAGGCTATACCCAGAGGTGTAAAGAGTACCTGAAAACCATACTTGAGTAAACGACTCGCACCTTACACAGAAAATGACTCCATTACCAGTTACCAACAAATATCCTTCAAAAAAGGTCTCTTCAATATAAAGGATAAATACAATTGTGAAATAAAAAAGGAGCAACTGCGATTCAGCAAGTACCTGCTAATGCACTCGCATTCACAAGCTTTACATATTCTTATTCAAAAATGTAGTAGACTAGAGAGTAAAAGTTTAAAACATTGCTCTGTTTGTTTGAAGCATGAGGTGAAGGCTTGGCCGCTGGTCTTTACAGCAGAAGTTTAACGGCTCGATATGGAGCGTCACCCTGTTCATGAGAGTGGTCACGAGCTATGGCCCGATCATGTGACTCTTCCTGTACAAGTTTACCATATGTGCTGTCTTTTTGTATCCACTAACTCATGCACACACATAACTACTTTGTCATGATGGGCCATTGTGTTCTTATGGATGATTCTCATTTGTGCTGCTGTACCAACAAGTCTTCTCTGTTTTCACAAAGCTTGTGTGAGTGCCAGTCATCTCTCTCTCTCTCTTTCTGTCTGTCCGTCCATCTGTCCGTCAGTCAATCTTAAAAATAATGATATATTGCTCGCACAACAATCACATTATTGTGACATCTGTCTAACTGTCTAAGCAGTGTTTTATTTGTACATTTGTTTATTCTATTTCTGTTGTTAAATAAACGTAATGTAGGCCTGTCTGAAACCCTAAACCCCCTGGTTCACTCTGACGTTGAAATGACACTTATGCAGTAAAACACTGCTGTTCACTTTCAGAGGTTGTAGGAAATCTTTCTCTTCACAAAAAGAATGAGAAACATGTATGTTGGTTCATTTTCAGTTTTTCCATAGAGATGATAGCCTACAATAACAATTTTGACCTTCTTTCATTAGTCACAGTGTTCTTTTACTAAGTATAAATGTTTTCCGCAACAATAGAACAGTAATGTGGCTTCTGGAATTCTTACGAAATGAATGAACTAAAAAAAATTAGGTCACACTTTTCATTTGTTCCGGTAAGAAATGAATGGCAATTAATTATACATGCACATATACGTACAGTTGAAACTCGAAAAAATGTGTATATCGTGCAAATGTTCATGTATTTAAGTAATTCAAATTAAAAGATGAAACTAAAATATTTAATATATATACATATGCATGATTTACTTTTCAGAGGGCTGACATTTCTGTGTTTAAAATCCTTTTTTTATTTTTTATTCCATGTAATATTCTAATTTTCTGATTTTTTTTATTTGGGGTTTTCATAAGCTGTAAGCCATAATCATCAAAATTAGAACTTTTGTAGGATATTCAAAATTTTTTAGTTTCACCTGTATTATTGTAGAACAGTCTTTAAGCTGTTCTCAGGCTATTATTAGTCACAGCACTTCCATATTGTTGCCATATTGTTGCTTCTATTGCTCTCCTCCTTTGTAAGTCGCTTTAGATAAAAGCATCTGCTAAATGATTAAAAGTTAAATGCAAATGTAAAATGTAACTATTACTTAATTCTATTTATTTGGCAGAATCATTTATCTTAATCGATCTTCTTTGCATTCAAGTAAAACATCAGATCATGCATTTGATGGTAAATGAGTTTTTGCATGCACGACTCACATCTTTATCAAAAAAGTAATAAAAATAGATGTCATTATTATAGTAATTAACCGTAGTATAACATGAATAGTTTAATATTATAAAGTGTTAGCATAATCAGTTAATAGTCTACAATGACACTGTTTTTGAAAGGATGCATAGATGCTCTTCTTTTGTCAGTCTACTTTCAAATAATTAGCCTGTAGAAACTGGGTCAAAAACTGGTGCCAAATTCAGCATTCAGGCAACTTTTGAAATGTACAAACACAGCAGGAACAAACTGACACCACTTCAGTTACCGAAAGAACACACTGTCCTCTCCCACCTCCCTCTCTCCCGTACTTTATTTCTTGTCCATTTCTATTTGTTTCACTCTTGTAAAGATGGCTTAAGTGCCAATTGCAATGAATGATAAAGCCGAGACAAAGGTTTTCCTCTCTCTGGCTCTGTCATTATCTTTGCTCTTGAAAATATGGCAGTTTTTGTACCTCATAGTTCTTGTCATCCTTTCCAGTAAGGTCGCCTGCATTGATCTTTTCAGACTGGAATAAAACTCCTGTCCAGTATTTTAATGATCTTATTCTCCTTCTCACTTGGCGCTGAAAGACGTGCATGTGGTGACATTGTATATATATATATATATGTTTTTCCCATCTACTGAAATGAGTAGTTCTAATACAGAGCGATTGATTTTGCATGTCTTAAATCAAAGATAGCAGCCTCCGGGTTGCATATCCAGCAGCAGCCATTGAGATAAATGGTCATTCTTGTCATAGAAAAGTGGTAAAAGTGAAAAACCGTTTAGCGTTTAGACATTAGCTGCAGCTGTTGTAATTTGCAGAGCAGCTTGTCAGGATACAGTAAAATAAAGTCAAAGGCAAAAAATATATACAAGTGATTTATTGAAGGCTTTAAAAACAATGAGCGTCTTCAGCATTTTCATTTGCAATCTTAAACGCCCATAAACACTTTTATTCTTCCAGTGCCAGTCTTTAGTCTTCCACTGGGTCTTAAACTTGTCAGTTTACACAGCTGGCTGCAATTTCTTGTTCTTTGCAACGAGGCCAACCAAAACAACCCCCCAAATACATTATCTCCCAGACAGAGGGGTGGAGGGAGAGGTAGTGTGTCCCCTCGAGTCATAATGACTGCTATGCCTAGTATAGAAATCTGGAAACAAGTGTTGGCTGGCATTTTAAATTGCCCAGAGAAAGAATAGTGTGTGAGTCTGATATATTAAATGCAATATCCTAAAGATCAAGGAGGCATCTGTCCTCAATAACAACACAAAGAAAATATGACAAGGAATCATACCTCGCAATACAGTTGCATTGTTATTATGAACATGTACGTCACATCTTTAAGATATAGTTCATGTTCAGGAGGACACACAATAGTGGGTGAGGCAATATTGGAAATATTGTGTACTTTTTTTTACTGCATATGCCCTGAACACATGGTATTATTAATTCTTGAAACATAGAAGGAACAGCTCTTTTGAAAAAGGTTTTGCATGAATGAATTCTCATATTGTCCCCTTCATATTTTGCCGTAAAAATCCATGTTGATTTAGGATTCTGATTGGTCACTGCCTTTATCGGCTGATTAAAATAAAAGCCAAATAACTATAATTGACAATAAACGAATTGACTAATTAACTAACATTAATCAGTTAATGTCCTAATTGTGTAAACATTTAATTTTCTATAATATCGAAGGGTCTCACTTTTTTGTGTATTTTGTGGCTGTTCGAATGCATTCGACCACATGAGCGTTCACACTACCAAATCAGTCCGGTCGAATGTGTTTTCGACTACCTCTGGAAGTGGTCAAAAGTGGACAAGCTCAAAATGTTTTAGACCCCTTTTACACCTGTATTTAGCGTCTTCCACTTGTGATCCGATCGACCAAAATACATCTTAATATAAACAGGGCCTTTCACTTTTTGTTATCTAGTCAATTATCTAGTCAAAACTAGATGCTAGATGTAGGCCATGATAAGAAGAAACTGTCATCAAGCTTGGACATTATTTTCAAGATAAAACGTTTATAGACTTTAAGCTGATGTGGATAATGGTTTATAATGGTTTAAAATGCTTTCTTAAGGAGGTCATATCATGCTGAATCAAATAACCCTTAATCTTTTGTGATAAAAGAGCTTGATGTACTGTGAAAACACTCTAACTTTCAGAAAATTAGTGAGCCTCAAGGGTGAAAAAACAACAATAAAAATGTATGTTATGACTTTTTTTTTAATATGACGAAACAAGCAGCATTGGCTCATCCATTGTGTAGTTTTTTTTTTTTTTTTTTTTTAGCATTGGAAAATGTAAACGCTCATTGTTTTTGAAATTCCATTTGCTGGTAGTGGTGCAAAGTTTACAGTTTACAGCTTTAAAATATTTACGTCAAGTTTTCTGATTTGATACTTAAAGGAGCCGTATGTAAGATTGTGGCCAAAACTGGTACTGCAATCACTTTCAAATGACTGACTCAAGGTTGCCAGATATGCTGCAGGATCCGATTACGACACGTTATTAACTGCAGCTGTGGGAACTAGAGCAGAGCTGGCAACCCGAATGCCGCGACACTACTGACTTTGTGATTGGTAGATCGGTGGAGGTGGAGCATCAGACCAAAACACAACATGACAACATCAACATCAGTTGAGGGCTGCAACTTCACTTTTTAAATGACAATATCCTGGCTGGACTGCTGTTGTCAGTGATATAAGTATTTGAAATGAACATTATTTCTTAATGTCTAGTGACATATCAGGGAAAATTAATGATTAATTGAAATAAATTTCTTACAGCTCCTTTAATATTTTTTTCCAATATAGAGTTACTTTAACCTTTATACACATGCTTTAATAACATCAGGAAAGTCATCTGTCATTTCACTTTCCCCTTTGCCGCGCTAAATCACAGTATTCCAGATTTCTTTACGTGCTGAAAATGACCCCTGGTGTGTGAAAATGTGCTGGTAGTCTATGACAGGTCCACAGGTCAACATCTGGAGCAGATTACCATAGCAAGGCTTCTGATTGGAGCTCTGCTGGAGAGGGTTGCTGGGAAGTGGGAAGCTGTCCCCCATCAACAGTCACTCTTATACTTCTGCTTTATCTCTTGCACTCTCACTTTCTTCCTCGCGTATTCATTGTTCTCTCTTGATAGCACAGCATACTCACACGCAGAGGCTAAAAGCGTCAGAAAAACATCTCTGCCACTCCCAGCACTCAAGTTCCACTGTAATTTATTTGATTTACACAGGATTCTTTGAACTGCCATATTTTACTTTGACTTACTCTCAGCGGGTTAGTTCCAGAACATGACACCGTGTAAATCATGGATTTTGTATAACAATCTTACAGTGTATAACAACATAAGAAATATGTTAGTAAAATATTTTAAACTGCGTGTATGCGTGTGCGCTACCATTCAAAAGTTTGGGGTTGGTAAGATTAGACATTTTTTTGATTTTTTTTTTTAAAGAAGTCTCTTATGCTCACTGACGCTGCATTTATTTGATCAAAAATAAAGTAAAACACTAATATTGTGAAATATTATTACGATGTAAAATAACTATTTTAAATTGTACTTTATTCCTTTGATGGTAAAGCTGATTTTTCAGCATCATTACAGTCTTCAGTGTCACATGATACTTCAGAAATCATTCTAATATGCTGATTTGGTGCTTAAGAAACATTTCTAATTGTTATCAATATTAAAAGCTGTTGTGCTGATTATTATTTTTGTGGAAACCTTGATACATGTACTAATTAATGAGTAGTTGGAAACTAACTTCAACTAACAAGTCTGGATACATCTACACTTAGCTCTTTTGAAACATTTGCAAAGGGACATTCATCAGTGTGACTCGTCAACAAACTCTTAACTGAAATAAAATGCTTCAATATCTGTTTACTAGAACTGCGTAGAATGAGATTAGTGGCTATGATTCTATAAATCCTCTAGATTCTTTAAACAAACGTCTTTTTATGAAATCAAAATGGGCTTTAAACCGCAAAGTATTTCATGGATCAACAGCAAAGCAAGATCTCCGGTATCTTTCCAAGCACCAAAACAAACCACATAAAGACGAGAATCAATCACATTGCAAGTGAGATGAGGCCTTGAGATGGTTTCCCAAGAAGATCAGATTTATTTCACAGTTTTTAATTGTGTAGCTTTTATTTATAAGGTACTTAAACCAAGAAACAGATGTACTTTAACGTCTTCATTGGATCTCAGTATTATACTGACTGTTTTATTTGGAGTGAGATCTTTGAAACACAGTATTTGTTCTCCTATTAAATTATTTCAGAGGTGTTATTTTACTGTCTATAGCCAGTGTTTAGTTATTTAAACAGAACTTCACAAAAAAGATGCTTATTGGATTGAATTTTCATAAACCATATGTTGCCAATTCAAATCAAGTCTGATTTAAAAAAAAAATCCTACAAAAATATAAATCGGACATGCTGTTTTGTGTCCGTGTTTACAAATCCATTTTCCATACAAATACAAATACACTACATGTAAAGACACCACAATGGATCCTTTTCACAGTCTGTGATGACTCGTCTCCAAAGTTCTCAAGTTATCACACATGTGTGTGTTATGTTACCATGGCAGTCAATTACAACAACAAAAAAAGAATACAAAATATTGTTTCTAATACAATAGCTGAGGGAGAGATGGCAAATTTGACACCATTCTCTCTTCTGACTGCTGTAATCAATCTCTCGATATTTTTTCCCTCTTTTGGAAAGTCGTGGAAATGCAATCGTGGATTTTTTCTTTAGCTATTGGACCAAAAGGGAATATGGGAATTGCTGTCCTCTCCTGTTCACTACCCAGCTATGCCGACTTCTGCTTCTGAGAACCACAGATTGTGAGAAATGTGAAAAAGGAACATAAGTCATTTAAATAGGCTGTCATTTTTAATACAATGAGGTATGTATTATGTAACATTACATAGAAACTTAAAAGTTTCAAAACTATGGACTAGAAATGTTAAAGGGGCTAAACAAAGGCAAAGCTTTAACTAACATTACAGTGTTGATGTAGTGTTTACATAGCTTTTGTAAGCTTTTGCTTTTGTAAGACTGTTCACTGCCCCTTAGGAAAATGATCCATGATTTTGTGATCGATTACTGTTTGTATTACCATAGTTTTCCGACAAATATTAAATGGTGGATAAAACATACCACTCTGAAACGTCCTGTGAAATCCGTTCAGCACAATCCTCTTGTTCGTTAACATTGTCAGGGTCTGAATCGGGCTCGAAATGGTTTGAAATTGACACCATCCTTAATATTTAGATCTGAGTAGAGCTGGCGGTTATGAAGGGGTGTGACATTTCCAGAACATGCGCTGCCAATCCCAACACACTGTGCCAGACAACCAATTACAGCGTATTTCGGAAGGAGGGGCTTCATAGAAAACGACGCAACCAGACTAGGGAGAAAGGAGCTCTAATTATGTAAAATATGTGAAACATTTTTTTTTGTTAACAATTAAGCATTAAAACATATTGCAGCATACCCCAAAAACAAAATCAAGACTTCCTAAAAAGGCACAATAGGACATAATTGGTGGAGTCGTGCCTAAATATTTCTATTCAGATTATTGTTTAAGTGGGATCCATGCTCAGATTATTGTTGAATAAAGCCACTCCAAATCTCTAATTAGTGGAAAGAGTGGATTTGATTTGAGATGTTTTATTCAGAAGTTGCCCTCTGGTCAGTGTTATTTTGTTGGCTCTTGTATTTATGTGAAACTGGCACTGTCCCTGTTTGATGCTAGAAGCTTATAAATCTGGTGATGACCTCTATCCCATGAGCTCGACAGACACACAGTTGGTCTTCCCAGCATGCACCTCTTATCCATTAGAACCCCTCAGGTCTATATAGCTGGAGGTTTGTGTATTTGTGTAAGATCCGATAGCTCTGCTGACACTGCTACATCCCTTGCCTCCATTAGTGCTCTCATTAACGCTACTGTTTGTTCAAGTCGCATTTGTATTCGATTCCCACATATGCAGAGCTAACCTCATTACTCTTCTGCCCATCTGACCGGCAGGGGTCAACTGGGGATTCTGGAATGCCTTGCCTGATGTTACTCCTGTGCTTCATTCCTGAACTCCTATTCTCCCCCCCCCCCCCCCCCCCCCCACAAGGTCAGGATTTATTGTGTTTGCCTATTCTAGAGGAGTTCGTTGACTTTGCTGGATTGTTGTTACTTTGCTTGCTTGTTTGTCTCACAGTATAATTCTTTATAAGTGTTTTAATGGCCTTTGGGATACTCATCTCCCAATGCTTTCCATCCAAAAAAAGCAACCTTTTACATTGCTGAAATTTAACACGCTTATGGTATCACTAAAGAATGTGCAAAAGGGCAATGAGGGCATATGTACACTACCGGTCAAAAGTTTGGGGTCAATAAGGCTAAGTTCAGACTGTCAAACCCGATTTATGTGCATATACGATTGAAATCCGATGAGATTTTGCGGTAACTTTATACAATAAGGTTAATTAGTTCATGTATTAACTAATAATGACTAACAATGAACAATACATTTGTTACAGTACTTATTAATCTTTGTTAATGTTAGTTAATACAAATCCAGCTGTTCCTTGTTTGTCCATGAAAGTTCACAGTGCATTAACTAACTAATGTTAACAAGTACAACCTTTGATTTATATAACGTTTAATATATTAGTAAATGTTGAAATTAATATTAACTAACATTAATAAATGCTAAAGAAGTATTGTTCATTCTTAGTTCATGTTAACTAAGGTAGTTAACTAATGTTAACTAATGAACCTTACTGTAAAATGTTACCATTTAGCAAGTGTTGCTGAAAAGTGAAAGTCTGACTGAGTCTCTGCAGAAACAAGGTTATGCTGTTGCAAAGTGCCAGACTTTTTAATAATATAAGAAAAAGAAAGAAGTTTAAATCTGTTCAGTTAAAAAAACTGGACTGTACCCACTCGCATTTAGTTAATATATAACATTAATATATAATTCAGCTTGTCTGCAGTCACAAACAATTGTGTGCTTACTGACTATTTCACGGTGGCTTTTATATTTTATAAATAAATGTTTGAATATTTCTGACAATATTGGATAGTTTGTTTTTTAGATTTTTTTATTTTTATCTCAGGGATAATTCTGCTGCACATTCCATCATTTAGATTACATGCAACACATTTCATGACAGTAATGGCCATATATTTGTTCTTTCAAAGTGTATTAAGGAGTTCAGGAGAAGTGAATTAATTAATTTATTTATTTGAAGGAAGGAAGTTCTTAGTCTTCCCCGAGTCAAAATATTGCTTGTAGTCTTGCAAGGACTTTAAGAATGAATACATGGCCATTGAAGCAGTGATATACTTCAATGATGTTGTTGTTGTTGTTGTTGTTGCATTTCCAGCTGTTGTGCAATTCAAGCCCCATCTGTTTGATAGAAGTTACATTCATAAGATGATTTCCCTTGTGTTGAACTCCATTTCATTTAGTCCATGAGATCTTCACCGTTCAAGCAGATTGGTATTTATATGAATAATTCAGGTAGCATTGTAGCATTGCACCTATAAATAATCAATTCTGTCTAGTTTGTCAAACCTCGCTGAATAATCCATGAGTAAACTCCCCTTTTGTGTGACTCGTGAGTCGTGATTATCTGTACGCCATCAAAAGTGGGGGACAGTTGTAGCCATTGCAGCTGTGTGTTTCATCTCAGACCATTAAACCCACATCAGCGGGCACATCTGCATTTATTAGGAAGCTCTCACAGGCACTCTCGTAGACTTATTTTGCTCCATGGCCTCTTTCACAGAAGCATAATTACTCAAGTGAAGGTATTTAAGCCATTACAAGTGGGTAATCATCACAGTGGATTGCCATTATAGGCTTGTTTTTGCGTCAGTGGTTCAGAACATTCATTAAAGCTTTGTGAGCTTTGAATGTATATATATACTTTGTTAAAGGCATAACATGTTTTATTGAGGAATGTAAAGCATGTTAGCATCCCAAGTCTGAAAAGCAAAACTTTATTCAACTTTGATTGACCTGAAAAATCCTTTTCAAGGATTGTGTGGTTTCCATTACCCCCTACACAATAGATTTATTATCAGAGAACAGACAGGTAATGGAAATATCTCAGGGTTTTAGTTGCTTGAGGTTAATCACGTCCATTCTCCCCAAATTCAATCTTCTGACTAACAGGGCTTTCTCTGGTCACGGCCAGGTTCGTTTGACCTTTATTAACCCATATAAGCCTCAGACGCAGTGATGGCCTATCAAAGCAAATATCAGATTTAAAATTCTTTTCGGAGTCCATGTCAAATCACATTTCCTTCTACAAATCGTAACTCAGAGCAGCATTTGGAGCAAAACATTAGAGTTTAAAGGGTTAGTTCACTCAATAATGAAAATTCTGTCATTAATTACTCACCCTCATGTTGTTCCGAAACACAAATGAAGATCTTGAATGAAAGATGAAATCTGATTGATTTATGTCCTTCCATTGACAGCTATTGACACTTTAACGCTTCAAAAAGTTAATAAAGAGATCATACTAATCCATATAAATCAATTGCTTTATGTGATGAATATGAGATTGGAGCTGTGAGATTGAATATGAATCTAAGATTGAATTTAAGATTTATTCACATACAAACATTGTACACTACTGTCCAAAATTTTGGGGCTGGTATATATATATTTTTTTACATATTTTTGAACAAAGTCTCTTATGCTCACCAAGGCTGCATTTATTTGATCAGTAAAAAGATACAGTAAAAACAGTAATAATGTGATTTTTTTTTTTTTTTTTTTTTTTTTACAATTTCAAAGAACTCTTCTATTTTAAAATGTTATTTATAACTGCGATGGCAAAGCAGATTTTTTTCTTCTGTATAATAATCAATAATGAAAATAGTTGTTGCTTAAATTGTTTTTGTGGAAAGCCCCCTTTTGTATCAAGGTAAAAGTCTTTAACGTCATTGTTGAATGAGTTGAATGCCTCCTTGTTAAATAAAATTTCTTTCTTTTTTTAAATTACTGAACCTTCTTGGATGGTAGTGTACTTGTTTAACAACAAATAAATTACTTTAATTGTTATTGTTTGTACAAATTTGAATGTGATATTACATTGTCCACAGCAGACTTCCTATAGGCTATATTGTATATAGATTTGGAATGGCAGATAATTTGCTGAATTGCAGTTCAAAGACATTCAACACAGGAAATGCATTCAGAGAACATTGTCCTGACAAACTTGGCCTTCTAGTTGAAAAAGAATCGTTTAAATTTCTTTGACCTTCTATTCATTCAAATTTCAATTCTGCATCATTCAGGCGCTGAGTTGCGAAATTAAAAGGCATTTAAATTCTGTATGGCACACAACCATGCTGTCAAATTCATGAATTAATTGTACAAACCTAGATATGTGCAGAACATTCTTCATCAATGTTGGAAAATCAAATATATAATATATAAATACTGTGTCTGATGCACATGAACAGTGTTTCCGTTGCCCCTTGTGGTGTGGAGATCACTGTGTGTTAGTTGGAGCTAGTGTGAAAAGCATGCAGAACCAGCTAGCAAACCCTAAAAATGTCACACAATCTCAAGGGATAAAGTCAGGACATATCCCCTCCTTTTCACTTTTGTCCACACAAACACAGGTTTTTCTCCAGGGTATTAATGCCATATCTTCCTATTTATTTCTCCCCAGCTTCACCATCCTTTCCTAAACAAACAATTCCTCAAATTCCATGTTAGTGTCAGAACATCGCAATGTCCCTACAACATGCGACCCATGTGAAAAGTTTTTTTCGGAGGGGGGCTGTTGCTTCCCCTTATAAGGAGACATTGGATATGACCTCTCTCCCGAACGTACAGCTCATGCTTGATTCCAGCTCAGGTTCCCGAAGTGTTTTATATCTGTATATCAGTCGATATTTCAGACACAGCGTGATGGTGCTATGTCAAGAATAGCATGTCCAAATATAGAGGCAGAATGTTTCTTTCTCAGGCTTTTGATGCTAAAAAAAAGCACTGACTAATAAGCTAAACAAAAATCTCTTTTTTTCACACAGGGGCCACAAATGTCACTTCTATCTTGTATGAGATATTCATGAAAAATTTAAAGTGATAGTCCACCCGGAGAAAAAAATCCCGCCATGTTGTTACAAACTGACTTACTTTCTTTTGTGGAACACAGAATAAGATATATTGAAGAATGTTGGCAAACAGCAGGTTCCCTTTGACTTCAATTGTATGGACAAAAAAAAAAAATACAATGGAACATTTTGGGTTGCCAACATTCTTCATACGAAAGAAATGCATACCTTTTTGGTACGACAATATGGGTGAGTAAATGACCTAATCCATGAGCATTTTGCACAATAGGCCACAATATTTTCTTCTCAGTATACTGGTGCCCTTCAGAAACAGGAAACTATATTTCAAGCTTAAATAGAGTTACCCATATCATTATTCCATATATGACTGCATGACAGATTCTGAGAGCCCTCTATCCTCTTGTGTAATGCATTACACTATTAATGAGGCTATTTTGACATTATATGTAAACAGTACATGTTTGATCATTTCTGTGTGGCTCGATATACTGGCTCCGTATTGTTTATTTAGTATTTTAGTAGTTTTAAATGTGATCTTTTAACCTGGTTGTGTTCATATGAATCTGTCAGCGGATGGAAGGTAGAAGTGTGTTGTTGTTGTTGTTGTTTTGATTCTCAGTCTGTGGCGGAAGCACTAAAAATAATACGCAGTGAGAAAATGAACCCCTTCTCACACACATCTGTAAGCACACACACTGTTGCCCCCCCCCCCCCCTGACCTCCAGTGTGACCCCTCTGCTTCCTGCAGTATTTCTGGGAGGCTGAGGGAGAGCGTGAGAAGAGATTGTGCCGGTCGCTCTGACCAGGATCTTCTTTAGTTCTCATTACCCATGAGTCATTCTTGTACGTGCGTGTTATGTCATTCTTCTGGTACATATAATAGTTATGGTGTCTAGTCTATTCATTTGTATACATGCATTTGAAATGGTGTATAATGGGGTCAAAAGTCCACTCAAGACCACTCAGTAATATATTTTTTATACAGTACCGTTCAAATTTTTTGAAAGAAGCATCTTATGCTCACCACGGCTGCATTTATTGGAACAAAAATACGTAAAACAGTCAAACGTAATATTGTGAAATATTATTGCAATTTAAAATGATCTAAAATGTCATTTATTCCTGTGTCACATGATCCTTCAGAAATCATTCTAATATGCTGATTTGTTGCTCAAGAAACATTTCATATTATTATGAATGTTGAAATCAGTTGCGCTGCTCAATATTTTCTTAGACACCATGAATTTGATATGTAGCTAATTGTTATTAAGCATAAAAATCCTGTCCTTTATTGTGTCCTTGCTGAATAAATGTATGTACCCAACACTTTTCAATAGTTTAGTATTGGGTAAGTTACTCTGAAAAAGTAATTGATTGCTGTAATTAGATTACTGTACTGATCACTCTCTAAAAAGTATTGCATTTCTTATTACTAATTACTTTTTAAATCCCACATCAGCCTCGACCAGTTGAACAGTACAAGGATAGACGTGAAACTGCTCTCTTAATTCTTTCAAATAAATAATATAAAATTGCATAAATTATTCTTAAACAGACTAAAGTATTTAAAGTGAGAATGTTACGTTAAAAACATAAACTATAACATTCACTATTGTTTTACATAGAATTGTTCTATAGTCTATACAGTATTTAATGCAACATCAGAAGTAACTAAATTACAGTAGCCTACTAAATTAACACTGGTTTAGCCTATATAACGAATTGTCATCATTATAAATATTTTTGTAAAAAGTTGAAACTTGTCAAATTGAAGTTCGAGACTATTTTTGAATTTCAATTTTGAAAATGTTTTTTTTATTTTTGTATCCCTTTGGTATGATTTTAGAATATTAGTTTATAATACATATATATCCACATTAAATGACCACTTACTTATTTACATATATATATAATTCTGAATTGATTTTTAATGTGGTCTAAATTTTTTGGACCTCAGTGCAAGCATTTATATGTTTATAGGATCTCAAACTTTTGTGAGAAAATGTTGGTACAGAACACAGTGACCTTTAATTGTTGTGTTTAATTCATGGACAAATTCAGTCAATAGTGAATCTTCAGCCCGTTCTCATCCCAAGGCGTAATATAATGACGCTTTTGCCAAAGCGTCTATATCGAACGCGCATGGCACCCTTTAGCGTCAATATGAGACGCCGAAATATATGGGTCAGAAGGCGCCTCCTAGCGGTCTAACCCTATCCCTACACCATACCTAAACCTACCCATCTCTCTGCGTGTTATATTGACGCTAAAGGGTTCCATGGGCGTTGGATTTAGACGCTTTGTCAAAGTGTCAGAATATGACGCCTTGGGATGAGAATGCGTTGGAATCTTTAATCTATAACCGAGTGGTGAGATTTCTTCTCAGTTTTGAATCGTCTCCCCGAGGAATGATTACATGTTATCTCTAGAACGCGTTACTCCGTCATTAAGCTCCAAATAATGCAGAGGACGTCCCTCATTTGCTTTTATGATTCATCAGAGCTGCATTTTTGCTCTTGCTGGGATTTGAAGAGCTCTTTTTTGGTTTGCACCAAAAGTTGATTTGTACCACAAACATGAAAAATGCCCCAAGATGTGTGACTGTTTGAGGAGAAGCGTGAGTGATCTTACCTCTTATTTATCCCTGGCAGATCTGAGGAAAGAACCCTATTGATTTACTGTACATGTAATGAGGGACCAAATCCAGTGACCAGAATTTCACATAGACTTTAGGGTGAGCAAGCACCCAAAACATCACAGCATTGTAGTGATGAGATTTGCACTTGTAGGCAAGCAGCATTTCACATCTTTCAAATTATTCAAAGTTGTTATTGTATTCACACTAAGATATTTCGACCCCCTGCCAGCTTCTTATTATGATCCGCAGAAGTCTGAGTATCTGCCCAGACATTAGTTTGAACTGTAAAATAAAATGTGTTAATGAGATTATTTTGGATGAAGGCTTGTCACACAAGGGCCATTCTTATTAGCTTACTTTCCCTTGTCGTTTTTGGCTAACAGTTTCCATGTGTACATGTTTGAAAATATAGTAACAGTCAGACCTTAAACAGGAAGTCCCCCAGAGTGACCCTTATCATGTAGGCAACATGGCTCCAACCATTATGGCCCGTTTCCTCCAACGTATCGTGCAGTGTGGGAACAACGCTCTCCCACAAAGAGCGGACAAATCAAATGACGGTGGTGGTGGCTTTCCAGATTGTAAGCATTACTGAGAAGAGAATGGCTAGAGGGGATGAGAGGAACCAGTCAACCAGCCTCCTCATGGGGACTGTATGGTAAACAGTCCCAATCTGGACACCAAAATCAGAGCTGGCTTTTCTCCCAGAACCCCTGCAAGCCCACTCATGAGTTACCACAACAAAGACACCCGACATTAGGATAGAGAGAACGTTTAGTTAAGAGACCACTGCTCTTGCCATTTCTGGGAAGTGATTGTGTGCGATGCCGGCTAAACATCATGATGTCTGTCAGCCATCACGATGAACGATATCGTCCATCGGCCCAACCCTAGTGTGTATAACTTTTTTGTTCAAAATGAACTAAATATGAATAATTTTAATGAATTATTTTTATAAATAATCTTTTTTCCAAAAATGTGTTCCAACATGTCCAAAACCCTGATTCCTATTACACTAAGTGTTTATTTTAGAATTATTTTACAATTTCAGGATTGATTTTGCCGGAAATTGCATAAACATCCCTCGCCCGTTCGTGTCTCGTCATATCCGTAAATAGAGAAAAGTTGCTCCGGCTACTTTGACGCATGTATGGTGTGTGAGTGGCAGAGGTTAGTTGTGAACGAGTGAGAAAGGTTGGGATGGACTGTCCGGGGATTCACCCGTTTAAAAAAAAAAACGCAGAACAGAGGAGAATCTGCTGGTAAAAAGAAAATGCGACAGCTCGTAATAAAACAAGAATCAACATTGGCTTGGCTTTTCAGAGATGCAGAGAACTGAGGGATTTGAAATGTTGTAAACAGGAGATGTTTTTTTTAAATTATTACTAAAGAGTTGATTAAGATATTTTATTGAAGAGATTACTTGACATATATACAGTATATATATATATATATATATATATATATATATATATATATATATATATATATATATATTATTACACTATATGCTAACCTTTATTAATAACTAAGTTATATGTGATAGAAATACAGTCTTTCACATCAAATTGTAATAACACAATTCCTAATAGTAAAGCCAACATCTTTTCACGCAATGTGTGTATGTGAAAATTACGACTTCAAAGACTGTACCACAACATCTCCCCTGAGTGTAAGTAGACTGCAGTGAATGTGTGTAATGGATTGGTGCTGGTTGGAGGGATAAAGGCTCGGCGGTGGGAGGAAATGGTTGAGCTGCACTGTCATCACCACAATTTGTGGTTCTGCCACACACACTCATGTAAGATGTGCTATTTCCAATGACACCACAAGATCACAGAGCATTACCGCTGCTGCCATTGCTTTAATGATGCAAGATGGATGCCCATTTTCATTTCATTAAGTTCATTTCACAAAAATGGACATCTACTTGGCATGCACACATTTTTCACATTTGAAGTACAGGATGAGGGGTATATTTCAGCTTTTAGGATATGAATATTCGATGCATGGAAATATTGATTAATGTCAGTGTTTTGTGTGTGTATATTAAGGTCATCTATGGTATAGTGTAGACTTCTCATTGGGTCTCTGTGAGAAACGTCCAACCATAAAAAGTGTTTTGTTCAAGGTGATTTTAATGACAGCACTGCACTATTATAAAAGTGTGTATACTGTATGATGCAGCATGTAATAGGCGTTGCTAGTTTTTGTCTAGTTGCTAGTGCTAGCTATGGTGAATTTTTGGATTGCATATGATGTGATCTTTTCTTATCAGAGACACATTGCAGCTTATTATATAATTTATTATAACCACATGTTATGCTAATGATTTATATTATATTAGGATATATTATATTTAGTATATTATGTTATCATAGTTTGTACATTTTTACAAATTTCAGACACACAAATGCCCACTTATTTATCTTATTATTTTTATATTTGAAATACATTTTATGCTAATTCTGCACACACAAACACAAGCACCCACTTATTTTATTTTAGTATGTGTTATATTATTTAAATTTATTTACAATTTTACATTATTTTATTTTACATGCATATGCTGAATTTCAGACTAAGCAGAAATTCAATGCATTTTCAGATTGTTTCTATGCCCCTGTCTCTTATATATTCTTAGATATATTCAAGAGCAAAACAGTGATTTCATGGCGATTGAACATTGCATAGTCTCAACATGTGCGAAGAGCACATGCTGCCCGGATACAGTGCAAATTACTACTGATAACTATAGTCTGCTATGAAAAAGAAGCATAATTGTAGATGAATAATGCATCACTGAAGCTCCATTTGAATCGCACAGGAGGACTTAATCACAGTATAATTGTTGTTCTTCGAAAGGTTTCTCACTGTAACCTAATCATCATATTTTGTTTTTATCCACCCATCCATCTATCTTTTTCATTCCATACCACCACTACTTTCACCACTAGTGCAAATAGGCACTTATTGGTTAATTACTGTCTCAAAAACAAGGACTTTTAATGTCAATCAAAATGTGTTTGAATTGAGTGCAGGTTGCAAGGAACCTGAAACTCAAAACCCTGTTTATGGTGCTCAATAGCTGGACATCATTATATGACTCATGGTTTTATTTAGCTTTAATAAAGAACAACTTGGTCATAACACAAACATAAGCAGCAATACATATGGACCACAGACCACAGATTTATTTGATACAGCTCCAAGTAGTACACAACAAAGTCTGTCTGTCTGTCATCTATTTAATATACTTACATATGGCATTAAATTAAGTGTCATTCAACCAAATAAGTTAATGTCAGTATATAGAATGTATAGCAATTTTTTTTAGCACACATCTGAACCAAATTTTTCAGTTGTTTTTAATATGCACATAAGTCCCCCCTTTAATCTTTTGTTTATGTTTTTGCTTTATTTATACAGTGATGGAGAGAGGACAGGAAATGGATGGGGATGGGTAGGATATGATTACATTTAAAATGTTTATATTCATAATGATTGACAAACAAACAAACAAACCAAAATCCTCTGATAAACATCATGATTAAAATGATATTTTGTTTTAAATGGATGGCCTGGAGCAGATTGTGATGGAAAAGCAGACAACGCGAGTATGCGGATCTAGAATGTAAACAAAGATTACTACTCTGAAGAAGATCATTGTAATATAATTTGGAATTGTTTTGCATTTTTGTTCAGCACACAATTCCCACGTGAACTTTGATGACTCTTATTCTACAATGTGGAAAATAGTAACAGTAAAGTAAGTACCTGTGTCAAACATTTGATAATGTGCAGATGACTGTGTACATACATGTAGCATTGCATGCTATATTACATGACTGAATATTCACTTTTCTCATCTGGCTAAAGTGTCTTGTTTGCTTTCCTCACTGGCTTCCTCTGTGTTGTGAATTGCCCCCCTCTAGTCAGTGAGCACACAATTTGATCTAATTAATTGTACCTCAGCTTATCTCCAGTTATGTTACACGTTGGTACCTGTGGGACCAATGACATTGTGAGTGTCTGTTAACAGAGACCAGCGGATGAGTCATTGCTCAGACCCTCAAGATCCCCACACAGACTCCTCACGGGCCGGCCATGTGAATATGCGTGTCCTCATTAGAATCTCATTAATCCTCCTGACCATCTTGTTACTCAATGCTGCAAGTATCTCGCCTGCTGTGCTGTTGCCTCGACTGAATGCTGAAATCTGTGAGATTTCTTGCACTGTTTTATTTATTTTTCTTCTTGGACTCGTTCACGTACTTGCATATCTGAAATATAGCGTGGTTTCAAGTCACTACGGTCAGAATGTTCACTGGATATCTGGCAACGTGCTGCTCGGTTTATAAATATGTCAACTCCCAAACTGTCTGTGTAGCAAACTCAAATTTTGTCCATGAAATTTTCACATTCTTTAAAATGATTGGAGCAAGGCTTACAGTACAGCCAATCACCATCACGTTTCGTTGTCTGGTTTCATTGTAAAAATGTCTAAGAAATGTTATTTACAAGTTTAACTCCATGGAGCGTTGAGGTTCTTTCTGTCTTCCTTTCTTTCTTTTGAGTCATTTTCACCTTATAAGATTGAGAAGTCAGTGGTTTTTAAGCCTTCGTGGTACAAAACCCTTAAAAAGAAACTGAGAATACAGCACTGGCTACTGGCTCATTCACTTCGCAATGTCCCGCTGGCAACCAAACAAACTAACAAGCACATTTTCCTGCACAATGCATGAATTTAAGGCTTGAATGTCTGTAAACACTTCCTGCAGTGAGGAAGAGAGAGGCCGATAAACTCAGTTTGTGACTAGAGGGTGATCGGAGTGCGTGTTTCTCTCCGTCTCTCTGTGTGTAGCAGACCTCCCATGTAGCCTTGAGTTTTTGGCTGCGGTTCAGCATTGTACTCCATGTAGTGATGCAGTTCAAAAAATAGATTTTTTGCTGCTTGCTCAGTGTGCGTAGTTTTAGATGAGCTAATGCATTTATTTGTTTAATTTCTCATTGAAAAAGTAGAAGTTTGCTTACTCTGTTTTTGCACTACATCAGTGGTCTTAAATCTGTGGTCCATGAAGGATTCCAAGTGGTCAGTTAATGCAGATCACTCCTCTTCATGGGAGACCAGTGTCTTGGATGCACACTGGGGCTGCGGAGAGTGAGGCAAGGCGGCTCGACCTCCTCATGTCCTGGAAGAGATTTAGTCGAGTTAAACGTGCAATTTTGTTGGATTTACTTTATTCTGGAATGTTTCCACTACACTAGGTATTTGAGTACTGTTAACCCTAATTCTCAAAATAATTAATTGGTTTGAGTAGAGTCAACTCAAATTATACAAATTAGTTCCATCAAATGAACTTTTATGAGTATTTAGTTTCTTTTAATTTAGACAAACTTAAATTTAACTGAAACTGGGTTTTCCCATTCTATTTCTCAGCATGCTTTGCCATGACACTCAAAAGGGAGAGTAAATGCTAAACTTAAGTTAAAATTAATTAATGCTATATAATGTTTTTTGTGCCAGATTAATAATAAGTGGGCGATTTAGTCATGTTTAATGTTTTGTATTTCAGTTTAGAAGAGTCTGTTATGTTGTTTGGGGGGTTACCATCATGGTGACGAGTGGAGCATGAGCTTGGATTGAGAACATTGTATGTCAAATGTTTTATATTGCTGTACTCATTCAGCCTGTGCTATGCTATGCTAATGCTGCCAAAGCACTGTGTACGCCAATTAGCAAGGTAGCATTTATTGAATTAGCTGGTTAAAGCAAGCAAGCCAAGCTTCCACTACTAAAAAAATAATTATGTTGCGATTACATGATAATCTTAAATTGTGTATGAATTAGCTTACTAAAATATTTCAAGCTAAGAGCAATTAAAATCTATGAGTACAAAATCGTTAAATTTCTTAACTTAAAAAATTTGATATAACTGATTACTTCAAATAATTTGAGATTTGGCAACTTATTCAGGTTTACAGTGTAGAAATTACCGTTTAGTTGAAAGAACCCATTTCCAATGTGTGTAACCACTGCCCACATTTGAATTAAGTTCAGCCAAAGAATTGTTTTTGAGAGTAGGATTCAGGCAGATATTACATGAGAAGTGAACTTTGTGAAGTTCACAGATCACAGGTTCAAGAGTTACTCAGTGCCCGAAAGCATTTCTCCTGCTGTGTTGTTGCCTCGACTGAATGCTAAAACTTGTGAGATTGATTACTGAAATAGCCTCAGGTATCAGTCATGCTGGATTTCACACTGGAGTTTTTGAGAGCAAGTACAAGCAATTCTGTTCTTAAAGCATGTGTGTAATTTACCTTGATATTGTTTATTTTGCTGTTTTAAAGAAAGCATTACAAAGCAAATCTGTATCAAAGAAAAATGTTGTGCAAATGAGAATAACACTTGCATTCCTGCTGTTTAGTATAATTATACTCTCCGGTGTTAGGATAAGCTGTGTTGGATAGTAAATACCCAGCACAACGCTTTTTAACATTTCTCAGCTGTTGTAGCTTTTCTAGCCTTTAACTCAATACATTTCCAATGAGTAGTGGTCTAGTATGGCAAAATGAAACATTTATGGTATTAATATTTCCATTTGGAACCCTGTGTATGTATGTATGTTTCCTACTAGCACACTAAAGCAAATATATGGCTAGCTAAGTAAAAAAAAAAATAAGTAAAAAAAAATCACAACTGTAAGAACAGCCTGACCATTTCTAAACCATATTTCCAGGAAATTTCACAAAACTTTTAAAATGATAGTTATTCTGTCATAATTTACTCACCTTCAAGATGTTCCAAACCTATGAATTTCTTTCCTCTGCTGAACACAGAAGATATTTAGAAGAATATGGGTAACCAACAGTTGATGTGCCCCATTGACTTCCATAGCCTCCGATTTGGACGACAATAGTTTGGTTGCCCATATTCTTCAAAATATCTTCTTTTGTGTTCAGCAGAGGAAAGAAATTCATACAGGTTTGGAACAACTTGAGGGTGAGTAAATGAAGACAGAATTTCCATTTTGGGTGAAATATCCCTTTAAGGCCTGTTCAGACCAAGAACGAAAAAAATAATGATACCGATAAAATGTAGTTATAAATATAAAAGAAAACCAGAGTCCAACTATAATGAGAACGGCACAGAGTAACAATATTGTCGGAATCACTTTCAGACAATTCTTTTTTCCAGCTGATGAACAAACATTGACAGCCAATGAGAATCCATCCTGCTCAAGTATTTAAGGCAGCAGAGGGCATGACTTCAGCGCGCGCTTATAATAAACTGAACACTATGTTCCGCTGGGGTGGACACTGAAATAGTTACTGTTATCTTTATAGTTATCGTTCTTGGTGTGACATGCCCATCTAACAACAGTATTGAGTTCTTCAGAAATGGTTCTGTAGACATTTAGTTCACTGATATAATAGGGAGATCTCACCTGAATCTCTGTTACAGTTTTAATCTCTCAGCTTGTTTGAATGTCTTTTCCCAATATGTTGGGAAATTAAATATGATGGACCCCAAATGTTTTTGTCAGTTTTTTTATTTTTATACTAGACCATGTATGCTTTGCACTGGCTCCTCAAGAGCGAATAGTAAACCGTTGGTAAATTTTCCAAGCACAACATCAGAAAACACTTTTTTTATGTATTTTGAATGTACCTTAAAATTATTTGCATCTTTGATAATTAAGTTGAAAGATTATTGTATTCATAAATTATGGAAACAGTTGTGATTGGAAAAGTGTGAACCCCAAGTGTTTTTTTGGCTATTGAGAGAAAAGCATATGCATGTTGTCTTTGTTTACATACAATGCAAGCCAGACCAAGAATAAAATATCTCGATTGAGTGGAAACTCATTGTTCATACATCAAACTCATTCACTGCAGCTTTTACCTCACGTCGTAGTTTGAATAACGTTCCACTACTTATCTTTCAGCTTTTAATCATGTTAATGGTGTGTCATCAACCGTCTGTGTGTAAACGTGGGTCTTTTCAGGCACCTCTCTCTCTCTCTCTCTCTCTCTCTCACTCTCATTCGTTCATGATCTTTTGTTCATGACATGTGAGACCGCTGGAGAAGAGGTTTTGTTTTATCTGAATCATCTGATGTTTTTGGATGGTGTGCATGTTTGCCTGGCAGTGCGACAAATTGTGAGGACACAGTTGTTGACAAGAAAGGATACAACACAGGTTTCCATTGTCTGTGTCGATGCCTTGATCACGTATTCCACAATGTAATGAATATCTGACATCAACACTTCATTTTGAGGAAACCGATTGTGATGTGTGTGTATTGCAAACACAATTTCATGTTGGTTGCATTGCATCTTGAATACTAATGGATCAATGTATATTTAACCTGCAAGCTGCACTGAAAAAGGTTTTGCCTTTAAAAGAGGTCATACATGAACACGACTTTCGACTACATCAGGTGTCTGTGTGTCTGTCTGTCATTTATCTGCCGTCTGTCTGTCTGTCATTTATCTGCCGTCTGTCTGTCTGTCATTTATCTGCCATCTGTCTGTCTGTCTGTCTGTCATCTATCTGTAATCTATCTATCTGTCTGTAATCTATCTATCTGTTTGTCTGTCTGTCTGTAATCTATCTGTCTGTCTGTCTGTCTGTCTGTCTGTCTGTCTGTCTGTCTGTCTGTCATCTATCTATCTATCTATCTATCTATCTATCTATCTATCTATCTATCTATCTATCTATCTATCTATCTATCTATCTATCTATCTATCTATCTATCTATCTATCTGTCTGTCTGTCTGTCTGTCTGTCATCTGTCTATCTGTAATCTATCTATCTGTCTGTCTGTCTGTCATTTATCTATCTGTCATCTATCTATCTATCTGTCTGTCTGTCTGTCATTTATCTATCTGTCTATCTGTCATCTATCAGTCTGTCTGTCTGTCTGTCTGTCATTTATCTATCTGTCATCTATCTATCAACAGGGATAGGTAAGTAGTTTAGGAATATAGGCGAGCTTTGACTGGCAAGCTGAATATCAGCTGGACTGCATCATTCTAGAAGAGCTGCAGAAGTTTGATTGCGTATTCTAGGAGACCAGCCAGGAATGAGTTGCAGGACCAGAATCTGAGTAGCTTCCGTGGCAAGAAAAGGTTGACTTGTTGTTTTACAGGATTCTGCATGTTTAAACCATGGTGTGCAAGTAGTGAGCAAGGTTCCTGGTCAGGATCAGGATTCAGGACAGATGACAGGATGCTTGTTCTGGCTTTGTTCAGTTTCTCCTTTACTATAATAATGACAGGAACCGATAGGAGAACTGGTTGTATTATAAGCAACATTCTGTCTCTGTGGGAGAGATCAAAAAGAACAAGGGAAACATTTTCCCACATTCTTTAAGAAATTGTCATCCTTCCTTTTATGTACCGCAATCGATAAACTGCATGTTGCAGGTTTGTACTGTATACAGTTCAATAATATATCAATAGTGTTGTGCAGTATTTCATATCTCATTAAAGTGTTGACCTGTTTTTATGATGATGTGATCCACACAGAGCAGGAGATTTGGAGCAATTGATGAGACGTCGCTGGCTTAGCAAGTATTTCAACTCCAATAATGTCTCCTGTTGGTAGTGACAATTTAAGATACTTTTGAGCCTAGGTCAAAGATGATATCCAGCACATGGTTACCTAGCACAGTTCTGAACAGTTGTACACACACATAAATACTACATTTTATGGAATTACACCAAAGAATGTTTGCTTAATTGCAGAAAAAAAGATGTTTGGTAGTGACGTCCCTTAAGTTACACACAGATTTTCAGACTTTTGAACACATTTCCCTCAAAATGATGGTACCTATCTATAAGGAAAGAGATATGAGAGATAAGCATCATTTTGGCCCTGTTTACACCAGGTATTAAGATGTGTTTTGTTTGATCGGATCACAAGTGAATGACCCTAAATACAGGTGTAAACGGGGTCTAAAACGTTTTGAGCTTGTCCACTTTTAACCACTTCCAGAGGTAGTCGAAAATGGACAAGAGACGGATTAAAACAACAGGTGTAAACGGGAATGTGTCTCCCTCATCTACTTGTGATCCGATTAACCAAAACGCATCTTAATACCAGGTGTAAACCGGGCCTTGGGAGTACAAGAAGAAATAAAGGGATTGAGGAGGAAGACCAGTGTAGGTGGAAGAAAGGAATGGGAATGGCAGATTGGGTTTCACCTCAGCTGAAACAATAGCACCATTCACCCGCAGTGGGAGCTGAGATCATTCACTCTCTCTGTGTGAGATTCAAACTACTGACCTACGGGAACATCCAGCTGCTCTGAGAACATCATCCACGTGACAAGATGACATGTTTGTCTCATCCCAGGACCTCTCTGTTCCACAGAAATCAAATGTCTAGAGAAAAGGGCTATCTGAGGCTAGATGTAGGAGCATCATGGGTCATTCCTGGAGGAATGTTGAACAGTAAACCCACAGTGTGCTTGGAAATATCAGGCATGTTTTAGTCTAGACATATAATGGATATGAATAAGTGTTTTGCTGTGAGTCCTAATTAGATGTTCAAGTTCTTTAGCCCAGTTTGTTTCCCTTGAGACTCTTGCTTTTGTTTGAACAGTTTTGATAAACTGGGAGAATGTTCTGGGAGTTTGAATGCTTCATGTTCAGAGAAGCCGCCTGAGGTTGACAGTCGACACCTGTTTATATTCCACAACTTCACATTACTTATTATTTTATTTTTTTTAAGCTTAATATGTATGCCCCTGTATGTTGCTGGTTTTACATGTTGAAAAGGATAGCAAACATTCACTGATATGATGTTTCACACATACATTCACACAAGTTCTCTCCATAGATGTGGATAATTTTACTCTGTGGTGTATTTTTAATGCATTAACCGCTGCAAAACGTATCATCAAAGAATTCATTGGAAATGAGTAGCAGCCGGATAGCAGGCTAACACCACAAACACGTTTAATCTGTGGTGTTTTCTTTTTGTTTGTCCTCCACCAAGAATCCATTAGTGCTCATGTGAAGTATAAGATATCTCTGGGGTCTCAGATGTTGATAAAAAATTGAAACGTTGACTTTGAACCTCAAGGGACCACACTAGGCTATATGAGTAATATGGTGGGATCAATGGAGCTTCAATGAGGCTTTGAAAAACCAGCCTCAGGAGAGATAGTGATGGTGACTTTAGCTTTGATCTTCCTTGAGATGAACTGCATATTCATGAACGTTAAGAGGGACCACATTAATGAATGACTTGACATTTGCTAATCCTTGTAATGAAGGAAATTGGCAAGTGCATTTTTTTCTCAAATGTAAAGAGTTTTTCTTTTAAAGAAATGTTCAAAAGGTATAATTCAGCATGATGTCCGGGCTCTTAGACTGTGCGAGGAAGAAACACGCATTATTTTAATTAGGGATTCTTTTAAAGATCAAGATTTTGAGATTTTAAAAAATACATTGAGGACTGAGTGAGTGCATGCATGGATGTAGAATTCAATGTTTAATGAGAAGCTAAAGGGGTAGATCTTGAAATTGCAAATTCATGTACACTCTTAAGATAAATGTTTCCAAACAGTACCAAATTAGGGTTCTTCGGCTTGTAACAATAGCAGAACCCTTTTTGGTGCTAAATATAACCCTAAAAGAACCATGCTTTGAAAGTGCTATATAGGACCTTAATGGTGTTATAAATAACCTTTTCAATAATATTTATTTTCATTAATATTAGTATCTTTATATTATTAATATTACTACTATTATTTTTTATAAACTATTTATTATTGTTGTTGTTTTTTTAGCCCTCTATCTGCCTGGTCTTATATATTGTTGCCTCTATTTGGGTTTTGCCTCTATTTTTTTTAAAACAGCATGTTGTGTCAATTAGGTACTTTTAATTTTTTTATTGACATGGCAGATTGTAGCAAAAATGACAGTGTTCTTACAACAGAGGTTAGCTGAATACATTAATAAATAACAGTTGACATTGAACACGATATAGATGTAATGAAGACCAAGTTCCAGTGACGTATCTTCACAATCCCCTATGATGAAACTAAAAAGAGAAAAAGACATGATTGTTACAATTTATAGTTATAATTATAATTTATAGACATTTTAAAGGGGCTATATGGAACTTTTTCCCCAAAATAAATGTAACAATAGCCTTTTTATTTGACCATTTATGACTCAAACATCTCCTGGTGAGCATACTGACACCTTGTCCGCTCACAGTGGGTGCACCTATAAGCCTGTATCCTATTTTTCCTATTTTCTGTCGGGTCGGATTTTTCCCGCCCTGTCTGTGGATGTGACGTCGAGCGCGTTCATGTTAAACGTTTTTTAGATCACTCTGTCACCACCGCTAGTCAGCAACACTCTCAAGCAGTGCAATGGAATAAATGTATTTGACTGTTCTTACCTCTGTAAACATAATGTTGACCTCCTTGGAGCAGATGACTTGAGAAGTGTGCACGTACGAGCGCGCTGCGAGAGCGAGCAGAAAGGAAGAGCAGTTCTGTTTTTTGGCCACAGGTGTCAGTCGCGAGTTTAAATTTCAGAAAAACGCATATAGCCTCTTTAAGGAAGGACGAGGTGTTGTTCCCCCTGCTTAGGGGGATGTGATCAAAGCCTGGACTGGATCAAAAGCACGTTCCTCTCTCCACTCCAAGCGTTTTCCAGTCCCACTCACGGGAAAAACTGCTCTGTGTTCACTCAACTTAAAAAAGTTATTCTAATATGTTTATTTTTTTATATCACAAACGTCTGAATTTATAATACTATATGTAACGGTTTGGAAATTATTCGACAGGTTTAATAAATGTTCCAGTTGCCCTTGCTTGCACAAGTAAACAGCAGGCCTGGCAAAGCGCACCCAGGTAAAAAGAAAAAAGGGAAAGAAAGTTACAGAAAACAACTTCTACAAACCATTTTAATCTGCCAACAGTTAAGAATAATAAATAAAAGTGCATGACGTGCAAATCTGATAACAATTAAGTGCAATATAAACATGTTTTGTCAGGGCATCACTCCCGAACCGGCATCAACACTCCATTTCAACATCTGCTTCCTCCTTCACACGTGTCTTTTTGCCATCTGTGTTTGGCGTGATTTAACTTCTCCCCAGTTGTTCCATGAAAACCCGCAAAACACGGAAAGCTGTGAAGTGATAAATAGGGTTGTTTCTTCTTTGGGTTGAAATATAAAAAGGTGCGCAACAGGACTGACCGCATTTGTCCTCCGACTGCAACTGCTAGTGCTTTCACCGGAAAAGAGTTTACCCTACTTCCGGTCTCGGCGGCCATTTTTATGAAATAGGCCTATCATTTACATATTGAGAGTATGTTGACAGTCTGTTGACAAATTTGAAAGGTGAGACTTTGTTTAATATGTTTAATATCAAAAGTAACCGAAAAGTAACCTGTTCTGTCCTGTCTGTCAGCGTGTTGTCAGTCTCCTCTCTGCTCCGCGATGTGTTTTTCACTGCGTGAGAACATGAGAGCGGCGTAGCTTGTTGGACATAGCGACAGTAACTAAGGGGGGCGGGTCTTTGCGAAGGGTCAATTCCACTTTATAAATCAACTGCAATACACCCACCAAGTGCACACCACCATTTACAACACTGGAAAACTATCAAAACTGAACAGTTCATTTACACAACAACTGCGTTTTAGGGGATTGAAAATGCAAACTTGTGAAAACTGGTTTCAAAGTGCAAGTTTTTAAAAAAAAATACCGTTATCATCTCTGTGTAAACTACAAAAACGTGAATTTGTTTAAACGGTGACGTTATGTGTATAATGTGTTTTCAGTCTATTATGCGGATCAGTGTGAACGGGTATTGTTTTGATAAAGTTGTCGTTTGTATGCAAGAAAAATGCGAAGGAAGAACTTTTCTGTTTTTAGTACATCGTTGTCTGTAAACGTACCATCTGTTTGATTGCACAACCAAATGGATATTTGAATTTCCTTATAATTTATTCAGGATCTTAGTACATCTTAAGAATAGAATAGAATAGAATAGAACCATTTATATTAGCATTTTTAGATGAGCAATTTAGAAATAGCAAATCTCAAAGACTGTGTATATATTTAGTTAGTTAGTTAGTATTTTTTGATTGCTGAATGGACATACAACATTTTCAGTCACTTTGACCCAGACACGTGTTTAAAGATTTAAGGATTAAGGACTACCTCTTTCTAATGCTTGTATGACAGTTTTCCTCTTATTTTCCTTTTTTTTTTTCATTGTTTGATTGACATAGATTTATCATTGATCTGGCTTAAAACAATATGTGACATGTTCTATCATTTTAAATTACATGTTCTATCATTTTAAATAATTTTGACCTAGAAGCCTCTCTTTGTTGTTTCCATTTTGTGCACAAAATGTCATCTTTCTAATGATATTATAATTGTTTCTTCTCCAAAATGTTGCCGAAATATAATCATAAAATTTTGGCTGAGACTTTAGTGTATATTTCCTTTAGTGTATACAACTCAAACTCTGTTTGATGGGTCAAGGTGACTCAAACTGATGGAGCAGATCACATTCTCTACAGTATGAAAAACAATATTGTCTAAATGAAGAGCTAAGCTTTTGTCTGTCACTTCAAGGGCTTGAATAAAATCTGAATCGCAATTAAATCTAAAATGTTTCAGCAACAGCAAAAAGCTACAAATCATGCACTCCCACACAAATAAGTCACGTTTCAACTCAAGCAACAACACTTTCTCAGTGGCTGACTGAAAGCCTTCAGCAAATTACAGAAAGGCAATCATGACAGAACCCTGGGAGGCCATTGTGGCTTTGACACGTGACAGTGGTTTAACTGGTCTCTCCGCTCTGCTGTTTGGTTCCCACACTCTGGTAAAGTGGACTGGTCAGTGTCAGTTCAGCTGTAACGGCTTTACTTCTCATCCACTGGTCTGTGAAGAGCATTGAAAGATGTTTATGCCTTTCATACTCTCCCTGTTTGCTTAGTGCTTGTACTGTCTTTAAGTAATGCTGTTGTGTGGTCTGCCATATTTTCAGAGGTGCTTACTTCTAATGGGTGTGCCTGATAAAAATGGGTCTTTGGTATGAATGCTAAAAGCAAAGAGGTTTAAGAGGTCACCACGGTTATGGGAAAAATGGGAGGCAGGAGTTAATTTATCTCTGTTTGTCGTTATGGACATTAAGCTCAGTTTAGTTTTATCTTAAAAATGCAAACATTATTGCAAGTTCTCATTTCAATTCGTCTGAACAAGCTCCTTAAATCTTGAGTAATAAACCTGAATATATTTTTAATCACAACCTTTTTGTGTTAAAGTGTGCTTACTGTGCACTTGTATTATACTTCAAATATTACATATATATTTAAAATAAATATACTTGCAGATTTACATATATTAATTAAACGCTATTTTGAAGACTCCTAATTTTGTTTTAGAGATCACCTACAACAGGTATACATGCATCAAAGCAAAGGTTTTCTCATAATACACATTGCACATCACCACATTTTTCAATGATTCACAAACGACTCGTCTGAAGATTCAGTCTCTCTAAACCCCTACTCAGCTACTCTGCTCTGATTGGCCAGATGGCACAATCTGTTGTCTACCACTTCAAAGCTATCCCACAACAAATTCGTACGAGTGAGTAAAATGTGACCCCGCCCGGTAGGGGTGGGGTCAGAGGTAGGTCATTCGGACGAATTCATATGAATTGGGCAACTCGTAAAATATTCGTATAAAATAAATTCGTACGAGTGAGGTCTTTTGAATTCGTACGAATTTTGCCACCTTGTAAAATTCGTACGAATTGTCGTAAGATCGGGTCGACAACTTACAGTGCCTGTCGGAAGCTACACCCATAACCATAAACTTCAGCTCCATCCAGAGGCTTCCTGAAGCTCAGTGATTGTACACACTGTAAAGACTTATTGTGGGCTGGTCAAGTTGTGAAATTATGCAAATGTATTTTCTAGTGACATAGAACTGCTACGCAGTGGGATTCGAATTACAAACGACTCGTTTAGGCGGTTCAGAGTCGAATCTTTCTTTTGGGACACAACTTTATTTATCGTGCACCTTCAACTTTATAACTGTTTACATGTTTACAATCACAAACAGCTTTATTACACATTGCATGAAAGGGAATATTCGAAAAACCATCATGGGGCGCTTTAATTAAAGTATGACTCTTAACACTTACTGTAAAAGTGCACTTTGTGTGTTATTCACTCTAGTTATTCAATATTACATTTAAAGTTAATATATTTGAAATGCACTAAATTGCAACTAGTTACAAATGTGTATTTACAAATATTTAAATACATAAGTTTCAATAGAAAGGACAAGTATTTTTTTAGTTTACCATAAATATTTGCATTCGGCAGTACACTTTTTTCAAAGACAATGAAGTAATTAGTCCAGTAAATATGTGAATATGAAATACATATAGAGATGTACTGTACTTAAGTCCTATTTAAGTGGGTCAAAAAAGCGCACTAAAGTTCAGCTAACTGCATTTAACATCAATTTAATCTAATATATTTTCATTTAATCCAAATGAACGTGCAATTAAAGGAGTCATGGCATGTTTTTGAATATGTTACTTGAGGTACATTTATAATGTTAATACATTTGCACACAAAAAAAAAACATACATTAGGAAAAACAATTATTTTCACCCCTCATTCTGAGCATCTGTCTGAAATTATCCATTTTTAAGGGTTGTCGGTAAGCGGCCACTGTTATGATTGGCTAACGTCAGTGCATAGGAAACAGTATCAATGCCCACTTGCTATTGCACGCGAGTGTGTGTTTTGCAAACATTATCCATAGAAAACCGTTATTTACAGTCAAAGGCTCAAGAGTGTGGAAGAAACTGAACTGAATCTGTAAACTGTATCCAGTGTAGACAGCGTCAGTGATTATAATGGCTTCTATTTGCTTTTGAAGTGACTCTTACATTCAGTGTAGGCAAATGTCCACCGTCCCAGTGGGCGGGGCCTATGATGTGATGTAGAACTGTTCGTCGATATCTTACTCTGGAGGCTGTCATATCATATCAAAACAAGTCATTTTTGGAGCTTCATTTAATAAATTATTTGTTTATAATGACCTTTTAAACTATGAAATTTACAATAACGGTACAATTAATGGTACAAAGACCTATTAAAAGATCAAGATAAGAATCTAACAAGAATATTCTTTTAAAGTATATTGTCTGTAATAAAAGTATGCTAAAGTGTACTTCGTTTTCACAAAGGTAGATATTTTTTTAGGGAAAAATAAGGAGCGTGTCCCTGTTTCCCAGAGCTCATCCTCAGCTGTTTGGTTTGGACAGTCAGATCAAAACAACATTTAAATTGGGATTTGAATGTAAGCACAGCGAGCATGACTCTTATAAAGTGTGTCAGGGCTGGTTATTTTTTCTTTGATCATTTTATGTGGACTAGGAATACGAAACCCTTTTAGCCATGTTATGAGGTAAATCTAGATGTTACTGTAGTTACCATGAAGTTCAAAAAGAAACAATGGGACAATATGAAAGCGATCCGACCAATCTGACATTGGATAAACTGTAATCTGGCACAGGATATATCCATAAATTACCGGGTTTAACCCATATACGTGCTGTATCCATCTAAATAATGAACAAAAGTCAGGAAGTCATATGGTTTATGGTGGCTGCTTTTCAAAGCCTCCACCCACTGTCTCCAAACGGTAACATATCGTGTTATAGAAATACATTAAAAAAGTCTCATTCCATGGAAGAACTCCATCACCTTTCCTTCTCCTTCTTTTTCTCATTCGAGAGAGTGAGAAGCAAAGGTATGCGTGGCTTGAACAAGAGCCAGAAACGGATCTATTGTTATTCCATGAGCAGGTTCTGATGGTCATAAGCATTTCTGGATCTGCCATCTTTTGGGAATTGCAGACACATGCGCTTTCTCCATCAGAACCTGTAAGGGAGGACAGTGGAAGAGAGGTCACAAAGAAGGATATCTTCTCTGTCTCACTCGCTTTCTCTCTCTTCTGGGCTGTAGATAAGGAGGGGTTAACTGAGACACACAGAGCCTGCTGATCTGAAAGCCAGACATAGGTTTAGAGAAGAAACCTATGTGTGTGTGTGTGTGTGTGTGTGTGTGTGTGAGAGAGAGATAGAGAGAGAGAGATAGAGAGAGAGAGAGAGAGAGAGAGAGGGAGAGAGGGACAGGGACAGCAAACACATAAATGAAACAATATTGTTTTGGTCATTTTTAAAACATTAGGTTTAAAACCGGAGTAATAATAGTGTTTGTGCGGCGTGTGTGCATGTGTAGGTTTGGCTGCACTGTTAAAGAAGTATTACACTTTTTGACCACATTTTTTTCAAATATGACTGACTTTTGAGGACATTTAAAGTGGTCCTAATTATTTTAAACATTTATTAATTGACTACAGGAAAAACATTGTCAAATATTATTACAATTTGAAATAGCTGTTTTCTATTTCATATATTTTTTTATTCCTGTTATGGCCAAGTTGAATTTTCAGCATCATTACTCCAGTCTTCAGTGTCACATGATCCTTCAGAAATCATTCTAATATGATGATGTGCTGCTCAAGAAACATTTCTCATTATTATCTATTTTGAAAACTGTTGTGCTGGTAAATATAATGCATCCTTGTTGGATACCTTTATTAATTGTATTGTAATACCCCCATATCTGTATGAGTTGTTCCAGCAGCCGGCTGTGCCCCAGAAAATTAATTCATCCAGCGCCTAAAGTCCAAATCAGAATCCTGCTCAATTCTGCATTATGGAACTCTGTGAGTAAGAGGAAATATAAAGTATGTGAAGAAAGGTCTGCTGGAAAGAGAAAAAGCTTTATTCTTTATTCTCTGATCTCTTTTTGACGTGCTCCTCATTCATTCCTCTCTCTCTCTCTCTCTCTCTCTCTGGCTCTTAAAAGCTCTTTCAGGGGCAGAAAATCTCCTGTGTTCAGCTTTTAAAGTTATTTGCTTAAGCTGGAAATACATCGCTTTGTATTGCTGTTTAAATTTATTCCATTTCTCTCCATGAAAGTACTTAAAAACATATATTATAGCCCTTTATAAATGGGGCCTTATGTACCCAATCCCACGTATATTTATTGTTTTATCTGATATACTGAGTGAATAATTAATGTTTAAGTACATTTAGGGTGACAGCCTCTTAACCAAAACATGCAAAACACGTCAGCAGGACTGTGTGTGTGTGTGTGTGTGTGTGTGTGTGTGTGTTGAGGTCTCCATGAGGAAATGTCTCCATGCATTTTTTTTGTTTGTTGAAAATGCAGAACATTTCTGTGATGGGTAGGGTTAGTGTAAGGGGATAGAATATACAGTTTGTACAGTATAAAAATCATTACATATATAGAGAGTCGCCACAAAGATAGTGAACCAGACGTGCGTGTGTAAAGTGTAATGTGCCTTGAATAAGCTGAAACTGAATAATCGATGTGTGTTGTGAATCCTGAAGGGGTTTGAAGAGGTTGTTGAAGGATTTGCAGTCTTGGTGCGTTCTGAAGAGATTAATCAAGAGAGAGAGAGCAAGACAGAGAGATAAATAGTTTTGAAAATATGCTTTGGCATGGGTCCACATTATAGAAATAGTTTGCATCCTGCTCTGAATTAACATTCAGGGTTTTGGCTGTGCTCTCGAATGCAGCAATGGAAACCCCCTCTCTGGGATTAATGGCGTAAGTGTTTGTGCAATCACATATAGCAAGTCGTTAGTGAGGGTCGTTGCTATTAGCTTCATTAAAAGTAATGATGTATAGAAATGATGGCATGGGAAAATCCATTTTCCCACTCTCTTGGTGACTAAACACTGACCTCAAGAACAGAAATGCACGAGAAACTCATTTAAGAGCATTTAGAGTAGCTGAGTTAATTATATAAAAAAGAGAAGAGGAATACTCTTCTCGTTTTTACAGCTGTATGTCGAATTTAATGATTTTAATGATTTATTTTAATTCTGCTATTCTTCATTTTGATTCTGCTATTTTGTTTTTGTCATTTCTTCTTTCACTTAGTAAATAGATGTTTACTAATCGAAAGAACATGAAATGAATCTGGAACAAGATTAAATATAAAGGGCCCTATTTTAATGATCTAAGCACATGGTCTAAAGCGTAGGGCGCAAGTGCACTCAGGGAAAGATTGAGCGCTTTTCCAGAGCGCAAATGAATCTGCTCGTGCCGTGCGTGAGGTTAAAGCGCGCAAGCAGACCATCTTCGGGACAAGCTGGATTCCACCATATCTTTATGTTCACAATATTAATATTTTACATTGTAATTTTATTTTTATTTGGCATGTTTGTGCTGCTGCGGGTGTCCCTGTGTGTGTAATAAGCAGAGTGTACGTGATTTGGGGACCCGCCTAGGCGGATATTGCTAATGCGCTCTTTAAATAACAAAACGAATATTGCTCTATTGACTTTAGACAATTAAGGACCTTAAGGTTTCAGTTGAGCAATGGCGCAGTCTATTTCAGTTGCCTCAAAATAGCAACGCGCCAACATCACACCTCTTTTTTAGACCAGACCAAAATGATAACTGCGTTGGGCTGAAACTAGCAAAAAACACCAGGTGCGCCAGGTGTATGACAGGGCCCAAAAGGTTTCTCAAAACAAAAATTTATGTCACCAAATTTGTTTCTGATTGTTTAATTGTTGAGAAATGGGTAGGTTTAGAGTAGGGTTGAGGTTAGGGGCTCAAATATCTGTATAATAGTAAAATATATAATTGTAATACAGATATATAAAGTATTTATAAAGATTTGTACATTTCTCAAGCTGTGCATATGGTATGTTTCAGTGTACTAATGTATGTGCAAACATTACATATGAATCCGTATGAATGCCAATGAGATCAGACTGAATGCAGCACACAAACACCTAAATCCAAAATATGGTATGTATTTTATAACTAAGGTATCATTTTCTTACACAATTCAAAATAGCTTTCCAACCTGAATACCGCTCTTGACTCTTGAGTCAATACAGACATTATTTTACACAGTGGGACTTGTGAAGTAGAGGGGGTTGTTTTTAAGATTGCTTTCCTGGTCCGGCCCTGAGGGTTGTATAAGGGAGGGCACACAAATACTCTGACATTTCACTCACCCCAGTGTTAATCAGACTTTCTCCTCACTCTTTTAACCAGGGCCAGACTTACTACGGCATCTTGCTTCAAAGCCACTCTGCTTCTTCGTGTGTGTTCTGTTAGAAATAGGGCTCATATAGACTCATAGTTGTTGTTTTTTACTACGAACAAGAGCCCGTTTTGTGCCTTATCCTCTAAGGAATGGTTTCCCAGGGTGTTCTGCTCTAGAGTTAACTACTGTATGTAACAGTGTACAAGTATTTTTGACAAAGTAAAATTGTTTGGCAGAGATTATTACTCCAAGTGTGTTGTATTTGATGAGAATTCACTGTAAGACTTGAAAATGGCTTGAATCGTACATTACGAAAAAAGGATTCAGGCGTCATAATTGCAATCTTAGATACAAGTTGATATCAAAATGGAGGACTGTGTTTATATCTGTGCGAATTTGTTGTCTGTGCCTTTCTAGCATTCAGATTGAGTCATCCTTTTGTCTGAATCAAAAGATCTCCAGATGCTGTAATATTTAAACAGATGTAATGCACAGTGTCTGAACAAGATATATGTGTGATCCATGCAGTGTCTGTATGGTTGTGTATAGTCAAGTAGTTCCTGACCCAGAAATGTATCTTTGGGATGACCGCTTCAACTGAATTGGATTTGAGACTTATGGTTCAGGGAGAGTGCTTTCCATAAGTTCTCTCAAAGACTGAATAATGAATTTTAAATATGTCAAACATACCCGCTTAAGACTATACATCCTGCACCAATATCCTTGTTTCCAAACACAGCTGGGAATGTTGACCGGTAACATATAACAATAATTTTTCTCTTTTTTTTTTTTTGGAATACTGTTTTCAAGATTATGGAATGATGTGTGTTTAGAGTTTGTAGTGCTCTCTGTATGGGCCTTTCATTCACATCACTATCTCAGAACTAATAGCATTAAGGGTGTAGTTCAGTTCTTTCAGTCCGGACCAAAAAAGAAAATGATACATTTAGTCCTGGTTCGCTTACCGTTCAAGTGTCATTTTTAACACCCGACATAAATATTAAAAAAAAGGCTTCTATGTAGTATATTTAGCGATGGAACTTGTCGAACATCCAAACCAATGCTGCGTGTGCTGGACTAAATGTGCTCGCTGTATGTGTGTAGCTTATAAAAATGTGTAAAGGAGTCAAAACAGTAGCAGGAATCCCTCCGTCACTCACATAAATTTCTGCTGCGAGGAGACGGGGTTCTGATACCTGTCCTGAACTGTGATGGGCAACATCGCGACTATGACGAGAAAAAAACAGCATGAGCATTCTGTCCTTTTTATGGTCGCATCTTGTGACATTGTGTCCTGTTCTTGGTTTATTTGTGACTTTAGTCCGTGTTATGTTCATATTTCAGTCGAACCACACCAGAGTTTGTTTGGAAGCTGACCGAGACTCATCTTTTCAGTGGTCTCAGTCCGCTTGTTTGGTGGCACCAGGGTTCAGATGGCAGCGTTCACACTTATTCAAATGAACCGCACAAACAGAACAATCGCACCAGAGCTCATTTTAATCGAACCAAACCTACCAAGTGTGAAGTTGAACACACCCTAAGTCTGCTTTTACTTTCCAGAGGTCCTAAACCGAGACGAACAATACTGAATCCTGCCAAGTTACAAACAGCATGAGAGCTTAATAGCAAGCTTAATCCTTGAAGACATGAATGTCTATTACATGTTTAACAGTTCATTATTCTCCTCTCGGTTCTAATCACAGCTCTAATTCAGATAATTATCACATGCAAGAATTAGAGACACTGTTTACAGAGCAGATAGTGGGTGAACAGACTCAGTTCTGCGTGATATGACGGGGAGCAGCTCGAGACCTGAGAACAATATTAAGATATTGGGATCTTGAGGGCGGAAAAGAGCAAATGTGGTTTACAGGTGGTGGGTGGACTGTTCCAGGAAAAAAAATAAAGGAAAATAAAATGAGCGAGAGAAAAATACCCTGAGGATCTTCTGTGCTGTCCTGCAGATTTGACCTTGCTTCACCTCAGTGTACCTGAGAAAAGGTGAGGTGTGAGATCAAAGTTTTTTTTTTGTACATCAATACTGATGGTGAGATAAAAAGAAAATAGACTGATAGTACTTTTTTTGTTTTTGTTTAAAACACATGTGTGCCCCATTCCTAGAAATCTAATCTTCAGGTTGGTTTCATGTATTGAAGAGAAAAAAAATTCTCACTATAATCAGGACTTTCAAGGCTGTTGCATTCTTGAAATCTTGTAACAAAAGCTTCTTGGAACTGTTTTCTTCCCTTGATTCTTGGATTTTAATTCATGTTTCATTTTGCTAAAGACTATCTGGCTCTTACTAAGGTGTAGCTATTACACAGATCCAGGGTTGTATTCTTCACATTGAGTGTTTCCATGGTAATGATTGAAATGTTCTTTTAGAACATTTGCAGTGTATGAACAGATTTGTCCAAGCTCTTAGGATTGTCACAAGTATCTTTTCTCTGTTTACTAACAGTGAATTTTGCATTTTAGATGTATCATTGTGCATATGCGCTGAAAAACAAATCCACAGATTACAGATCATTTAACCTTTTGAGACCTCTCCAAAAAGTTATGATGTGAAATATTTGCTTTTAATGATCACCACAACAGCAGACAAATTGCTTGGTTTATGATTGTCAAGTTTTATGAGTCCTTGTCCATAGTAATAGACAATAAAAATTAATTCTTAGAAACACTGATACACCACCCACTTCAGTGCATGAAGTAGTTATCTGATATTATCGGTTATAAAATCACTCTTGTGAATGAAATATAGATGAAGTACACGTCTAAGTGTGCTTCATCTGTGTTTCATTCACAAGAGTGATTTTTTAATGATCTTTTAGAAATCCAGCCATTTCCTCCTCAGGCTGCTCCTGTGAAACCCCCCACAGAACTGTATCCCCATTACGACCATACAGACCGAGACCCACCTCAGTTTTCCCCCTTCTCTGTTTTCTTTACAAAACTAGATCTGCTTTTGTTCCTTATGATTGTGGATACTTTTACTTCAAGTATAACTAGGTCTGTTATCATTCCGGTGCACAGTGTGATTGTTGATGTTACAGAGTTTTCACAGGCAGACCTGGCAGACTTCAGGTCATTTGAGTTTTTCTACGCTCAGTCAGGTATGAACAATACTTGTTTCATTCATCAAGGTTTCTGAAAACCGTACATTTGCACATTTACATTCATTGACAATTGTATATTTACATGAGATATATATATATATATATATATATATATATATATATATATATATATATATATTCACATAACAATGCCCATTAGACATTTTGAAACATGTATAAATGCTTATTTTTCATTCCAACATAAAATATTTAGTTTCTATAATAATTTGAGTAATTAATTCATCTAGTATTTGTAAAATAAAGTTAGATACTTTATTTGGATATTAACATTTGTCTTTATATTTTGTCTTTCCTTTTTTTATAGGCCTGGTTTTAGAGAGGAGGGGGACATTTGGGAAAAAAATGCTTAAGAGCACAATAGCATTTACATGGCATGGCATGATAACACATTACCCACAGCTCCAGAAAAACCAAGGAGAGACCCAGAAAGACATCAGAAAACAATATGAAAAAGTGGAAAGATCAGAGAAAAGCTAGAATAAGAAAGTCCTGAGAGATGCGAGTGGGACTGTTAGAGCACACTTAGTCTTTGTTAAGAATTCTCTAGTTTTTGTTTGCTTTTTATGTGGGTAAAATATAAGCATTACAGTTTGTTCTAACTTATCCATTCAGAGTTTGGTGGGGGTGGAGAGTCACATGGAGTTGCGGGGGGTGGTGCAGCAGGGGCAGAGTCCCAAACCATTTCCATACACGCTCTTATGAGAAACATACGTTACGTTCTGGTGAAAAAGCACAGAGACTGCTGCACTTCCCCCCAATCCCCCCAAAATACACACACACATTGGTCCTGCCTGTGCCAAAAACATCTTTTTCGTCTCCCCCCTTTTCTTCAGTCACTCCTACCCTTCTTCCATCTCTCCAACCCTCTCTCTCTCTCTCTCTCTCTCTCTCTTTCTCATGATGGAACGTCAAGGGTGAAATTGTAAGTTCCCAGCTTAGGCACAGATCTCCACTGGACAGGAGAGAGAAAGGAGGGTGGTGAGAGAGGAAATGAAAGAAGGGAAAAGTTTAATACAGGTTCAAGTATAAGAAAAATGGGCAAAATCTAGGGCACTGAGGAGTATTTTAGCATATTGAAAGCCACCTAAAAAAGGGAAAAAGAATACAAAGGAAAATAGAGTAGGTGTGAGGTATGGGCTGTCCGGTTTTGTGTGTTATTCTGCTGTCCTCACTACTTTGCCTCTACGGCGTGCAGACTTTGGACTTGAGAGAACGGGATGCGCTCTGCAGCGAGGATGGGTGCTATGTGCTCTACTTTCAGCGCAAGATCTTCCTAGATGCCTGGCGGAGCTGCAAGGAACAAGGTGGGAACCTGGCCACCATCAGGCATCCAAAGGAAGCAGAAATGGTGAAGGAGCTCTTCTCCAATGTGGAACTTAGACCACACCACAGAGGCAAGGCAAATATCTGGATTGGCCTTCAGAGACAACCCCGACAATGTTCTCCAACCCGGCCCCTGCGTGGCTTCTCGTGGATCACTGGAGATCAGGACACCCAGTACACAAACTGGCTAAAAGAGGATTCGGTTAGTAGCTGCTCTTCCCCACGATGTGTGGGGATTCCCTACAGCACTGCAGCCCATGAGCAAGGGGATAATCTAAAATGGAAGGATGGACCTTGTTCAATTCCAGTGGATGGCTACCTGTGCAGGTACAACTTCCAAGGCATGTGTACAGCTATTGCTAGTGAGGGAGGTGGGAATACACTTTATAGTACCTCTTTTAACCTGCTGAGTACCCTCTTAACGCATGTCCCATTTGGATCAATGGCAACTGTACCATGTCCTACTATGGATGACCAGTCAGTTCTGTGCACATTAAAGGATGATGCAACTGTAGGTTGGAACAGGGATCCACCTTTTTGCTCTGATGTGACTAAGAAAAGCTGGTGTGATAAGGACAACGGAGGTTGCCATCACTACTGCATTGAGGGTGACTCGCACAACTACTGCGATTGCACTGACGGTTTTCTCCTGGCTGAGGATGGGGTAAGCTGCTTTCCGTCTGACCCCTGCAATGGGGCTCCATGTGAGTTTGAGTGCTTGCCTGTAATGGACGGCTACCGCTGTGCTTGTCCTGATGGCTACATGCTGGCCCCTGATGAACGGGACTGTGTAGATGTCGATGAATGCCTACAGAGTCCCTGCGAGCATATCTGTGTAAATGCACCTGGTACCTTCGAATGTCGCTGCCGGGATGGATACCGACAAGAAGAAGATGGTGCCTGTGAAGATGTGGATGAGTGTGTGGATGACCCGTGTGAACATGCTTGTGAAAACACATTGGGTTCCCATATTTGCCACTGCCATCTTGGTTTTGCCCCATTGCAAGAGGACCAGAGTCGCTGTCATGATGTTGACGAATGCCAAATTGAGGGAACATGCGAACAGATGTGTATCAATTATGAAGAAGGCTTTGAGTGCTACTGTGAAGAAGGTTATATTCTTCAACCTGACCAACATTCCTGCAGACCCATCGGGGATGACCTGGAGACTTCCACAACCACTGTCTCCAACCCATTGATTACTCTTAACCCCATTTGGGAACCAGAGGATCCTGTCTACCCATGGCCCCCTCCATCTGAGTCTGATTGGTTAATACCTCTGACCTGGCAGACTGAGCTGCCCAATGTGGAGACTGTTCCGACAGACATGATTTGGACAACTGAACCCGAAACAACTACACCGACTGAAAACTCCCCTGAGGTCATTAATGTTGATGTTTACCATCATCCAGAACAACCAGTTCTTAATGCCTTTTTTACACCAACCATTCCGACGACTATACCAGACTATTATGAGGATGAGAGCACAACGGTTCCCACAAACCACCCTTCCACCACAGCTTTAGGTGGGGCCTGGAATTGGCTCTGGTTCAGCTCAACACAAACAAAGCCTGAGACACAGGAAACTGCTTTGAACCCTCTACACTTCCCTGAAGATTATGAGTCTAATGACCAAGACCATGATAATGATGAAATGTATGATTATGATTCAACCACCTTTGGTCCAGGGCAGCAAACTTCCACCCTGTTCCTAATGCAGTCACAAGGAATAGAGGAGGTCATCCTTGATGATGACAACAACAGTGAGAAGAGCCAAGGGACCAGCTGGTTGCTAGTTGGATTGCTAGTGCCGCTTTGCATCTTCATTGTGGTGATGGTGGTCCTTGGCATTATCTATTGTACTCGCTACACAGTTCAACCACAGAACAAGAACGCAAGTGATTGCTATCACTGGATTGCCGGTGCTGGTGATAAAGCGGCTGCTGACATATCTGGTAGCGGAACTAAGTCACATGTTTAAGCAAGTAGGACTGTGACTGAACAGTGTGAAAATGTAAATAAACTTGGTTTTGTAACTTTACAGTAGTGGGAGTTCCAAGAGGAATTCGATGGATTGAGGATAAGCACCCCATCTATTCCCTTTGACGTTTTTAATCCATAATTATTTGTGGATGTTTATCTGGACAGTTTGCTATGCGAGAAAAGGGAGGTGGGGGGCAAAGAGGAATGACTCTAAAACCACTAAGCCTCATTCTCTGCTGTCCTCCAAGAGGCAATATAAATTGTTCTACTGTTGCTCACACTGATCTCTTGGTTTGCGAAACAGTTGCTTAACAGTCACATTACAAATAAGAGAGCATTCTTATCAGATGAGAATACTTTCTTGAGTAATGTGGGTTATTTATTTTTAATTTGAAAGTGCTTTCCATCAGAATAGCTGTGCTTGTGTCATTCAAGTGAGTCATGTCTTAAGAGATTTGTTCTGTAAAGAGCCATAACTTCAGTTCATTTTGACAATGTTAAAATTTGTATTTCCTGTGGTGATCCAGACAAAGAAAAAGGCTTTCTATCATATGTGTTAAAGGTTTTGCCACAAAACTGTGCCTAACAAGAAAATACTTTCTACGCATTTTGTGTCTAATTACAGTAAACAGTCCTTTAGAGCAATGGTTTTCTATCCTGGTCCTGGGGACCAACCGTCTCCCTTATTTAATACACCTGATTCAGATCATCAGCTCATTAGGAAAGAGCTTCATCAACTGAACTAAGTGTGTCAAATACAAAATGTGCAGAGTGGTGGGTCCCCAGGACCAAGATTGAAAACCACTGCTTTTGAAGTTAGTCTGGTCAAAATGCCACATTATGAGAGTGAGGTTGGTCATACTTCACAAGTAGTTAAAAATGTCAGAACAAGTAGCCAGACAATGGTGTACTAATGGCTTTTCTTTGATCATTTTGTAGTGTTATGTCTTGATATGCTAAGTGAAAGTGAGGTAAGGATAAACTTGTTCAAACAACTAAATTTCCTACTTTAATTACTTCAACTGTTTATTAAAGTGCTCAACAAGGCTTAAATGTTGGTGTCTTTATTTTCTGGGACATGCAATACTTGGTTTTTGATGTCATGCATGTTTATACATATGCATTTTAGGAAAACTAAATGATAAGGGTTTACTCTGTTACATAAAAGTAACTATGCCTCCATCCTATTATTTTGTCTCTTGTGCCATGTGGATACTGAAGGGGTTTTCAGTGACTGACAGTGGTATGAAGGTACAGAAAACGTACCAGCTGATTATCCAATCAGATAAATCTGGACAGACATCAGAGAGCTCCTTACTGTCATGCTGTGTTGTGGATAATTGGCATGTTCAGCCTTCACATCATCACAGGAAAAGCACTCTGGTGTAATCGCTCAAACCGACAGCTTCCTACATGTTTTACTGTTGTGGTTACAGTTTTGTGTGAGGTAATCTTGGTTCAAAACTGAGTTCAGTAAGATTTTAAAGAAATTAATATTGAGCAAGGATGCAATATATTTTGAATTATACGTGACAGTAAAGAGTTCAACATTGTTGTTTGAAAATCTATTTCAAATAAATGCTGTTCTTTTGAACTTTCTATTCATCAAAGAAGAAAAAATGTGTCATGGTTTCCAAAAATGTTAAGTAGCACAACTGGTTTCAACACTTATAATCAAAGAATTGTAATTATTAAATTGTAATAGTATTTAAATAAATGGGTTATGGCTAAATATCTGATATAGCCTAATTATCTTTATGCAAATTAAGAGCATCATTTTGTAATTATATTATTTCTTCGGAAATATCTAAAACCGTTTATACTAGTCACATAAACATTATATGCTTCTTTTTAGGCATTTGACTAATTATTCAAATAATCCCTGCTAATAATACTGCAATCAAACTTCCACAATAATTACTAATGTCAGTTTAACAAATGCTTGCATTGAGTTTTATTTCAAAGGCTTGCTGATTGTTAGTGTTTGCTTCGTGCCCACAGGCACTCTCACTTTCAGCCCAGTGATAAGCAGCTGGGGAAAGAAACAGACTCTTCAAAGGAAACATTTTCAAGTATTTCATGGCCATTCCACATTCCACAGATGCCTCTTTTAAATTCAGCAGTGCATTAGGATGGGGAATGGACCGATTTCTGTTATATATTCCGAAGTGTGTTCAGCATTACAGGCTTAGCTGTGTATCTGTGTGTTTGATTGCATGCATAACCAGTCTCACGCTCTCCTGCCTTTCCTGATAAACAACCTGTCAGCTTTATTAATTAAGGAAGCTTAATAATCCAATTATTATTGGGGCACCGTTCCTACATTCCATGCAACATATAGAATATGAAGTAAATTGTATGCCTCATTTCCAGCACCTATGGAGGATGATACGGCTCATTAAAAACACCAGTGATTTCAGTCTGACATTCCTCATCCCATCCGACATGGAATATTGGCAAATGTGTTTAGCATGCCTTAGTGTATTGGGATGGACGGAGAATACCAAATTTTTATTTATTTTATTTTCTCAGTATAGAGAAACCTAGCTAGCTTTGCTGCCTAAATTCCAGTATTACCTTGAATTAATTTGTGGTATTCATTTGATGTTGAGGTGTTTTCCTTCATTCTGTTCATTTTCATCATTCCAGTTCTTATTGGTTCATATGCAAAAGTTCAGTCCAGTTATAGGACTTTCTGTAAACTTGCTGGCAATTTGAATGAATCACGTACAGGCGGGTCTCAGCTATGCTGATATGTGGCCAATACATCTTTGCATGTATCCTTATGGACTCCATTGGCTGCCTGCTGTAAAGCTTGTCCTATGGTCAGTCATGTGTGAAAGTGCAATGTGTCAGAAATTTGAGAAGGCAAAGTGCGAAGAGAAAGGAAGATCTGGGGAATCTAAGAGAATATTCAGAGAAGGAAGGAGAGATGGGTGCTGGGAAATGTGTATTTTACTCTTCTAATCCTAGTTACTGTAATATGGAGCCAGGCTGAATATGTATGCATGACACCAAACTGCCTTCTCATATACTAGTTTCCAAACTTTGTTTTATAGCTTTAAGTAATTTATTCAGAATTCACAGTTTGGCAGATACTTTCTTAACCAAAGGACTTTTAACATCATGCATTATGTATGTGGGTAAATGGAGCTAAAAGGACTGGATAAGATGAGATGCAAAAAAAAAAAAAAAAAAAGAGATGTAGCTCTCTGTGAATGTGTATGGTTTGTGCATTCATAATAGCATGAAATGTGAGATAAGACTTTACTGATAAGACTAAACTGGAATACGGTTGATCTATGATGCTCTTTGGTTTGCAGGTATGTTTTATGTGTTGTAACAATAAAAGACAACTAGACCTATTGGACATGTCTGCATGATCTACATATTTATTTATCAAAATGGTTTGTATTTACAAGCAGGCATTATGACTTAAAATGCCACTGAGTGTATATTGAATGCATGTCAGCAAAGATCTGTTGGAATGTAAATGTGTGGGTATGTGTGTGTGCACTATCCATCACTGACCTCTTAAATTAAGTTAAAATTGCTCAATATGGTGGAATTTTATGAGTCAACTTCATAATCTTAATCATAAGTGAATCTTTTGTAAATCTCCCAAAAAGGCAGACCATGTTTCTGGTGTAAAATACATTATTCATGTGCAGTTAAATATGAATATCTTCCATGCCCCAAAACATCATCATTCAGTTGTAGGTTGTCTGAAACATTGCATGCTTTTACAATTTTCCTTTCAGAATAAAGCAGATCAGACAAAATGCGGCCATGCCCTATTTTTCTAAAGCGCTTGGATTACTCGCCAAGATCATGAAATTCCTTTTGAGTAGCTTTGCTTTGATCCGACACGAGCATCACTTTCTCTTTCCAAGTCACTTCAGCGAGGACTGCCATTCTCAAAGCTTTTTGTTTTCAGGAAAGTCAACCGATACCCCAATCCCACATTCTTTACTTCGGTTCTGTTCTGGCTTCTTAAAGTGCTAATAACACGCCTCGTGATGCCTTGTGCTTATGGGACAGAGGGATTAAAGATCTACAATTAGAGATTTTTGAAGATGTGGTTCCTCTGCCATTCAAACCAAGGTCTATCTGTTTTCACAAGCTGCTGAGCAGATGTGTAGATCATGGGGTTTCCCAAGCAAACGCCTTTGATCTGTCAATCAACCTTAAAATCAGCTTCATTTTCCAAAGCACAGTGTATAGCAGCAGCAATTTTGCAAACAAATAGAACATGACTGTATTTTGTCCATTTTTGTGTGTATATAAAGCAGCAGTTACAGTGTTCAGTTGTTTTTAGTATTTTGCTTCAGGATATGAATATCATTGTTGTTAAATATTAATACTACAACCAACTATTCAGGCAGCAATTATTTTCCTATATTGCATTTTAAGACCGTGTTATCTTAATTGCATTGACATATGTAGAAACAAAGTTTAGTAACTTGGAAATGCTCAGGTTTTTTCCTCTAAGCCTTAAAGGGGTAGTTTACACAAAAGTTTAAATTCTGTCATCATTATCTCACCCTCATGTTGTTTAATTCATTTGCATGCGTAAAAACAGCTGATGCATTGTTTGAAATATCTTCTTTTGTGTTTCACAGAAGACAAAAAAACATGCAGGTTTGGAACAACATAAGGAGAAGTAAGGCATTTCTTATTGGACTTGCCCATTAAAAATCATGGCAGTAGATTTTCTGATACAGTTGTTCATAGAAACTCGAGTCTTGGATTCAAAGGCAAAAGGTAGAGTGACCAAAATATGACCCTACTTTCAAACACAGTAGAGATGGTGAGATCGTCAGATTGGCTGTTCTGCTCTTGTGTTTCTGTATATATTCTGGATCTGTCTAACATGACCTTAGACCAGACTTAACCCCTTAGCATAATGTAAAATCAATGAGTCTGAAAATAGAAAACAAGAGATTAGAAACTAGGCCACATGTGTGATGCGGCGAATGTGCTAGTGTTTAAAAATAGCTAGAAATGTGGATTTAACATTCTGCACCATGACATTTTCTCCTATAAACCCCAGTCTTGGTGCTTTGAGTTGCTTGGGAGCTATTGTGAATGAATTTTCTCTTTGTGCATGAGACCCAGGAGATCCTCTATCCTGCAGTTATCAATCCATAGTCATTACTTTGCCAGATATCTGATTACATGCTAGTCTGGGGCTTTTGAATGCTTTTGTCTAGTTAATAAAAATTCTATTAAGATTTTTTGGTAACTTTATTTTGATGTTTCGACTATGAGTAACTTTGCACCTACTTGTAAACTAGCAGTCATTGGAGTATTAGACTGTCAGCTTAATATCGGCTAACACTTTATTTTGATGCTCCCATAACAGACATTCTACTGACTATAAGTAACTTTGAAACTTTGTCAACTCATCCTACTAATCTAAGTAACAGTCTACTAATACTCTAATGAGAGTTAGTCTACATGTTGGTGCAACGTTACTTATAGTAAAGGCAACCATCAAAATAGTTTTATTTTTTTAATAATTTACAGCACAGATTGTGCAGAAGTGAAGCAACATCTGTGGTGTAATCTAATATTTCCTGTGCAGATTTTCCCCCTTTAATTCCTGTCTAGACAATCACATAAATGTAGCTGAGGTGAATCCTTAGGAGTTTTTGTCTGAGCTACAACATTTTCTATTTATTAATGACAAACCCAGATGTTTTTTTCATTCTCAATTGAAGTCTTTCGAAAAATAAAATATTTATATCCGTATGAATAAGGAAGGATACAAGATGCAGAACACTAATGTATGAATATCATAAATAACATATACCCTCAGCGATTTCTTTTTTTAACCCAACCTGCTGTTCTTAGAAAGAATTTGAAAATTAATTTCCCCAGGAAGCCTGTGCTTCCAGCCATAGCAAAGTTGGCATACAAGAGAGAAAAATAAAGATGTGATGAATAATTGAAGTTCAAATTGAGACTAAACTGAAAAATTGCGCTGACACAAATGGATACATTTTGATTTGTTTTGTTCAAATCCTTTTATACGTTTCCTTCCGAAAATAATCAGAAGAGTAATTTCCAATCAACATGAATGTATTATAATTATATTTAGCAACATTCATCAGTTAAATTTAGAATTAATTGTCATAATAAACACTTCTTCCTCCAAGTAATACTTCATTTGTGCAACTGTAGGCTGTTTACAGTTTCCAGGCAGCAACTTGCCATGTTAAATTGAATGCGCAGTCGTGTGTGTGCGTTTATATTCATTTATAGTCACTAAAGCTTTGAACGTGACTCGTCCAAGTTGTAACCAACATGAGGATATATGGATTCAAGGTCAGCTGCTAACATGGTAATGTGGGTCAGCAGCCAAAAATAAGTATTATGCTCGGTTGTTAGTAGCGTGTCAAAAGATTTCCTCAGGTTTCTTTGTGTGTTTGTAAATTCCATGCGTCTCATCAGAAATTTCTTGTTGATTCTGTTGATTAAATGAATAGCTCGGGACAAATGTTCATTCAGCTGTGAACGAGCTATGAACAATAAACAGTATCTAAACTATGGAATTATGTAGTAAACCAATCACGAGGAATCATTTGATTATCTGTGTCATTTACGCTCGGAATGTTGATTGGTGGAAATATGACTGTACGTAAAGCGAGAGATCGCCTGACTGGTCTATCTTACTTAGGAAAGAATGTTTAAATCATATCATCCTTCCAATACTATCATCCGAGATTTAAACACAATACATTATCCGTGTGTCTCCTAATTGGCTCCACCGAGGCTGAAAATGAGGAATCATTCTCTTTACTTTATATTTAAGGCAGGTATTTGGATTCACTCCTTTTGGTGGAGGTCCCCAGTTTGTCTTACTAATTCCTGCTAAATGACTCTCTGGAAACTTCACTGGAACATAATGGAAGGTTATTAGTGCTTTAGGTGAAACCAGATGTGGGAGGGTCATAAAATCAGCATTTCTTTAGACGATCTTCTCCTGCAACTTTCAAAGATGCTTTAAACGGGAGGTCTGTCTATATCCTAACATTTACGAAATATTGGAAAATTGATGTGAACTCCTCTTTAATCTGTTTACAGTACGGGAGGGCCTGTCTGAAATTGAGGTTGTTGCCCTCATTTCTATTTTTAGCCTTTTCTATCAATCACAATGTCATAATCTGCCACTTTCCCTATGATCGATTTCTCAAGCACCTCGGGGGTCTCAGCGAGGTCTGCGATGCAGCATTTTCCTATGGACAGAAGCCAGATCAGGCAGCTTTATATGCCCGCATACCTCTGACAGAATGATAAGGACATGTAGACAGTACAAGAGCCTACTTGACCTTTATTCTAATATTACTACTGGGCGAGGTGCTTTTGTTCTCGCTCTGTTTTAGACGGTGTCATGCTGACAGTTTGGAAGAAGGGTCAAAATGTAACATGGGAAAATATGATTGCGCCCCAGAGTTTTCGAAATCGCTGTCGTATCTAATAATTTATGGTGATGATAACTCTTGCCGCTAGCACGTACAAAGCATTTTTGGACACCGTCTTTTCAGAAAACACACAATATACATTATCAGTATGACAGATGCTTAATGGTAATGTTATACTCGTGCTGAAGACCATTGAGGAAATGTCACTGTGATTGAGTCTAATGTTTCCTCCATGTGGCCCCTTGGGGTTGTGCACATGTTCAGTCAGCATTCATCCACGCTTCTCCTTCATTCTTGGCCAATTAACACAAACTGGCTGAAAAGGACAAGGAAAAGAATGGTCTCACATTGGAGCAATGTTATTATAAAAGAAACAATCTGGCCTCACATTTAAACGTCATTACCATGATAAAGGGAGAAGAAGATTAGTGTGGACAGTAATTAAATGACTGCCTCAGTTATGATATCAGTGATCCGTTGTTTTTATTGAGTCATCAAAACTGAAGCCATTGGCATTACAATTCCATATCATGAACATGAAAAGTGGATATAAACAAGTGATTTTCTGGTCACACTTTAGATTAGGGTCCAATTCTCACTATTAACTAACTGTTAACTGACTTTTGCGTCAATAAACTTGCTTCAGGATATGAATATCATTGTTGTTAAATATTAATACTACACTGTAAAAAATAAATCCGTAATTTTTACGGTAAAAAACCGGCAGCTGTGGTTGCCAGTACTTTACTGTCAAAAATACGGTAGCAACGTTATTGGTTTTACAGACTTAACTTAAAATTTACAGTAATAAACCGTATTTTGTTATCTGATAATGTTAATTTACTGATCTATTGCAGTATTAATATCTGTTTTATACCATTGTAATACACTGACAACCACCAATCACAGCAGTGATGAGTCACATGATCAATCAAAGATCAATCAAAGCTTATCACAAGAAGCTTCCACAAGAAAGTTAATACTAATATATAGAAGCTGCACAGTGTCATTGGCACAAACATTAAACACCATCATGGTAACCACATGAAATTTTAAAAATGCAATAAACATTAATTTAACAACATTAAATGTAACATAAAACCCTAATGTACATAACTGATAAGAAAAAAACTAAGAAAACTATGAATGTTCTCCCATCACCGCAGAACCTAAACCTCTGGGTAGGAGAGGATCCCTCTTGTCCTTTGTGTTCATCACCTGCCACATTAAGGCACATTTTGACAGGATGTAAGGTGGCTCTTAGCCAAGGTCGGTTTACTTGGCGCCATGACCAAGTACTGAGATGTTTGGCTTTAGCATTGGAAGGCAAGCGTAGTATGACCAATAAGTTGCCGCATGTTCTAGCAAAACATTACACGCAGAAGACAACATTCCTCCGCCCAGGCGAGCAGCCACCAAGAAAAGGTGTTAACACCAATTCTCGGCCAGGACAACTGGAAGCTGCTAGGGACTGGAAGATGCTGGCTGATCTTGATCAACGGCTTATTTTTCCACCTGAGATTGCCACCACTAACCTACGACCAGACATTGTTTTGTGGTCTGGATCAGCACGCATTGTTCAACTGATAGAGTTGACAGTGCCATGGGAGGATGCTGTAGATGAGGCATATGAGAGGAAGAAACTGCGGTATGCTCATTTGGCCACTGAAGCAGAACAGCGAGGATGGAGAGTCCAGGTTTATCCAGTGGAAGTGGGTTGTCGAGGTTTTGTGGCACACTCTACAACCCGGTTCCTCAGGGACGTCGGATTCAGCGGCCAAGAGTTGCGTCGCACAGTAAAGAACTTATCTGAAGCAGCAGAAAGGAGCAGCAACTGGCTGTGGTTGAGACGGAAAGATTCTAGCTGGCAAGGTACAGGCCGCCACGCTACGGTTTCGTAGAATTCTTGAAAAACTTGAAGAGTCTGTTGGTTTATTTGTATAGGTTGTGTAGTATAGGTCGTATAGTATACTATTCAATTTGTATAGGTTGTATAGGATAGAATGACGGGTGGTTGGGCAGATATTGTGTTTTGCGGTAGGTGGTATGCCATACGGAACCGTTGCCACTGTAACTGCTTTAACGCACCAGTGGGGCTCGACAGCCTTAGTCAATCGGGTTGGCGCGTATGGTTGGGTTGCGGAGAGATAGTGAGATTGTGGTTAGGTCTCAGCAGCAGGAGGGATGTAGAGGTCAGTAAGCTGGGCTGAGTTGAGTGGGGGACGGAGGGGGGTGACTCTGGGACGCCAGAGTCACTGTCGAGCCCTCTTGAGGTGTCGTGGGCTAGTCGACGAAACACTGAGGACGGAAGGTGCCCACTTGAAGACCCTAGAGATGTCCCCTACTCGGCTCAATCCAGACGGTTGTCGTGTTGGTCCACTAGGGAGACCACACTGTAGTTGCAGCCGTCGTGTGTGCTAACGCGCCAAGAACACTGCAGCCGTTAACGCCGGACAGAAGGGGAGTCACACCCTCATATGGAAAGAAGCGTAAATGGATGGAGAAGCATAGTTTACTGTAAAGCTACGTCTTAGTGTTGCTTATCTTGGCGAAAGCCGAGTACAAATCAGCATGAAGTTTTAACATCTACTCTCGTGTAATGGAAATCATGAAGAAACATAGTTATTTCAACAAAAATACATCAAATGTGAAGTGTCACGCAGGGAATTGTGGGAATGGCAATTTATGGTATTTTACTGTAAATTGTACAATGAGTTGTTCTTTTTCACTTTCAAAAACTGTAAATTTAACGGTATTTTACAGTAAAATTACATTAAATGTACCATTAGATCTATCACAGTTATTTACCGTATATAGTACGGAAACTTTCTGTTAACCAATTAACAGTTTTTCACTGTAGGATTTTTACAGGTCTTTTACCGTTAAAATCACGGTCATTTTTTACAGTGTACAACCAACTATTCAGGCAGCAATCATTTTCCTATATTGCATTTTAAGACCGTGTTATCTTAATTGCATTGACATATGTAGAAAGAAAGTTTAACTTATTTTATTTTCAACTTATTTTAACATCAGATGATGATTCTGCAGTCCTGTTCAGTTTCTTTTATACAAGGAAATAATGTTGTCCACTTTTATCTTATGCTTGCATAAATGGCCCATTAGTTGCTTTTTTGACATTGACATTTTGACATTGAGAGACAATATTTTGCTATTGAAAATAATAGTTTGCAACCAAATGACTCGTATGTTGTCATCTGTAGAAATAGACAGTGTTGGGGATAACTCATTACAAGTAACTTTGAGTTACGTAATCAAACTTTTTCGAGTAACTAGTAAAGTAACGCATTACTTTTCATTTTACAACAAAATATCTAAGTTACTTTTTCAAATAAGTAACGCTAGTTACTTTTATATATAGTGTATATAGAGTAAATAAAATGTGTTGACCGTATGTAGCCCCGCCCCTTTTCAGCGCTGTGCTCGTTGTGTTTTCTGTTCCACAGTAGCAGCCTTTGCTGCTACGGTTCACCCATTTATTTCACTTGAAACAGGCCTCGCAACAGAAGCGGCCTCGGCTTGCGCTTGAAAAAGTGCCCCGTCCCCTGCCAGCAGGCCAAGCAGACGCCAGGGTCTCTGTGTGAGTTCGTTTTTAATATTTATAGAGAATATAGCTCGAAAAAGAGCCCCGTCCCCTGCCATCACGCAGTGCATACGCCCTCTGTGTGAGTTCCTTTTTAATATTTATAAAGAATATAGCTAGTTAAGCAATATAATTCGAGCAAGAGTGCTGTTTTCCTGATCAGCATGTTTGCAGATGTCATATTGATTGTATACAACAGTTCAATAAACAAGAAGTTAATATTTGGTGACTCAGGCCTACATTTTAGACAAATTCACAGCAGAGCCATTGAGCGTCTCTGAGCAACACAACAATGTTTTGTTACTTAATGAATCCGCGTCTTTGAACAAATCCTTTGACTGAATGATTAAATGACTCGCTCGTCAAAGGGGTCATCTGATGCAAAATTCACTTTTATGGTGTTTGCATAAATGTGTCTTTGCAGTGTGTGGACACAACCACCATACAATGAAAAAAAATCCATTCACTCTTCTTTTTTTTAATCCTCAAAAAGTCTAAACACTCTGGGACTCTAAACACTCTAAACACCAAAGTATGTTACAAACTTTACACGAAGACCCTAAAGAATCACACCAACTTGTGGAAAATGGGCATCCGATGACCCCTTTAACACAACGAGTTGCCGCCGCCTACTGTCGGTTTAGCTTCATATTTAAAAGTATAATTTCATTATGGTTAAAGAGATAGCATGCATATATAGTGGTAGATGGAATTAATTTATAAATAGACTATTACGAGTAAATCAGATAACGCTGTTGAATTTAAAAGAGTTAAGGATTTGCAGTCACAGTGCATGAAATGCTTGTCTGTCTTTCTTTCTCACATGGGGACCTCCAACTGTTTCCCTGAAACAGGCCTCCGAATTGCAAAGGACGCCTTTAGTCTTCCGGTTTGTATTCCCACAGCATGAAGGTAAGATCTTAAGGATTTATGAATGAGCCGCTCATTTTTAAATCTTCCCGGTCTACTGACATTTGTAACGACATCCGCTTCAAATATTACAATGCTCATGATCACTTTCCTTAACTCTACACTTAAGTAAATCCACTTCACCAGCTGATTACTCTTTGACAGCGATGACATAGAAATATACAGAGCTATCGCAAAAACTGAAGTTCAAAGACAAAATTCGAAAGATGGCTGTGCGTTTGTTTCCTTGCTGCATAAGGTCTATAAATACATGTTTTCCATTAAGAATGCAGAAATCATGCTCAGGAAAACTTTGCATGCTCCTGAACGTTTACGAAGCGCTAATGCATTACAAAATGAATTTTTATGTCTGTTGAATTAATATTCAGAACAAATAGTGTTGAGAAGGCCGCTGGCTCATTTGTTTCCATTAAGTCTGTATCTCTCCAATTATAGTAAAGCTTTAGGGAGATTCTGTTGCCTTGGGACTGAGCATCTACATGCTAGCGGATACATTCACTGTCTCAAGCTGCCTTCATTTTTTGCCTCGAGGACTGAAGAGTTTAAGTGTTGCTATGAGATTGGCTTGGTAATGGGCTTTGGCATTGATTCAAAAATTCACTCAGATACTGCGGAGACCTTATTTAGTTCCACAGTCCACAACATGTTTTTTACATCCATACACTAAAATCTGTCCATGTGTTCTATAATTGGTCTAAAGTTAAAAGGTTTTACCAACCTGACCTTTCTGTGATTGAGGGCAATACGTTGTTGGTCAAAATATATGCTCAGCACCGTGGTTATTACTTTGACAATCCGGTCACCAGTGTAGGTTCTTCAGGGGATTCATTGTGATTAGTTCTGTCCATCTTGATCAACAGTAAAAGGTTTCAGTAGCAGTACTGAATATATAATTAGCACCGTCGTGTTGCGTTCAGGCTCATACAGTTGTGCTCATGCATGCCTATTTCTTTTCTCATTTATGTACCTCCTGCCGCATCAGTCAAGTATTTAGCATGTAAATATTCATTTCTGTCATTTACGCACCCTCATGTCATTCTTAACCTGTATGATTTGCGTTCTTCCGTGGAACACAATAGGAGGATTTCTGAAGAATTCTCACAATATAAAATGAATGAGGACTGGAGTGGAAGATTATGGTAAATAATGATTTAAATTTCTTGTCTCTTCCCACAGAAACACAGGGCTTAAATAGACAGCAAACAATAGGGGCTAATTTAATGAACTAAACGCACCTGAACAGAACTAAACCAATCCGTAACCATGGAGACATACAGGCAGAGGACGGAGGAAGACTGAACTAATTAACAACCTAGAAACACAGACTTTTTTTTTTTTTGTGACAGTTATAAGCCATTAGCCAAGCCAACCTGCTGCAATGTGAATCATAACGTTACAAACTTGAAAATCCAGACAAAAATGCAAAGGTACAAGACTGTGTACTTTACAGCTTTAGTGGGGGAAAGGACTACAATCCCATAAAGCATTGTGAACCGCAAAATCAAATTAAAAACGAGAAAAATATATAATTGCGACATATAAAACTACTTATTTAAAAATGTTGCTTATGTAGGCTATATCAAAATAACATTTTAAGTTTTTTGTAAAATATGCATATATATTCAAATCTTTAAATATTTTGAGTGTAAGGAGACCGACTTGATTATGTCATTCGCAGCGCTTCATGGGAGTGGGCGGGGCTAAAGAGAACTTTAGGAGTGTTTTGTTTGTTTCAGCTCTCTGATTGGTGGAATTTTATCTACAGCGTCATGAGTGATGTAGTTTTTCATCACAAATTCTGCTTTTAAACACGATTATTTTAAAACGAAGTTAAAATGATGTGGCTTCAACCGAGATAAATACCAACGATTACCAACCTCGTAGCTCACAGTACGTCTACCTTTAAAGGTTTATAAGTTATCATTAAAAACACATTTGAATTTCCCTATGTTGAAAATGAATGTTTTAACCTCTGGTCTGTTGCACTCTATTCCTTAATGTGTACTCCAAAATAATAAAGAATATTTCCTCTTTTGAATTCTTACATGCATAATATTTCAAATAAAATCTTTGACCATCAGTGACTAAAGTACAACACTTTGTGATACAAACTGGGAAGATTTCAAATATGCAGTGCAAGAAAACTGAAGAAATCAATTAAAGTCAAGAAAGAGTAGGAAGCTTCAATAAGGCAAACCTAGCTAAGGGTGTGATATAAAATATACATTTGTGTAAATATTCAGTATTTTTGTCTAATGGAATATATCTGCTATGTTCAATAGTTTCATCAGTATCAAAACTAAACGTTAAATGTCTTGCCGTTTCTGAAAGAGTTTGTTACTGAACTGTAATTCCCAGAATTTCTACCCAACACATTTTACATGTGGAAAAGAAGGCTGCGCATTTGAAAAATGAATCACAGTTTGCGGTTTCACTACATGAATCATTTATGTCGATTTTATTAATTCCCCTTAATAAGAGGAGTTCAGCTATGATTTTCCCAGAATCAAAGAAACTTATTTTAAAGCAAAGTTTTGTAAAAGTGAACACCTTGTTAAAGTTTGATAGAGGTTGCTCATAAGGTGGTCTCAGCGATTCCACATAGAAATTGAATGAGAAAAACTTTCAGTGGCAGTGAATTACAATCACAGCACTGTGTGGAAAGATGTTTAATTCACATTTCGAGTATTTTAATGGCTATGTTAAGAATGCCATACTACTCTTACTAAATCTGCATAGTATCTATATAGTATATTATTATATTCTGTGCACAGTATACAAGTTTTATGTATGTAGAATCAAAGTTTTTTTTTATATAGCCTAGGTTTATATATTAGTACTTTTATTCAGCTTAATGTAACCCTCCCTTGTAGGTTTTAAATAGACCTGACGACCAATCTAATCAGCTCTAGATCAAACTGGGCCAATATCAGAGTTGTAGGTACGACTACGGAGCCTGGAGCTATAAAATGTTAGCAGGAAAGAGAGAACACAACCCAGATGAGCTCGAGAGATGTATTGTACAAATTAATGACAGTTATTTACATTCCCTGCCTATCTAAGCCGGCTTCCTGAGTGCACATTCGCACACTGAACCCAAAATAAAACTCAAATAAAATAAAGAGTCCGTAAGCGTATTCGGTGTGTGTGTGTGTTTCTCAAAGTATGTTCGTTCACTACCCGGGTAGGTTTATGTATGTTCTTATCTGTATGTAATGGAGAAAAAACGATGAAGATGGTTCCGAAGACGCCACGGCTGGCCACACCAGGCTCTCGGTTCATTCAGTTTCTTTGGTTGGCTCGCCACTGACCACAGGTCAGATTCAGATGGTTCATTCCTCTCTAAAAAAAAAACCAATCTATGCATACAGTAAAGAATACATTAGATACTGTTAACACATTTCTACTCAAATTCAATCAACTTAAATCCATTCAACTCAAATCAATATATATCCAAATTGTACAGGATATAGATACTCTAATCATTATGTAAATGAATAGATACACATCACACCATATAATATAGGTCAGTTCTAATAAACAACAATCAATCAATCATGTACTTCCATCTCACAGCATAAAATAAAATCATGAGATTTCTGAACCCAGATATTTATATTTTTAACTTCTTTTAAATCTATGTATTCATCTTAATGACATTTTAACATCACATTTTAATGTATTCATTCTTTTTAACAGTTAAGATGAACTTATGTTCCTCATATACAGATCAAATATGTATATTGGCAATTAAATGAACTAAATCACCCTTATCTTACAGATAACAAACAATAAAATAAATACTCCCTCAATCAAATGACTTTTAAATCAACAAAACAGAGTATAAAACACCCTTAACAGTGTGACTACTATAAAAGATCTGCTATAATAGTTACTAGTTTAGCTGAGCTAACAGCAGAGCTAAAATCAGGACATATTCACAGTGTAAATGCTAGTGATTAGCACGAGGCTAGCGCGATTAGCGATCTTTTATGAGCATCTCAAACAGCATAAAACAATCTGAATCGGTGTCTATATGGTATCAGATAGTAAGAATCGGGATCACAACTCCGATTGGTTTTATAAAACAGTAATTTTCACCATGCTGGAGCTAACACGGCCAGCATAACGCTCACATCAATATTAACATTCTTACCGGAGATATCTTAAGGAGTTCGCAAAGTCGTGCGATTTATCTTTCCCTCTCACAGCTTTCAACCTAATGGATAGATCATATTTCAATATTTAGTACAAGATTTATCTTAGAATTGATATCTCTCAGAGGATATTTTCATACCAGTCAATGCGTTCGGACAATGTCTTCAACGGAAGAAAGGTGCGTTTTTTTCAAAACTCCCTGGAGTGTACGCCCCACCCCCTGGTGGCTTAAAGGGGATTGCACTTCAGTAACCTTGTGTGGGTTACACTCTCCCCTCCAAACTTATGCACGTCCCTGTGCATGGCAATGTTCAGACGGTCATCACCGGAAGGGACAAAACAGGGGAATGTTTCGACGTATCACTCTCACTCATGATGTCATCCCACACAGTAGTCAGCCCTTGAAAGAATGACTTCACCACCGTTACTAAGGGAGTTCCCAATTCAGTGTAGTCCAGCCGCCTAGATGGCTGACGATTCCTCTCAGATCTCCTGATCAGGTCATCAGCATTTGCTTGTTCCTCCAGCTCCTTAATCTCCTCTTCTCCTTTCTTTTCAGGGACAGGCGTCTCATCACATTCTGGTATGTCGGAGAGGATTGGGAGTTGTTCAGTACAGTCCACCTCCGAGCCTTCCGCAAGGTCACCATTGTCAGGTAAGTTCATCTCCTTCTCCACAGGATCATTCCCAGGTAAGTTTAGGTCCAGCTGTACTCGGTCGACTGGAGTGATGTCAGGTAAGATAATCGCATTAGCTGGGGCATCATCAGTCACATTGTGAGGTTTTGTTGTCAAATCCTCTTTAGGATTACTTTGACCATGGTGTATTGGAACATCTCGTGAGACAATGTACCTGGTTACTTCTGGAACTGACTCTTTTTGGGACCATATAACAGGAGTGATATCATCCTCATCCGAGGACTGATCAACTTCTCTTGGGCCACTGCAAACGTTCTGGCGTGTCTTGCGGCGCTCAAGTGTTTTGGGTTGTTCTTCTGGTGTTACTTGAAGGAAACCACATGGGAGCAAGAGGTCTCGATGCAGCGTGCGCCATGGGCCTTCTCCGGTCTCTGGTTTTACTGTATAAACGGGAAGATCTCCAGCTCTCCGCACTACCACATGGACAGTGGATTCCCATTTATCAGCGAGCTTGTGCTTTCCACGAATACGTACATTCCTAACAAGTACTCTGTCTCCAATGTCCAGAGCAGAAGGAGTCACACGCTTGTCGAACCTCGTTTTGTTCTTTTCAGCTACCTTGGCAGCACTCCTTGTAGCTATTTTGTAGCTCTCCTCGAGGTGGGATTTGAGGTGCTTTACGTACTGGGAGTGTGTCCTCTGTTGCTCTTCCTTGACAGGCAAACCGAATGCAAGGTCGACCGGCAAGCGTGGTTGGCGTCCGAACATTAGCTCATACGGCGTGAACCCAGTCACTTCACTCCTGGTACAATTGTACGCGTGGACCAGAGGCTTCACGAAGTCCTTCCAGTGCGACTTATCTTGGTTTTCCAGAGTGCCAAGCATGTCTAACAGAGTGCGGTTAAAGCGTTCTACCGGGTTTCCCCTTGGGTGGTACGGAGTCGTTCGAATTTTCTGTATGCCTGCAATTTCGCACAGTTGTTTGATTAGCCGCGATTCAAAATCAGGACCTTGGTCACTATGCAGTTTCTCTGGAATACCATAATGGACGATGAAATTGTCCCATAAGCACTTTGCAACCGTTTGGGCCTTCTGGTTTGCCGTTGGAATAGCCACTGCATACTTTGTGAAGTGATCTGTGATCACGAGAATGTCCTTTGTGTTGCTTCTGTCCGGTTCAATGGACAAGAAGTCCATGCAGACCAGTTCAAGCGGTCTTGTTGTCATGATGTTCACCAAAGGTGCCGCTCTTTCAGGTAGGGTTTTCCTGAGCACGCACCTGTTACACATCTTGACTTTCCTCTCAATGTCAGAGGCCATCCTCGGCCAGTAGAATCTGGCTCTGACCAAGTCCAGCGTGCGGTCTTTTCCCATATGACCCATGTTGTCATGCAGGCTTGTTAAGACCGTCTCACGAAGTCCTTCAGGTAAAACTAGTTGGTACTTTGTGTGGCCTTCTTCTTGGCGTGTTCTATAGAGGATGCCGTTCCGCAGTTCAAGCCTGGTCAACTCTCTCAACAACAGAGGTAGGTCTGGGAGCACAGCTCTTACTGTAGGCGGTGGTTTCTCTCCACACTCAATCTGGGAGATGACATGTTTAATGCACTGATCCACCCTCTGTTTGTCTCTGAGATCGGCTTCTGATAAGTGTGGGACGATGGGAAGCCCTCCCAGCTCATCTTCCTGCGCAAAGCTATCAGGTACAGCATCTCCAGAGATGGCAAGGCTTTCAACGAGGGAGATACTTCCACCACTGCCCGTTCCATCATTGGCACAATAAACAAGTTGTCTCTCACAGATGGCACGAACAACCCCCTGATCTACAGCCTCAATATTATCAGGATTTGATAGATGGTGTTGCGCGAACTGGCGGATCTTGTCCCACTCTTTTTGAGATGAGGGATCGTCACGCAGGTCACCATGGGGACGTCGTGATAGTGCGTCAGCATCTACATTCTGCTTCCCGGGGCGGTATTGGAGCTTAAAGGAGAAGGTAGACAGAGCAGCTAACCACCTGTAGCTAGTTGCATCGAGTTTGGCTGACGTAAGTATGTAGGTGAGAGGGTTGCTGTCTGTGACTACTGTGAACTGATTGCCATAGAGGTAGTCGCTGAACTTCTCTGTCACAGACCATTTCAACGCTAAAAATTCAAGCTTGTGAGCTGGATAGCGGGACTCACTACGCGATAACCCTCTACTCGCGTAAGCGATGACACGCAGCTGTCCCTCCTGCTTCTGATATAAGGCCGCTCCGAGGCCGGTGGTACTTGCGTCCGTGTGAAGGATGTAAGGAAGTTCAGGATTTGCGAAAGCCAGAACTGGGGACGTCGTCAACTTATCGATGATCATCTCGAATGCCTGTTGGCAGGCAGGAGTCCAACGGTTCAAGAATGGTTCTTTGGGATGGTAGTATTGGCCACTCTTTTCTTTGGACTTTAGGTGCTTCTTTAGAGGCGGGTAGCCAGATGTTAAGTCATTCAAGGGTTTCATTATATTTGCATAGCCTTTGATGAACTTCCTGTAATAACCACAGAACCCGAGGAAAGCCTTTAACTCCTTTAGGTGCTGAGGAACTGGCCAGGTCTTTAACGCTGCAATTTTTTCCGGGTCGGTCTCCACACCCTGCTCTGAGACGACATGCCCCAAGTACCGGACTGAGGACTGAAAGAACTTGCACTTCTCCGGGGACAGCTTGAGTCCATACTCCTTCAGGCGGTTAAGGACCTTGGTGAGTCTGGCTTCATGATCCTCTAATGTTCTCGAGAAGACTATCAAGTCATCTAGGAAAACAACAACTTCCTTCAAGTTCATGTCTCCCATGCACTTTTCCATCAGTCTCTGGAAGGTACTTGGGGCGTTGGTCACGCCCTGAGGCATGCGGTTAAACTCCCAGAAACCAAGTGGGCATACGAAGGCAGTCTTTGGCTTGTCAACCTCGTCGACTTCGATCTGATAGTAACCAGACTTAAGGTCGAGGACGCTGAACCACTTGGAACCGGAGAGTGCTGTGAAGGTGTCATCCATCCTCGGAAGTGCATAGGCGTCTTTCACCGTTTGCAGGTTCAGTTTCCTGTAGTCAATACAGAGGCGTACCTGGCCATTCTTCTTCCTGACTACAACGATTGGGGAGGAGAAGGGTGACTCACTTTCCCGTATCACCCCAGCATTGAGAAGCTCTTGAAGATGTTGGCGAACAGCTTCTACGTCGTGTGGGTGTATCGGCCGAGCTCTGAGTTTGAATGGTGTTTCATCAGACAGTTTGATGTGATGCTTGACTTTGTCTGTCCTTCCAAAGTCCGTGTCGTTCTGGGCGAAGACCTCAGGCATGCTATTCAATTTTCGAGTAATTCTATCTTTCCATTCCGGGGGGACCGGGGACTCACCAAAGTCAAATGTTAAATCAGCCATCTTGGAGTGTTCTGGTTCACTTGGATGGGTCACGCTCTGTTTGTGAGACAGGATAGCCTGGATTGCACTGAGCTCAGCAATCACACTCTTAGCTGGGATAATGATGTCGTGTTCCGACTCATTTAAGACCACAACTGGTAGTCGGCCTGGTAGTTCAACTAGACAGGGCTGTACTAGCAGCCCTCCAGGCAGAGAAGAGGATGAAGGGTACCCAATGATAGCACACCTCTCAGTATGGAACTCTTTAACTGACGCCATTCCCTCCAGAACGACGGTTTCTCCAGCTGGAATGAGCTTTCTGTCCCTGCCTCGCATCCTCACTAGTCCGATGTTACTGTCATGACTTTGTTCCTGTCGCAGTTGAAGTACTTTCAGCACTGTCCTGTAGCCGTTCGAGACAGGATGGTACTTTGCTGGACTTTTCTCCCTGCACATACAATATGCTACATCGAGTGTGTTTGTACCAACCAGTATCTGGTACCCTGAAGTGCCGCTGTCTGGAACAACCAAGGCCAATGTCGGGACTTCATATTCAGCTCCCAGGAACTGCTTTGGGAAGGTGATAGTGACTTCAACGTACCCAAGGTAGGGCACAGATTGACCATTGGCCCCTTCAACTTCCAAAAGGTTGTAGAGTGGTTTGATCTGTTGCTCAGGTAGGTTTTCATCATAGAAAGACTTGGTGACTGTGGTTACTTGCGAACCTGTGTCAAGGAGACAGCTGAACTGTTTACCCTGGATGGTAACTTGGCCTGTACTTTTCGTGCCTATAAGTTTTTTCGGGATTCTGAAGGGGTGTTTTTTAACAGTAGATTGGTTCAAGGCAGCACTGAACTTGGACTTGGCATCACTTTTATCATTAGCAGGGCGTTGTTGAACTGCTCCAGCCTCAGTTTGCCCTGCAACTGAGACTCCATCTAAAAATCCCTTTTGTCTGGTGAGTGTTCTTTAGCCTCCCAGAGACGCCGTTTTTCTCTCAATTGATCTCTTTTTTCATTGACGAGAGTGGGGTTTGGATTGTTGCTGCAGGCTGAGGAGATGTGTCCGTCTTCACCGCAGTTGAAACAATACCAAGGTCTCGGCTGGGTGCTTGTCTTTGAGTCGATAGGTTTCCAGCTTGGTGCTCTAGGGTCAAGTTTAGATGCTGGCCCACATGATGGATGCTCAGTGTTCCCCTTGGTCTTTGGGACCTTCTTGGCCTTCTTAGACATCAGCGTGGTGAGTTGGCTCTGGAGGGACGCCACCTGCTGTCTAAGCTCTGTCAATGGATCGGACTCAGGCTGGAATGCTGCTTGTTGATTGCAGACACATGCACTTTGAGAGCTTGCCATAACCCGCTGCCGGTGTGAGCCAAGGTGCTTCTTCATACGTGTGGCTTTAGCTGCCTGCCTGTCCTCCTCAGTGCGGACTAATAACAGGAGCTCCGAAAATGTTGGTGGGTGACTTTTCTTTTCTTCGAGGTTGAGGTCAGAGAGTAAGGGGTTATCCCAACACCCGCGACAAAACTGTTTGAGAATGTGTCTATCTGCTTCTCTAGCAGTAGCTCCTCCTCTCTTAACAGCAAGGTTCAGGGCAGCTTGAAGGCGGCAGAGGTAGGTAGAGGCCTTTTCACCAGGATCCTGAAGAGTATTCATGAACTGGGCGAAAAGCTCCTCGCCGTCCTCAACGGTTCCAAAGGCTGCGTCCAGCAGTTGAAGGTAGGTTTCAGGAGTTGCTTCAGGGCTCAGTCTTTTGACAATATCTGCTGCAGGGGAGAGCAAACTTTCAAAGATTTTCCGTGATTTCTGAAGATTAGACAGGGTGGGGTCTTTCCGGAGAAGCTCAACATGTGAACGCCATGTGTCGTAGTCTGTCTCACTATTGGGTCTGGGGAGCTTGCCTGAGAATGAACGAAGCTTGATGGGAAAGTGTGAATGTGTGTTTAACTCATCTCTCCTTACAATGTGCTCAACAATGACCTTCTGAATTTCAGGTGGATTCAGGTCGCTTTCCACTACGGACAGACTTCGCCTCACATCAGCTGGTGGGCATGGCTCAGCACCGCTATGAATGAACTTTTCCCTGGAAGAATCTGGAAGCAGCTGGGGATGTGGGGGTTCAAATGTGTCAAGAGGCTTGTCGAGCAGTCTGGGCTCAAACTCATTATCACCACTGCCATCAGTCTCGATTGTCTCACTGATCTCTGACATCATGTCTTTCAGCACCTCTTCAAAGCCTCTTCCACTCAGTTTCGCTAACTTCTTTATTTCATCAAGATAGGCTTTGGTAACACTGCAGCCAACTTTAGTGGTGTACACACTTGCCAGAGCTTGAACGTAGTATTTTACATCTGGATTGTCTTTAAGTACATGTGTGTAGGGCAGAAGAGGAGCTAAGGCTTCAATAGCAACACCCTCTTGATACTCGATAATCAGGTTTTTATAAAATTCCGAGTTAATGTCAGTAACTGGGACAAGTCTCATGGAGCCATATCTCTTAAGGAAGTCTATGATCTCCTCGTCTTCTGGTGATTCAAGCAAACCACTCACCATTACTGCTTTGGGGACTTTGATACCTGAGCTCACTATGAACTCCATTTTTTTTTTTTTTTTTTTTTTTGTAAAGAGTGATCTATAGACGGATAACAAAACTTAAACACATGGAACTAGTTTCTCACACTTGTAATGTGGTTCACTGCTAACACATAACCAGACTCCTGGCTGGCTCGCCACTTGTAACCCTCCCTTGTAGGTTTTAAATAGACCTGACGACCAATCTAATCAGCTCTAGATCAAACTGGGCCAATATCAGAGTTGTAGGTACGACTACGGAGCCTGGAGCTATAAAATGTTAGCAGGAAAGAGAGAACACAACCCAGATGAGCTCGAGAGATGTATTGTACAAATTAATGACAGTTATTTACATTCCCTGCCTATCTAAGCCGGCTTCCTGAGTGCACATTCGCACACTGAACCCAAAATAAAACTCAAATAAAATAAAGAGTCCGTAAGCGTATTCGGTGTGTGTGTGTGTTTCTCAAAGTATGTTCGTTCACTACCCGGGTAGGTTTATGTATGTTCTTATCTGTATGTAATGGAGAAAAAACGATGAAGATGGTTCCGAAGACGCCACGGCTGGCCACACCAGGCTCTCGGTTCATTCAGTTTCTTTGGTTGGCTCGCCACTGACCACAGGTCAGATTCAGATGGTTCATTCCTCTCTAAAAAAAAAACCAATCTATGCATACAGTAAAGAATACATTAGATACTGTTAACACATTTCTACTCAAATTCAATCAACTTAAATCCATTCAACTCAAATCAATATATATCCAAATTGTACAGGATATAGATACTCTAATCATTATGTAAATGAATAGATACACATCACACCATATAATATAGGTCAGTTCTAATAAACAACAATCAATCAATCATGTACTTCCATCTCACAGCATAAAATAAAATCATGAGATTTCTGAACCCAGATATTTATATTTTTAACTTCTTTTAAATCTATGTATTCATCTTAATGACATTTTAACATCACATTTTAATGTATTCATTCTTTTTAACAGTTAAGATGAACTTATGTTCCTCATATACAGATCAAATATGTATATTGGCAATTAAATGAACTAAATCACCCTTATCTTACAGATAACAAACAATAAAATAAATACTCCCTCAATCAAATGACTTTTAAATCAACAAAACAGAGTATAAAACACCCTTAACAGTGTGACTACTATAAAAGATCTGCTATAATAGTTACTAGTTTAGCTGAGCTAACAGCAGAGCTAAAATCAGGACATATTCACAGTGTAAATGCTAGTGATTAGCACGAGGCTAGCGCGATTAGCGATCTTTTATGAGCATCTCAAACAGCATAAAACAATCTGAATCGGTGTCTATATGGTATCAGATAGTAAGAATCGGGATCACAACTCCGATTGGTTTTATAAAACAGTAATTTTCACCATGCTGGAGCTAACACGGCCAGCATAACGCTCACATCAATATTAACATTCTTACCGGAGATATCTTAAGGAGTTCGCAAAGTCGTGCGATTTATCTTTCCCTCTCACAGCTTTCAACCTAATGGATAGATCATATTTCAATATTTAGTACAAGATTTATCTTAGAATTGATATCTCTCAGAGGATATTTTCATACCAGTCAATGCGTTCGGACAATGTCTTCAACGGAAGAAAGGTGCGTTTTTTTCAAAACTCCCTGGAGTGTACGCCCCACCCCCTGGTGGCTTAAAGGGGATTGCACTTCAGTAACCTTGTGTGGGTTACATTAAGGATGCATCAAAGTGATCAAAAGTGATCATTTAAAAGTAAGTCTATTCCAAATAAACACTGATCTTTTGAACACTGCCCGATTGTTGTGGCATTTGGATCAGAAGATAGTCTCCGCTGAGGCCAATACGGTGTTCAGCAAGGCCGCTGCCTCGGTTCATGTTCTTTGAGCAGACATTGGTGTAGCGCGATTGACGGCCGAACGAACGGTCAACTGCGGTCGCTTGTATTGTGAAAGGCGCGCTTTTCTACTATGCTTTCTTTCAACAGCTTCTAGTTCTTCGTCTTGAGGTGCACTACTGCCACCAACTGGACTGGAGTGGGGACTTTAACCACCTTTCGTTTCAACTGAAATGCTTGCATGCAACATACTGAAATGCTTTTCAGTTGTATGTGTGTGAGCATTTCAGTTGTGTGTGTGAGAGCGTTTCAGTTGTGTGTGTCTGAGCATTTCAGTTATGTGTGTGTGAGAGTTTCAGTTGTGTGTGTGAGCGTAATATTTTCATTTGTATGAATGTGAGCATTTCAGTTGTGTGTGTATGTATGAGAGCGTTTCAGTTGTGTGTGAGCGTTTCAGTTGTGTTTGTAAAAGCATTAAACTTGTATGTGTGTGTAAGCATTTCATTATAGTATGTGAATGAATTTGGTTTCATATGTGTATGTGAGAGAAAAAGTACATGCATGCTAATTCTGGATAATGTCCCTAGGGGCACCTCATACCAAACACTGTTGAGAGACGCACAGACTCAGGTATTACACACTTGATAACTCAAGATAACTCTCTCTCTCTCTCTCTCTCTCTCTCTCTCTCTCTCTCATAACTGCATTAGTCTGCTATCAATGGCTCAAGTCTCCATTACTAGCTCTAAAATGACGTTTTGGAATATAAGCGGAATAATTGACTCTGGACTGTTGAACTATTAAAAAGTAATGCAGACCCGTGGTGGTAATTATTCCTTACTTAATATATTCACTAATGTTAACAAATTAGACTTATTGCAAAGTATTACCAGTATTCTGTATGTAGATTATAGCAAATATTGACCAATGACCATAGACAATGTTTAAACGGAGGGGAAGAAACTCAGCTATGAACTGATTTTTCTGAATAATTCAACACAATACTGCAGAATCCACAATTAAACAATTTATGAACGCAGAGTTATATTTAAGTCTGTGTTCTATCATTCACTCGCTATTATTTTCATTCCATTGTTCTCTCTCTCTCTTCCCCTTCTCCTTCTCTCTCTCTCTCTCTCTCTCTCTCTCTTCCCCTTCTCCTTCTATTTCTCCCTCTCTCTCTCTCTCTCTCTCTTCCCCTTCTCTTTCTCCCTCTCTCTCTCTCTCTCTCTCTCCCCCTTCTCTTTCTCCTCTCTCTCTCTCTCTCTCTCTCTCTCTCTCTCTCTCTCTCTCTCTCTCTTCCCCTTCTCCTTCTCCTTCTCCTTCTCCCTCCCTCTCTCTCTCTCTCTCTCTCTCTCTCTCTCTCTCTCTCTCTCTCTCTCTCTCTCGCTCATGTCCACTAATTTATTCACTTATGTGGCCATGTGTCCTTATTACTGGCTCAGCAGATGCTGACATTAGCATTAACACTGTGATTTGAGTCTGCTGCAGTGGATGATTATAAAAGATTTGGGCCTAATCTTGCGACTGTGAAGGTCAACTCAGTGTTTACAAAGAGCATTAAAAAGAGTGACATTGTGCTTGCGAAACATAATTGCTAAGAGGGAGGCAGGCGTTTCTGCTCATAGAGGATCATTCGGGAACACTAGGTCTGTTCTGGTTGATGCTAGTGAACTGCTCACAGTTAGTTGACTTCTATTGTAAGAATTCTACTTTAATGTTTCATGCATGCTATAGTGCACAGATAGCTTGTTTGCGGTTATGAAATGCTAGCATTCAATTTCTGGAACTCAATACATATTTTGTATGGCTGAATTAGCAAGCATGCTAATGAAAAAAACTAGTCACTAACTTGATTGGACTCATACATATCATGCAGAAAAAAAAATATATGCTTCATCCGACTTCTCATCATCATGGGAACAATGCATGTTCTGCCATGTGTTTTTTATTTGTGTATTCTACTTTCCTGTGATTTATTCATTTGTTTGTAGCTGGGCTGATTTATTAGCTGAACACATGGAAAAGTCTCCAATAAACCTGCATATGCACTTCTACATTGAGTCTCTTTAGGATGTGTTTGCTTTGACCATGAAATGTTCTTATGGTGAAACATGACGTAACTACACCTCTGTGTCTCTTCCTAGTTAAAGGGAGTTTTGCCTGTCAGGAGATAAAAATGAATCATGTCCCTAAACAAAAACCAGCTGTTTTTGCTGGATTTACAGTGTTTCTGTTTTTGTGTGATGCAGCAACTTTCCAAAATGCATTGAGCAAACTCATGTCATAAGGTTAAGGGAAAGGAACGGGCAAACTTCCTAACTCCATTAGATTGAAACCAATCCATGGCTTTCTTATTTGAGGGGTAATGAATTGCTTGAGCAGACGGAGGGGCTCAAAATGAATGAAAATGATGCAACTAGCACAGAATAACAGTAGTGTTAGTCAGTTGCTTGAAAGTTGGTAGACTTGTTTTTCTCCTGTCTTGAACTTGAGCATCTGTCTGTGTGGAGGATTCTAGCGAGCACCTTGTTCATCGTGCTTCTGCAACCGAAATAATTCTTCACTCTGTGTTGCAATAGTGCTTCTCTAGACAATCAGCAGACGCCTGACTAGATTCAGTCAACTTTTATTGTCTTTTTTTTTTTTTTTTACTTTAAAATATCAACAATTTGGACCCACAACACAATTTTAAAGCAGGGTGAACTGAATCAAATTTGGCCATTTGCTTCACACACATAACAAAGCAAACCATTTAAGCAAGATGGATTATTTTGGTTTGGTGATATTGTGCGTTTAGGTATGCCTTCAAAAGTAGAATCCACAAAGTAACCATTTTAATATGTTTTATATAACATTGATCTACAATTAATCGACAATTAACATTATTACATAAAGATCACGAATGTAAGAGTATGGGGGATAATTGTTGTTCATTATAAAATTTTCGGGACAATCTTCACCACTTTTTGATGGAAATTCAGTAGTATTTTTAAGGTAAACTAAGATATAACACGTCCACATTCCCTTATGACTTCATCTTGAGTACCAAATATTCTGACCTTGCTCTCCATTTGGGTGACCCTGTACATACTACAAGGATGCGGTCTCATAAGCAGCATTTCTGCAAAATTTCTCAAAAAAAGTAAATAGTGTAGTAGGGAATCAATGCATGAAGCACCAGGACGCTTTCAAACCAAGCAGTTTCTGATGGTCAACACAGCAAATTTGTGTAACCAACTTGAATCTGATGTGAATTCTGCATGGGGAAACGTGTGTGGGTATTGATGGGAAGTCTTGCAGAGCAACGGTAAATGTGACCGCACTTTGATAAGGGGTAAATTATGGAGCCTTATGTTTATGTTGTCAACTAATCCTTTAAGCTCATTGAATTAAAACAATGTCTACACATCAATTAGAAATGAACGATATTTAAAGATTCAACAAATATTTGGGTTATCTATACAGATACACTGGACTGTCTCCTCTCTTAGAAACAGGGAAGAAGAAATGTATGAACAATGCATGAATTACCATTTTCTGTGACTTTCTCTTATTAATTATTTTTTATTATTGTAGACTAAAGGCTGGAATACACTACACACATTTTTTTTTTTTTTACAGATTTTTGCCCTGAACAAGTCAACACTAGTTGCCCAAAGCCAGAAAAAGTCTGCAGATATCTGGCAATTGATCGATTTCACAGAAAATTGCATCTTCAGTCCAGTTGGAGGATATCAGACATGTTTGATATTTTGAGCCGTTTTCAGAACAGAGTTGTGTTCGGAATGGTTTGAAAGTCTGTGATCCTGTCGCAGAAAGTCTGTGTTGTTTAGTGTACGATACCTATCAGTAACCACTTACAAAGTTGTTTTACCAATTACAAAAAGCCTGATTTCCGTGTAATGTATTCCAGCCTTAGGGAAATGTTGGGGTAAAGTAGCAATTTTAACAATGCAAATGCAATTATTATTCTTGTACTAATTTGACCTTGTAATTGTGCTTACAATTGTGCTCAGAATGTTCTTTCTCAGAATGAATCTTTGTTTCCCTTAAAGGAATAGTTCACCCAAAAATTTTAATTATACCATCATTTACTCCCCCTCAATCCATCCTATATGAATTTCTTCTTTCAGCCGAACACGAGTTATCAAATAACATCCTGGCTCTTCCCAGCTGTGTAATGTCATTGAATAGAGCCTGAGTTTTTTAAGCTCCTAAAAGCGTATCCATCATCAAAGTAATCCATACGAATCAAGTGGGTTACTAAAGGCCTTTTGAAGCGCAACAATGGGTATTTGTAAGAAAAATATCCATATTTTAAAACTTTATAAACTATAAACACTGGTTTCCGGCAATGGAAGCGAGTCGAGTTCAGTCGGAAGGGTGACCTATGACCCGACGTCGGATGTATTACGTAGCATAAAGTTAGGCGAGAATTGACAAAAGCGGAAGTGCGGAGATTAGAGCAAAACTTTTGTTTTAGACTTTTAGAAGTCTAAAACAAGAAGTTTTAAAGAAAATTTTTGGAGGATTTCGATATTATAGAAGAGGAGCTACATCCTACGATATTCGTTGTGTCAGAGGTCACGCTTCTACCAGAACTCAACTCTCTCATGAACGCCCGTGATTATAGTTTATAAAGTTTTAAATATGGACACTTTTCTTACAAAAACCCATCGCTGAACTTCACAAGGCATTTATTAACCCACTGGAGTCATATGGATTACTTTTATGATGGATGTGATTTTAGGAGCTTCAAAATCAATCTATTCAATGCCATTAAAAAGCTGGGAAGAACAAGGATATTATTTGAAATGATTCCAATTGTGTTCGGCTGAAAAAAAGAAAGTCATATAGGATGGATTGAGGGTGAGGGTATGAGCTCACGGCCAGTGTAACATTCAGTTGGCAATTGGTACTGCACTCCATGTCTCAAAGAATGAAGTAATGAAGGTATAGTTCACCCAAAAAATTTAAATTCTGTCATCCTTTTCTCACCCTCATATCGTTTTAAACATTACTTCAATAGTCAATTGTAACTAAACAGTTCTTCAAAACACCTTCTTTTCTGTTCCACAAAAGAAAGTAAGTCATGTTTGAATCTACATGAAAGTAAGTGTGTTGTACAATCCCTTTAAACCCTAACACCCTCACTGAATAGCCTCTCACAGAGTTGTTGTACGGGACGTGCAGGTTCCATTACGAAACACCATGTCGGAGGCTAAGCACTCCTTTGGAAAGTCCTTTGGCCCACATGTGGTCTGACGCCGTAGGGCGACAGCGCAATAGTCCACCTGCTCGGCATCCAGCCCGTTCTCCAGCCAGCGGAAGCAGATGATACGCTGGAACGAGCGGCGGAAGTTGTCAGACACAAATCCATAGAGAATGGGGTTGGCGCCGCTGTTAGCGTAGCTCAGAATGACAAATAGCTGAGTCACCATGGGGTCCGGCGGCTTGCAAAACACACTGATCAGCTGCACAATGTAAAACGGCATCCAGCAGACCACGAAAACGGCGACCACCAGCAGCACCATGCGTGTGATCTTCTTTTCAGAGCGCCGGCGCTGCAGCCACCCCGCTTTGAGGCCCACGGCTCGCATGCGCACCACGATCAAGCAGTAGCACATGCAAATGGCTGCCACTGGGATCAAAAAACCCAGTAGGAATGTGTAGACCACAAACGCTTCCGACCACAAGGCCTCAGGCCATAGAAAGTTGCAGTCCACTCCACCGTCCTGCGCCGGGACCGTGTCTGCGAATACAATGATGGGCAGAATCACAAGCAGCGAAAGTACCCACACGCAAACGTTGACCACTTTTGCGACGGTCGGGCGACGGTAGCGAGCCGCTTTGATGGGGTGCACCACGGCGATGTAGCGGTCCACGCTCAGCACGGTCAGGCAGAAGATGCTCGTGAACATGTTGATGCCGTCCACGCTGAGAACCAAACGACACATGAGCGAGCCAAACGGCCAGTGGTGCACCGCGGCTGAGGTCGCCAGGAACGGGACGCTCAACATGAAGAGTTCGTCCGCGATGGCAAGATTGAGAATGTAGATGTTGGTGGCCGTCTTCATCTTGGCGTACTTGAGGATGACGTAGATGACCATGGCGTTCCCTGTGACACCGACACAGCACACCAGTGCATAGATGGAGGGGATGATGATCTTACTAGCGTCAGGTTCAGATTCATAATAGTCATAGTCACCAGTCGAGTTGAAAGGCAGACCGGTTGAGAGCATGAAGCTCTCGCTGCCATTGTATCCAGCAAGCTCAGCCATTTTATATTGTATTGTATTGTGTTTGATATGTTTACCCAAATTGGGCCTCTCAGTTTGAGATTTCCAGTCACTGTCTTAATGGTGTTGTAAAGTCAGACATTCTCAAAATGTCACCAATAAAACAAACAGAATATCTCCAAGAATTGGTTTTCTTTAACCTTCAAGTGTCCTTGAATTGTTTTTGTTTTTTGTGGCAAACCAATAGTCAGGTCCTTATGTCGACCCAGCAGTCTCATCTCCAGCTTCTAAGGGATTCAGCTTCAGAACTCAGAAGATCTGAAGTACTGAGCAGAAAAATGGAAATCTGAAGGCGAAATTGTTGCATCTGCAAAATTCTAAGTAGGAGCATTCTTCTTCAAATCCCAGGCAAACCTGTGCTCGTCTATGAGAGTGTGTAGGTGTTGAAGGGCACGGCTCACTGAGCATCTTTCTACTTTTCATTCTTGGCAGGGGAAAGGCATTCCAGCTCATTAAAAAGAAATTGAGTCTGTGAATCAAAGTATTACGATGTTACTCTCCACGTGCTCTTGCCTCAAGAACAACCTCCCAGTGGAGAATTGATCCACAGCATATTGTTGAATCCAGATTAGTTCATCTAGAGTTGAAGTTGTTCCATCGTACCATCATATAATAGATGTGGCTGGAGGAGTTTTAGGGGTCTAGCACAGTTTGCTTTCTCTCGTCGATGTTTCTTGCTCCAAGCGTCATTAAGACCTATAAAAAGAAAAACCTTGTTAGTTAAAGGCACTGATGGCAATTCTAAGGTAAAAGGGACATCTGCTCACTCAAAAAAGTGAAAATATCTATAGATAAGACAAACATGTAGACTTTAAGTTGATTATTTTTACCCCATTTGCTACTAGTTTTTTTGTTTGTTTTGTTTTTTGGTACATAAATCGAATAACACTTGGTGAGGCTTATGCTTAGAACTCAAATAATTATTTGCCAGATATTCACCAGAATTATTTTAAATGTAACACTTTATTTCAATGGACATTCTGCTAGCTATAAGTTACTTTACAACTACAAGTTAACCAGCAGTCATTAGAGTATTAGTAGAGGTCTGCTTAATATCTGGTACTATCTACACTTCATTTTGAGACATTCTACTGACTATAAGTTACTTTGCAACTACATGTGGTTTACTAAGCCGAACCCTAACAGTCTACTAATACTCTAAATGAGAGTTAGCTGACATGTAGTTGCAAAGTTACTCACAGTTAGTAGAATGTCTAAAGTGGACTATCAAAATAAAGTGTAATGAAATATATAATAAATAAATAAGTATTTTAGAAATGTATCTTATTTAAGGGAATGGAAAAGATAAAATGACTGATTAAGAAAACTATAGTTCGGTTTTGAGATACCAGTTCATCCATGTCTGACTGTGTGTCTCTACATTTATTTGCTCTGGTTATAAAATGGATTCAGAGATTAGAAGTGAGATATTCTTGTCATCCCTGTGATTGTGGATGCATGAGTATGTGTGGCTCTCTCAGCCCTGTTCAATTACAAGACATGAAGATGCCGAGACACCTTTGACATCAGTCTGTTTACTCACAAAGAGCAAACATCCTGCTGTAGGACTCGGCCATGGTGGTGCCAACTCAATGAGAGAGTAATGAAAAGGAGAGGAGAGAAAACACAAACCCCTGCACCTCCTCACAGCTCAAGCTGTGCAGCTCGTGCCCCTGATCATCCACAAGACAAATGCAGTGTTAAGCACAAATCTGGCAAGCTAATAATACGAATGGTTGGAATACAAATGGCTTTGTAATGTATAAACAGCTAATGCTGAAGAAAACAACCGTAACTACTTGCATGCAGAATTTTGAGCACAGATAATAAATAAAGCTTGAATTCTCCCCTGCCATTTGATTTTACAGTTTCAAACTGAGAGATAAAGATCCATTTAGAAAGATAGAAGGTTTTGCTAAATCTGGATAATTCCGAGCACCCAGTTGTTATTGCTTATAACAATCCATGCATGGTGTGTTTTTATCCCGAGGGCAATTTTCAGTCATTTTAAGCCATTTCTATGCCCAAATAGGTCTAAATTGCACTTGTAATTTTAGCCTGAACATTGTTTATTATTTTTTTGGAAAATGACCACCCAGGTAATTTCCTCAAAGAAAAAATGCCCTCATTCTTTGCTTTTAATACTTTTCTGTTTTCAATATCAAAAAAAAAAAAAAAAAGGTACATGTATACGCAGACTTTGTGACATTTACATACCGAACTGAATTAAATCAACATTGAACTGACTTTAATGAACTGAATTGTTTATTTTGCAACATTAACACTGTTTTTTTTCCCCTATGTACTGTAAGTAGTATATTAACAATGTGACATGACTCAATGTGTTTTTCAATTGAAAGGACTCCAAAGGATATTTTAATTGTATGGGTCACCATACAGATATAATCATATAAGCACAAAAAAAAGATTATGTGCTTTATTGATGCATAGGCCTTCTTAACCGTTATTTATCAAATAGGAGAAAGAGAAATTACATTATTTACAAACCATTTCATGTCTATCATGTGATGTGTTCTTTTGGTCATATACAGCGCTTAGTATAAGTTTGGACACCCATTCACAAAGAAAATTGGTGTCCTTAAAGGTTGGATTTTTCCTCATTTTTTTTAATTAAGGCATTAAGATAAATTTCCAAAAGATGATTTTTTTTATTCCTCTTTTTAGGCAACTTTAGCATGGGTGTCCAAACTTATGCACATCACTGTAGGTGAAGTAATGCTAGAAGGCTTAAGGAACACTGTAAAAAATGATTGTGATTTTAACGGTAAAAGATGTTAATTGGTTAACAGAAAGTTTCCGTACTATATACGGTAAATAACTGTGATAGATCTAATGGTACATTTATTGTAATTTTACTGTAAAATACCGTTAAATTTACAGTTTTTGAAAGTGAAAAAGAACAACTCATTGTAAAATTTACAGTAAAAAAACTTAAATTGACATTCCCACAATTCCCTGCGTGACACTTCACATTTGATGTATTTTTGTTGAAATAACTATGTTTCTTCATAGTTTTCTTAGTTTTTCTTATCAGTTATGTACATTAGGGTTTTATGTTACATTTAATGTTGTTAAATTAATGTTTATTGCATTTTTTTAATTTCATGTCTGTTACCATGATGGTGTTTAATGTTTGTGCGAATCACACTGTGCAGCTTCTATATATTAGTATTAACTTTCTTGTGGAAGAGCTTCTTGTGATGAGCTTTGATTGATCTTTGATTGTGTCTCTCATCACTGCTGTGATTGGTGGTTGTCAGTGTATTACTAAAGATCAGTAAAATAACATTATCAGATAATGAAATACGGTTTATTACTGTAAATTTTAAGTTAAGTCTGTTAAACCAATAACGTTGCTACCGTATTTTTGACGGTAAAGTACTGGCAAACACAGCTGCCGGTTTTTTACCGTAAAAATTGCGGGTTTTTTTTTTTACAGTGAAGCATGGGATGGAATAGAAATGAGGATGACACTAAAGTGAGGAGGAAGAAAGAACAGTTGAAAAGGAAATTGTGATGGTAAATGGACCTTGAGCAGATACAGAGACACAAACAGTGAGAAGCGGCAGGAGTAGAGCAGAGAACACGGTGAAATAAAAAAAGAGCGATTGTGAAAGAGGAGCAGGTCACAGGTGGACCGTCTCACACATACAACCGAGTGTGAGTTAAGACATGCTGGAGGAGCTCATGATGAAAGATAGAGAGGAAGATCAAGGGAGTGAAAAAGAGGGAAAGGGAATAAGTGAGAATGGGTTCACAGTGGAGAGGGAAACTCCATCACTGTTCTCTGACATTTTCCTCAAGCTACAGAGTCTCTATCTATCTATCTATCTATCTGTCTGTCTGTCTTTTTCTCTCTCTCTCTCTCTCTTTCTCTCTCTCTCTCTCTCTCTCTCTCTCTCTCTCTCTCTCCCCCCTCTTGTCCATACATTTTCAAAAAAAAAATTAAACTGTCCAAATATATTGAAGGTCTCTTTTCTTGGTCTCTTTCTTTATAAGCAATCGCCTTTAGATTAAATCACAGTAATGGACCATGATTTGTTACTTTCTAATTCTAGTGGAACATGCTTTGCATAGGACTCGAATGAATATTGAAATGAAGTGTTACTTTATTTGTTTGTTTGTTTGTTTTTACTGAAGGGAAAGGCTTGTTAGTGTTTAATGCTGTTATGTTTGACATTTAAAATAGTTTCTGTAATGTTTAATTTTTGAAAGAATCAAACAAATTTTTGTGGTAATCATTGTGCGGAAGAGTTTGACAGCATGAAGGTAAACTCTACATTTACTCATAAGCAATGACTGTGTTAATGCCAGTGACCAAGTAATATCTTTTTCATTAAATTACATGCATGTGCTGTTATAGCTGTGAAACAGATCAGATTAAGAGTGTATACAGCCTGTTCACTACAGCCACTCGCTCTTGTTTTACAATGCTTTGAGTTCAGTCAGAGGTGCTAAAAGCATCATGTCACATTTGTCTAAAAATGACTCCTGTGTTTTGCACTCTCAATTGTATTCAGACCCTTCATTACATTCATGTTTCAACTAATGTCACATTCTTGCAAAACACGGTGCATTTGTGGGAGGGTGACACAAATGGGATGCATTTGTAAATTAGGCTTTACAAATATTAATTGCAATAACAACCCTTGAAACCAATTTGCTTTGCTTGCCATATACTTTTCACTTTATATTCACAGCGAAATCTTATTTTCCACAGACTGGTCTGCAAAATAACATTAGCTGATCTTCAGCGCATTTTTTCACACTTTTTAAAGTGTTTATTACTTAGACTAGGCACTAATGATGGGTTTTGAAACAACGTCACTAATATGCACACTCGTTGTAACCGTTTGCATAAATTTGTTTGAGTTATATGACAACTTCGAAAGAAATTCTGTTATTTCCAATATTTAAGTTGATTTAAGAAAATATTAAGTCACTATGATTTGAGTTGAGTGAACCAGTTAAAGTATGGTAATGTGTATTTTTCTGGTGTGTCTGTTTATAGGCTACTAAAAGGGCCATAAACAAAGACCTTTAGGATTTTTTTGTGTGTGTGTGCCTGTGTGTACGTGAGTGCGCGCGCGCGTGCGTGCGTGCGTGCGTGTTGGTCTTCAAATGCACTATAAAATCTATAGATTTTCTGAAGGACATCTATAAAAATGTATGTAAATGTGATTTTTTTTAACCTGTTTTGTCATATTAAAAAGAAAACAATGCCTACATAATGTACATTGTACATTGCTTATAAAAGTATTGGCAGATTATTTGACATGTGCATGTTTATAAATGATGCTTGAAGCCAACATTTCGCCACAGCCCATTTCTTTTCCCTGTTAAAAGGTCTGCGTCTTTTCTTCTCTGAGGTCTTGTGATGTGATGTTAAGCTATTCATTTTTGTCTTTTGAAATTTGAATGCAATTTCCACACTCTCCTAATTATTACCATAATAGAACAATTGTTGGCCAATTTGTGGCGCACATTGCTAAAGTGAGTGAGTGTGGAAAAGAGAGCATCGGCTGCACCATTTGACCACATCAGTCTGAAAACGCGGAATCGAGGAATATTAAAAGCCCATCTCTGTGTTTGTACCCCTGTCACGTCTGTGTTGTACAGTGCCTCATGCTCAAACACAGCACTCAACTCTTGTACTGTCTGTATGAGGGGGTGTATTTTATTTATTTAGTGTACAGCTACAAGAGAAAATGGAAGTGATCGATGAAACCACATTCTGATGTGCATTTAAAACGTTTGTTAAGAAAACTCACAGTCTCCACCTTGTGGCAACATCAGGAGGTCTGCGCTGTATAGCAAAAGTCATTAAAAACAACTAAATTGCTGTGTACATTGCTGTTTACTGACATAACGTGAAATGATCAATATATTGTTTGTAATAATGTAGGGTCAGTGAAGATCAGGATACTTGTTACTTTCACATTTTTTCTTCACTGAGCATTGAACTACAGTATATGTGATTTATATATCTCAGAACACTGACGTTCGTATGTTTGGGATCTGTAAGATTTTCAATGTTTTAAAATAAGTCTCTTCTGCTCACCAAAGCTGCATTTATTTGATAAAAAAAGTAATATTGTGAAATATTGTGACAATTAAAAATAACTGTTTTCTATTTGAATATATTTTAGAATGTAATTTATTTCTGTGAATTATTTCCAGCATCAATACTCAAGTCTTCAGTGTCACATGATTCTTCAGAAATCATTCTAATATCTTTTTTTCAGGATTCTTTGATGAATAGAAATATTTCATTTATTTGAAATATAATCTTTTGTAACATTATAAACGTGTTTACTGTCACTTTTGATCAATTGAATGCTTCCCTGGTGAATAAAAGTATTGCCCCCCCCCCCTCCATTTTTTTTTATAGACAGATAGATGGATGAATGGATGAATGGATGGATGGATGGATGGATGGATGGATAGACAGACAGATAGACAGATATATAGATAGATATTTGTAAATAGAATAATATATTTGAGAATAATATCTATATATTATTAGTGAGCATGATTTACATTTTGCAATCCTATTTTGGATGGATGGATGGATGGATGGATGGATGGATGGATGGATTGATAGATGGATAGATATATGGATGGATGGATGGATGGATAGATATATGGATGGATGGATTGATAGATGATAGATATATGGATGGATGGATGGATGGATGAAAGATAGACAGACAGACAGATAGACAGATATATAGATAGATATTTGTAAGTAGAATAATATATTTGAGAATAATATCTATATATTATTAGTGAGCATGATTTACATTTTGCAATCCTATTTTCAATTCTATTTATCTTTACATAAACTACAGCCTACTTGGTCTCATATGTAGGCCTACAAAAAATCTGTACAACGGATAGAAACGTTTGTCCAAAAGACATTATAACTCTCCTTCCTGGAAGCTCTGAATAGTGTCCGCATGTTTATCAGGGTGTCCTTGGAACAGACGATTCATTCACGGAGACACCAGATAAATAGATCAGGAACTTCACTGCTTTGTTTTACTGCTTTTATTAAAAAGTCTGATTTGATCTGTGTTTTTACAGACACAATAGATTTCCATTTTCACCTTTTCGTTCCTTGTCTGTTTGTTTTAAAAGATCGTTCTAGTTCAGCGTGAAAGCAGAAGAGGTCGATGTGAGCCAGTAGTTTGTACACAGTTATTCAGTCTAAGGAGACTCAGTTAATGCAGTCAGCCAGAACTCCTGTGGTTCATTCATCGACACACACATTTCTACTTTCATGCTTCCTTTAAGCAGCAGCAGATATTTATTTTTCAGCTTTCAAGTACAAACTAAAAATTATAAGCAAAAATTATAACAACTATATCACAAACTTGTTCCTAAACTACCAACTGTGTAAAATGAGTTCACACGCATGTCTGTCAGTTCAATCGGCATTAATATTTTCAATGAACTACTAATTAACTACTTAAATTGATTTAAAAATAAAAAAATAATTCACAGGTAAAAAAATTCAGGTTGCTGAGGTCTTTTTAAAATTTTAAATGTACTGATTTATGGTTGAATTTACGGACACAATTTGCTTTGGGAATATTCAAACTTTGAAAGAGTCTTCATATTTAAAGTGAGTGGCTGGACTCATAATAGTAATATAACATGTTTCATCTCCTCTAAAGTCTTCCAGACGAGTATTGACAATATCACCTGTCCCTTTATTCCTCTCCGCAGCTGGAGCATCAGATCAGGCTTTAAACACATTATTACTGCTAATACACACTTGTTCTGCTAAACTGCTAAATAAAGCTTCCAAAAGATGTTTTTTGCTGTGATGTCAAAGAACATATATTTGGTTCCCCAAAGAACCTTTCAGTAAAATAACCAATTTTTCTTAGTGTGAAGAGCATCTAAAGAATCAAAAGACTGATGAAAAGGTTCCATGGATATTACATGTGCTTTATGGAACCATCAATGCCATTTTATAGCATTAAAGAGCATTATTTTTTTAAATAATTTTAGCATAAATAAGTGTGCATTTATAGCAGATCTTGGTGATTCACACCCAGGGCTACGCAAGAGAGTTTGACAGAAATTATGACTTCAAATAAAAACGCAGGACTTTATAAGCAGATTAAAATAATCTTGAATAACATCTCTCTCATCTTCACAATGACAAAATGTCCGAAACAGTTCCCCGCAGAACTGTCAAAACGCGTGAGAGACACAAGTGAGTCAGTTTACAAGTGAATCCGTGTATTAATGGACACTTTAATAACAATGCAATATCCAGTATATGAGTTAAGAGAAACATTTCAGGTTCAATTTGGTATTAAAGAGGTACTGATGAAGACAGTAAAGGTTGGGAAACAAAAATACACACACACACACAAACACACACACACACACACATACACACAACACATAGTGTTTTTTGAAAATATATATTGTGTTTCCAGGTGTATGCACTTGTTTCTGATGCTTTTGGATGACTGAAGGAAACGGCTTGCTCTCTCTCCCCTCCTCATTCACAGTTACACACAGTATCTAAACCATTGTGTTTCAGACTTGCAGAGCAAACATGCTCACTTATATTGATCTCAGATCAGTCTAGACATAAATCAGCATTGTTCATTAGTGTTTTTGAATGATAAAATCAATACTATTGTGTAAATTATGTATAAGCGATAACTCAATCTCCATTTAAAGTATAGATAGGTTGTAATGTATAGAGTTTAGTATAGAGATAGTTATATTTACCTGTTGTGGTCCCGATGAGTAGAGTTCTGTTGGTTATCTGCTGATATGTTCAGTATCGTCCTCATGATGCTGGAGACACTGATAAAGCTGAAGCATCTTCTCGTCTCCTCTTTCATCCGTCCAACCCTCTATTGCTTTTCTGTCTCACTCATTCTGTCTGCTTCTAATTCTATCCCTTTCTCCTTCTGTTTGTCTCTCTCGTCCTCATTCATGCGATGCCTTCACATATTCCCCTTGATTCCAGTGGTTGTGCTCTCATATGTGTGTGCTCTCTCTCTCTCTCTCTCTCTCCCTCTCTCTCTCTCCCTCTCTCTCTCTCTCTCTCTCTCTCTCTCTTTCTCTCTCTCTCTCTCTCTCTCTCTCTCTCTCTCCTCCCTCTAATCTTTCTGTCTCATTACATATACATTTATTCTATTTTCAGGACAAACACAGCAAACTCTCCTTTCTTTTTGCACTCTCTGTATCTGTCCAGATTAATTGTCTGACTGATCGTCTACCTTCACCAGAAACCTATTGTACCAATGTGCATTGAAACCCATTTATTTGAAAGCTTCAAACTATCCTTTTATTAATGATTGGTAGGTGTTCTTTTGGTTGTCTTCAGGATGTAAGAAAGATAACGACAGTGGGCGGCTTTGGACAGTTGCATACTGATACTGATTTCTGTCAAAATTATATTCTTAGGTGCAAGGTTTTCTTGTCAATTTTATTTTTCATTTGCAAGTTAACTCTTACAGTAACAAACACTAAAAGTGGTCATATGATAGCGAAACAAACAGAGTTATTTGCATTTTGTGCATGCATGTGAGAACCAATGCTCATTGATGGAATTTTTGTTGTTGTTGAGTGAATCATATCTTATTTGAAATATTTTGACTAAGAAAATAATTTAAGTAAAGTATACAAGTTTTATCTTTTTTTGTCTTTTTTGGAACTTGAGGTCCGTTGCTTTGTTTGCTTTGATTCCGAATCTAACGTTCATAAAACATTAAACAGAATTTTAATTAAATCATAACTTGGAGGTTATTCCATTTTATGGAACAAAAGTGCTTCAAAGATTGAAAAGTGCACAAAGTGCTTCAAAGATCTTTTTGTCCACATCTAGAGCATTTAAGTTTTTACATGTATTGCTTCGAGTGTAAATGAAAAGTAGCTTGAGAAAAAACAAACTTACCTTCCATTGTCTGAATTTACAGAAGAAGAAAAAACTCAAGCCTTTTAGATCCATTTAAAAGGAACGCTATGTGATGTTGCATTAAAAATGAATGGCTGATATAAGGCACAGGTTTAATGTGATTTATTGTCATAACTAATGAAGTTAAGGTTTTAATAAATAGCTACAATTCATTATTTATTTATAAAATAATTGTGGCATATTTGTACATATTTTTCTTGACACACGTTAATGTCTTAGAGACTCAGGCTTATAGCATTATCAGATCTGCGCCCGGAGAACACAAAGCATGTTTGGACTTACTGAAATAATAAAAGCAAATACATTAGATTATGCTCGGCGGTAACCTTTCAGAATTCCTAGAAATGCCTGAAAATGTGTAGGATTTATGATTGTGCCTAGATACTTTAACCAAAGCTGCATTAGACCAGAATACACACAGAGTACAAACACAAAATTAGATGACTTCCCATGTTCTGCCGTTGAAGATTATATTTTTGGAAGCACTCTTATTGTTTGTTTTTTTACAAATGTATTCTGCTGTCATAAGTTTAACATCAGTCTGCTCTTATGCAGTTTGTATGAATAAATCCTCTTCAATCCAATGAATCTGTTATAGGCTATAATTGAAGAATGCCATTTCAGTACAAGAATTCTGTCTTTCTCATGACGCCAATACTCTTGTGGCTGATTGGATTTTATTACCAAATTCAGATAAACTTATAAACTTAGTAAACAACCTCAATTTATTCATATTTCTAAAATTATTGTATCATACTGGAAATGCCATGAGCAAGTAAATAAAATGCTTGTCTGTGGAAAACATGGGATAAAGGATTGGTATTGCTTTACATATGTACACTCACCTAAAGGATAATTAGGATAATTAAATGTCCTCATATCATTATTATTAACTAGTATTACTGTTAATTAGCTAAAAATAAATAAATGATTGACTCAAAGTGTTTTTTTTATCAGCATATAAAACACAGCATATTGCAGCCATGGAAGCCAGTGGACAAACTGGGTCAGAGATCGCAGATTCTACCTGACCTAAAAAGCCTCGGCACCCGTCTAAAAATCTCATTTTAAAAGTGCATATTAAACGCGATATCAACATAAATCATTAAATTAACTCATCAACCCAAGTCCCCTTGCATTCCATTGTCAGTTGCAGTCGTTCCTGTTGCATGTCCTTAACCTGGCGGGGCAGGGGAAACTAGGATCTCCGATATTTTGAATTTGGACTGCAGTACCCCTTTCCACCACTAGCTCAATATTACATACTCCACCTTTAGGTCCTTGTGTATTAGTTGTATTCCATTCAAAACCAGTTCCTTATTTGTATGCTTCAGATTTGCAATTCCTGTGTGCTTGTGGATCGCAGGAGAGAAGGAGAAGCATATCATAAATGTGATAAAACTTAAACATTTTTCTTTTTTACTTCATTGTTCTCTGCATGATTCTGATGAGTCAACAGGAACATTATGTAGTGAAATATTGTTGTATCATGACAGGTAAACTGAACTTTTGACTGACGTCTCCTGCTCTGTGCTAGTTTTATGTCTCTCATAAAACCATATTTATGCTATATATTTTAATATAAAACATGACTTGAGGGAAAGCCACCATCTTTATATGTCCTAGGGACGAAAATGCATTCATTCCCAGTGTGTTAGTTTGTTGTATTCATACAACACATTGCAATGGATTTCATCAGATAAATTCAACATTTTTGAAGTCTAGAAAGCAACCATAAATGATTGCCTTGGTGATGTGGCATGTTTTATGCACCACTGAGGATTTTGTATCAGTTAATGGAGTGTAACTGCAGTCAGGTGCAGAAAATTATGTTTTTGAACAGACCTGCAGATGTCCTTTAATACTGAGTGCAAAGGAATTGATGTTATGGTGTATTTTTAGCTGAATATGTCCATGTAGTTGAACCATAAGTGCACTGATGTGCTAGCATTCATACCTGTATCAATACGTAAAGCAGTCACACTTTAAATTGATCTTGGCCCTGCCATTGTGTCATGCTTGTGTCAGTGTGTATGTGAGCGTTCAATACTGAATAGAAGTATGCAATAATTCATGCCTTCAGTACACAGTAAATGTTCTTGCCTTATAAAAGTATGATGATACTTGTACATGCACAAACCATCTCTTCCCCTTTATCTGAAGAACGTAACCTTTTAAATTTGATAACATCAAGGTTGTAAAACAGTATACTAACCTTAGTGTTTCATGTGTTTAAGCATGATGCATCATAAATGCACACTTAAAAATATATGCAGTTCTTGGGTAATTTTGACATTTTCTCAGTTGTTAACTGATGGCATGTTTTTCTATTGTGCAAATATTAAGCTTTGGAATGAAGTAAAGTAAAAGTTTCCCAAATACCATGTAATAAAAATACCATGCATGGCAAGCCATTTAATGCATTTCTTTAGTTTTCAGGTAGCCTAACTGATAACATATGATCATAAGAGGTGATATGATAACATGATCATACGATGATAACAATGTGAGATCATATGATCACCATAATATGATATGGCTTATGAAACCCAAGAACAGTACCATAATACTAAAATGTAATTGTGTGTTGCTAATGTTATTTAGTTCATAATTTTCCTGCTGAAGATAATCAACCAAAAATCTTTTGTTTAAATATTGTGCCATGTGTACACCAAAATACAAGCTCACGTTTAGTTTCACTAATATCCAGAAGGCCTATGTCAGCACCATTTAGCCTATCATTTATTGGCCGAATGTCTGATGCGTATGGCACACAAAGTTGTCATCACCTGATTGGTAGAATTCTACAGGATTCTAAGTGCACATTACCTGATAATGGAAATGTGTTGGCGGTTTCATTGCAAGTATTCAATGCTTTCCACTACAGAGTCTTCAGAATAAAAAAAAAACAATCTCCTTTGGCATCCTTTTTAGAGTAAATTATTACAAATACTACTTGCATTATTTTTCAGTCTTATAGTTTGGACTTAGTCTATTTGACTAAAATTGTTTCTCGTGATCTGAACAAATTATTTGCCTATCTATCTGGAAGCTTGTGTCCGCCACAGAATAAAACATTTTAAAAGATAATTGCGACTTTATATCTCAAAATCGTGAGAAATAAAGTCAGAATTGGGCCGCACACTGTTACGTATCTTCTGAAAGAGTACAGAATCTCCAGATCAAAAACTCAGGCGAAGAAAAACAGAAACAAGCATTGCTTACTCACATATAAGCTTTCTCAAACATAAAAGGATTAAAGTTCACTTTTAAAAAAACGTTTGCTGATAATTTACTCACCCCCATGTCATCCAAGATGTCCATGTCTTTCTTTCTTCAGTCGAAAAGAAATGAAGGTTTTTGATGAAAACATTCCAGGATTTTTCTCCATATAATGGACTTTAAGGGAACCCAAACGGTTCAAGGTCCAAATGACCGTTTCAGTGCAGCTTCAAAGGGTTTTAAACGACACCAGACGATGAATAAGGGTCTTATCCAGCGAAACGATCGGTCATTTAAAAAATAAATTAAAAAGTTTAAGTTTTATAAGCACAAATGCTCACCTTGCTCTGTTCAGTTCATATTAAAATCCTGGAATGTTTTCATCAAAAACCTTAATTTCTTTTCGACTGAATAAAGAAAGACATGTCATCTCTTACTTTTGTTACCCTTTAACCCTTCCAGCTTTATAGATGTTTATAAATGTTAATAAATTATATTTTAAAGAAATACATTTTATGTGAATAAATGTGACGGTACAATACAATTTTAAAGCATTTGATGAAAGCAAAGATGCCTAAAACACATGGCTACATGTCATTTATTTACAAATATATCAACTTGTGCCCTTATATTTAGTTATATTTCATCTATAAACATCAACAGTTCGCTTTGTACAGCCTACACGTGTGTGTGAGAATTTGCTGCTTCTCAAGTGTTTTCCTGGAAACCGCTCTTTCAGTCACACACTGCCCTGCAATCTCCTGGAGAAACGGCGAGTCAAGATGGCAGTGTGTTATTAAATTGTCGACATTGCTGATTGTGACTAGTCACCCTCTAATAAAGAAAATGGTTCCAATGTCTGGATGTTGTTCTTTCTCTCAGTCTCTCGCGATATACATGTTCACCTCAGCTTTTTTTCTGATGCAAACCTGAGAGGCATTTCCATGGAAGAATGACTACAGCATTCAACCTGTCAAAGACATTCACTCAGCCTGTGTCAGGACTATTTGTGTCCATAGCAATTTAGTCAGGTAAAAACATAACTTCATACACAAGTGTTATTTTTAATGTGCTTTGATAAAATGTCATGTCAATAACCGCTTATAGGCTAAATAACTAGAACCATAGCTTAAAATTATTTATTAGTTCAGGTTGAGGTTGCCTTGTACAGATCATTCAATTGAGAAATAAAATGTTTACCTTTTTGTCCTATTTAATGCGTAACATTCAGGATATCTTGATATTACTATGGAAAAAACATCTTAAAGATCCATCTGATGCATTGCTTGCATTTCCAACACTTCGTACTTCATTCAGTCATTTCCATCATGTGTGTGTGTCCTGGTTAGCCATGTTTCCATTCAGGTAGTAGCCTATTTTTTTTTTTTTCCCCAAATGTATAAGTTGTTAAAATACAGGTAGACATATATAAACAAATTCACTAATATAAATTAAAAACGTGTTAATAGTGAGATCACAATTGGAACAAATTGAAAATACAGAAACACTGACTCCCAGGTGATACCGATGCAGTAACATAAGCCATCCGCATGATGGCAGCACTCAAAACAGCACTTCTTTAAAGTGCTCGAGACTAGAATATCTTTTCAAAATGACACTGTAAACTAACTGATTTTTCAATAACATGATTTTGAGTCGCTGAAACATCCTTCAGTTGTATTAAAAATGGTATTAGATAAGTTGTATGCTGGTCACCTCTAATATAAATTAGTATGTTGCAGATTATCATCTGCATTTTCTCTAGCGTTTATGATTACTTGATTATTGGATTACTTGATTACTAATGACTGGATTTGCATTCGGATACATACCATGGTATTCTTTGTACACTAGTGTTCAAAAGCTGTTGTTGTTTTTAAGGAAATAATGCATTTTTCCTAGCGGTTAACAAAACTGCATGCGTCTTGCGGAAGAACATTGTAGCCGGAACTACTACTCTCTGTTTATCTATATGACGAGTCACGCAGGTACTGGACTACTCCGCCGCTCGGTCTGAAATAGTCCGAATATAAACCCTTATTTTAAGCGTACCGTAGTGATTCAGGATAAGACAAAAACACGGTTTGGAAGAAGGATTCATGATGTTATACATTTTAAACAAAAAAAAAAGTACAAAGTGCACCTTTAAGATAATCAAAAGTGATGGTAGTAAAGGCATTTATAACGTTACATTATATCTATTTCAAGTAAATGCTGAGATACATTTTTCTATTCATCAAAGAATACGTTAAAAAATGATCATCATACGACTTAATTACATTAAAATGTAATAAAACCTGAAAACAGTTTATTTGAATTTGTAATAATATTTCGCAATATTACTGTTTTTACTGTATTTATGATCAAACAAATGTCTTTCAAAATCATTTTAAAAATCTTACCAACCCCAAACTTTTGAACAACAGTGTACGTATAACATAAATATGATAATTATTCAATACCTTTTCGTCTCCTGCTGTACCTGCTGTACCACAAAAAAGTACCATGGTATCCGACTGTAATACAGTGTTACTTTGATATATACACATTATATATCAAAGTAACACTGTATTACAGTCGGATACCATGGTACTTTTTTGTAAAGTGTGGAAAAGGTCATGTCATATTGAGTCATTATAAATGTATCATTATTTAATTTAACTTAAACGATTGTTAAATTAGTTTTGTAAGGCAGTTAATCTGGCCTTGTGGACCTACAATCTAGTTCTAAACAGTCAAAAAATTCTTTACAAAAAAAAAAAAAAGCTTACAAAAAGTCTGAAGAAAAAGATTAAGTCATCTTGAAATACAATGTATGGACATTCAAACACATTTTATGTTTGAGGTTGAAAGATATTATTGCGAAACATTTAACGAGCAGCAATTTACCGTTAAACGTGACTTAAAATGAGAAAGATGCGCTAATTCATACAGCTTCTTGTTCATGATGAAACCTTATCCAGTCATAGCGACATTTCTCACGTCTTTCTTCGGCCAATTGGGCTTGAAATTGATCCTGAACCAGCAGTTGAGGAAGTAATGAACCCCTTTTTGAACAGATGTCACCTGGCTATCACCCAGTTTGCACCTTGTCTTCCTGCGCCCACGCTGGACTGTGTCCGCTGGGTAACTGCGTGGCCGGCATACAGCGATGACTCTTATATGTGCCCAGATGCCTGAAGCTCCGCCCACACTGGTAGCAAGTGTATGGCGTAGCGCCGCTGTGAATGCGCATGTGTGTGTATAAGTTGCCCAGCTCTTTAAACCTGCGACCGCACTGGGGACAGGCGTACGGGCTCTCTCCCGTGTGCACGCGCTGGTGACGCTTCAGTCCGGACAGCACTGGGAAGCCCTTCCCGCACTGCGGGCATGGGAAGGGGCTCTGGGCTCCGCTGTGACTGAGGCGGTGGCTCTTGAGGCGCGCGGCGTGACGGAAACGCTCTCCGCACTCGGGACACACGAAGGGCTTCTCGCCGGTGTGGATGCGCTGGTGCTGCCGCAAGTTTCCCAGATAGTTGAAATGCCGGCCACAGTCGCCGCACTCGTAGCCGCCCTCCACTTTCTTCTCCCGCGCGCCCCTGCCAGCGGGTCCTTCCGGGCCTCCCTGAGCCCGTCCCGCCTCGCCCGAGTCGCCCTCCCCGCGAGAGGAAGAACTGCCCGGCGGAGACTGCAGAGCGTTCTCCTCGTGATGCATCAGCTTGACGTGTTCCTCCAGGAAAGAGGAGTCCGGGCAAAGCGTTCCACAGAAGGGGCAGATGAAGGTGTGAGAGGAGAACTGCTGACCTGGAAGAGACCGGGAAGTCAATTCATATTTCACAAGCACATCAAGAGGATTTAAAGAAATAGTTCATACAAAAATGTGTTTATCCCTGAGAGTTCACCCTCAGTTGTTAATACCTGTACGACTTACTTTCTTCCACTGAACACAAAAGATTATTCTTAGGTGTTATTATCACCGTAACACTTTACAATAAGGTTCATTTGTTAACGTGAACTAAGAATGAACAATACTTCTACAGCATTTATTAACCTTAGTTAATATTAATTTCAACATTTACTAATACATTATTAAAATTAAAGGTTGTATTTGTTAACATTGATGCACTGTGAACTAACATGAACAATGAACAGCTGGATTTGTATTAACTAACATTAAGAAAGATTAATAAATACTGTAACAAATGTATTGCTCATTGTTAGTTGAAACATTACCTAATGTTAACTAATGAACCTTATTGTAAAGTGTTACCATTATTACTACTATCAATCTATTCTTTCATACTATGAATGTCTAATATTCACTACAGTTGAAAAGTTTGGCGTTTTTAAATAAATAAATAAAAAATGAATAGTAAGGATGCATTGAATTGATCAAATGCAGTAAAATATTTATTTCTTGTACCACTGGTTCCAGAAACATTACACAGCACAACTGTTTTCAATTCTGATAATAAAAAATAATATATATTTCTTGAGCAGCCAATCAGAATGATTTCTGAAGGATCATGTGACACTGAAGACTGGAGTAATGATGCTGAAAATTCAGCTTTGATCACAGCAATAAAAAATACAAAGAAAACAGTTATTTTAAAATGTAATAATATTTCACAATATTACTGCTTTACTGTATTTTAGATTAAATAAATGCAGCTTTGGTGATACTTTTTTCTTACAAATCTTATCGACCCCAAACTTTTGGTAGTGTATCCCTTTATGTTACATAAAAGAAAGAAAGTTATATGGTTTGGAACATCATGAAGGTGATAAATGAATCAACTTTTATGTTTTGGATGATGCATTGCATGTTTAGGCAGACGCATAAAAAACAAGCGATTTTATTTTAAATGCAAATTCCAGGCCATACTGTGAATGATTGTTATTTTGCATAATGTTAACCAATAACCAAATAAGCATTTACTTTACACCATTTAAACAAACTCTCTATCCTCTACTTAGACGTCACATTTGCTCGGAACTAGGGTTGCGTAGTTAATCGAAATGATCAAAATATCACATATCGCGATATCGGAATGATTCTAATAGGCTACTTCAAAACCCAGTGAAAAGTCAAAGTTTTAGGTCGTCCTAAAAACTGTCCATTTTATCAAGAAATTAAAGTAATAAATGACGTTTTGACGCTCTTAAATGTGACAGATCGCTGTAGTCAGTGCCTCGGTTCAGTCTGTTCTTCCACTTTAATACAAGTTACAGCTCGAAAAACATGCATGAACATCGGAAGGTATGTGGAAGGACACAGAACAACTTACCAAAATGAATAATGTCTCATGTAATCTCAACAGCAGAAAGACGTCAATAAAAACCGCCTGTGCACAATATGTTAACATAACGTTGTATCTACATTAGGAAAGTGTGAACAAAGTTCACAGTTTGTGAGTTAGCTATAAAAACACCAGAGAGGAGCTTTTTAACTGTTAATTATACATGTATATTTTGAAGACATTTGTTATGAAGACAGGCATTCCTGAAAACGACATTATGTGCCAAACATTTCAAATTTGATTTGAGTGTAATTATTGTATCAGAAAATAAATAGCAGTTGAATAAAATAGTTTGGGCTCTGTTGTTAATTTGAATCTGTAACATTAGAGTAATGTACTAGAGGAGAGCGTTCCCTGTGTACAGCATTAGTCTGGAGAGATTTTTTTCCTTAAGAAAATCAAACTATTGGTAGAACAATGTAGTATCAGTGCATAAAGATCACTCAAATGTTCAGATAAGAGTCAGTAGTGCACAACACACAATTATTCCCTGCTGGAATTACACCTGAAACTGCTACGTTCCCTTTCTCTGAAAACACTGACCTGGCTCCATTCTGTCCATACTGTCCTCCGCTGGGCTGCTCCTGTCCTCTCGAGGGGAACCCTGAGTGTCCAGAGGAAAATGATCAGACACCGACCTCAGACTTCCTCTTCCTCCTTCAGAGTCTTCATTTTCTTCATCCTCATCCACGGGGGGAACGTCCTCGCATTTTGTTTCAGCGTCCCCTAAAGAAGCAGAGAAGCACAGGGATAAATGCAACACCCTCTGGGTTTTGATTTTTTTTTTCTGTCAATGTTCAGCTTCAGCCTAAATATTTATTTTTCAAACACCTTTGAGATGTCAGCAGTCATTACCAGCAAATTAAATAAATAACGGAAGTAAGGCAGATACAATAAAAAGTATAAAACCAAGAAACTGAAAACCCATTTGCGCATTAAATATTGCAGCAAAGACAGCATTTGAAAAGAATGTTCTATACTATAAACATGCAAATGTACACATACTACAAAGAATGCACACTAGATGGAAATATGCATACCATACATAATACTATATTTGTACGTGTATATACACACTGAAATGCATGCGTACTACATGGATGCATGCAGTTTATAGAACTATATGTATTCTATAATGCATGCATAATATAAATGACATACATACAGCACATATGCACCCACATGTAAGTAGCTACAAAAAAATTATACTACATGCATATTGTACTCATGTATTGTGAATACAAATATATATATATATATATATATATATATATAAAATGCATGCATGTTATGCTACAATCAATGCATGCAAACTTCATACTCCTATATTCATCTAAATACTGTATAATGCATGCATATTATAACATGTGTACGGCAATGCATGGCAAACTATATGTACACATGTGTAAAATTCAATGCATTTAATATTCAACTACATGCATAGGCTACTACAATTCGTGTCCACGAGACTGGATTGAGCAGTAACGTTACCTTTAAACTCGGCTGAGTTGAGCTCGACCCCTGCCATCCACTCATAGTCATACAAGCGCTTGCTGGCGGAGGGCAGCATGTTGAAGATGTCCGCATCCGCGTCCGTGTCCGCGGACCCGCTGTCCGTCCACAGGCTCAGCGACGCGTGCGGCTGCGCGTCGGACCCGAAGGCCTGACTGCTGTGGTCGCTCTCCACTTCAGCAACGCCCCGCTGGTTCTTATCCTTCATCAGATAGTCGCAGATGGCGTTGATGTTCTCCTTCTTCACCACGGGCGTCCCCGGTTTGCTTTTCTTCGCGTCGGCGCTGTGTTTCTGGCCCGTTTGATGCTCTGATTTCCTGACGTCCATGGTGCTGGAGTTAGAAACCCTCCCGTCTTTCTCCGTCGACTCCAGCTTGGCCTTCAGGAGCTCGATCTCGTCGGTTTTCTCGCGGAGCTCCATCTTCAGGACTCGGATCCGGACGCCGACCAGTTTGCGTATCTCGGACAGCGCGGACTCGAGCACCACCGTGATGTTTCTGCCCAGGTGCTCCGTGATCTCGGTGACCGAGCACACCAGCTGCTCGTCGGGCTCGAGCTCGGAGAAATCCTCCTCGTCTCGGCTGAAGGAGCCCGTGTTGTCCATGAACGCGCCCTGGGACTCAGAAGACGGGCCTGTTTCCATGTAGCAGTGGTTTCTTTTTCGGCTCATGCTGAAGAGCGCAGGCACGCAGCGCGGATGGGACAGTGTTTTGATCGTGATGGACACCAGATGCACAGACACCATAGAACAACCTGAAGAACTTCCTCTCACCTCGGAAGTTGAGTATATAAACAGCGCCCTCTATAGACCCATCCTGTAGACTGCAAAAACAGACAGACTAGATATACAGTGGACAATCCTCCTCACACCCAGCAATGAGTTTTAGAAATAGTAGAAAACCTCGGTAGAAAGGTAGAATTATATTATGTATTACACGCTCAGGGCTTTGCAGAGATACCAAATGTTCCCTCTTCTTGGTCTTTAAAAAAGACTGAATGATCAAACCCAGACAGCAACATAGTGTCGGCCCACATCTGTGATGTACATGTACAGATGTGGGCCGGATCTGGGCTGACACTATGTTGCTGTCTGGGAATTTAGCACTCTTATGGAAACATTATAATATTTTGTAATTATCATTTAAATCTGACTAATTTTTTTATTGTTTGTCAGAAATCAACATCTCAGAAAAAGAAAACCGTTATTAGGTTTCAGATCAGAATATGACTTTCTGGTATGAAACAGGGCATCGATTTCATACCTGACCTCTAGAGACACCAGGACTCACATCATGTTTATCAGGCATTTTGGAGACATAACAAGTGAATAGGGAAATAAATTATATACCAATATTCTTACGAAATATGAGATATTCTTATGAAAACATTCCCAATTATTACTCCCATTATTACACGTCTTTTTTATTAGGCTATACATGTTGCCCCAAGACAGAACACATAATTAGAGTGTATAGATGCATTGCATGGAAAGAGAATGTAATTTATGTTTACATATTGCATTAAGTAAAATGGTATATCAAATCATTCTGTTATATCTTTCATAACATAGTTAAGTATCATCTTTATATAAAGTTTGGATTTAAAAAAAAAAAAGCTTGAAACATAAATATTGATTGGTGAATGAAAAAAAAAATGATGAAATTGAAATTTGCCCATTCATGTCTTTTAAATGTCTTGGGTAAATGGGTCCTGGTGTCCTGGACATAGCATAACATTAATAAAATATATTTTTTCAAAAATGTCTTTATTCAATTTGTTTCTTATGCTCCACACAATGTAATGACCTAAAAAAAAAAAGATTAGATTCACAACAAAAACAAATGTGGTTTTTAGGACGATACAGTAACAAGTATGAAGTGTAATAGTTTTTATGAGGTCATGTAGTGATGACCTGGTGTGTGCTTGAAGTAGGCTATTTTAGTATTTTATACAACGTATAAACTGCATAATTTAAAATTACTCTTCATATATTTGTCTCATTAAAGACACTATCTGTGCTGTTAAAAAATAGTGTGAGCTGCAAAACACAGTATATCAAAGCTAGGCATGAGTCAGGTCTATTTAAGGCCAAGCAGGTTGAATAAAAGAACTCTATAAAAAAGCCCGTTTGTTTGCTTTATCTCTGGTTTTGAAGCAGGAAAAATTCTGTTTTAAGTAAAGGGCACTTTAGACTTGACTTTGTACACATAAAATCTCACCTGTTATTGGTTTGCTTCCTTTCACACGGTTGTTGTTTGATGACATGTTATAATCACAATAGAAGTAAATTGGTTATATGGAGAGAGAAAAATACTATGGAAGTCAATGTTGGCCCATCAACTGTTTGGGACATTCTGCACAATACCTTCTTTTGTGTTCGAAGGAAAAAAGAAATTCATACTGGTTCGGAACAACTTGTGGGCGAGTAAATGATTAATTTTCCCTTTTGGGTGAACTATCCCTTTAATAGCTTTTATTAAACTCATGAACCCCAGTCTGGGAAACCATGACGTAATGTGATATTTAATGCACTTCATGTTGTTGATAACAAAGAATGGAATACATTTTCTGTCTCTTTGTATTTTTATATCAATATAGTACAAGATTATCCTATTCCAATCAATGTGATAATCGAGTTAGGTCAAAATAATATAATATATTACTTTAGATGTGTAATGTAATTGTTTAGATTAGAACTAAATTTTTTGTCATGTAATTTGGAATCAGTAATCGACTACAATTTGTAAGTATCTACCCATACCAGCAGCACTTGGGTCATACCATTTTTTTTCTTTAAAAGTATAAAAATGATTAATTCACAATGAATATGTTACAACAAACAAATAGTGAGCCCACACACAGACAAAAATAGATCATTTTTAAAATGCATTTTTAATAATCATTCATTTTTGTGGCTTTTATAACCGAGTCTGTGTTAAACAAGAGTTTTGCAATTCCAAAATTACAATACAAGACAGCCTTGGTAAAAATAAAAATATGCATGTACCTCCCACTATTAACCAACTAGTTACACTGATATTCTGATGTGCACTATGACTCCATTCTAACACTGAACACAGAGGGTTTTTTTCTTTCTTTTTTTCTAATCATCATGAAATAAAGAATGGTCGTGAGTTACAACATATTAATGAATAACCTCTTCAATCTTAGGTTACATTATTAACATACACAATATTTTCCACATGCACATTTTGGCTCCATTATCAGTCTTTGAAAATGTCCAACAAGCAGCTTCCTTCAGACAAACGTTGCTTTATATTGCACTGTGTCGCTCTCGTTGACTTCCAGCACCCCGCTGAGGGGACGGGACGCCTCTGTGGAGGGGTGAATGCCATTTCTCATTTTGTTCTGGCACTGGCGAAGCTCGGCTTTGTAACCCTCGAAGCTGTCCTCCAGAGTGACCCCCTCCACACCGACCCCCCTGTCCCGCAAGGAGGAGTCCACTTGGGATGTTGAGGAGGGGTGCTGGTTATTATTGACCGCTGAAATACACGAGCTTCCTTCCTGTGTACCTGGAGAAAAGTTTGCAAACAAGTCAGCGAAGCACAGATAAAGAAATATACAGAGAGAAACGTGGGAACTGGGAACCAATCTGATTGTTGTATTCACGCTAAATGAAAGTAAGGTTTAGGTTGGATTTTCAACTTGATTTAGTGGCATGATTATTACCACGGAAATGCTCTGGAATAGCCTACCCTATATAGGTTAAAATAAATATAGGCGTAATAAAGTTCAAATTAATTATGAGACAGCATGTTCAAGGACACTATAATGTAAAATAACAATAAATAGGGAAAATGTCCAATCGGTCACTTTTTTATTTCTGCTCTCTACGAAAACTTGATGACTGAGTGAGCAACATTAATTTGACAGTGACACCAAACCACAAGGTGGCAGTATGTCCCCATTTGCTTTAAAATAAATAAATCAATCAAAACTCAGCCCAAAAATAATGTTAGGATGGTGTCACTACTTTATTAATGATAAAAAAATTATTACAAATTTTTATTATTATTATTTGTATAATATAAATATAGAGTGGGGCAGGGATGACGTAATTTTGTAGGCCAAAACATGGAAGCAAGTTAAAAAGGTGAGGTTTTGGTTAAATGCTTACAAAAATTAGGTCTGTGGTAAACACAGGCTCAACATATTTTCACGTTTTATTCTTTTGATTTTGTCTTGAAAAAAGCGGTTGCTAACAAGTGGCTAAATGGGACTACAGAGGTTGTCAGAGACATTAAACGTCATCAGTCGAACAGGTCAACTCCATTTTCACACCCCAATTATTATAACTCGAACTTTCAAGGATTTAAAAAAAAATTATTATTATTTATCTTCTCCATCTAAACTGGTTATATCAAAAACTGAAAGAGTTGTCAGAAGGTGTGTTCGACATCGGCTGCGGCTGGATGTAAGCGATCGGCGAGAGTAGCCGCGTGCAGCCGGGGAGGAGCTGCAAACGGAGACGTGAAGTCGGACACTTCTGCTTCCCGTAGTGACCGCTCACGTGGTGTTTGCATACTTTATCACAGCTTAAGTGAAATAAATGCAATATTTGCTAAATACACGGATGTTTCAGAAGCATTTTCATTCAATACTTTATGTACTGCTTCATACAGCGTCTGTTTGAACAAGAATAAAGTTCACCATAAGCCTACAGCTAGCCTACTATCAATGAAGTGGAATCAACGTTTTTTAATCAGTTTTAATTGGATAAACATGACACAATATAACATTGCGACTACATGAAAAGAGTGCTTACTGTTATAAAAATGATTTGTGAGCTGTAGAGGAACTAAAGGTGGTCGAATAAACACGAAACACACGTGATCGTTGTCATGCGGTGAATCCGGCCAATCGTGGAACTGCCGTGTCGTCATCAGCGCTCGTGCAGCCCAGAGCAGCCGCTCTTCAGAAGCTGCGCTGGCTGAGTTCTCCGGCTACTCTCGAATCGCTCTCGCGTTACTTTGATGGCATACGTCACAGTCACGTGGCGTCGGCGCTGTATCAAGTCGGACAAAATTTCTAACCGGCATACACTGCTTCAAGTCAGACGCCGATCGTTCTGCGCAGAGCTGCATGAAGTCGAACAAGCCTAGAAGCTTCGTGATGGTGACGTTGAAGTCATGCGACCGCGGTGTTAGTTTATAGCCTACGTTTAGCTTTTGACTTCTGCCGATTGTATTTACGCTTCAAACTTCATAAACGTTGTGTTCATTGGTCAATATTATCACGATGAACAAAACGTGTAAGAATCATAAACTTTTGTTAGTCACAGACCTTTTTTTCTGCAGCAATCCAAAAGCCAATGGAAAAATCCTATTGGGTTTTTGTCGAGGGAACCAAGGTGAGGCTGGCTTCCGGGTTGGCCTATAAAAATATGTCATCCCTGCACCACTCTTTTGAAGAGTGACCGTTTAAGTAAAATTAAATTACTACAAAAAAACTAAAGAAGAGTTAGAATAAGGGGAGTTGAAAGGAGCATTTCTAGTTTATGTTCATTGGAAACAGGCAAATGATGTAGATGGCAGAGCTTTCTTCACATCATGCTCTCATAGGTCACTTTTCATGCAGTGAAATATTATTTTAGCAGCTTTGATAGGTTGGAAATATTATTTTTGTGCAAAAACATGCTGTACACCATATCAGAGATGTTTGATTATACTAGGATAAATGCTATGTTACCAATAATGCTTGGATGTATCTGACTGGTTTCAGATCAGCTCTAGATTAGTAATCTGAATCAACAACAAGGCTCCAGTATAATTTTCAAATGCAATCGGTATGCAAGAAAGTATGAATGAAAAAAAGAAAAGGAAAAGATTTATAGAAAGTTAAGATGCCAAAAAGTAAAGAATGGAGCATAAAGAAACACGATTACACCAGGATAGATTGAACAGAGGTGTAGGGATGTCACACAAGATCACAAGCAAGTCTAGTCTGATTTTGCTATCATTTATTAGATATGATCAGATTCGCACAGAATCAACATGATCAACTACAAAGGAAACAGGATGGCAGGAAAATCAACAATGTTTGAAAATGCAGGCTTTAGCATGAATCTGAAATCCAGCTTTGTTGAATGGCACTTTAGGCAATGGTGATTAGATGGGTAGAGACACATTTGCACAGCTTGTATCAAAAGGAAAAGTACAAAAGACAGAACAAAAAAACTATATGAGACAGTTTTTACATGATTATTTACAACCCTCTGAAACACTGTAAGCAGCACAGTCTTTGTATTGTAGTCTTTGATATACATTACAGCATGATCTATATGGTGTCTTATTGTTATAAGGATGTGTCAAAACAGGGAAGACAAATGAATGTCTTGTTAATTTAAAGCTTTCAACACATTACATAGTCCACACTCAGTTACAAATAAATGAGCTCTGAGCTGCTGAATGAATTGCATAGCATACTCATACTATTTCTGTATTAAATAACATGTAGACTGTCCATAGTATGCACATTTTATACAAACACAGAATACCCAGATGCCCTACTAGATTTGATGAATGTAGGGTAGAACAGAATACACTGCAGTGCATGGAACACTATATCCCACAATGCAATGCAATCTAACACTTTATCTGATGAAAGAACTGCAAAATAACCATATTTTTGTGTTTTTAACTCATTGATTTTTTTTTCTTGTAATTAGGTCATGTTACAATTATGGTTATGTGCATAATCCATATTGTTTCACATGCTATTCTTAAAGAAACATCAGGCAGTTTATAGTTCATACTGTGCAGTATGCAGTACACTAGTATTTCATTTTAATAACAGCTACACTATCATTCAAAAGTTTGGGGTCAGAACTTTTTTTTGTATTAAAAAAAAGCATCAAATTGATCAAAAGTGACTGTAAAGACATTTGTAATATTACAAAAGGATTTCTATTTCAAATAAATAGATTTCCATTAAAAATAAGTATCATGGTTTCTACAAAAAATATTAAGCAGCACAATTTTCAATGCTGATAATATGAAATGTTGATTTGGCAGCAAATCAGCATATCAGAATGATTTCTAAAAGAGTCATGGAGTAATGATGCTGAAAATTCAGCTTTGATCACAGGAATAAATTATATTTTAAAATATATTCAAATACAAAAATAGCTCAATATTACTGTTTTTACAACAAAAAATAATCTAATAAATACAGCCTTGATGAGCAGAAGTGACTTCTTTCAAAAGCAAACAAAAATAACTTACATACCCCAAACTTTTCAACAGAAGTGTATGTAATTGTCAATATGATATTTAGTGAGATCAACACTATCAAGTGTATGTCAGTCTCGTCAGATGAATTTGGGATGCGTGTTTTTAATACTACACTACTCCATTCAGACATGCCACCCACCACACGCACACACACACAGCGACACTCACGGCTAGTCAGGCGGAAGAAATACCTGGGCTGGGCCGCTTGTGAACGCATGCCGGAGGAGTGAAGTCGGCCTCAGGTAGACTGCCCTCATAAGGAGGCGGAGAGATCGGTGGAGACGGAAGCAGAGTGGAGTTAGGGCTGGTGATGTCCCCCTCCCCCACCAGAGTCAGATCGCACAGCCCTTCCTCCTCCGGGCCCTGGGGACCCGTGGGGCGTATGATTGGGGAGAGTGGGGTGATGAAAGGGAGCGAGTCAGGGCTGGGTGCACGGGGGTGTCCGTTAGAGGAGCTGGGTTTAGGGGGTTGGGGGTTTGTGGTGGTGTGGCCGGGTTTATGGGAGGTGGGGGTCGAGCAGGCAGGAGGTTGGGGTTTGGGATCAGGAATCACACGGAGAAAGTCGGGAAGCACGAGATCTTCTTTTCTCAGCAAGCCTCTCTGGTCATCGACGCGATTGCTCTGGGCACGACTCAACAACTCGAAAAATTCTAGAAAAGAAGAGTGATTTAGACTAGTAAACAGTAACCATTATAGCAAAACCTGATAAAATTAAGCCGAAAGACAAAACATGGTACAGTTTCTTGACCCAAAAAGTATTAAGACATTTCTGCCACGTTTTAAAAAGTAAAAAAATAAATAAAACATATATACTATACTATACTATACTATATATATATATATATACACTCACCGGCCACTTTATTAGGTACCCCATGCTAGTAACGGGTTGGACCCCCTTTTGCCTTCAGAACTGCCTCAATTCTTCGTGGCATAGATTCAACAAGGTGCTGGAAGCATTCCTCAGGGAGTTTGGTCCATATTGACATGATGGCATCACACAGTTGCCGCAGATTTGTCGGCTGCACATCCATGATGCGAATCTCCCGTTCCACCACATCCCAAAGATGCTCTATTGGATTGAGATCTGGTGACTGTGGAGGCCATTTGAGTACAGCGAACTCATTGTCATGTTCAAGAAACCAGTCTGAGATGATTCCAGCTTTATGACATGGCGCATTATCCTGCTGAAAGTAGCCATCAGAAGTTGGGTACATTGTGGTCATAAAGGGATGGACATGGTCAGCAACAATACTCAGGTAGGCTGTGGCGTTGCAACGATGCTCAATTGGTACCAAGGGGCCCAAAGAGTGCCAAGAAAATATTCCCCACACCATGACACCACCACCACCAGCCTGAACCGTTGATACAAGGCAGGATGGATCCATGCTTTCATGTTGTAGACGCCAAATTCTGACCCTACCATCCGAATGTCGCAGCAGAAATCGAGACTCATCAGACCAGGCAACGTTTTTCCAATCTTCTATTGTCCAATTTCGATGAGCTTGTGCAAATTGTAGCCTCAGTTTCCTGTTCTTAGCTGAAAGGAGTGGCACCCGGTGTGGTCTTCTGCTGCTGTAGCCCATCTGCCTCAAAGTTCGACGTACTGTGCGTTCAGAGATGCTCTTCTGCCCACCTTGGTTGTAATGGGTGGTTATTTGAGTCACTGTTGCCCTTCTATCAGCTCGAACCAGTCTGGCCATTCTCCTCTGACCTCTGGCATCAACAAGGCATTTCCGCCCACAGCACTGCCGCTCACTGGATGTTTTTTCTTTTTCGGACCATTCTCTGTAAACCCTAGAGATGGTTGTGCGTGAAAATCCCAGTAGATTAGCAGTTTCTGAAATACTCAGACCAGCCCTTCTGGCACCAACAATCATGCCACGTTCAAAGTCACTCAAATCACCTTTCTTCCCCATACTGATGCTCGGTTTGAACTGCAGGAGATTGTCTTGACCATGTCTACATGCCTAAATGCACTGAGTTGCCGCCATGTGATTGGCTGCTTAGAAATTAAGTGTTAAGGAGCAGTTGGACAGGTGTACCTAATAAAGTGGCCGGTGAGTGTATATTTACTTTATCTATTTTTACTAATATATATATTACATAAATTGACAAAAAAAAAAATTCATAGTTTTAGTTAACAATAACAACACTAATAGTTATATAGGCTATATATATATATATATATATATATATATATATATATAAATTATTTTGTCAATTTAAATAATATTGAAATAAAATAAAAAATACATATAAATTGAAGTACTAAAATGACAAACTAAAACTAAATTAAAACAATACTGTCATTTTAAAGAGTTACAAAACAAACTTAAATTTAAATAATAACTGAAAATATAAAAAGCCTAATTCAAAATATGAATAAATACTATGATATATAACTAATAATAAAAATAACAATGAAAAAAAGAAGAATACTCCTTTCAAGCTAAACAGTGGGGCAAACACATTTGTAGATGTGACTTAAGTTCTCAAATACCGTTTGACAAAAACAATGGACATAATAACACTGAAAAGTGTAAAAGAAGTACCTTCTGCTTCATCTATATGATTCTTTTTCCCTTTCTTCCTCTCTGACGCAGCTGTCCGGGGATGCTTGTCTTCAGCATCTCCTTTCGACGGTTTCCCTGCCGAGATGTCGTCTCTCTAGCAATGCAGCAAAGACAGATGTAGGACGACTTGAGTATTTGGCTGAATGTCTTACAGACATGTTCATGAAGGTATTATTTCCCTTTATAAAATAGGAATTTTGTCTGAACGCTGGAAATATCGGTTAGCATGCATGTAACCACAAGTTCATGCTCAGCACATCCATACATGTTTAGAGTTAGTAATATACAGAGAATGTTGTAAATGCATCTAGAGTATGTTGGATGAATCAACATGTGGGTATTTAGAGGAGCGAAGCAGGACATCTCACACTATCACATTTACTGAAGTCACTCTCACCTCTCTTAGGAGACCTTTCGTGGCAGCTGGTGTTTTGGAGTTGAGTGTTTTAGATTTGTCTGGTGAAGAAATACAACAAAACAATTACACAAAGGAATGTTGAAATGACCTCGAACACAATTACTTGATATTATCAGGGAGAAGTGGGAAAGTAAATAGTGCACAAGGCCATGTATGTGTGTGTGTGTGTGTGTGTGGTTCAGGTATTCCCTACGTTATGAGGAACAAATGTCCCCACAAGGATAGTAATAACAGTAATTTGTTACTTTGTGGGATAAAAATTGTATCCCCATGAGGAAACAGCTCATAAATCATACTAAATTATGTTTTTTGAAAATGCAGAAAATGTTCTGTGATGGGTAGGTTTAGGAGATATAATATACAGTTTGTACAGTATACAAATCATTGTGTGTGTGTGTGTGTGTACCTTTGGCTGGATCAGCCCTCTCCAATACAACTCGTAGACCATCAAGGTTTGATATGGGCACTCCAAGATCCAGAATCTCTGTCTCGCCACTCTAAAAATGTAAGGAATCTAGCATTAGCCTAGCCTCTTGAATGTGACAACTTTACAAACTAATTTAGCAGTTATTGACAGGTTGAAGTTCTAGAAGGAATGTTCCCGTTTCAGTACAATATAAGCTCTAAAAGACTGTTGCATACTCTTGATTACCACAGAAAATAATTTCTATGCTTATCACAGTTTGTCAAACAAAATGGTGTGTATAGTAATAGACTTTTACTTTTATTTTTTAGAATGCCATGCCATGCACAAGACACTGCCAAAAACACAAGCACAACAAACAAACACGTCCTTCTGCCACGTTTACATGGTAAGACAATGGAATAGTAGCACAGTTGAATGGAAAAGTGCGTTCTATCAGACAAAAGTCTTTGCAGAGGAGTCAACGGCATTCACGCACGTCTTTCAAAATAAAAGTAAAAAAGTTTTGTTGTTGTCTTTTCTCTGACTACACACTCCGTGACAAAGTGTCGTCACAAAGTACTGTTTAAATGAGCAAACTGCATTCACAAAAATGATGGTAATGCAAGACCCAACAGCCTGAACAGTATTCCCATAGCTAAAAGGAATATTTAGACAACTCTGTAGCATAAATAACACACAATTTTGTTTGGAAGAATTTAAATAAGCACTTGAACAAAAATACAAGCTGCACATTTCACATCTTCTGGAATGTCTTGCACCACCAAACACAGACCTTGAACACAATTACTTGATATTATCAGGGAGAAGTGGGAAAGTAAATAGTGCACAAGGCCATGTATGTGTGTGTGTGTGTGTGTGTGTGTGGTTCAGGTATTCCCTACGTTATGAGGAACAAATGTCCCCACAAGGATAGTACCGTAATAACATTAATTTGTTACTTTGTGGGATAAAAATTTGATCCCCATGAGGAAACAGCTCATAAATCATACTAAATTATGTTTTTTGAAAATGTAAAAATGCAGAAAATGTTCTGTGATGGGTAGGTTTAGGAGATATAATATACAGTTTGTACAGTATAAAAATCATTGTGTGTGTGACTGTGAGTGTGTGTGTCTTGCACCACCAAACACAGTTTTGACTTGTTTTTAACTTAATAGTTTTGAACCCAGAACATTCTTCTAGGTGCCAAACACTGTTATATGAAATGTTAGCACCTGCTACTATATCTGTACTTTTAGCTATGCCCCACATTCACATAGATATTCTTCTATGCTTTTGAAGGTTAAAGGGATACTTCAGGATTTAGCATTAAGCTTTGTATTAATAGAAAACCTGTAGTATTTTCAAATTACCATGCTTTCCACCCTCATATCCCCGAGACGAGAGATTTATGTATTTTTTGTCTGGAAAAAATCCTCTGATGAAGCAAAAGTCGTAATTTTACGTCATCAGGGGATTTTTTGATCAGAGGCTAAAGACTACAGCCAGTAGTAGGGTCTGTCCCGCATGTTCTCAACCCGCCCATAGAGGGTGGGATCTCACTCACAGAATATACACACAGTGTCAGCCATCTTTTTTTGGAAGCTAAGCTAGCAGGCTCTTGTTCTGTGGAGAAAGCTGAGTAGTAGGGGTTACTATCCTCTTTTTGTCCGGCCGTCGTGATCGACCAAAATGTCTGGGATTCAGCTTTTGCTTTCTGCAGTCGCCATTCATTGTTTACATGCACACCTTTTGTTTCAATCTAACTGAATTAATTCCGATTGGTGAATCTGAATGTAGTGTTTACATGAACACTAAACAAGTGATCGGTTGATGTGTGTTTTAACATTGCTAAGAAAATTCCCGCTCCTCCGTGAGAGATACGAGACCGGTGCGTCTCACAGGTGTCGCTCATCAGTAATCACGCCACCGGCCTCGCGCCGTTCTCCCGCGGCCCTCAGTCTCGTCCTGCTCGCCACAGTAAACATGATGAACGGCGACTGTAGAACGCAAAAGCTAAATCCCGGACACTTTGGGCAGACTCATCACAGAGACTCACTAGTAGCCTAGACTTGTTGTTTAACTAGTGCGCTCTGTTACGGGTAGGTGTAGCCTCCTAGGGCAGCGAAGCAAGTGCATTCTGGGAGTTGTTGTCTCATCCACATAAGCCAAAAATACATTTTCTGGCTTTTCTCAGTCTAGAAAGCTCCAAATTCAAAAATAATTTCACATTTCTTCTAAACAAATGACCCATTTTAAATACACATTCATCTTTCCAGAGGTGAAGTATCCCTTTAATGCTAAACGTCTGTGCTAAGAGATATAAGTAAAAGCTTCATAGACCACTGGCTAAAAATAAACTAGCTTTCATGCTTTGCAGAGCTGGGAAGTGGCTTTGTTTTCAAGCCAGTACAGTCGTTCCTCTCTGCTTAGTGCTGTCTTCCATTAACTTCTAAAAGATGGCTCAGATCAGCACTGTTTAACATTTAAGAGGGGGAAAACTGCAGCGGATAAGCAGCGTTCCTGCTATACCACATAACTCCACACCCTATGACACTGAAACAGCTGCGTGTACATTTCACACCGGGAAATCCTATTGTTTTAAATTTGCCATAACATTATAAAAATCTATCCTAAATTAGATGAGACATTTTTGGAATATTGCCCTTTTTGGATTATTAAGACTGAATTTAAATCTGTACCAACAGTGTGCACTGTGTGCAACGCAAAAATATACAACGTATCGTACCAACCATATGTGTAATTAGTCACAGCTAATCACTTACTATTCTGGCCACCAAATCGCCAAGGTGGAGTCCATACTTGGCAACCACAGGACGCAGAACCTCAGTCACAGGTTTTGTGGGTTTTGCTTTTAACCCAACCGATCTGTTAATGGGTACCAGGTCCAGTCTGAAAATAGAAACCAGGGCGGATTTATTTATAGTTTAGCGCCAACCACAAGACATTTGTTTGATAGTCTTTCTACATTTGGTCCTCTTAAGGAAAACAGATTGTGCTGGTGTTGAAGACGACTTCCAACTGAATATAAAAGTCAAAATTACAGAACTTCATTTGGGTGCAAATATTTGGGTCAGTAAATGTTAAGGCATTATCATGAACTTTCAACCAAGTATTAGAATTTTCCAGATCACCAGTGTGAGAGAGAGATGATAATAATAAAATGTACCTGAACAAAGTGCGTTTCTCAAGACGAAGTTCTCGGGAGCTGAGGGTATTACTATCTTGGTCCAACACCAAAGGCTAAGAAGGGAACAATGGGAGGGGGGGGGAAGGGAAATCACTGACAAAGCTCAAGTTTAGCATTCACAGAATAACTAAAGGAGACATAATAAAGCTTGTGAAGGGTCTCTCTACCTTCTCTCCTCCAGTGAGGAAGAGGTCGACAGCAGCCAGGTTAATGTGCTGTTTTTGACAGAGCTCTAGCAGCACCTGTCTGATGGAGGCGCCCTGTCGTAGAGGGATGGAGCAGCTTGAGCCGTCGGGCAGGATTACTGTACACGTCCTGCTGCATCGATCTTTGTCCTTTTCCCAAACAGAACCTGAACGTCTCAGCTCACACTGCTTTACACATACAAAAAAATATTCAAAAAACACCCAGAGAAGCGAAAACATTGGTTTGTTCATGTGCCAAATTGCTATGCTGCCTGGCAACAGTAAACAGCCTACAGTTAGTTTAATGAAACATATTATGTCATATTAGTAGTGGAAAAATTTTATATTAATATTTTTATTAAAGTAACACAAAATAATGTTTTGTTTATGTTGCACTAAGAACACCCCCGTTACCTATGGTGAAATCACTGTCATGTACGATCACAATTCTTGCTTTGATTTGCTGAAAAAGCCTCCCCTTGCATGTCTAATAAAAGTATTTTTGTTACTCCCTAGTGTTCTTAATAGTGTAATAGTACACTCCTAAACTCCCTAATGTAACTCCCAATCCTCTTACCTCATTCTTTCCTCCGGAACATGCAGTGTTGAGCTCTTGACTCGCACCAGAAGACAGTGAACCCTGAGACTCTCTCCGCCCATTACAGTCTGTCCACACATATGGATAACCAATCACAACATAGCAAATGTCATATATTATACATTAAACTGATTTCAGAGTGTGTTTACAATGTATAAAAAAAAAAAAAAAAAAAAAAAAAAAGTATAATCACCAAAGTAACTTAAGGAAGTTTTTCTTTGCTCTTTGTTTAAAAAAAATTGTGTTTTTAATTTTTAAGGTGGAAAGTCTAGGTCTGGGAAAATATCTATACATTAAACGCATTAGAAATAATAAATGAGGAAGATATTTTAGTATAGATAGGATGAAAGTTTATGAAAAACCAAAACACGCTTTTCCTGCACATTTTAAAATTGACAAAGTGAAAGAAGCTGAAATATGTTTTTCATAAAAATCAACCCCATGAAACCCCCAAGTTCCTGAAGTTGATAAAACACATAAATAGATGTGTGCACATTGAATAAGCTGACAGGACATCATTAAATACATTCACATCCAATTCAACATGTAATAGGGAAAAAATAAAGCTAGATGTGTGTCTATCAAGTTTTGTATAACTGTTTATGATGTTTTCCTTTCAAAAGAACACATTTTAAAGCATTTACATGCCTTAAATGCAATCTTATTAAGCATGATCAGTATAAGTACTCATTGCTACATCAACAGCAGACTGGGTCAGATCTACAAAAATATATAAGATGTTATGAATACAAGAAATGAAATCATGAGACATTGTTTTGAAACTCACTGTAAGGTAAATCTGGGGCTTCTCTTTTCTTTTGTCCTTTCCCAATACTTGGATATCTGTACCAGGAGAAGAAGCCATTTTTCTTATCAGAGTGTTTCTCTCTGAGGTCATCACTTGATCTGCCTGTTTTGGGCTTCTTATTTTCCTGTAAAACAACATGACACAATTAGACAGAACACCATAGCAGTGAATCAGGCTATAGGAAAATGTCAGTATACTTAACGTCCAATAAATGCTTTATAGCATGAAAATAAGCAGTGGGCTGTTTGCCAAAATGTTATACCATGGAATATTTGATATGATATAATCTTATAATTTTACATTATTATTTTATACTAAGGTAAATGTATATACCAAAATTTAGTTATTTTTCCTGCAAATTAAATCAAATGGTTTTAATATTTCATTATATTTTCATAATAAAAGGTACACTATGTAACTTTTGACCCTCTAGAGGTTACAAAAACTGCATGCATTTTGCAGAAGAACATTGATTTGGTTGTGCTTTGTCTCATGACAGTGTGGATGAATATGGTTATCTACTGCTCATAAAACATTCACTACTAGAGATATAACCAGTTTAGATGGAAAGGATCTCAAGCTGACTAGCTGAAGATGTTACTGTAGCTTTAACCATGGACACGGTACTTAAAATGGTACTTTACTTCCTTAAAAAAATTGATTCCAGCAAAGCACTACAAGAACTATAATGAATTGACCCTTTACAATAGATAGTGCTTTACAATTAACTCTGTTAGAGCTACATATGGCAGTTTATCTGTTCAATAAAATACCTTTCTCACCTGTTGAGTAATAAAAATGCCATCTCGATGTCGCTTTTACAACATTTCAAATCCCTCCATCTCCAGAAAGCCAAGTCAATGTTGATGTTTGTTTTATTACGATCTTTGTCAAGTTCTCTTTTTGCTAGTAGACTCTCTTCTGATCTTTGTTTTTAACAGTTGATTCCCGGAGGTTGGAGATGTTCAATCTTTCTCACTCCTTGTGACAACTAACCTCTGCCAATCCCACACCACAGATGTGTCAAAGTAGCTGGAGCAACTTTTCTCCATTTACGTATATATTACGAGACAGGCGAGTGACATATGTACGCAATTTTCCACAAAAACCATCCTGCCGAGTCTAAAATATAAACACTTACCATAGTGAATCAGGGTAAGACAATTCATGGTGTATTGAGTTAATAATGGACAAAAAAAATTATTATACTAATATTATACTTATACTAATATAAAAATAATACTTTAATATTAATATTTGTATGGATTTGATATTATTTTATTATATTATTTAAATTATTTTAAATTATGTAGCAATGCATTAACACAGCAAAAGGTAATGTTGCTTGGCATCCGTAGACAACTAATACAAATTGTTTTTCACATTAGTCACAAACCTTCCTTGAATTATTGTTGCTGTAGTGAGATTAGTACCTTTTTAGGTGTGGAGAATGTGGAACGGTCAGAGTTCAAGCTGTGCTTGGAGGGGGCGGGACTACATGGGATTGGGCAGGGGTCAGGGAGAGGTCGGCCTTCTACCTCAGCCATCATACACTCCTGATAGAGAGTGGACTTCAGGAACCGAGCATAACTGTCCATCTTCATCAGGTTAAAGATCTGCAGGGACCAGTCAAAGTTTAAGAAGGTTATTCTTGATTACCAAACAATGACTACTGTGTGAATGTGAGAGTTTAATCATGTGTGTACATCGACCTGTAGCTGTGGCTGTTTGAACATGTTAGGCTGTGGAGCCGTCAGGACGTCGTCAGCAAGTTGAGCTTGACTATCGATGTTCACCGGCATAGTAGCTTTACTTGAGAGAAAACGATTGTAGATCTCTTTGGCCTTCAGGGACAGCTGAAAAACATCATAAATATGATTCAAATAAGATAAAAACCTATTGACCTGTATGCTCATAAGTGTGAGTAACTGATGACAGATTTTTCCTTTTTGGGTGAAATATCACTCTAAGGGTCCGTGAGGATTTCAACAGAGGCTGAAGGAGAAAGATGATTAAATATGTATCACTGAGAGAACCGTGTATGTGTTGCAGATGATTACCTGCTTTTTGTCATGTTCTGGAACTTGGCTAAAGCATTCACAGGCCTGCCAGAATAAGATGTTTTCCTCACTAAACTCCTTCTTTAGAAACTCCTGCAGGAACATATAACAGTACATTTGGATCTAAACTACTATCCTGTGACATTAATACATTTCTACTTTATGATATGGTGTCAACAAATGAATCAACACAGACTATCAATCTGATATACACAAAGGCAAGCCTGTCAAAAACTCACTGGCCATAAAAAAATTTATTTAGTTAACAATAAGCACATGTCTAAGACAAACTGCAGTACTTACAGAAAAATAGCGGACACCCACAGGATCTTGGAGCAAACGCTCAAAGCTGATGGCCCATGATGCAACACGGCGCTCTGAGAAGCGACAATGGTTGTTGACGCTAGGCAGACTTCCATTACTTTCCAAACTGCTCACGCTGCCGCAGTCGTGACGCTTGACTCCACTGCGCTCTGGACCAGGCAAAAAGTAAATATCAAAGTCGAGATGATGTAGGATGAGATTCTTGAACTGTTCTGGTCTGGATCACAAAAATAAAATCGCTTCTCTGTTCTGAGATGTCTTTAACACTGAGGCATGAGGAAAGGAGTGGGAATGGTTTTAAATGTTAAGATGTTCTACACACAGCATGCAGATAACTATGAGGAATCATCAAAGTGCGTAATTTCAGTCACTAGCGTTAACAATGGAATTGAAAATAATTACTGTTTTCAAACAGGTTTCCTTCAGTCTGACCTTGGTTAGTCAAACATTGTGTCACTCAAAAATTCACACCAACGGTTGAGCCAGTGTTATGAGAGTAATGCTGAAAATACCATAGAGCCGGTGTTTACACATATTGGGCAAATCAATGTTACTTTTAGTTTAATGTATTTTAACATCAGAAAAATTTGACATTTTACCTTCAAATAATGGAATTTGTGAGTGCTTCACGTGCTTACAAAATCACACATATATAATTCATTCTGTTTTGTATCTTTGTCACAAACAGTTGCGGTCTCTCGTGTGTAATATTTGTTTTCCTTACTTTCAGTTAAACAAGTCCAGACAAACCTCAAAACTTTCTCAGTAAATACCGCTGTCATAACTTCCTTCAGGCAAATCAGAGGAAACATCCTCACTGGGCTGCTGACAGTTTTATGGACACTTTTTGCTTCGGAGAAGCCCAAAAAGTTTCTCTGAGCACTTCGACCTAAACCGAAATCTTTAAGTGTAACTTTCTACTCAAGACCTGTTTTAAGGGTGTATAAAGAGGATATATTAAAGATTTCATATTCTATACTGACAACAAAATAAATAACTCGTAAATAGATAATAAAATACACACAACTGTTCAAAAGTTTTGGTTTTTTTTTTTTTTTAGGTCTGTTTTACAATTTATTTTTAATGTTTTTGAAAGAAGTCCTCACCAAGGTTGCATTCATTTGATCAAAAATGCATTAAAACCTTAATATTGTGAAATATTATTACAATTTGAAATAACTATTTTCTATAGTAACATTAAAATGTAATATATTCCTATGATCAAAGCTGAATTTTCAGCATTCATTACTCACATTTTCACATTTCCTTCAGAAATCATTCTAAAATGCTGATTTGCTGCTCAATAAACATTTCTTATTATTATCAATGTTAAAATCAGTTGTGCTGCTTTCAGGATTCTTTGATGATTAAAAAGTGCAAAAGAACAGAATTTGTTTGATTTTTTTATTTATTATTATGTATGTTTTTACACGATGAATTGAATGCATCCTTGCTAAATAAAAGTATATAAAATTTTTTTTTTACTTTCGAAGAGTAGTGTATAATTTATAAAATTCTTATAAAACGGTTAGTTCCGATCCTTGATTCTGATTGGTCAATCGCTGTGTTTTATTCAGGATAAAACACGGCTATGACCGCTTCACCCAATGACTCTATGTATCCCTACACAACACCCCTAGCAACCGCTCTTAGCTACTTAGACACATTCATTGAAGCTATAGTAGAGTATTGTGAGCAAGTAAGTGAGTGTACCTGCATTTACAGTAGACATAGCATTTATAATGTATGTAACTTCTGTTGCTGTTTACAGTCAGGGACTATTTATTCCAGCGGAGGGAAGGCTTTTAGTGATTTTACCTTGCCTAACAACGCCCTTCAGCCGTGACTTATTCAGGATACAGCACAGCCTCGAGTACCTTATTGCTTACATATAGCTCAACTATATTATACAATTGCAACAGATTACTTCAATTACACAATCAAATCTGTAACTCATCAATATATATTTAATATTATATGTTTTGGAAAAAGTGAGGTTTGTTTTATTCTCAGAGTAAAACTTAAGAGCGCTTGCTTAAATTATGATCTTGTACTTTCTCTTATAAGTTACCATTTTTCTTTTTTCTTTATAGACAAATCAACACTTATACCACACAAATAAAATCTAATGGATCACACATTAAACAACAGTACTTTGAGTCTAAAATATTTATTATAATAGCAATCTCTACTTAAAGCCAACCGACAGCAGAATTCACAACTTCCTGAATTTTGAGAAAGGGTTTAAACAGAGTACTCACCTCCATCTGACGCAGCCGACTGAAAGAGAAGAAAAAAAGACATGTATGAGCTATTGCCATCCTGACTTCGGTGGGGCAGAGGAGGAGAAAAAGAGGAGAGAGGTAAAGTTACTGAGCTGGAGAAAATGCCTGCAGACATCTCAGCAGCCTCTCTCATCTTAACTGAATGTGTGTGAGATATGTGTTTGTTGAGAGGGGAGGGCTTTGACATATGGTCGTTGATGTAGTTGTGTGTAGTAACACGCAGCTGTTCACACCTCTGCTCTGGTTACCGCCCACAAAAACACACACACACACACACACACACACACGTTGGTGCGACAGCATTATGAGGACTCTCCATAGGCGTAATGGTTTTTATACTGTACAAACTATATATTCTATCCCCTTACACTGCCCCTATCCCTAAACCTACCCATCACAGGAGACATGCTGCAATTTTTTTTTTTAAGCCATTTGATTTATGAGGACTTTTGAAATGTCCTCATAAACACACCCAAAAGTTGTAATACCAGTGTAATACACATGTCATTATACCACACACACACACACACATCAAATGACCTGACTCAGGCCTGCCCAGACACTTGCAAAGACCATAACTTTAACACAAAGCTGTAGTCAAGTTTTTCAGGTCATAAAAATGCTCCTGCTTCTCTGAGCATGAAATGAAAACTGAATGAATGAGAGTAAGAATGCAAATCAATACCCAGGTCCCAGGTACATGAAAGCTGACCTATATGGTAAAATATAAGTCATTTTCATTAGCATCACGGGTAACAGAGGTGTGTGTGTGTGTGTGTGTGTGTGTGCGTTGGTAGGCTGGGAGCAAAGCACATGGACAAACACACATCATGTTTGTTCAGTGGGAGGAAGTGTAACGGAATGAGGGCAGTTATTGGGACTACAGAAGGACACACAAAGGAACAGAGACTTTTGTGAGGAGAATACAAATGAGATTTTACAAATGTAAAGGCGGGAGATAGAAGTTATTTGTTGGCACATAATAAAACGATGGAATCAGATTCATGAGTCACAGAACCTCTGGACAATGTTTACTGAGTGATTTCATGCATGAACTTGCACTATCTGGTGCCGTTTATCTAGACGGATTTGTTGTCGAGGGTTTTAATTTCAGCCGTAGGCACTTTTCATTGTGTGCACTGCTAAACTAATGCCAAACTAACACCAGTCCAAAAAAGATGTCCTTCTAGACACAGATGCTCTCAGTGCATTCAAGTAATGCAGTTACAATGCAAGTCAATAAAAAAACTTGTGTCATTTAAGCCATAAGGTTAAAACTTTTAAGTACTAGTCTTAGGAAGATGAAATTATGCATATATATTAATAAGTAGCCTAGATAATAATATTTGACATAAATAACAAGGTCACACAATATGAGCATTCATATCTTTCTGTAATGGCAATGAGTTAAAATTGCAGCTCATCAACACTCAGAAATGGCACATTTCAGTCCTATGTCACTATTATCAAATCTGAGCTCACCATGACTAACAGAGAGCTATTTATATGCTAATAAAAGACAAGGATCCTGAAAATGGAGAACGGCTAAAGGCGGATACATATGACAAACACTTTAATAATTGGGGTTCATGTGAAGGGCATCATTCTGTTATCTTAAAAATGGCTTTGACCAGTGATACATGAAGTGCTAACCATGAATACCTTTGTGATGATCTAAGAAAAGAAGAGAAGAATAAGGACATGAAGTGCTTCCAATCACTTTTTTCAAAACATCTGCGAAATAAAAATGAATTAGATAGATTCATATTTATTCATTTTCACTAGATTTATTAGATGTATATTATGTTGCTATGGAGTTGCTCTGGATGTTTGTCAGCTTACGCCCCCAAGTAGTCACGCCACCTTTATTTATACAGCGCTTAATACAATACAGATTGTTTCAAAACAGCTTTAATTTTGCGCAAAAGTTAAAATCGCAACTTTGGATAGAAACATGATATTCTACATTACATTCCAAGTGAAATCCCCATTCCCCAGATGGCTTGTTTCCCTTATTCAATGGTTTGTTTGGTTTTTTTTTGTTCACTTTATTATCCATCAGCCATCACCAAATCACACGTTTAGAAAAGTAATAGCACAGCTTTCCTCGACAAGCTGCATGATTCAAGCTATCATTCTTATCTATAGCATTAACAGTGCAGGACAAGTTATACACCACCAAAGTTAAATACCTATAGTTTGAGATGCATTTAAAATCCTAATCCTGTAGTAAGAGCAATAGTGATGCTTTCCTTAATGAGAACAACTAACAATATACAAACAGTTTTGCATTCTATAAACATAAACGTATGAAAACACTGCTTAAGCCTTGTCTGCAATGTAGGTCTTTTTTCCATCACATCCCAGTCCAAGAATGCTCTTAACACAGTGTACAGACGCAAGAGGGATGGCCTTCAAAAACCACAAGCCTCCAGGCCACTTCAAAGCGTAAATGTGTCTTAAAATGGTGAGTTGCTCAGGCCGGCTTATGCTCCATCTGAACAACTCAAATTAGAGTTCACTAATAAGATTCATGAGTCCAAGTCCTTCACTGCAACAATCTCAATCCAAGACCCACTGATAAAGAAGTTCTCTAACAAAGTCCTACCAAACCCACTGATGTAAACCTCACTCCTTATAAGACCAGAAGCAGCCCCTTCTATGCTTCTAATTGTAGTGAAGGATGAAGTTAGTAATGGGAAACACAGGGAGAAAAGACAGAGAAGGGAAGAAAATAAGAAGCTATGAAACACTGGAGCCTGGTTACCATTCGTTTTGTGCCACCACCCTGGTGTATTTGGAACACTATGGCAACAATTCTTCTCCGACCACAGACTGTGAGGCCACCAATGACACGTGTCTCAGGCAGAGGTGCTCTATATATATCACACGGCCCCATGAGCAAACGTGTTATTAGACGGGGGGTTCGCAGCAGCAGGATCTGGTAGGCGTACAGCGTGGCAGGGTTCAAGGGTGCCTTACAGACATCTGGTTGTTGTGACCGGCTGTGTGAATGAGTGACATTTTTGTGAACCAATCAGATGCCTTGGAACTTATGATGAGAAGTAAAACCAGAGTATTTATGGAAATAATCCAAGAGGAAATAATGAGGTAACTTCTGTGTTTAGAAGAAAACATGCTTGAGCCTGTTCACTAGAATAGTACAGGGAAATTTCAATGCAGGTCATGAAACCAATCTGTGTCTGTGTATTAGGTTTGCAAACTTTCTGAAGAAAATGTGAGTGGTTTCCTGATGCTAAGATATGGTAGGTGACGTTCTGTGGTCACTAGGGTGTTTTTGTATTCTTATGTGTACTCCGTATAATGAATCACTCTGTAGACTTTACCCTAGATATCTCTCCTTTGAGTCTTTTTAGATTTGATCATCCACCTGGTATCAACGGTACAATTGCTTAAGTAAAAATAATAGTATAATAACCAATGTCCATAATGTCCATAGCACAAACAACATTGGACCCCATTGGCTTTCAATGTATAGACCAAAAAAACATGAAGGTGAGCAGATGACAGAATTTTCATTTTCAGGAGAACTATTCCTATAAGTATCAGCAATAGTTGTGCCTTATGATGTTAAATAGACATGGCATCTTTGCATTTTCAGGCCACACAGTGTTCCTCATAGTGTTTGGCTGATTTGCCATTGTGCAGTTAAACTCTGCATTTCTGCCTACATGCGGAAGAGGCAAGCTAGCAATCGGTAACTGTTTACACTTGTACGCGCATGCCCGGTGTGCATGAATGGTCATGTGACATGCGTTTTCAGTCGTGTAGTGTGGACGGAGATCTTTACTGAAACACAGTGGAAACGCCAGTGTGGACAAGGATTTAAAAGCCGCGTTAAATGAAAACGCACTAGTGTGGGCATAGCCTTAGCCTTCCTTACAATCACAAATTACTTTCTTCTGGTATCTTTGCACACCTGCCATATTCCCTTCTTCTTGTGAATCTTCACACCTCCATTGAGGTTACGAAAGCAACCTTAGCCACAACAACTACATGTGTGGCAAAAGCTGCCGAGACTTGCTTTGTTTATATTTCCACATTCTAAACTACGAAAGGTGACGACTTGCCCTTTTAAACTCTAAGAAATAAAACTGGATTCTCTCAGTTTGAGAGGTTTTTTTCCTTTTAGTCGAAACCATTTACACTACCTCTGTGCTGTCAAGAAAGATCTTCCTTCTCATTCAGGATGTTCTGTAAATTCAAACAAACAAATTCAAGCTTCTTATTTTGACATTTGTTGATAATGGAAGACAAAACCCATAGCCAGAGCACACTATCTCTAGGCTACAGCTAAAAACACCATAAAAGACAAGCAGTTGGTCTAAACAAAATATCTTGGCTTACCATAGCATGTTTAAACTGAAGTTACACATGATATTCTGACAAATCACAAAGAGCCACAACCACAGGCGAGAATACACTTAAAAAATAAAATATTCAATAAATTGTAAAATTTTTGTACAAAATAAATTTAATTTAGTAATGCCAACTTGATGAAATTATGAAATGAAAGTGAGAAGGTCTAAGAAGGATTCAAACTTGACTTGCACCACCATGCAACATTTCCATGTGCACTGAGTTTACTTCTCTGATGGAACCACTCTACTTCGATACACCTTTAAAATAGCAATATCATTACATAACTCCATTACATGTATTTAATATATTTTCCAATATGTGCCTTTTTACCAAACACTGCCTACTGATATTTATTAACTTACAGATTTTGCTTTAAATAGGACTGCATTAATCATTTTTGTTGGTTATAACCGATGCAAATGGATTAAATAAACTTCTGTTTTACAAATGTAACATAATTTAAAGCAATGAAATGAAGTTGTGACAAAATGTTCAACATTTTGCATGATTCGAGCTATTGCATGATTTGTTCATGTTCAGCTGTGTTGTAACTCTTAACTGAATTGAAACTACAGTAAAGTGAGGACAGACGTCCGGACACACAACTGTGGAAACATCAGAGTGTGAGACGACTGAGTCTGAAGTGCAGAGACTCCTGCCACAGCTGCTCGGTGTGGGAGTGCAGGAATGAAATAAAGCTAATGAGTAAAGCAGCTGGTCTAACCTAGCCCGATCATTTGGCTTTGAAAAAAAGAAGAAGATCTAAACCGGAGAAAAAGACTGTAGCGCAAACTTACCGCTCTTGGGGGACGCTTTTTCTTGAAAGAAAGTCTCCTAATGAGACTCATAGTCAGAAGGTTTCTTCTCTTTGTCTGTGATTTTGGGTTCATTACTGCAACTGCATGTGTGGGTGATTGTGTGCACTGTTTGTGTGAATACCTGAAGATCTCCACCCAGGATCAGATAGAGACACAAAAAGTCTTGTCGGTACATGTTCAGTCGGCCCCCAACATATGACAATACGCTACAGACTAACTGAATTCTTCTACTGAAGTCATCATAACTAACCTGTCACACACAATTTATACAACTGATACTTCCTCAAACTCTAACTGATCAGCTCTGTGATCAACATATTCCCTGTTCCTCGTCTTCATTTTTGCATAGGTTTGTTTTTTGATTTAGTGATTTTTTTTTCTTTTTTTTTCTTTAAACAAAGAATTTCCCTTAAAATAAGTCAGTATTTCGTTATTTGATCATTCATTTTGGTCCATTGTACTATTGACTAAAATATTGTTTTTAATTTGTTAAAATGAAGTGATAATTATCAAAATAATAAGACTCAATAATAATGAAAAATAAGAAAAATATAGCTGCAAGCAGCAATTATCGGGGCCAAGCGCAAGAAGATGATAGAAGATGATAACAGATGCCAACAGATGCCAACATGGCTGGGAGTGTCAGACCAACTGCAGCAAGGAGCAATTAAAGACATTTTAAGAGGATTTTGGGCAAATGGGTTAAACATCATTATAAACAGTAACTTATAAGATAATTTAATGGATTATCACTTTCGACCAATAGGTGGCGCAGTTCTGAAATGTATGTGGTGTGATCAGAGTGAGCTGACAATGACACACACACAGATTGTTGTCAAAATGTCAAGGCATTGCAGAGATAAATCCTGAAAAGTTGGCAGCATGCCACAAATTTGATGGTGCACTATACGAAAACAGTTGCGTCTATCGTCACGAAATCCATAACTTTTAGTCGGCACGGTCTGGAGATGATACGATTCGATTTGGGTGAAAATCGGACAAACGGTCTAGGAGTTCGTAAAAGTAGGTATTGAATGAAAATCAAGATGGCGGACAGGAAGTTTGGCCAAATTAGGCATATTTTGTATCTGTGTTCTCTGCATGACCCAAGGAAACTATTAAGAACAGTGTCATTACAATAGGCAGATTTATTCAAAAGTTATTAGCATTTTTGGAAATTAAATTATAACTTTTGACCAAAAGGTGGCGCTGTCTGGAAATCTTTTGAGTACCTTCAGGGCATGGTGCTGATGGCACATTCTGAGTTTCGTAATGTTACAGCAATGCGTTCATTAAGTATAGCATTTCACATCACAAAACTGCCTTGAAATCAATGGGAATTTCATGTTTTGTTCTATTATAGCACCACCAAGAGGCTCAGTCCTACAATTTTTTTCATGTGTCCTCAGAGTGAGCCCATACATCTGTGTCAATTTTGGTGAAAATATCTCAATTCGCTTTGGAGTTATAGACATTTATGTGAAAAAACACATAAAAAATGACTGACACGTGACTTTGATTGAATTTTACGACCCCTTACTATCAATATTTTGGCATTTGTGCATTAACTTATGTCTATCGACCTATGTTTTCAAATTTCTGAAGGTGGTTTCGTCTCGATCGAACTAGCGGTTTCGAAGATATCGGCAAATGTTTTTTTAAGCGCTAAATCACAACGCTACACAAACCGTAAGTCGAAACCTAGGATGTTTGGTATCTGTGGACTCGGCAAGGATTCAGGAACTCAACGAGATGACTCTAGTGAAAATAAGTCAACCATGGACAGAGTTATAAGCATTTGAAAAATATTTTTTTCCACTAGGTGGCGCTGTTTCGAAACTTCTCAGGCTCCTTCAGGGCATCGTACTGATGACCCATACCGAGTTTGGTAACAATTTGTTTATGCATTCAAAAAATACAGAATTTTAGCACGTAATTCAAAATGGCCGAAAACAAAATGGCTGATCTGGGAAAATTGAATATCAGTCGACTCGGCATGATGCCCTGAATTTATCAAGACCACTTTTATGATTTTTGGACTAACCCTTCAGAAGTTATAAGCAAAAATAGCCATTTTTCGTATCTCTGGACCTGTAGGTGGCGCTGTGCCGGAACGCAGCATGTTGCCCCAGGTCATGCTTGTGATGACATGTTCCAAGTTTGGTTTGAATACGATTAAGCGTTGCGGATATATAGCCTTATGTCTTTTTTTGCAAGAACTACGTAAAATTAATTTGCGCGGTATTCGAAAACGGTTTGACGAATCAATTTGAATTCCATAACTTTTTGTCGCCATGGTTTGGAGATGATCTGGTGCAATTTTGGTGAGAATCGGACAAACAGTCTAGGACGAGTTCAAAAAAGTAAATTTTTTGGAAAATTCAAAATGGCGGACATATTTTTATGACGGAAAATGACGTGTTAGGGTGCAGTCGAATTGTCAGGAGCTCAGGAACCGAACGAGATGACTCCCGTGAAAATAAGTCAACCACAGCCAGAGTTACAAGCATTTGAAAATATTTTTTTACCACTAGGTGGCACTGTTTCGAAACTTCTCAGGCTCCTTCAGGGCATCATACTGATGACCTATACCGAGTTTCGTAACAATTCGTTCATGTGTTCAAAAAATACAGCATTTTAGCACATAATTCAAAATGGCCGACAGCCAAAATGGCCGATCTGGGAAAATTGGATATCAGTCGACTCGGCATGACACCCTGAATCTAACGAGACCACTTTTATGATTTTTGGACAAACCGCTCAGAAGTTATGAGCGAAAATAGCCATTTTTCATATCTCCGGACCAGTAGGTGGTGCTGCGCCTAAACGCAGCATGTAGCCTCAGGTCATGCTTGTGATGACATGTACCAAGTTTGGTCTGAATACGATTAAGCGTTGCGGAGATACAGCCTTACGTCTGTTTTCGCAAGCGCTACGTAAAATTTGTTTGTGTGTTTATCAAAAACAATTCGAATTCCTTAACTTTTTGTCGGCACTGCCTGGAGATGATCTGGTGCAATTTTGGTGAGAATCGGACAAACCGTCTAAGACGAGTTCGCAAAAGTAGATTTTTTGGACAATTCAAAATGGCGGCCATATTTTTATGACGGAAAATGACGTCATAGGATGCAATCGAATCGTCATGAGCTCAGGAATCAGAGGAAAAAATGTTGTTGAATTTTGTTGATAGGCCTTACGGTTTGAAAGTTATTAGTATAATATAAGTGAAACTTTGGACAGGTGGTGGCGCTAGAGGGAATGAGTTAGAGACACCAAAATTAGTGCAATTACTGTTGGGACTGTCCTCTATCAGAATGTCAAACCGGAACAACTTTCCCGGAAACGGTTATATGGGCTGCCATAGACGCCCAGTTGGAAGAAGAAGAAGAAGAAGAAGAAGAAGAAGAAGAAGAAGAAGAAGAAGAAGAAGAAGAAGAAGAAGAAGAAGCAGAATAATAATAAGAACCGGAACAGATACAATAGGTGCCTCCGCACCTACGGTGCTTGGCCCCTAATGATAAATATGAGTATTTGTCAGTTTAGAAATATATCAAACATAAAAATGTTTCACTATAAATAAACAAAATATTGTTAACTTGTAAGTTTCTGAAATAAAGCATTATAATCGTAAGGCTACTATTTTTATTCAAACATGAAAATGTGAAAAACAAATATATTAACAAAACAACAATGTCAGATATTAATTATGCATGTTTAAGAAGAAAAATGTAGAAAGAATTAATTCAAATGCACCATGTATTTGTGAGATATATTATCAATAGGGGTTTTCACACCAGAGGAACGCTTTCATAGTTCCTATGAGAACAGCAAGATTTTAGTTATAGAAATGCCTTTTAGAGGGACTAAATTAGCTCTTACTTCAGAGGTGGGTCTAACTCAGCACAATAGGAACTACCAGTGATGTAAGTGTACGTTGATTGGCCGCATGGAACACATGCCATACGAAACACCAGCACTGTGTAACAGTTCACATATACAGTACATACTCTACGAACAACAGCGATAGATGGACTGAGGCTGAAGCCCTTCTCAACCTTTACGAATACCACGCTTACATGACGTCGCTGACGGCCGGCTTACTTCACAGTTCCTACTGGCGGTGAGAATTTCACCACAAAAATGGGCCTAGGGGAAAATGTTGTTCTCAGGGGACTAACCCTGGTGGCTTACTACACAGTGAGAAAGCCCCATTGCCTTTTTTTTTGCATATTGTCCTTCATTATCATTGATTAAATCTTGGTCAATAAGCAATGCAGCATATTTAATTTGTATTAAATATGTTATTTAAAGAAGTGCTTATGGATAAATTTTGACATTTTTATTTCTCTTAGCACTGGGCATGATGGGTGGGCCTTTCCCGGACTGAAGCTGCCAGGGAAGGATGATTATATTATATGCTATTTTTCTTTTTCATTTTGGTTTCAAACCAACTCTCAACTGTATTTGGGGATTCTGTGGTAGGAAAAAATGGAGTTTGCCAGCCCTATATAGGCTGGGCTGGTGTGTAAGTTTCTGAGTGAGAAAGTTTCAGAGTGAGAATACACTGTGAGCTCATGAATGTGTGTATGCGGGTTGGGTGTGTATGTGGGTTGGGTGTGTATGAGGGAGAGATAAAGAGGGCTGTAGATTTACAGTATTAGTTTCCGTTTATTCTCAGTCAGTGGCTCCAGATTAAGGAAGTATCCGTTCTGTTGGGTGAGCAGGCTTGATCTGACTTTATAATCTGACCGATGAACACACTCCTACTTCAGCTGAAATTATTTTTAAGTTTAGTTTAAGCTGTGGCCCAAAGCAAATTCTCTTCTGAATTGTAGACTCATTTTCAAGGAGGAAAAACAAATCTCTTCCGCTTATCTCTGGCAGACAACAAACTGCCTGAAAATAACATCAGAGACCTCAGAGGAGACTTCCTTTGAGCCCGAAGGAGGAAGGGAAAGCCTGATAAGATGGTTTGCTCAAAATGTGTCTACTTCAAGTGTTCATTATACTAGCTGCCAAATTTAGTCCAGAGAATTTAAAATAAAGAAAAAACACTATGATTTGTGTGGCGAGCAGGACGAGGCCGAGGGACGTGAGAGAACGGCGCGAGGCCGGTGGCGTGAGTGATAATGAATGACACCTGTGAGACGCACCGGTCTCGCATCTCTCACGGAGGTAGTGGAAGCATAAAAGAAGGAGCGACGAAAGTGAAGATCGAGAAAGGAACAGGCCTGATTTTGTGTTGTGTTTTGTTTCTCTTTTTTTGTAGCCAGCAGTCGTCCGTGAGGGGCTGCTGGCGGATACTTTTGTTTTTGTATTTATTTTATTTTATTTTATTATTGAAATCTTTAAATGTTCGCCGGTTCCCGCCTCCTTCCTCCCTGAATCTTAAACATTGCTACAATTTGCCATTCACCTAATCAGAAGCAGTAACATCTCAATGAAACAAAATGATTACAGTGAAGAATGAAAATCAAAACCAGAAGCAAAATGGAAACCACAAAATATTGTTTACCAAGGCCATGTATTCTCTTCCCAACCATAAAACCAACCACAGCAATATTTTAACCGCTGAATCCATTGCCTGTGGAAGAGCGTCCTTGTAATCATCAGGACAAAATGCAAAAATCACACTGACCTGGATCTTATGAGGAACAATGACTGGATCGTCTCCATGTGTAAATAATACCGCATTCACTTAAGAGGTCACAACCGGAGGACTGAGTGTCGGAATGTTTGGCCTCAGGACAGAACATCCAACAAAACAAAGCACTACAATACAGTACAATATCTAACCTGAGATCTATAGTTACAGAATCCTTCTCCTTTTTATTGATGCTTCTATGCGTCATCTACTATGGGATGTGTGAATGGTGTTAAAGTTTCTAAACCAGTATTTGTAGAAGCTGCTTTTGTGAATCAGTGAAAGTGAATCCTGTGTCACAGTCAGCTTTTGACATAAAGGTCATTACTAAAAAAAAGGTTTAGAGCTCAAAACTTCCGTTAGTACAAAAACAGCTTTTATTGAAACCAAGCTCAGAAAACGACTCGTTTCAGATTTTGTCACATTAGGCGAAGAAAGACCGTCTCTGCAGAAGAAAATCAACACCCACTTCTACATCGTTGTCTCTTTAGTCCTGCTAACTCATTCGCACGTCATGTAAGAGAAAATGTAAGACAGAAACAAACACAGGATTGCTCCAGCAACAAAACCATAGAGATGCCTCTAAAGATTACAAGACAAGTGCCAGGTTGTGGAACAGTCTTTGCATTGCCATCCTTGTAATCCTAACATTAAAGGAGCCGTATGTAAGATTGTGGCCAAAACTGGTACTGTAATCACTTTCAAATTACTGACTCGAGGTTGCCAGATATGCTGCAGGATCCGATTCCAACACGTTTGTACCTGCAGCTGTGGGAACTAGAGCAGAGCTGGCAACCCGAATGCAGCAACACTACTGACTTCGTGATTGGTAGATCGGTGGAGGTGGAGCATCAGACCAAAACACAACATGACAACTTCAACATCAGTTGAGGGCTGCAACTTCACTTTTTAAATGACAATATCCTGGCCAGACTACTGTTGTCAGTGATATAAGTATTTGAAATGAACATGATTTCTTAATGTCTAGTGACATATCAGGGAAAATTTATGATTAATTGAAATAAATTTCTTACATACAGCTCCTTTAAGAAAGCGTGGATGAAGTCCCAGTCAGATCGCATCAGTAAGACAAAATTTGTTTCTTTGTTTCTTTCAAATCTGAAAATATTTACACAGTGCCACATTTGCATCTGTGATTTGCACAGGATAAACATCTCTCCACTCCTTTGTGTAAGGGTAAATCCTGGAGGAAAAACATCAATCATCATCTAAGCTTAACCCATGACCCCACCCAAAAACACTTTCAAACGTTCTCTCCTTCCTCCCTCTCTTTGTACCGAACCAGCGGTCTTTCAAACTGAAACCTAACACTCATAATTATATGCGGGTAGATCTCTTTCCTGACAAATATAGTTCCCTGTGACCAAGTGTATACCCACCAACTGCTTTCAAAGCAATCGTGGAGTATTGGAAGGAGACAACCTGTTATATGACCGAGGCAGGCATGGGAATAAAGAAAAGAGTTCAAGGAACACATGGAGGTTCTTCACTTATTTATTTTTTTTGCTGCACAGGTCAGGGAGGGACTGAATAAGTTCTTGATTTACATTGCAGGTTTATATATATTTATATTAGTCATTTGGTTTCTGGGTTCTTTAAAGCACAACAAGTGCAAGACCAAAACCTAGTGAGCTGCCTATCTAGACAGCATTTTAAGGGGTTCCATATTTAGGTATGCTGGCTTCTAAGATCAATTCAACTTAAATTTCAATCAAATAAAAAAAACATATTTTTAAACAATATATACATTTTTTGTTTTGTTTTTTGCTGTCTTACAGGGGAGCTATGTATGAAGGCAGCTTACTAGTTTTGAGTGGATATTAAAACTGAATAACTTATATCCATGGACCATGTCAGCAGAGGCAGCTCTAATGTTACTTTTATAAAGTGCTGATTTGAAAAGGTTAATAATGAGGGGTAATAAGCTGCTGTAAATTACTGCTAAATGGCTCAAACAGGAAAAACAGAGCTGAACTAAAGAGAGAAAATTAGCCCCCTGGCTGCATCCAAAACAAAAAAAAGGAATGCAAGGCAAGCATAAGAAAATCTGTGTTCAACCCACATCAAACAAAACCAAACCTTTAACCAGAACCAGAGCAGAGCTTCTTTCATCTGAATAAGTCAATGTCTTTAAACAATTAGTCACTAATGAGCAACAATGTCCATTTGAGCCAGACGCTCCTCAAAAGCTTTCATGCGATTATTTATAGTGTTACACCCTGTCTACACCAGACACAATGCAACTATGGACATTCTCTGTGTAGACTGTGTTATTGTCAGATGCACCAGCTCGCGGATGAAGGAGAAGTCTGTAGAGCAGCAGGTGGACACAGTGAATGCAGATGGAGGTGAGCAGGATGCTGGCCTTTGCGTTCATTTCACACAGAAAATAATCATTTTTTCCATGCACGTGCCTAAACACACTATTTATTCATCGCACAGTTTATCTGAGCTGTGGTTCTCAACCAGGGGCCCACTAGGGGGCCTCATTAAACTTTTAAAATGTCCACAGGATGACTTTAATTAGTAAATAAATAATTATTAATATATTAACAAACACAATACAACTTGTAATGTCTTGTATACTATATATAGACCAACTGCTTTTTATTTCACCCCCTTCCACACAGGAAGGAGATGACAATAAAAACCACTTGACTAGATCTAAATTAAAATGCATAATTTAAAACGGATTTCCCTATTCGCATAGGATTAGAATGATCATTTAAACTTTATAGTTATAGTTATCTTTATAGTTTTCATCCTTGGTGTGAACGGCCGTTTTAAGCGAAATCAGGTCAAAGGAAACATTTCTGTTGGACAGAGGAATAATCACATAGCCTGTGGTTTAAGGTTACCAGACCTCGGAGCACAGGGAGGTCACGCATCTAGAGAAAGAAAACATCGCCCTTTAGCAGAACAGGTGGCCTCTGCTCAAAGAACCAGAAATGCAACTGTCAAACCACATGGAATAAGGACAAATACTGGCAAATCATCCAAGAAGAATGAATACCAAGTGCAGACTTGTGTCAAAGGATAGGACATGTTTTGCCTTATCTGGGAGTACATCTTTGAATGTTAAGTCATGATGGTGACCTCATGGTTAATTGTTATATCTAGTAAAACATAAAAATTAAAGAAAGAACAACAAGTAAAGCAATGATATTTTACATAGGTATTACACAACGTGTTTTGCAAAGACAGCAAGGAGTGTGAAAGTGAATGCACTTGGAGAAGTGTTGACAGATCGCTTAAGGCTATATTAACATAGCAGTTTCAGTGTAGAAGACCAACCCAGAGGAACAAGAGGAAAGTTTGAGTCCAGCTGAGAAATCCTGCATTGATGTCATCCGTTTCAAGTATGGTTTACTTAAAAGTTTACGAAGTATAAAGATTTCACCAAACATTTCAGGGAGTTACTCCACATTGACCAAAACATTTCAATGCAAGACCACACGCACAAATGAAACACTTCGGAGAATGGATTTCTAACAAATAGCTATTCTAAATATATATATATATATATAACAATCCGTATGCACGGAGTCTTATCCAAAACAGATGCAGTGACTTCAGGAGGGAACTTACAGTAGAGTGAAGAGTCAATGTTGGCTCCATTCGTAAGTATTATTAGTCCTCAGGGCTCCTGTAGACACCCAGTGTAAATAAGCATGTCCATTCAGCCGCACGCTCTGTGAGTTCACAGGATGAAGCTGAAGTGAATGTGCCTATCTTCTGAGTTCCAGCTCTGTCCCTGCATTCAGACTCTCTGACTTTCCCTTCTGCGCTCTGTCCCTTTTCCCTCCTCCCGTCTCCTTTCACTCTGCGCTTCAGACAGATTCCTCCTCCCACTAACTCCGCTAGCAATAAATCCTCACTCTCTCAGACCTACCGAAAACAACTGTAATGTCATGTTGATTTGAGAGCAAACTCAAAATGTTTAAGTTCATGATTTGAGGCACGTTGTCTTTTTCAGAGTTTCTTTTAAGAGTTCTTATGACCTGTAAGGAAAGCTCGGATAAAGTGTTTGACAGACAGGAATGAATGTGAGTTGTGTGGGTGTGAAAAGAGTCAGGTTAGTTTGAAATCAAGCAGGAAAACAGTGAATTGAATTGAATTACTAAGGGAAGAAATAGACACTCCTCTCTGAGATTCTCATTAGTTAATAGTGGGCTGCAGAAAAAGTTTCTAAATTTGAACTTTCTCAACTTTTTTGTCACATTATGGAGAATCACTTTCGCAAACCTTTGCGATTCCATCAGTGGATTTGCAGCAGTCGCTGATGCAACACTCTAAACTGTCAGTAAAGTTGCAGTCACAATAGCGAAATGTGGCAAAAAACGTCATATTCTCTATCATCAAAAGTGTACCGATGTATGAAGCACAGCTCACGCAGAAGTCACTTTCAAACCAAGCAGCTTTCTGTTGGTCAATGTGGCAAATCCGCGTGAACCCATTTCGAAATCTGCATGGGAAAATCTTTCACCCTCACGCGAAATTCCTAATTGCATGGATTCCTATTGAAATGACTGGATTTGAAACATTTGCCAAACAAAAACACATGTCAACGCACCTTAAAACTGGCATGCAACATCCTAAAAGAAATTTCATTGCATAAAAAAAAACTTTTGTTGCGTCAGCTACAAATGAAGAAAAAATTCTTAACATAAATTACCACATGGACTCACTTGCTACTAGCTAACAATAGCACACAGCACACTTTTTACAGTAATGTAATGATGAGTGCATTAATTGAGCAACAAAGAACACAAGAGGAAGAGAACACAAATTTCCTCTTTCACATTTTTTCCCAAAACACATTCAATTTCACAATTAGTCATTTCAACAGTTACTCTCCCAATCCACCCAAAGCAAGCTAGGAACTAGAAATCCACTGCTCATTTAAGTAAAGTAAACTTCCATTATAAACGTTTCAGTGGATTGAAAAAAAATAATGAGTTAGATAGTGTTGCAATGGCTTATTTTAAATACTCTTTTTTTAAAGGTGGGTGCGTGGTAGTTACAGCATCTACCAGCAGGGGTTAAAGAAACCTTGACCCCTTAGATGTCTCACATCAGGAGTGTCCAAACTCGGTCCTGTAGGGTCACTGTCCTGCAGAGTTTAGCTCCAACTTACCTCAAAACAGCTGCCTGGGAGTTTCTAGTATGCCTAGTAAGACATTAATTAGCTGGTTCAGGTGTGTTTAATTGGGGTTGGAGTTGAACTCTGCAGGACAGTGGCTCTCCAGGAGCAGGATCGGACACACCTGTCTCACATTGTAAAGACTCTGCAAAGATGATCCTGTCTCACTTAAGAAAGGAAGGTTCAATATTGGAACACTGAAACTACAATTTTCCTATCAGTCAATCATATGGAACTATATTCTTCAAGCTATTAATCTGTTAAAGGTTGTATCAGTGATTTCCGCTAGCTACCCCCCCCCCCCCCCCCATAAGCAGGCTGTCAAAAAAACGTTTCTCTGTAGGCAGCCTAGGCTCTGAGATCTGCACACACAAAAACAAATGGGTACAACCACCACTCAAAACCAAAATAAACAGGGTTTCAACCAATCACAGACAGGGGCGGGTATTGTGAGGTTTTGAGCTCGTTCACGGCTGGACGCGAAGTCGGAGCAACACCCGCCCCCGTCTGTGATTGGTTGGAACACTGTTTATTTTGGTTTTGAGTGGTGGTTGTACCCATTTGTTTTTGTGTGCAGATCTCAGAGCCTAGGCTGCCTTTTTGACAGCCTGCTTATGGGGCGGGCAGCTAGCGGATCGTTAGGAAAGATTAGACTTTTATTTTTGGGCCTGAAATCACTGATACAACCTTTAATTGCTTTTTGGAAGAGAAATTGCCAGAAATCAGTACTGGATGGATTGTCTGCAATATTAAAATTCTTCCATCATAGATATGATACAGCTGTTGTAAATCGGCTGTAAATCCCAATTCCTTGGGAAATAAATATACCATGTGCTATAAAGCTATAAACAGCAACAACATCCAATTGTGTAGCATTTGATAATAGTTTTTATGATAAAGTCCTAACTGGTACCATTTCATTGCCCAACCTCCATTGTTGCTCTATACTAAGTAGTGTGCAATACATTTACATTCATGCATTTGGCAGATGCTTTTATCCAAAGCGACTTACATTGCATTTCAAGGTACACATTTTTTTGGTTACATTCTTATCAGTGGTTTGCTTTCCCTTGGAATCGAACCCCCGGCCATGGCATTGCAAGCACCAATGCTCTACAGTTTGAGCTACAGGAAAGCATATAGCAATAGAGTTTCACATACTGGGCTACAACACAAACGCTTTGTTTGTGAAGGACTCTACAACACACTTTATCAGTCAATAGAGGCAGTAACAGTCTCTCATATGCTGTCGTGTACTGGAAGCAGCATCAAGACCAGAGCTGCCAAAATACTGTACAGCTTAATTAAGACGCCTGTCTCAGTCTTATGCCCGGTACACATTGTACGATTTTGGGCTGTCGATTTCTGTGGTCATTGCTCCTAAATGTCGGTCCTACGTTGTACAGTGAGAGAAGTTCAAATATGATAATTTTCAGAGTGTCAGAAACTTAGCATGATCATCTCAGTGTGTTTGCTGTTACGACCTACGTCTATTGACTAACCAATAAAAATGCAACATGAAATGGCGTATTGATCAACGCAACATGTCGCTAAAACTAAAACTACTTACCTCAAGCTCCATTTGCAAAATCGGCATGCCAAGTTGGCCTTTTTTCCCTAGCCATGATGACCCCGACTTCACCTTTCACTAACCTCCTTTTTTTTTTCAGTGCACAAAAAAAAACACATTTGCCAAAGTGCGATTCATCGTACTTTATTTGTTTACCACCAGCGCATGCTGATGACGATTAATTCTTCTATACTAACTTGCGTCATAGCCTACGATTCAATAGGTGTCATCATCATACCGTTTACATACATACCCACGTTAATTAAATCCATTTCAAAAAGTGTGATTTCTAATGATCTTATAGGATTGCCGAAATCCAATTTAGGCATTAGTGCTAAGAGAAATGCTGTGAAAAAAGTTCACACAAATGCTGTGATATCAGGTACAGATCTAACTGAGAGTTGCATCAAACACTGAATTTGCATTCTATAAGTGCACAGAAGAGATTGCTGAAACAAAGTTACAATCCATCATTGAGTGAAATTAGATTGAACAAGAGAAAAAAAATGAAACTGCAATCATATGGTCGCTGTCAATGTTATGATACTTCGACTATGTAAAAGCCAAATTTTCCAACATAAAAAACAGGAGTTTGTTGCAGCTCCTTTAGTTTAGCACAAAACTGCTGAGTACATTGCTGAAATGAACTGAATAGCCTTTCATTTAGATGTTATCTAGCAACAAAAAAACATGCTTAGACCAAGCATTTTCCAACCAAACAAGCCTCTCCATTTCACATCCCCTCCCTCTCGCTCTTGTTCTCCTGGTGAGCAGCAGAGTGACTGATGTTCTCATAACCACACTTTCCAGTCTGCCTGACCACCAGAGGGGCATTAGGTCCGTGAAAAAGTCTGCCTCAAGTTCCAGGAAAAGCCAAAGGGAAATCCTACTCCTCTCAGATTCCACATTTGGAGAGGTGACAAACCTATTCCAGCTTCAAACCTCAAGAAATTTGCTAGTTAAAATTCACAACTCCATTAGTGTGCACAAAATAATATTTAAAGGTATGAAATGTACTCATCAGTCTCAGTCTACTAAGGACATAGTACTCAACCTCGCAACAGTCAAAAACAAACAAAACAAAACAAAAATGACCATCATTTGCTCACCCTTTTGTCATTTCAAACTGGTATGCTGTTATTTTCTACAAACAAATGAGAAAAACACCAAAAAGGCACCAGAGAAGTAGTTCATTTGACTTGTACCCAAGTAAAGTTAAAAACTTTGGGGTTAAGAAGAAAAGAAATTAATGCTTTTATTCAACAAGGAAGCATGAAATTGTATAAAAGTAAAAATGGTTTGCCTATAGTTTACACACAAAAATATTAAGCAGATTACAACATTGATAACAGGGATGGAAATGAACTTTTTTGTCCACCTGCCACTGTGGCTGGTGGATTCCAAAATCTACCAGCCACTCAATGTTTTTTACCAGCCACTTTCTTGTTTTTAACCGACAATGTGCAACTGCATGTGAAAATTAATACTACAAGATCTACAATCCTTAAGCTGTTTATTCCATAGGGTAAAGTCTCAAGGTGTGCCTCCTCTAAAAGTGTCCGGGTGAAACAGCATGCTACTTTTATTTACCTGCCACGGTGGCTGGTAGGTGAAGTGAGTTTACCAGCCACAACACAAAATCGCCAAAATTTGGCTAGTGCTAATTTCCATCCCTGATTGATAATAATAAGAAATGGATCTTGAGCAGAAAATAAGCATATTAGAAAGATTTCTGAAAGATCATGTGACACTGAAGACTGAAATCATGTTAAAAATTCAGCTTTGCATCACAGGAATAAATTACATTTTAAAATATATTTAAACAGAAACCAGTTATTTTCAATTGTAATAATATTTCAAAAATATTACCATTTTATTGTATTTTTGTTCAAGTAAATGCAGCATTGATCAGCATTTAGGGTACTTCTTTCAAAGACATTAAAAGATCTTACAGACACCAAACTTTTGAACAGTAGTGTATTACTCCCCGCATTTCTTCATAGTTTTCTAAGGCCAAAATGTTGGCTTTCCACTGTAACCTTTAAGTTAAATATTAAAAAATAAGGTATTGACAGATGGGAAAAGTGGATCTTCAGTGAATAAGAATTAAGGCTTTGTGCGTCACACAAAGCTGCTGTATGACTTCAGTATATTTAATTTGTTAACGATAATAATTTAGTGAGGGTTGAAGCTCAAAGTAATGTGTGATTTCAGTCTGACCAGCTATATAAAGGGTTCTTTACATTTGAGAGAGGATACTAATGGTACCATCACTGTCATGCAGTTTGCCAATTGTTCATAATAGTTTCATGGTTGTCCTTGTCTATTGAAAACAGAACAAACATGATTGTGCTTAAGAATAATGGAGCATTACAAAGGCTACTCTGGTTATTTAGAGAGATTTTTGCAGGAATTGAAAACAGGATTGAAACATAATACAGACTGACTGACCTATGTACTGATAACAAAACAATTAGACACACAGGTCTGTGTCTCTGTTTTCATGCATCAGCACTGCAGAAAATACAAAACTATGATTTTACAGTATGATGCGGGTGTCTTAACAAGGCATAAACTGCTAAATCTTACCTCAAGGTCATTAAGTGAATGAGCCAGACTGAGTCGTTTAGCTGGACCTGTTGGTTTTCGAACAGAGGAGCGTCCCCTTGTGAGTGCCCAAAATAAAGATCCCTGAGAGGACAAACATTACCCAGAGTTAATTACAAGTCAGAGTTTCATAACAGTGAAATGCAAATGTGAATAACATTCATAGTACTGGGTTAAAAATTTTGATTTTATTCGATTCTCAATTCTCATTTTGAAGAACTGATATCGATTATTTTAAGTCTCATGAATAGATCTTTCAAGTCTACTGTTTTGATTTGATGAATAATGAAATGAAGAACAAAGCTTTGTAGCCCCTCCCACACAATTAATCACAATAAGCTTTGTTTTGTTATTTCTGATATAGAACTGATATAATATGAAAGTCTCAGGTGTCAAATTCTGTAAATTTTTTATTATGAAATTCAGAAAAGATCCAGTACAACTTTCTGAAATCTGCATTATATCTCATGTAATCGCTCAATCAGTGTTTCAAGAGACGAAAGACGGCACTAAAACAGCTTGTAAACCATGATACGTCATTATTACATTTACCTTAGAAAAGCCATTCAAAACTCACTAATGAACTCTAGAGAGGAGCATTTAATAAATGTATGCACTGTATTTGCATATTCATTGTATGTTTACGTAACCTGTTCTTCAAGTCCATCAATCTATCATTAAGACAGCCACCATTTAAATGTTAATATTTAGAAAGAAAAAAAAGAAAAAAAAACAATTAGGAAACATAATTAGGTAGGTCATTAAAAATGTATCATTATAATGTTAATATAAACATTTTCTTATGTACAATTTAAATGTAAGTAGCCTACAAGTATATTATAGTGATGTACCAACTTGTGTTCCTTCTATAGACTAGTTTATAGCATTAGTTAGAAGATATTTTTTGTGTATATTTTTAGACGAATTTGCTATGTCATGCTATGTACTGTACCTAATAGTCCCCAATTAATTGATAGTGAATCCAGTTGAACTGAATTGAAATCGAATTGCAAGCTTGTGAATTGAAATCGAAATCGAATCGAATTCGCCCAGCCATAAACATTAATGTACAGTGGCATAAAATAATATTAATTTACAATTGGTTACAATGCTCTTTTTATCAGTCGTATTACTTAAAACTAATTTGTAGTCTAATGAGATTTTTTTATTTTTTTTTTATTATCATAAACAACATTTAGGTTAATGCCACTAAAAAGTCAAAATGGCACTTCCAAAAATTTGAATATTTTTTATGTACTTTCACAAAATAAATGTGACATATTGATCATATTACTGCAACACCACTGACATTAAAATTGGTTTAAAAAAGTTATTATGTAAATTATAAATCAAATTTTTAACTTAATTTATTAATACTCTTGTGTTCCAACTAAACATTTCCAACTAAAATGTAGGCTTTATAAAATTAAATCGGAAGGATTAAACATATCAGAGAGAGACAGATGACCCAGCAATAAATCATCAGTGAAAGGAAGGAAATAATTTTCCTCTGTTCCTTTACGTGGCTGACAAATTGTTGCTAGGTGACTCCCGACATTGTTAATAAAGCTAAAGCTGATCCATCCGGAGTAATCCTATTGAACTGCACTAATCAACCCAATAGCTCCATCTGCTGTGCCTGTTACTTGCAGCACCATCTGTTCCTTGAACAATTGCATTAAGCCCTCTAACTTAGAATGGTGTCAATAAACCTGCCATACGACTGACCGATGGGCAGACAGCAAAGATTGTCTAGTTTGATTCACCTAACAGAGGTAGGATCAACTTGAGAGAAGAAAAACTAGTAGAAAAGTCAAAAACAACAGTGGGCAATCAGTAGAAAGATTATTACATTGTTATATTGTATTGCAAAGTTATTTTAGTGCCATTACAATACCTAAAGGGATAGTTCACCCAACCATTACTTACTCACCCTCATGTTGTTCCAAACACTAGATATTCAGTCATCTTCAGAACACAAATGAAGATCTTTTTGATGAAATCTGAGAGCTTTCTGTCCCTCCATTGACAGCTTCACAACAACCATTTTGACTCTTCAAAAAGTTCATAAAGAGATTGTAAAACTAATCCATATGAATTGAGCGGTTTAGTCCAAATTTGACGATCGCTTTATATGATGAGGAGAATGAATTTAGGTTCAGATTTCATTAAAAATACCTTAATTTGTGTTCCGAAGGTTTGTAACAACATGAGGGTGAGTAATTAATAACAGAAGTTTCATTTTGGGTAAACTAACCCTTTAAGGTTAATGCTATTTTTATGATTCATTAATACTTAAGGTTTATGCTACTTTTAAACGACCACCTCAACGACCTAGAACGCTTTAGCAGATCACACTTTAGTTTTTGTTATACAGTGTAATAATAAAACAAATTCAAAAATTAAGTCATCAGAGATTTTTCTTTCTGACCTTGTTTTCCCCATCCTTATGCTTGGCTGCGCTACTGAAGAACCTGGTCGTCAGCTCAAGCTCTGGGGTGAAGTTCATTCTCTGAGGATGTTTGAGATCTTCTAGTGGTTTGTATCTGAGAGTTGGAATTTGTTCCATAGCAGGCGGCAGGAAGCTATCTTTACTTTTAGGCTCATCGCTGTCCCTATCCAGCAAGCATTCAATGCTGTTAGGACGAGACTTCTGCCAGCGAGCTTTTAAGCCAATGGACGGTCTGCGTTGACTGGTTCTCTGTTTAGGTGGCAAGTTGGATTGCATACTAAGAGGAAGAGGAGTAAAAGCTGAAGCATCCACCCTGGCTGAGACACCTGATTGGGTCGCAGGTTGAGCAGCTCCTGTTAGCGGTTCAGACAAAAGGCACCTGCACTCTGGTTTGAGGAGTGCGCTGTTCCTGTGCTGGGAATAATACGGTGGTGGATTGGGAATGTTTGGAGATGTGAAGCTCCACTGGCCAGTGAGACTGTCTCTATCCTCTGGAGAAGCAATTCCGATCCCACTGTCGCTGCCGCTGTTCCGTGTATTTTGTTGTCCTTCGTCGGGATTTTCACCGTCGAGTTTTAGTCTCAGTTTTTCAATATAGTCTCCCATGTCAGAATAGAGGACAGACACAAAGTGTGAAATCGAGTGTGGAGTTTGAGGAAACTCCAAACATCCTTGAGTGTCTGGATCAGGAGTGCAGGGAATCCCAAAGTGCCTCATGATACTTTGGTGCTCCTTGTGGTTGTAAAGCTCTGGATCTATGAAAAAGACATGGCATAATGTCTTCAAGGTGCTCGTCTGTGTCCCAACGTCCATATTTTTGGTCGATTCAACCGAAACAAGGCCAAAGAACCTGCTGTCTTCCGTGCAAATGATGCAAAGTGCCAGGTTCTCCGCTGGGTAAGATGCCAGAACGACGTCTCGGTCATCACAAAGCTGAATGCAGTTGCATTTGACCCTCATCATGACCAATGAATGGGTCTTCTGCTCAATACCAATCTGACTGATGCATTCACGAATGGCTTGCAATGCCTCCTCCTCAGATTGTGACGTTTCTAGCTCCAGTTCCATGGAGTTGATGTATCCCACAATCATTAAAACGTTTAGGATGCTGGAATCAAATACAAAGTCATTCTGACTCTGAAGGTCTGAAAACACAGAATCCTCACTCACGACTCGAGATGTGTCATCCTGTGAGAGACTATCAGTGTGGCTTTTGGATCTATGCTGCTGCAACCAATAAGACATATCTGGTTCAGACAAAGGTCTTTGTTTTTTCTGCTCGTCTTGATGGGCGGTGCCCTGATCGGAAATCTCAAAGACGGTGTCAAAACTTCCAACTGATTGAAGCATTGGCTCCCTCATGTCCATGCTGTTGAGATTAGCAGGGAAGGGGTCCTTTTTTCCAGGATTGAGCCATGGCAGTTTACTCTTACTCTGACAACCCAGCTCCTCGTCGCTGGAGCAGGAGGCCATGGGCGGCCTGTCAACAGATGTGACCAGTAAACACAGTGACCGTGATGACGTGCCGATTAGCTTCACCACAACTTCATGTGATGCCTCAGACACATCTGTATCATTCACACGCAAGATGTGGTCCCCAGGTCGCAGTCCGACACTGTACGCCGGACTTCCTTTTATTATTCCTTGCAAAATACATGGTGCTTGGCCGGCAATTGTAAATCCGTAGCCAGCTCTCCCACGCTCCATCTCCACTCTGCGAACCGCCGGGCTGGTGGGACGGTCCAAAAGTCTCATTGTCGACTGAGATGGCTTCAGAACTCTCATTTCGGTGATGGAATTCACAATATTAGCACTTTGTACAGGTATATCAGTTTCATTCAGATACAATTCCAACCGTGAAAAATCATCTTGGTGCACTGCTAAGGGTCAGACCTGAGGGGAGTAATGTGCCTGAGGTTAGAACACAAGAGACTTGTCAATGAAGAGTTGTTAGAAACACAATATATATTACACAACAAGAATACAGCAGACGTTAAAGAGTGGCCTAAAGGGAGACTATTCTTAACAAATCTGTCTGCTTGTATTTCTATTATTTGGAGTGTAAACTGTAAAATGAAAGGTGAAAAACCTTTGATATTTCTGCCATACCATATAAAACATATATAGCTAGCTATATACATACATATCTGTGTGTGCGTGTGTGTGTGTTGCTATTCAATTATTTAAACAATTATCTACGAGAGAATTAACTGTTTCTTCATCTGTTTCTTCATTTTGATCATGAGTTTATGAACTCCTATAAATTGAGACTGCATATGTGTGTACCTATACATGTTTTTTTATTTATAATCATTTACAAATATTTTTTTAAATATGTAGTATTATATTTTATTATATAAAACATAATTGAGTTTATAAATATTTGTACAAATTGTTTTTCTTTTTTATATTGCAAATCACAACGCAGTTCCTTGCCACTGTTGCCTTTGGCTTGCTCAGTTGGGGATATTCAAATTAATTAACCAATCATTAATAACATTGATCAGCCCTTCCAAACTTGGATGTCTTTTTTATTTTATTGTTTTCCACTAATAAACAAACATTGTTATGTTGTTTTGATTGATACTGTGAAGCTGCTTTGATATCTGTATTGTGAAAAGCGCTATATAAATATACTTGACTTGACTTGACTTCAGTGAACAGAACACATTCTTTTTTTCAGGTTATTAAAAATATGACTAACATATTATGAACTATTACGTTGCTTTAATCGCATGTTTTCAAATATTTGACTAAATGATAATGCAAACCGTAAATTACACTTTGATAGAAGAACAGACAGATACAAGTGTAACTAACGCTAAGTTAAAGTAACTTAGCCTATCTAAATTGATTCTAAACCAGGGATGTAACTTAACTTAACATGCCAAACACTTTTCATTCACGGTAAGAGTAAACAAACTTGCGTTTCAAGCGCACCTCTTCCCCTTAACGTTTACATATCTGTTAAAAACAAATGTTTGCGCCGGTCTTACCTGTTTTTAATACCAATGTTTTTCTTCGTTTATTTCGGAACTCCGTTCGCGCGACGGACTTAAACCACTGCCATTCACTATTGTTGGGAATACAAAGCGTCATTCTCTTGTCGCTATGGCACCGTAACGTTTGCAAAATTATATCAGCTCTCTCATTGGTCAACAGACACGTCAATCATGTATGATATTCAAATATATACGGCGCTCTCATTGGCAGTTGGAAAACCCGTGCATTGTTTGCGGTCTACTAGCTATAATTACCTTTTTACAGTCTACTATGGTATTATACTGGTGCTTGTCAGTGAGTGCACTTAATACGATTATTTTGACGGTAGGAATTAACGTACACGTATTCAATAGCATACCTTGACATAGTGTAAGTATTAAAAACAGCGTTATTGCACGTCTATGGCAAGATTACAAAAGTTGCATTCAAGCGATACAATCTTTCTGATCTGCAGTCGTTTGACATATAGATGCGTAACATACAAGTTTACAGCTGCAGTGCTTTTTTTAAATGTTGGTTTCTATTCATGGCACCACACCCAGGCCACTGAGCACTAACGCCTTTCCTCTTATCAACAGGGACCTTTTATGAACGCCTGACAGGTCAATTCATCACAGACGAAGAAGAGAGGTGCTGTTGAAATTTATATTTGTTCTCCGTTTGCATAACGTAATGTTACATGCTCAATTTGGAGCACAGCAGAAAGGATTATCTAATCTTGTCTTCACATTAAGAAGATGAATTAAAGAGCATGTGGGGGTGCATTAACCATTATAATGTTTGGGTGCCAGTCAGGTTCAATCTATCTGGCCACTTTTAGGAGTGTATAAGGTAAAGAGACAAACAATGACATCCAAGATGATTAAAAAAAAGGTTTAAAAAAATCTAGTTTAAAATGCATGTGCCAGGTTCTTAAAAAGGTTGAAAAAAATTAAATAAAGATAATGCAATTGTAGGTGTATGGTATGCTACTCTAAACTCATACTTTGATTTGGCAGATAATAATGTGTGTGTGTGAATGTTTATTCCAAACTACTTAAGCCAACATTTATTCATCTTTCAAGAATTTCCTTTTCGCACTCTTTGAATGGTTGGACCACATAGACATTTTTTGTCACGTCACAAAAAAAACATAAATGTATTTAAGTAATTTTATGTTAATTGCATTTTTATTTTATTTTTGTAGGCTATATTTTAACAGATCTAAGCTAAACATGAGTGTCATGTTTTTGACCCATAATAAACTGCTACCAAAACAAATGCATTCTGTAACATTTACTAACATGTTACATTTTGCTAAATTGTGCTAAGCTGTAAAAGTGTATGGTAACATCAATCTTAATAGTACAAACTAAGCCTCCTTTTTGAATCCAGTTTCTATTATCACCAACCATTTAGTGTTATATGTCTACCATATCTGACATGGAGTTTACTTAAACACTGTGTCCTCTTACAGTATGTATGATAGTTCACCCTAAAATTTTGATTAAGTCAGCATTTACTCACGCTGGTGTTGTTCTAAATGCCGCATTCTACTTATGTTATCCATAAAAGAAAGAAAGGCATATGGCATTAGAACAACACCAGGGTGAGTAATTTATGTCTTCATTTTAATTTGAGGGTGAACTATCCCTTTAAAAGGTCTGAAATCCTTTAGATGTATATTACATTATGTGTATTTTCTGGCTGATAGTTACGGTGGCCCAGTAGTGCACTACACAACGAAATTTAGCCACAACACAACCTAAATGAGCCGCAACACAACGGAAATGCTCCCGACCGGCTCTCGGAGCGCAGTAAAGTTAGTTTCCATGCCATTGTTTTATGGAGTCAGCAGTCTAAAAAATATATCAATACCACAAATAGTTTTAACAGTATGTAGCTAACCATTATATCGACATTTATTAATTCAAAATCACCAACGTGCATTATAGCTGCATATTTATATTCTAGAATGCTTTGACGCGCTACCACAGCGCATGATCCCTAAGGGAACATCTGGCAATTCCTCCAAGTTGTTAAGACATATAATTTGTATTAATTAAAATTACTTTTAACATTCAAAAACAGACATGTTCAAAATTCAAAGCTTGATTGTATTGGTAGTAGACTGACTTACTACAGGTGACTTTTTTCCAATACCTCCCTTCATGTATTTACAGTAAATTATTATTTTTTAGGAAATTTCTGTAATATAATAAAAAGTTTTTTTTTCTTTTATCATGTTTCAAAGGTTGTAGTTCTTATTAACCAGACTGACTTACAACAGGTGAAATTGTGCCAATAGCTCCCTGTATACACTATTTACTTTTTATAAAAACATTAGGCCTTCCACAATGGTTACATACTGTTAAAACGAATTGCGGTATTGATATATTATGACTGCCGAATCTATAGAACAATGGCAAGGAAAACTAACTTTAGCCCTCTAGTGGTCGGGAGCATTTTCTTTGTGTTGCGACTTTATTTGGTTGTGTTGTACATTTTCCGTTGTGTTGTGGATTCATTTCGTTGTGTTGTGGCATGTGGCCACTTCTCACATGTTGCCGGTGCTTTGCCACTCAAGAGTCAAAGCGTCAGTGTCTGGGTGATTATTGTAGAAATTTCGAATGTGGTGATTATTTGCATATGCCAGCCACAGTGGCAGATCCTGGCATAGCCAATAGACAGCCACCTATAGGGTGGCAACGCGCTGAGAGACGGCATGGGGCACCGCCCAGGCATGCAGCTTTCAGAGCTTTTCAGCTGTCTTCTAATTTTTTTGTAGTTCATTTAAAGCAGTTTCTATGTTTGATATTTGATTTCACCTAGGGAACCAAATAAGCCAGAACCGCTATACAGCCAGCCAGTGCACATGAGAGTACCCACTTTTTTTCCCACTTCAAGCACTGATTACATAACAATCAACTTTAATCTTGTGAGATTTTGAGAACATTTTGAGTCAGATACTTTGAATAAGGTGTGAATAAACAGTCATTTCTTCACAAATTTGCTTGTGTAGGTTACATCTGTCAGCATTTTTGAATAACATATTAATTGTAGAAGACTTAACAGCGTTTAAACAGGTCTAAAATGTACCGCTAACTAGTAGGTTATAGCTTTTATATTTAGCATAGCAACATCTCCTCTGCAAAGACAAAAAAAAAGGTCCTTATTCCGAATCTGAGGTCCTGTCACTCAGGCGTGGGTGTTCCTAAACTCTTTGAGACTGGTGGGTTGGGCCAGGAAGGGGCAGGATGAGCAGGAATCATCTTCTCCAAGAGGTTCATCATTCGCTCCTGAAGCTGGAGGCTCTGCACCTGCAGGAAGTTTTGCTGATGCATAACACGGCGAACTTCGTGACATGCCTCCTCAACGGCATGGCTTATCCTGCGTTGTTCCTGCAGCATTGCATCCATGACACGCAGCTTCTTTCGGCGCAATGACACATTTGACAGCCTCCGCCTCTTACGTGGTTGTGACCTGAAGATGGACAGCCATGCAGTTATGGTTTCACGATTATGATTCTGAAATGAATCTATGATCTGATCAAATATGTTACCTTGTTTCAAAAGAACTTCCAGAGTTGTCTGTTAGGACTTCATCCTCATCGTTGATGTCTCTCTCCTCTGAGGAACCAGTGTACTCTGGTAGAAACCCACTTGGCGGAGCTGATGGGGGCACAGAAGACTCGATTTGAGAGGTGGAGGGGCCAGACGTCGAGAGGCTCGGTGGGCTCATGTGGGCATGCTCTGGTACTTTTGACAAGATCCTCTCAATGGATTTGTAGTACGGCCAATCAGGTATAGCATTCCCACCATTTGCTGTGTACTTCAGCTTCCTGTTAGAAAAGAATGTTAAACCATTGTTTTGCACAGTACTTAAAATCGAAGAAAAGTTGTGATAGTCTTTTCTTCCCTATTGTGACAGATATCTGAATAAAACGGCTTATTGAACAGAAAAAAAATGTTTGACGGAACTTGATTTTGTCAATCCGGAATTTATTTGATGATTGAAAGGTTGTGGTTTGCTATTGCTTTGATCACATGTGAGTGGCTGTCCTGATCTCGCGCTAGTAAACGCCATCAGAGAAGAGATGTTATAATAATTATAATAAATACTACAATATTCCATAAAAATAAATCATTGTTTATTTTGGTTTCATGGTGACTTTAAAGACACTTTTAGCACACACAAATGTATTTTTAGTATGATTGTTTTGACCAAGTAAAACACCGCTGCATTACCCACAATTTTAATTATTTAAATTTAATTCTACTGTATGAGTAGCAATTCAGCACTTGCGGCTGTTTCATTAGAATGAAATAAAATAATGTGAATTTAAGTGATCAAACGTAACAAAGTTCAGGGTAGAAAGAGGTATTAAATGTAGCTTTAATCATAAAATATAATCATATAAGCATAATAAAACAGCAACGTGAAATGTCCCAGGCTCTCTGCCTCGCCCTGCTTCAAACCACAGTAACGTTAATACAACTTTAATACATTAGCTCATCCATGAACATGATTTTTGCCTGAATCCCATCAGATTGTTTTGTGGAGGTGAACACAATTCCTCCCATGATTCACTCATTCTCCACACTCATTCACAGCATCATCAAGCTACGGTTTTGTTATTATTTTAAATAAGTGACCTCTAGCTGTGAAACTTACATACTATGCCTTTAAGCTACTTCAGATATAGGCTACGATAGTGACCTTTGGTGGGAATTTGTGAGGCTATTGGTTAAACTTAACCATTTTAAAAGCTGTATTATGCCGTTTTAACACTTGCCCATAGTTGTTAAAGTGTACTAAAATAGTTGAATTCTGTATATGGACAGTATACTGAAAATTATAATGAAGCTCAAAAAAATTTAATAAACTGAATAAAATATTAATATTTATAAATATAAAAAAAACAGCGTCATATTTTACATCTCTCTAATCAAATTGAGCATGCAACATAAACCGCATAGAGAAAATAAAATATGTATAATCTTACTGTCACACTTTTGGATAGGCTATTGCGAAAATATTGTAGCCTATATTTGGCCAAATATCTGGCAGTGCACAACTGCACGCAAAATAATGTACCCACGCTACATTTGTGGGATGTGATGGTACAGTCAGTGAATTTAGTGATTTCGGTTTGATTCACGTTTTTTAATTGTCTCTAGACTAGAGGAGTGTTCGAACTACGTTCTTTGTTGCTATTTGAATTCAATATGTAGATCGTGAAATCAAACTGGTAGCCTACGCTATTTTGTTTTTGTCCTCTAATGCTTTCCCAATACATGGTTTAGAAACCGAAAGTACTTTGCTTGTGGCGTAATTTTCGTTATCACCACACAGTCCTCTTTTGATCGTGTGTAGCCCGATTTTTTTGGTCCGCGCAGAGACGAGTGATAGAACACTAGGTAGTGCGCATGCGTCGAACGCGTGCAACCAGCCCGTCGCAGCCAGTGGCGTTCACTTTGAAAGACTTGCGAAGACTGAGCGAAAGTTTACCTGGACATTTATCTTATAGTCAATTTATTTTAAAATGTCTACAGCTTACTGAGTTGTAAGAGTAAACACTTTTGTATTAATAAACAGATTATTGAAAAAAAAAGACTTATTTGAATTTTTTTAAAGTCTTTTTAAAGATAGATAGAGATAGATAGATAGATACATAGATAGATATTTACTTGAAAGATACTTACCTGAATTGGAAAGTCATGTTGGTAATCTTCATCTTAATCTCCTCCCTGTG